>BSYO01000030.1:12500-612500 GCA_033239525.1 Nepenthes gracilis
CCCTGAACGCTAAATCCTAAACCCCAAAGCCAAAACCCCAAACCCCAAACCTAAAACCTCAAACCCCAAACCCTAAACGCTAAATCCTAAACCCTAAGCACCAAACCCTATGCCTAAACCCTAAGCCTAACCGTAAACCGAGCCCTAACCCTAAAACATAACCCATAACCCCTAAACCCTAAATCCTAAACCCTAACTCCAAAACCCCAACCCCTAACCTCTAAACCCGAAACTCTAAACACTAAACCCAAAACCCCCAAAGCCTAGACATTAAACCCCTAAACCTTAAACCTTAAACCCTAAACCCTAAACCCCGAACCCCAAACCCGAAACCCTAAACCCAAGCCGCAAACCCCAAACCTTAAACCCTATACCCTAAACCCCAACCACTAACCCCTCACCCCTAAACCCTAACACCTAACCCCTAACCCCTCACCCCTAGCCCCTAAACCCTAACCCCTAATCACTTACCCCTAATCCCTAAATCCTAAATCCTAAACTGTAAACCCTAAACCCCAAACTTGAACCCCTAACCCCTAAACCCCAAACCCTAACCGATAACCCCTAACCCCTAAACCCTAACCCCTAACCCCTAAACCCCTAACCTCTAACCCCAAAACCCTAAACCCCTAACCCCTAAACCCTAAACTCAAAACCCTAAACACTAAAACCTAACCCCTAAACCATAAACTCTAACCCCTAGACCCAAAACCCTAAACGCTAAATCCTAATCCTTGACCCCTAACCCCAAACCCTATTCCCTAAACCCTAACCCCTCAAACCTAAATGGTAAGCCCTAAACCCTAAACTCTAAACCCTAAACCCTAAACCCTAACCCCTAACACCCAAATCCATAAACCCCTAACCCCAAAACCGCAAACCGAAACCCATAACCCCTTACCCCCTAACCCCTAAACCCCTAACCGCTAATCCCAAAACCCTAAACCCTATTCCTTAAATCTTAAACCCTAAACCCTAACCCCTAACCCCTAAACCCTTAACCCTAACGCCTAACCCCCAAAACCCTAACCCCCTAAACCCCAAAACCCTAACCCCTTACCCTTAAACCCTAGGCCCTAAACCCTAACCCCTAACCTCTAAGCCCTAAACCCTAAGCCTTAACCCATAAGCTCTTACCCCTAAACCCTAAACCAAAACCCCTAACCCATAAACTCTAAACCCCTAAACCCTAACCCCTAAATCTGAAATCCTAAACCCTAAACTCTACTCCCTAACCCCTAACCCCCAACACCTGAACGCTAAATCTTCAACCATAAACCCAAACCCTAAGCCATAAGCCCTAAACCTTAAGCTCAAACCCTGATCCGTAATCCTAGACTCTAACCCTTAACCCCTCTTCCCCCACCCCTAAAGCCTAAACCCTTACCCCTAAACCCTAAGCCCTAAGCCCTAAGCCGAAACCCCTAACCCATAACCCCTAAGCCCTAAACCCTACCCTAACCCCTAAATCCTAAACCCTAAACTCTAACCCCCAACACCTAACCCCTAACCCCTATGCCTTAAGCCCAAACCCCTAACCCCTAACCCAAACCCCTAACCCCTAACCACTAAGCCCTAAACCCTAGCCCATAACCTCTAAGCCCTTAGTTGTAAGCCCGAAGCCCTAACCCTAAACCCTAAACTCTATCCCCTAACCCCTAAACCCCAAATCCTAAATTTTCTCACTCTCATTGTGTTTTCTTCTCTTTCATATACGATAATTTCTTACTTCTTATTTTTTCTTTTGTATCTTTTACGTCATTTTTCTTATTTCTTATTCTTTTTTTTTTACTTTTAAAAGTAATTTTGCTTTATTTTAAAAAAAATTTTTATTATCTTTTTTCTTATTCCTTTTTTGTTGTAAAAACTAACAATCCTAAAAAATCAAATAAAAAAATATATTTATTAGTATATATATTTATAAAAATTATAAAGACATATATTTATAAATATTTAAATAAATCAAAATTTGTAAAAGCATTTATATATACTAATGGGTATGCCTAGAACGAGCTGGCCAAAGAAAAAGGAACGGCGCAGACCCGCAATGGTCCATCAACGTCTAGACGATGAACGTCAGCCATTAATCGAATAAAAGGTTAATCAGCCTGTCAAAGCCCGATAGTAGGACGGCCCACTTAGGCTTAAGATGGTCAATGCTTTCTTTGACCGGAAGCATGCAAGACAGTCAATGCTTTCATTGACCAGAAGCATAACCAGTTGACCAGCTGAAGACCATGCCTCACGCAGCCCAAGCCCAAATTGGACCACCATCCATCCACGTGTAGCAACTATTTTCTCCCCTAATTTTACGCTCTTCACAAAAGGAAACCTCCATTGTAACGATTGTTTCCAGAATCAATACGCATCCCTGAAAAAAGGCACCAGGATCCTTTTTCTGTCAGCTAAAAACTCTAATGGTTATAGAAGGCAGAATGAAAGCAATCAATCCAACGACTGTTACAACCATAAAGGCAACACGCCAGAAAAGGCAACAGCCCGAGAGGGTATAGGTATCAAGCTCTTCTGCACAAGGAATGCAGCCCAACGCAGCGACTATAAATGGTCATGGAGTTCACACTTCAAGGCACGTTCTCACTTGCTTACAAAAAGCCTTCTCTTATAAAAGCTCTCATGCTTTGAGCATTCTAACTCTCTCTCTCTTTGCTACTACGTTTCCAATGAACATAATAGTTAGAGATTTTGTTCCTCACAAGTAACCCAAGTCTCTCGGCCTACGAGAGCACCACCACGAAACAAACACTTTCAGCATTCATATTGTACCTCATTACATCCACCTTCTTACTTCGAAGGCCGTTTACTGACTTGAACGTCAGAGTATTTACGATGGGATAATCTCCTGCTGTCACCTAACCTTTTATTCGCAGTTGTACTGTGCAAGATCTAGACTCAGTGGATAAAGCCAAACTCAGATGAATGATTTAACTCAAATCTGTTCGAAACTTAGATCCAGAGACGCATCATTCGTGCCATATGTGGAAAGCTTACAAAAAGTCTACCACTTTTCACAACAACTTTCCTATTCAATTCTACAATCATTTCATCCATCCAAATGGAGAACACTAGAGCACAAGCTAACGGCCCCACTAGAGACGCAGCCACACCCGACTAGGACCACTCTGCTGCAAACCTGATCAACGAGGTGGCCCACTCGCTTAATTTTTTCATAACCTGATGGAACAAATAAGCAATATAAATCAAACGCTTCGGATGCTTTGGGCCCGCTAGAAAAATACAAAACAGGAGGCTCCGCCTATAGCAGTCCCTACCCCGACCTCCAAGAGAGGCGGCCAGAAGAAAAAGAAGTCATCTAAGAAGACCAGCAGGCCGGATAACACTCAAGCTCAGGAGGCCTCACACACCCAAAGCCGTCCAAGGCTCAAAGGATGTTTGGGCAGCAGGACTCCGGAGGAGAGTCCAAAACGAAAAAATCCACGATACTCTCAAGTGGAGACCAGGCACCAAGCTCAGGAGGGAGCCCCTAGGATCGTCAGATACACCAGTGGCAGTAGCTGGCCAGCAACTTGTCACACAGGAGAAAGAACGGAGTTGAGAACCTACCTCAACTCCAGAAGAACTAGCAACACTGCCCGCACAGATTCGAGGGTGGAGAAGATATTGAACCGCGTATTCAAGGATGACGAACACACCATAGATCTAGACAGATCACCCTTTACAGCACAGATCTTGAATCACCTTTTGCCGGCAAAGTTTAAAATACCAACCCTTGACTCTTAAGATAGAAATGCTGATCCTATGGATCACCTAAATCACTTCTGCACCCCTCTGAGTCTCCAGGGGTTGGAGGACGCAGTAATGTGTCGTTGCTTCCCTCTTACGTTGAAGGGAGACGCCCGCATCTGGTTTCATTGTCTCCCGTCAGATTTGATCTAGAGCTTCAGAGAGCTCATTGATCTCTTCTTGGCGCAATACATTTCCAACTGTCAAAAAAAGAAGCAGTCATGGCATCTCTCCCACATCAAGAAGAAGCAAGGAGAGAATTCGAGAAAGTTCCTGGATCACTTCGTGGTGGAGGCCAAAAGGATTCCCAAGCTCACAAAAGAGATGAAGCATGGCAGTTTCATCTCTGCTTTAACGTATCGGGACTTCTTCAGCATTTGACGCACAAGAATTCACAGACTTTTCAGGAAGCGAAATTTATTATCAAGGCCTACGCAGCGGCCGAAGAGGCCAACGAGGCTAAACGTCTCGAAAGGACCGAACAGCCTCGCTCTTTCTCAGCAGATGGAAAGAGAAAGCACAACGGAGGCGATCACTCCCGCAGGAAGCAGAACAGGATCGCAGCACCAGAGTGAATGGATTACAGGCCGATTGACCTAACACCCCTAATTGACACGCGCTCTAATGTCCTCATGCAGATCTGTGGGGAGAAATTCATTAAGTTGCCCAAACCACTTAAGAAAGTGGAGGGCGAAAATTTGGCTAAGTATCGTAATTTTCATCGATCTTCTGGACACTCTACGGAGAACTGCAAGACTCTTCAACAAGAGATCGAGTAGCTCATCCGGAGGGACCACATCACCAGATTCGTTAGGAATCTTGTGCAGAGTTTTGGCACCTCAAACAGGGAAGGACGAGAGCCTTTGTAACCACAAAATCGGGTCACAATTGGAGTGGTCAATATGATCACAATTGGAGTGGTCAATATGATCACAATCAAGCCTGCTAAGACCCCAGTGGATCGCAATGGGTAGCAGACTGAGCAGAAAAAGCAGCGCACAGGGGACAACATTATTAGCTTTAGTGATAATGATATGAAACATATAATCTCCCCCCATGTAGATCCCCTTATTGTATCTGCACTCATTTCGGACAGTAGTATTGACTACTAACTGAAACGAGTCTTTATCGATAATGTAAGTTTTTGAGATTTGGTTTATCTTGATGCCTTTTTAAGCTTGCTTTAAAAAAGAGTCAATTGAAACTTGTCAAAGGCCCGCTCTATGACATTGATAATGAGCCAGTAGCTATCTAAGGAATGATCCAGTTGGAGGTCACCCTGGGCACGTACCCAAAAACGGCAAGTCATACACTCACCTTCTTGGTCATCAACCTGCCTTCCATAAACAATACTATACTAAGCCACCCATACCTGACAGCGTTCGGAGCCATCACTTCAATACACATCTCAAGATAAAATTTCCAATAGCATGCGGTATTGGTGAAGTGCTGGGTGACCAAGTCATTGAGAGGACATGTTACATATCCCAGATTGCTCCAAGTGGCAGTATAAAGGCAACAGGAGAGCTTAACCATCAAGATGAAGCAACCTTGCAACAAGCGCAGTCTGGTGAGGCAACCGATCTAATCCCGCAGACTCCTCTGGCAACTCCACAGTAAGGCCAACTGCCTCAGCAAGCTCTCCGATGGCAGGCTCCTCTGTCAGCTCAACGCTGATGCCAACCGCCTCTAGGGACACTCCGACGGTTGGCACCTCAGGCACCTCCTGGAGCTCTCCGGCAGCAGGCTCCTCGAGCAACTCAACGACCTGCACAACAGGAAGCACCAGGGCGCCTCCAAGAGCTCACTGGCAGCTGGCTCTTGAGACAGTTCAGCAGCCCGCACAACTAAAAGCACAGCAAGTGGCTCCAATTGCACCGCCAAGTGCTCCGACTGTGGTAAAGTAAGAACGGTGCTACTTGCAGCGGAGCGCAGCATGGCCTTGTACGCCTCCACAATAGCCTCAACACCGCAAACACCAGAGCTATCTTCGACTCCAATGAACCGCCAGCCAAAACGTGAATCCGCCTCTATGGATGAAGAAGAAGAAGGCATCACCGTTTTCGCCATCTTCTGCCTTGGACTACTGAGAGCCTCCTCGGTGGAAGGTGCGCTGGCAAACTCGATTGTAAGGGCCCCAACCTTCCTCTTTCAGGAAGGAACCTTTATCTTCTGGATCGGAGAAGGTAGCTCCATCATGCCCTCTTGGCTTCCTGCCGAAAAATCAAGTGGTCTTTCTGGAAGTCAAAGAGGTGGTCCTCCACCAGCTTCAGAAGCGGCGTCATATATTCGGTCTCCTTGGTAGCGGGCGACCCGATGTAAGTATCGGCCACCCTACCCCAATCCCTTGCCAGGGGCCATGACCCATCAACATGAACATAGAAGAACCTCTTCTTCCGGTTGTTCAAAGCGTCATAGATAGCGCTACTAATTTGGAGCCCTCATAGGGACAAGGAAACCCACTCTCTACCTTGGACGAATTGAAACATCACCCTAACCGCCTCCACCGTCAATAGCTTCGATTGGTGGCAGAGGAAAATGCAAAGCATGAACAAGTATCACGTAGCGTTAGCATGAAACTGTGTGATGGGAACCCAAGAGCGGTCAAAATATCCAACAGCTTGTTAGGAACCAAAGGCGTATCCCACTCTTCAAGTGGGCATCGTATATGGTGATGCAGCTCTCAAAGGGGAGCACGCCCTATCTTCCTCATCGCATCCTAAAGATGATCTCCTTAGGAATGTTGTACTCAACGTACAACTCCTTTATTTCACCGGCTTTGATCACCTCAAAACAATTTGGGTTACAAAAAGCGCCATGGCAACGGAGACGGAAGGAAATGAAACACTTAGAAAATTTTCTTAAATAAGGTGTGAAAAGTTTGAAAACAAGACGACCGAGTACTTAAAGGCATTTGAATGCTAAAGAAGGAGAATTATCTTGAAAAAGTGCGCCCATCGGTGTTGACACGTCTCGCTTCGAGAGAGGATGCAATCGAATCGATCCTCTCGCACATTAATTACCGAGATTGTAAATTCACCGCCCGTAGACACGTGCCCAACTTTTTCGACCGACCCTACGGCATGATGGCACGTCGTTTAAACTCCCACTAGTTTTCTAGATTTTGGTTTAGACGATCAATGAATCCACCAACACTTCCTTCAAGCAGTTTCTTCAAATTTTGGTGTAGACGATCAACAAATCTGATCAATACTTCTTTCAACAATTCTCCGATTTTGGCCTAAATAAATAATAAATTGGTCAACACTTCCTTCAAGAAGCTCCCGATTTTGACCTGGGCGATCAACACTTCCTTCAATAGTTCTCTCGATTTAGACCTAGACGGTCAACAATCGATAAACGCTTCTCTTCAACCAGTTCTCCAAATCTTGACTTTACGGACAACAACCGCAAGTAATTCGATCGACAGATTAAGAGTAATTGCCACTTTTCCCACCAGTGTCGCCTCGGGCAAGTAACCCAACCATTCACGTCTCATCTTGAAAATGCTGGAGGGTGGAGTTCCAGACCATCAGCATTGAAGGCTAGTGATGGGTACGCCAATAATGGGCTGGCCCAAGAAGAAGAAATGGCCCAAATACACAACAGCCCATTTGTGCCTAAATGGTAAACGTCAGCCGTTGACCGGAAAAAAGGCTAATAAGCCAGTCAAAGCCCAAGTGTAGAACGGCCCACTTAAGCCCAAGACAGTCAACGCTTCCTTTGACCAAAAACATGCAAGACGGCCAGTACTTCCATTAACCGAATGCATGACCAGGTGACCGACTGAAGACCAGGCCTCATGCGGTCCAAGTCTAGATTGGCCCACGCGTCTATCCACGTGCAGCAATGGCCTTCTTCCTTGATTTCACGCTCTCTATAGAAGGAAACCTCCATTGTAACGGTTACTCCTAGAATCAATGCGTATCCCTGAAGGAATGCATGATAATCTTTTTTTGGTTTGCTGGAAACCCTAACAATTACAAAACATAGAAGGAAAATAATCAATCCAACAACCGTAGCGCACTAGAAAAGGCAACGGTCTCAATAGGGCGCGAGTATTAAGTCCTCCTGCACAAAGGCAACCCAGCATAGCGACTATAAAGGGCTATGGAGTTTACACTTCAAGGCATGTTCTCACTTGCCTGCAAAAAGCCTTATCCTGTAAAAATTCTCACGCTTTCAGCATTCTAGCTCTCTCTCTCTACTACTACATTTCTAACGAATACAATACTTAGAGATTTTACTCCTCACAAGCAACCCAAACCTCTTAGCCTACGAGAGTACCACCACGAAACAAATACTCTCAACATTCATATTGAACCTCATTGCATCCACCTTACTTCAAAGGTTTTCACTAACTTGAGCGTCAGAGTGTTTACGGTGGAACAATCTTCCACCGTTACCTAACCTTTTGTTTGTAGTTGTGGTCTACAGAATTCAGATTCAGCGGACGGAGTCGAACTCAGATGAACAATTTGACCTGAATTTGTTTAAAATTTGGATCTAGTGATGGATCATATACCAATTTTTATAAAAATTTTAGAAATTTAAAATGCAAAATAAAAATTAAATTAAAAGTCCGAAATCTATGTCAAAAATAAAAATATTTTACAATAATAAAAATATATTACAAAATAATAAAAAATTAAGATGAATAATTAAAATAGTAAAAGTATATTTATCTATTCCTTTTACTTTTTACCATCTTTAACAAATGAAAAAAAAAATAGTGGAAATAAGAAAGAATATAAAAGAAAAAAGCAAACACAAAATAAAAATATTAAAATCACATGCCAAGATAAAACAAAAGAAAAAAATAAAATTTTTAATTTGGTAACCTTCTAATTTTAAAGTTCACTTTTTTTCATTTTGTTACTAAAAATCTAACTATTTTAATTTTTTTCTATATATCTTTCCCATACTTTGCTATTTTTGTCATCCGTTTTCACATTATTTTTCATTTTAATTCTAATTATTTTTTTACATTTTGAATTTTAAATTTCTTTGTTTATTTTTTATTTTTATATTAATTTTCATATTAAAATAAACTTTCGTGTTAAACGTCTTTTCACATTTTTCTTTTTCTTGTTCTTATTTTACAACTTATAATTTTTCTAAACTTTTTTTAAGATTTTATTATTCAATATTTTATTTTATAAGTTGTGATGAACCATATTTTTAATTAAAATTCTGACAAAATTTCATTATAATAGGAACGTCAGCCAAATACAAAAATATGAATATCATTTACAATATACATTATATAACAAAAATATCACAACACAGGATCCAAAAACTACCAAGACTTTACGTGACACCAACGTCATAACTCCAATATGACGTTAACTCAGAATAGATGCCACTAGATACCCAACTAATCATAACCTGTAAAAGTATAAACATTTATCGATATAACGAAAGCTATACTACAGGTATATCATCATCAACATACAACCGTATATAAAACTCATCAGAATACAAAATATTCCATCAGAGAATATAAAACTTCATAGCTAAGTCCATTAGGTCGTCTTTTATGTCTTCAATGCCTTGTTAACTCAAACATCTACCCTACCTCATCGGATACAACTCATATTTATCTGGAGGAAAAAAATAACAATAGTGAGCCAAAGCTCAACAAGGCACTTATATATATCAAATGACAAGCATAATTTCATGTTCAAAATATAATAATACATAATGCTACTGACGAGGCCAATAGCCACAAGCTTCATTGATGTGTACTCAAACTACAACCAAATTCGGATGAACCTAGAGGATGAAGAGCACACCTCATTCATGACGGATCAAAGCACTTATTGTTATAAGGTCATACATTTTGGTTTGAAGAACATAGGTGCCACTTATCAGAAGCTCGTGAATAAGATGTTCGAGAAGTAGATCGGCCACAATATAAAGATATATGTCGACAATATACTCGTCAAGAGCAAGACCACTAATGACCATATTCGCAATCTTATTGAGTCCTTCGAAGTATTCCGCGCACACCAAATGAAATTAAACCCTTCGAAGTATGTCTTCAGAATATCTTCGAGAAAGTTCTTGGATTTTATCGTCTCTCAACGAGAGGTCGAAGCAAACCTGGAGAAGATCAAGGCCCTCACGAACATGACTCTGCCACGAGTATCAAAGATGTCCAGAGGTTAACGGGATGACTTGTAGCCTTGTCCCGCTTCTCGATAAAGTCGGAGACAAGTACCAACTTTTCTTTAAGGCTTTGAGGGAGACAAAAGCAAACAAATTTCAGTAGACTGTAGAATGTCAAGCATCCTTCGACGAATTGAAGCAGTACCTAGCCAGTACACCGTTGCTAACGTCACCCAAGGACGGAGAAGAACTGTACCTCTACCTGGTAGTGCTAGAGGTGGCTCTTAACTTTGTCATCATACGTCAGGACTTCGGCTCTCAGCGGCCTATCTACCATGTGAGTAAGACGTTGACTTGCACAAAGACGCTTACCCATGCATAGAGAAGGTAGCTTCGCGCTTGCCTTCTCTTGCCTAGAAGCTGAGGCCTTATTTCTAGGCTCATCACGTGGTCATTTTGACCGACCAACCACTGAAGAGCATTCTCCAAAAACACAACGTTTCTAGACGGCTGGTTAAATGAGCTATTGAGTTTGGAAAGTTTGATGTTGAATTTCGGCATAGACTAGCCATCAAAGGGCAAGCTCTGGCCGACTTCACTGTCGAGACCACAACACCAATTTTCAATAAACAGCTCACTAAGGACGCTGAACAATACAGGGAAGAACCAAAATGGGTTCTCACCGTAAACGGATCGTTTAAAGACTCAGGCAGGGGTGACGAAGTGGTCCTAAAGATCCTAGACAGGTTTGAGGTAAAGTACTCCCTTAGACTCGACTTTTAGGCCACCAACAACGTTGCCGAGTACGAAGCCCTGTTAGCCGGGCTAAGACTAGCCAAAGAGTGCTCAACTAGACGACTAACAGTCTACAGCGACTCGGACTTGGTCGTAAACCAGGTTAATGGAAACTTAGAAGCGTGCAACCCTCACTTAGACAAATACTTAGCTAAGGTGAAGGACACCCTCCGGAGGTTTTACCAGCTGAATCTGATCCATGTCCCTAGAACTGAAAACTGGAAAGCCAACCAACTTGCTAGAGCATCAGCGACCGAAAACCCAGAGCACTACTCGAGGGACATGTGGGAGATCTTGAGCACTCCCAACACTGGGGAACCGAAAGCGATGTAAATCTCTGACACGAAAAGTTGGATGACACCTTATCAGAAATACCTAGCTGACGGAGCACTGCCAGAAAACACAAACGAAGCCAAGCGGATCAAGAAGAGAGCCGGTTGGTACACCGTAATCAATGGACGACTATAATGTCGTGGTTACTCGACTCTATTCCTCTGGTGCCTAACTCAGGAGGAGGCTAATTATGCCTTGAGCGAAGTCCACCTTGGGCTATGCGGATCGTATATCGGTGACAAAAACTTTGTATTTAAGGTTATGCGCTAGGGATATTACTGGTTGACAATGAAGAAGGATGCCCTTGAATTTGTAGAAAAGTGTGAGCAGCTCTACCTCCTCCTTGAACCAGGCGATCTCTCTGTCACAGTCTGAGAACACCAGGTTCCTTTGGCACAATCAACAATAGATTGAAGAGCAGTTGTGTCCTAGTACTCTACCTTGAGCAACTCCACCTCCTCCTTGAACTAGGCAACCTCTCTATCACGGTCTGAGATCACCAGGTCCCTTTGGCGCAATCTCTTGCTGACTGCACCCCTTATTTTCTTCTCCTGCAAAAGCTAAAAGCACTAAATAACAGCAACGGAGGAAGAAAAGGGAATGAATATTTTGAAAGTTTATCTATCAGACTCTGTGCTCCAGCCTTACTGGCCTGCTCCGAGACCTTGGCCCTAGTGGCGGAAGACTGAAAATAGTAATCTTCTCGACAGGCTCCGTAGAAGCCTCTGCCGCAGACTCCTTTGGCAACTCCACAGTAAGGCCAACTGCCTCAGCAAGCTCTCCGATGGTAGGCTCCTCCGTCAGCTCAACGCTGATGCCAACCGCCTCTAGGGACACTCCGACGGTTGGCACCTCAGGCACCTCCTAGAGCTCTCCGACAGCAGGCTCCTCGAGCAACTCAACGACCTGCACAACAGGAAGCACCAGGGCGCCTCCAAGAGCTCACTGGCAGCTGGCTCTTGAGACAGTTCAGCAGCCCGCACAACTAAAAGCACAGCAAGTGGCTCCAATTGCACCGCCAAGTGCTCCGACTGTGGTAAAGTAAGAACGGTGCTACTTGCAGCGGAGCGCAGCATGGCCTCGTACGCCTCCACAATAGCCTCAACACCGCAAACACCAGAGCTATCTTCGACTCCAATGAACCGGCCAGCCAAAACGTAATCTGCCTCTATGGATGAAGAAGAAGAAGGCATCACCGTTTTCGCCATCTTCTGCCTTGGACTACTGAGAGCCTCCTCGGTGGAAGGTGCGCTGGCAAACTCGATTGTAAGGGCCCCAACCTTCCTCTTTCAGGAAGGAACCTTTATCTTCTGGATCGGAGAAGGTAGCTCCATCATGCCCTCTTGGCTTCCTGCCGAAAAATCAAGTGGTCTTTCTGGAAGTCAAAGAGGTGGTCCTCCACCAGCTTCAGAAGCGGCGTCATATATTCGGTCTCCTTGGTAGCGGGCGACCCGATGTAAGTATCGGCCACCCTACCCCAATCCCTTGCCAGGGGCCATGACCCATCAACATGAACATAGAAGAACCTCTTCTTCCGGTTGTTCAAAGCGTCATAGATAGCGCTACTAATTTGGAGCCCTCATAGGGACAAGGAAACCCACTCTCTACCTTGGACGAATTGAAACATCACCCTAACCGCCTCCACCGTCAATAGCTTCGATTGGTGGCAGAGGAAAATGCAAAGCATGAACAAGTATCACGTAGCGTTAGCATGAAACTGTGTGATGGGAACCTGAAGAGCGGTCAAAATATCCAACAGCTTGTTAGGAACCAAAAGGCGTATCCCACTCTTCAAGTGGGCCTCGTATATGGTGATGCAGCTCTCAAAAGGGGAGCACGCCCTATCTTCCTCATCAGGCATCCTAAAGATGATCTCCTTAGGAATGTTGTACTCAACGTACAACTCCTTTATTTCACTGGCTTTGATCACTGAAACAATTTGGGTTACAAAAAGCGCCATGGCAACGGGAGACGGAAGGAAATGAAACACTTAGAAAATTTTCAGAAATAAGGTGTGAAAAGTTTGAAAACAAGACGACCGGAGTACTTAAAGGCATTTGAATGCTAAAGAAGGAGAATTATCTTGAAAAAGTGCGCCCATCAGTGTTGACACGTCTCGCTTCCAGAGAGGATGCAATCGAATCAGATCCTCTCGCACATTAATTACCGAGATTGTAAATTCACTGCCCGTAGACACGTGCCCAACTTTTCGACTGACAGCCCTACGGCATGATGGCACGTCGTTTAAACTCCCACTAGTTTTCTAGATTTTGGTTTAGACGATCAATGAATCCAGTCAACACTTCCTTCAGCAGTTCTTCAAATTTTGGTGTAGACGATCAACAAATCTGATCAATACTTCTTTCAACAATTCTCCAGATTTTGGCCTAAACAGTCAATAAATTCGGTCAACACTTCCTTCAGCAGTTCTCCAGATTTTGACCTAGACGATCAACACTTCCTTCAATAGTTCTCCTGATTTAGACCTAGACGGTCAACAATCTGATAAACGCTTCTCTTCAACCAGTTCTCCAAATCTTGACTTTACGGACAACAACTGCAAGTAATTCGATCGACAGATTAAGAGTAATTGCCAGCTTCCCCACCAGGTCGCCTCAGGCAAGTAACCCAACCATTCACGTCTCATCTTGAAAATGCTGGAGGGTGGAGTTCCAGACCATCAGCATTGAAGGCTAGTGATGGGTACGCCAATAATGGGCTGGCCCAAGAAGAAGAAATGGCCCAAATACACAACAGCCCATTTGTGCCTAAATGGTAAACGTCAGCCGTTGACCGGAAAAAAGGCTAATAAGCCAGTCAAAGCCCAAGTGTAGAACGGCCCACTTAAGCCCAAGACAGTCAACGCTTCCTTTGACCAAAAACATGCAAGACGGCCAGTACTTCCATTAACCGAATGCATGACCAGGTGACCGACTGAAGACCAGGCCTCATGCGGTCCAAGTCTAGATTGGCCCACGCGTCTATCCACGTGCAGCAATGGCCTTCTTCCTTGATTTCACGCTCTCTATAGAAGGAAACCTCCATTGTAACGGTTACTCCTAGAATCAATGCGTATCCCTGAAGGAATGCATGATAATCTTTTTTTTCTTTGGAAACCCTAACAATTACAAAACATAGAAGGAAAATAATCAATCCAACAACCGTAGCGCACTAGAAAAGGCAACGGTCTCAATAGGGCGCGAGTATTAAGTCCTCCTGCACAAAGGCAACCCAGCATAGCGACTATAAAGGGCTATGGAGTTTACACTTCAAGGCATGTTCTCACTTGCCTGCAAAAAGCCTTATCCTGTAAAAATTCTCACGCTTTCAGCATTCTAGCTCTCTCTCTCTACTACTACATTTCTAACGAATACAATACTTAGAGATTTTACTCCTCACAAGCAACCCAAACCTCTTAGCCTACGAGAGTACCACCACGAAACAAATACTCTCAACATTCATATTGAACCTCATTGCATCCACCTTACTTCAAAGGTTTTCACTAACTTGAGCGTCAGAGTGTTTACGGTGGAACAATCTTCCACCGTTACCTAACCTTTTGTTCGTAGTTGTGGTCTACAGAATTCAGATTCAGCGGACGGAGTCGAACTCAGATGAACAATTTGACCTGAATTTGTTTAAAATTTGGATCTAGTGATGGATCATATACCAATTTTTATAAAAATTTTAGAAATTTAAAATGCAAAATAAAAATTAAATTAAAAGTCCGAAATCTATGTCAAAAATAAAAATATTTTACAATAATAAAAATATATTACAAAATAATAAAAATTAAGATGAATAATTAAAATAGTAAAAGTATATTTATCTATTCCTTTTACTTTTTACCATCTTTAACAAATGAAAAAAAAAATAGTGGAAATAAGAAAGAATATAAAAGAAAAAAGCAAACACAAAATAAAAATATTAAAATCACATGCCAAGATAAAACAAAAGAAAAAAATAAAATTTTTAATTTGGTAACCTTCTAATTTTAAAGTTCACTTTTTTTCATTTTGTTACTAAAAATCTAACTATTTTAATTTTTTTCTATATATCTTTCCCATACTTTGCTATTTTTGTCATCCGTTTTCACATTATTTTTCATTTTAATTCTAATTATTTTTTTTTACATTTTGAATTTTAAATTTCTTTGTTTATTTTTTATTTTTATATTAATTTTCATATTAAAATAAACTTTCGTGTTAAACGTCTTTTCACATTTTTCTTTTTCTTGTTCTTATTTTACAACTTATAATTTTTCTAAACTTTTTTTAAGATTTTATTATTCAATATTTTATTTTATAAGTTGTGATGAACCATATTTTTAATTAAAATTCTGACAAAATTTCATTATAATAGGAACGTCGGCTAAATACAAAAATATGAATATCATTTACAATATACATAATATAATCAAAATATCACAACACAGGATCCAAAAACTACCAAGACTTTACTTGACACCAACGTTATAACTCCAATATGACGTTAACTCAGAATAGATGCCACTAGATATCCAACTAATCATAACCTGTAAAAGTATAAACATTTATCGATATAACGAAAGCTATACTACAGGTATATCATCATCAACATACAACCGTATATAAAACTCATCAGAATACAAAATATTCCATCAGAGAATATAAAACTTCATAGCTAAGTCCATTAGGTCGTCTTTTATGTCTTCAATGCCTTGTTAACTCAAACATCTACCCTACCTCATCGGATACAACTCATATTTATCTGGAGAAAAAAATAACAATAGTGAGCCAAAGCTCAGCAAGGTACTTATATATATCAAATGACATGCATAATTTCATGTTCAAAATATAATAATACATAATGCTATTGACGAGGCCAATAGCCATAGGCAATATTAAAACAAACAACGAACTTCCACTATAATATACTAAAGCATGCCAAGAAATATCACTCGTTGTAAAACACGGTCAAAATAATCCTTAAATTTTCACTGTAATATCTATGGCATGCCAAAGTATACTATCTGTTGAACGATCCTCCGTCCAAATTTTTAGTTTCTTATTTTTTTTAGGGAATCCTACTCTTAAATACAAAATTTTTCATTCCGAAGAACGGTTCGTTAGTTCAATCAGTTCGTTGTTCAGAAGAACAGTTCATTGCTTAATCGTAGGATATCCCTTCTTGGTTCTTTTTCATTAAACTTATTCAAATTCATATTTTTATATTCATCGTGAGATTAAATCCTCACTTTTTCTTAATTTCATGCATAATTTTCTTTAAATCTTGAAAAAATTGGAAAATCCATTTTCACATTAAGCCAAACATAATCAATTTTCATGATTTCTTATTTTCACATGCTTATAATTTCATACACAATTCACCATAAAGGTTGAAGCATATAAGAAATTCTTACCGTAATAAGCCATAAATAACTTTAGAGCTTCCAAATGACAAATCCCTTCACATATACATATAACATAAGTTCTGAAGCATATACAAGATGATAAATTTAACGTACATGCGATTAAACATCATTATTCTTATTTGATAATATTTTTAAAATATGTAAAATTATCATATATTATTCCGTAGACATAAATATCAAATATACGGTGTGCCCATGTTCATAAAAGAATAATTATAAATTTTTAAAGCCAAATCATATATTAATTATAGTTAATTTGGAAAAAACCCAAAGGGGCGCGAGTTAAGGTTCTGGTGAGCATAAAATAGCACAAAACTATCAGTTTGGGTACCCAATTGATAAATCAGCATGTTCATAGTGCGCGTAACAATATTCTAAAGCCAATTTATTTGTAAATCCTAATTTAATAGGTGAAATCATCTAGAGCACGAGCTTTGGATTCCATGTCTAAAAACCGGTCAAAACAACGAGATCGGGTATGAAAATCATATATGTGCATGCTCAAATCATGAGTAACAATTATCTCAAACCAAATCATGCATAAAACCCAAAATAACCGGTGAAATCGATCCGGGCGTGGGTTAGGATTTTCGGGTGGGAAAATTCATGCAAATTTCACAAATCGGACATGAAATTGAAATATTTTATACTTAAGTCATGGTAATATAAATTATAAATTTATTCGAATGTCGGAATAAGGATACCGGAAAAAACATTAGAAAAGTCTAAGAAAATAAAAGATGAAAGTATAGTACATTTACCTTGATCCGATCTATTACTTTTCTAACTTATTCTAGCTCAAAATAAAACCCCGGGACTTTGGATTCTTCTTCCTCTCTCTTCTCCCACCCTCTCTCTATTATGCGTCGAAGCCGAAAATGATGAACAGGGATCGTCGCAGCCCTTATATATCGCCGGCCGGCGCGGGCCCAAATCTGTTTTCAATGCCTGCAACACCGCTCAAGTCGCCCACCTGGCCTTCCCGGCCGATACCTCCCACGGTCCTCAAACTTAATTTTTTCATATGGATTAAACTCAATCTTAATTATATTAACCCAATAATCCACAATTACGATATTTAAAAATCAATATATCACATAAACTTAAATTTTTATTCTTTAGTTTTCCTTTTCAGTTCTCCAGTTTGTCATTTTATGATCTTGTATGTTTATTTGTCATTTTTTATTCACCTATTTTTTTTTATTTTTAAATAAAAATAAAGAATAAAAATTTAAAAAATAATAAAATAATATAAAATAAAATAATAGCAAAAAATTAAAGTAAAAAAGAAAGGATATCCAAACCAACAAAGAAATAATCGTCCAGAAATCTGCTACAAATATAAATAGTCAACCTAAGACAAAATCAAAGGTGAAGCTGTTAAAAAAATATTATTCATTATTGCATACTACCAAAATAAATAATTGGAAGGCACATATATTAGCAATTGGCATTGATGATATTATGAGAAAAAAGAAATATTATCTTGTATCAATAAAAAAAAAAAAAAAGAAAACACAATATGAATTTATTTAAATAATATGTGAAAATAAAATAATAGAAAAATTAAACATTTTAACTATTGATTTTTTATGTTCAATTTTTTATTTTGTTATTTAAAATTTAAATATTTTATTTTTTATTATTTTCTTTCTCATTGCAAAAACAAAAAGTCAAATATATATATATATATATATATACCATTAAAGGTATACTTTGATAGAAAAATAATAAATTAAAAATTGATCCAAAATATATTGACAATATTAAAATAAATTAAGTAAAAGTTAAGTATAACAATTCATCTATCCGTATAAAAATTTCATATTCCAAACTTATGTACCTTAAAATTCAAATAGATAAGGATACTTCTCCTGGATTTTTTCATCATATTTTAAAGTTAATTCCTCAAATCAATGTTTACGATTTAGGGTTTAGAGTTGAGTATTCATGGTTCAGAGTTCGAGATTTGGGGTTCGAGATCTATATTTAGGTGTTAGAGGTTAGGAGTTGGGGTTTGGGGCTTGGGGTTTTGGATTTACGGCTCAAGATTTAGAATTTTAGAATTTATAGTTGAGGGTTTAGAGGTAAGAGTTTAAGGGGTTAGGAATTAAAGCTTTAGAGCTTATGGTTTAGGATTTGAGGGATTAGAATTTAGGGTTTTGGACTTCTGAGTTTAGGATTTAGGGTTTTGATTTTAAGGATTTAGGGTTTAAGAGGTTAGGTTTGAGGGTTCAAGGTTTATGGTTTCAAGGGCTAGAGTTTTAGGGTTTGAGGGTTTTAAGATTTATGGTTTAGGGTTGAGGATTTAAAGATTATGGTTAAGGGTTTAGGGATAAGGGTTTAATAGGTTAAGGTTCAAGGTTTTAGAGTTTAAGTGGTTAGGGTTTAGGGTTTTAAAATTTAAGGTTTTAGGATTTAAGGTTTTAAGGTTTAGGATTTTAAATCTATACGGTTTCGGGTTTTTAGTTTTGAAATTATCGTTTAAGTGTTACGTTTTGGGTTTATGATTTAGGATTTACGGTTAAAGATTTAGGAATTATGATTTTAGGATTTAGGGCATAAAATTTATGGTTTTAGGATTTGGGCTTAATTAATTAGAATTTAGGGTTTTAGGGTTTGGGATTTATGGTCCTGGGTTTAAGATTTTAGGGCTTATGGTTTAATAGTTTAGGGTTTATAGTTTTAAGATTGGAATTTAAGGGGTAAAGGTTTATAATTTTAGGGTTTAGGGTTTAGAATTTATGAGTTTTAGGGTTTAAGATTTAAGATTTTAGAGTTTAAAGGATCTAGGGTTTAAAATTTATAATTTAGAGTTTAGGATTATGATTTTAAAGTTTAAGGGGCTATGGTTGTAGTGTTTTAGAGTTATGATTTAGGATTTGAAATTTAGGGTTTACATTTTTTGGATTTTTTGATTTAGGGTTTCAGGAGTTTAGGATTTAGAAATTTTAGTTTTTAGGCACTAAAGTTTATAATTTTGGGATTAGGTGTTAAAGCGTTACGATTTATGATTTATAGTTAACATTTATAGTTTAGAATTTTATAATTTATGGTTTAGGATTTAGGGTTTAATACTTTTAAGGTTTGATACTTCTAGGATTTATGGCTTTCTCTTTTTATTTTTTAAATTTAGAGTTTCTTTATTTATTTAAAAATTAATTTTTATTTCTATTACTTATTTTAAATATTAAATTCATATTTAAATTTGATGGGTACACAGGAATATAAGCTGCCCAAGGTCAACGGAAACCCAAGACGGCCTACGGGATGATCAACTAAAAAATGACCCAACAGGACGCGAAGGCCCAAATCCTGAAAGGCCCAAGACGAAATCCAACGGATTTCAATGGACGGCGGACTGCCAAATAGCCTTCAATGAACTGAAGCGATATCTAGCCAGTCCACCGTTGTTAGTATCACCCAATGCCGGAGAGGAACTATACCTTTACCTAGCAGTGTCAGAGGCGTCCCTCAACTCTGTCCTCGTGTGCCAAGACTCTGACACTCAACGGTCGATCTATTACGTAAGCAAAAACGTTAACCGACCCAAAGACCCGCTATTCGCATGTAGAAAAGCTGGCCTAGGCACTCATCTTCTCCGCACGAAAGTTAAGGCCCTACTTCCAGGCCCACCGGATAGTGGTCTTCACGGACTAGCCTCTGAAAAGCATACTCCAGAAACTCGACGTTTCTAGGCAGTTAGTAAAATGGGCTATCGAGTTTGACGAGTTCGATATTGAATTCCAGCACAGACCTGCTGTGAGGCGCAAGCGCTGGTGCTGGCGCTGGCTGATTTCATTGTTGAAACTACAACCTCAATTCTCGAGGAACAGCCCGAAGAAGGCACGAAACTGCTTGACGGAGTTCCGAAATGGATACTCCACGTGGACGGATTATCTACGGACACGAGCAGTGGAGCTAAAGTGATCATTACGACCCCTGACGGGTTTGAAGTGAAATACTCCCTTAGGCTCAATTTTTCGGCAACCAATAACATTGCTCAGTACGAGGCCCTATTAGCCAGACTGTGATTAGCCAAGGAATACTCTGCCAAGAGACTGACAGTTTACAGTGACTTCGAGCTAACCGTTAACCAGGTTAACGGAGGCTTTGAGACTAACAACCCTCACCTAGCCAAGTACTTGACAAAGGCAAGGGAGGCTACCCAGGGTTTTGACAAGCTGACCTTTGTCCATGTTCCCCGAACTGAAAACTGGAAGACGAACCAGCAGGCCAGAGCAGTTGCAACCGAAAATTCGGAGCAGTACTCGAAGGACATGCGGGAGATCCTAAACGCTCCCAGTATCGAGAAATAAGAGGCAATGCAGATTTCCGAAGCAGAAAACTGGATAACACCTTACCATAGTTATCTGGCTAACAGATCGTTGCCAGAGGACCCGGAAAAGGCCAAGCAGATTAGGAAAACGGCTGGCTGGTATATTGTGGTCAACAGGTGGCTATATCGACGTGGCGACTCGACCCCATACATCCGATGCCTAACTCCCGAAAAGGCTGACTACGCTCTAGGTGAAGGCTACCTCGGGATCAGTGGATTGCACATAGGTGAAAAAAACTTAGCCTTTAAGGTCATGCGCCAGGGCTACTACTGGCCCTTGATGAAAAAGGGCGTGGTTGTATTTGTGAAGAAATGTAAAAGTTGCCAACTTCACACAACCTTCACCACCAGTCGTCCACGGACCTAAAGACTCTTCAGGCCCCTTGGCCCTTCGCACAATGGGGGCTCGATCTTCTCGGCCCATTTTCCATTGCCACAGGGTAAAGAAAGTTCATCGGGGGCATCAACTACTTCACTAAGTGGTCGAGGCCATCCCACTAGCAAAAATTACGGAGCATAACGCCTTGAAATTCCTCCGCCAGAACATCATTTGTAGATTCGGCGTTTCCAAGATCGTTGTGACCAACAACGGGACCCAATTCTCGAAAAAACGCTTCACCAAGTATTGCGCTAGCCTTGGTATCAAGCTCGTCCACACTTCAGTAGCATACCCTCAAGCGAATGGATAGGTGGAGGTCACAAATCGAACGCTACTCTATGGGTTAAAAATTAAGCTCGAGGACGCAGGGGGCTCCTGGGCGGACGAGCTCCCCTCTGTCCTCTAATCTTACCGGACAACCCCAAAAGAACCAACGCACGAGACGCCCTTCAGCCTCTGTTACGGGACTGAGGCGGTGATTTTGGTCAAAATCAGGCTTCTGAGTCTTAGGGTAAAGTTATTCGACCTGCTAGCTAACTCACAAAAAATCAGGGAGCACCTAGACTTACTAAAGGAAGCCCGTGACGCCGCCAGAGTACGGACAGCGGCCTACCAACATCGGATTGCCCGATATTACAACAAAAAGGTCAAGGCACAAAGGTTCGATGTTAGAGACCTGGTTCAACGAGGCGTCGAAACCACAGGCAAGCTGGCATGCCACAATAAGCTCTCCCCTAGTTGGGAAGGGCATTTCCTCATCTCTGTCGTCCTGCGAAACAGAGCCTACAAGCTCCGGGCCAGGACGGGAAACTAGTTCCGCGAACGTGGAATGCGGTCCACCTCAAGCGCTACTTCCAGTAGGAAGACGCAGTACGCGTTTGCATTGTTGTGTGCATGTACATTCGCCTGCTTGTTTTAAATGTGTCAAAATAAGTGCTTACTTAACATACTATCTGCCTCTCCTATGTGCATGTATATATATGTTTGCTTTGCGGGTTACTCGACCTAGACTGCCCCAAGTCAAGAAGGTCCTCATCCTCTCGTTAGTAAACCATGGTCATCCAGGCGGCCCACAAGTGGTCGAACATAAACCTCGATATCCGAACAACCCATTAGCGGTCTTATTTAAACCCTGATCATCCAGGTGGCCCAAAAGATGTCTAATCTAAACCGTGATCATCCAGGTGGCCCATAAACGGTCTAATATAAACCTCGATCATCCGAGCTGCCCGAGGGCGGTCGTAATAGACCCTGATCATCCAGACGACCCATTAGCGGTCATATCTAAACCTTGGTCATCCAACTGCCCGATAACGGTCAAAATCTTAGGGGGCTTACACAGCACACGCAACGACCTCCTCTACGAGGAGATAGCGTGATCAGTCAGCGACGATCGAAGGGAGAAGCATCCTTCTCCAATGCAGGCCGCCCAAGTCAGCACTTGGGCAGTGCCACCAGGCTGGTTAGCACAACCAGCTACAAAGCCTAAGGACGCCACTCCTTAGGCAGCACAACGTTGGTAGCCAGCCAACCATGTTGGCCGTCTAATGCAAACAAGAACATAAACACAAGAGCAGTAAAAGCTAATGGACACATAATTGAAAGAATTTTCATTTTATTGCTTCCAAATGTATTGCAAATTACATTTTATGAACATGAATAGATGTCACAAAAATGTACAACATAGGAGGCTACAGGGGCGGCGGAGGCCCCTGAATGTCATGGGGATCCCCCACGAGGTCGTCTCTGTGTTGCGCTGCTCTATTAGCCAAATTAATGAACTCAACTGGGAAGCCAGGATCGATCAACCGCGCAATGCGGCGACTGACGTTGATCCTCCCAACAGCCACGCGTGCATCATACCCTTGACCTCGTGGGGGTGGATATGGAGACTCAGGTCATTCTCCAAGGTTGCTACACGCCCAACAAGTCGACTGATACGCGTTTTGGCTTGCTCAGCCTCTTCCTTCAAGCAGGCAACCTCGGCCTTCAAGTTGGCATTCTCTGTCTCCACTCCCACCAAGACAGCCTCGAGAGCTGCAGACTCCTCGCGGTGTTCGTCCCCTGAAGCAACCAGCCTAACATCCAACCAGGATATCTCCACCTCCCTATCGGCGATCACCCGATCTCACTGCTCCACCACTTTGATGACGGCAGAAGCCAACTTTCTCCACTGCACAAGAGGCAAACAAAGAACAAATTAGAAATCCGAGAAAGAAGAGAGTACGCAAAAGCCATCGCCAAGAATTATACCTCCCACATCCTCCTCACAGGCCTCTCCGGCCTTACCTCCAAACCTGGCCTAGGCGGTGGAGGATCAGGAGCGACATCCTCTCAAGCTGAGCTAGTGGTGGCCTCCTCCAAGATCTCATCTAGCAGCCTCTCATCATCGTCGACCATAGTGTCCGCAGGCTTTCAAGCTACAGCATCCGTGCCAGCCGCCGGAGGATCGAACTCCGTCATTGGCTCCACAGCAGGAGCCCGTACAACTAGAGAGCCAACGGATGGCTCCTGCGCCTCCACCACAAGCTCAGAGGCGGGCTCCGTCAAAGACTCTGTCTGTATTGCTCGAGGAGCCACCAGCGGCACCGGCTGCGCCAAAATGATGTTTACTCCATGGCCACCGGCAGGTCTTCAAAAGTTATTTCCAAGCCCGTAGTGCTACCGGGGCCACTGCAGATCCCGACGGCGATATAGTCAGGGCAAGATGATGAAGAGGAAGGCGTCTCCACCACTTTCTTGGGCCACGGGCAAATGAAGCCCTCGTTTGTGTGGCGCATGCATATGATCAGGCCCTTGGAATCCTCCGGCCGCATCATCCTAGCCGGCGGCACTAGCTACTGAATAGGCGAAGGCGGTCCCCAGTTCACCTTCTTGGTCTCTCCCCTAGAGACCAAGAAATCCCTCTTGAAATCGGCGGGGTGGTCCTTAATCAGCTTGGTTAGCCACTCTAAGGACGCCGTCTTAGCCACAGACGGCGTCCTCGTATACACTTCCGGTACCTAGCCCCAATCCTTCGCAGGGGCCAGGACGCCCCCATGCTCACGAAGAAGAACCGGTTCTTCCAATTCTTGAGCGAGTCGTAGATGGCCGTATTTATTTTCAGGCCAGAACGAGGGACGAGTGATATCCATTCACCCCCCTAGTTTATCTTGAAGAGGCCCTTCACCATCGGTATCCTCAACCTCTTGAAATGTTTTCTAAGGAAGATGCAGAGAGTACAAATGTACCGTATGGCGTTGGCGTGAAGTTGGGCAATCAGGACTCGCAGGACTTGCAAGATGGACTGCAAATCGTCTGACAAAGGGAGACTGAGGCCGCTCCTCAGGTGGGCCTCGTAAATCATGATGTGTCCTACCGGTGAAGAAAAAGCTCTGTCGTCCTTCCCCGGGACCCTCCAAGTAATATCCGTCGGGATATTAAACTCAACACAAGGTGCTTTTACGTCACCCTCTCTGAGGACTAAAGCGATGTCGGCGACGGAGGTCATGGCTTACAAGAAGAGCTAGGGTTTCTCAAAAATGCTATGTTGAAGATGAAGAAGACGAAGTAAGAAGGCAAAGAAGGATTTCAAAGCATGGAGGGAAACTTGAATGGCAAAAATGACTTAAAACCCCTCAGAAAGGACGTCGTCAGTCTTGCCACGTGTCGCCTCCCTTTTGGCCCTTCAAAAGGTAAATCTCTGACGCATTAATGGCACAGATATCCGCCCAACTAAAAGAAGACGCATGTCTACTTTTGGCCTGCAAAACCGGCTGATAGCCACGCGTCAATCTGGGCTCGCAGAAAACTTTTCGAATTTTGGCCAAAGATGGTCAACAAATCCGGTCAAACATTCTTTTCCGAAATTGACCAAGACGTCAACAATTCCGGTAAATATTCTCTTCCGAAACTAACCAAGACGGTCAACAGTTCTGATCAATATTCTTTTCCGAAACTGACCAAAGACAGTCAACAGCTCCCGTCAACTTCCCTCTCCGCCTTTCGTGGGGTCCTCTGGAATCCACAAACAACGAAGGACAATGAGGGATATCCCATCATGAACATACCGAAGACCAGAATTTTGGCCACCGGCATGGGAGGGTAGTGTTGGGTACACCGGATTATGGGCTGGTCCAAGGCCAACGGAGGCCCAAAACGACCTACGGGACGGTCAACTCAAAAACGGCCCAACAGGACGCGAAGACCCAAATCCTAAAAGGCCAAAGGCGGTCAACGCTGGCAATGATCGTCTAGACTCCAACAGGAAGCTAACTCGTATGCAGACGGTCAACTCAAGCGTTGACCGGATGCACAGTAGCGATAGGCCCAAACAGGCTTCAAACTCCTTTCGACCAGTCCCAAACCGGTAGGCGAACACGTATACGGTGCTAACGGTCTTCTCTTGGTCACGTATCACTCCCAAAAGCTGATCTTCTCCAAAAAAAAGGCGGCAATGATCTCAGCGCCAACAAAACGGTCACAAAGGCATGAGACAGACTGAAGATCCGTTGCACTGTACAGTATAAAGATGATTCATCAAATCACGACTATCAGGCCCACCAACTCTAAGGAGGCCGCCACTATCAGTCCAAGAGGAGCACGCCACCTTAACCAGAGGAAGGAGCTCTCCTATTATCCATAAAAGCTTAAGGTCTTCGTTCTGAAAGACACATGCTTTCGCCTGCTTTCACATGCTCTCATAGGCTCTTACACGCTCTTGCATTCTCAGATACACAAGATCACCCAAAAACAGAAGCTCCTTTGTTCACTCTGTAACTTATCTTCCAAAGAATACTGAAAACGAGCTTCCTGAAAGACTCCCTAATGTCTTCCACACGAACGCTTATAGAGCTCGAACAGAGGCTCATCCCCTTTTTCTCTCTACACAAGCGCTCGTCCTCTAATCCCACCAGAGGTCTCCGGATTCCTGGAGACCTCTTAGGCCTTCTGAGACACATTCCCTAAAGCTTCCACGCTTTCAAAACGTCGCTTACTTACGCTCTCTGTGAGCAAGAAGCAAGAACGCATATTCTCAACAGGCCGACACTCCAAACCATCTCACTCTCTCACTCTTTAGCTTTCCAGTTACCTTCATTGCTTAGAAGGATTTACTGATTTGAACGTCGAAATGTTTTCGGTGGGACAACCTCCCGTCGACACGCTAACCTTTTATTCGTTTTAGTGGTGTGCGAGATTCAAACTCACTGAACGAACCGGAAATCTTAATGCTCAAGTAAATACGCCACAAAATTATTGTCAATTACTTTATCTATTTTTTTCAAGTAGAATTTCCCATTCAATAATTCTAAGGCTTCTATATGAATATAAAAATTTAACGTATAACTATCATACTTTTTCTACCTCCCATTTTACACAATCGTAAAATTATCAATTCTCTTTTTATTTTTATAAGGCATTTTCCTTTTTAAAAAAGTTAAAATTTTATAAAAATTAGATATTTTTCTATTTACAATATTATTATTACCGTATTCAATTGATTAAGAATTATAATTTTTAAATCTCTTTTTCTACCTCCCATTTTACACAATCGTAAAATTATCAATTCTCTTTTTATTTTTATAAGGCATTTTCCTTTTTAAAAAAGTTAAAATTTTATAAAAATTAGATATTTTTCTATTTACAATATTATTATTACCGTATTCAATTGATTAAGAATTATAATTTTTAAATCTAATGTTTAGAGTACCATCTAAATTTTGACACATTAAATTATTAATTGCTACAAAATTAATTTGACTAAAATAATCTAATTTTTATTTTTTTTAGACTATATATCTATTATTCTATTATTTTTTAATATTTTTATCATATATTTATTATCTAACTCACATTTTAGTATACTATTTTAACTAAGTCTCCCTACAAATCAAATACATATGAGCACAACATTTTTATTTCACTTTATATCATAACTATTAAAATTTATTCATATTCTTACAATCTTTATAGCAAGTATTATTATTTTATTATCATAATATTATTATTTTCCATACTTCTTCTGCTATACTGGTCCCCTTTTTTTCTAATCTTTATCTCATCAGCTTATTTTTATTTTTTTTATTTGATTGGTAATATTTTACTTTTTCATTTTTATTTATTTTTTCTATTATAAAAGTGAATAAAAAATAGAAAAAATAGTCAAATAACAAAAAAAATAAACAAAAATGAAAAAAAGAGGAATTATTCGAAAAAAAAATTATTCTTCAGTTTTTTTTTATTGTTATTTTTTATCTCACCCTTCTATTTTATTTTTAGAATTACCTTTTATTTTTTAAATTGACATTTTAATATTTATTTTGTTTATATTTTTAATTTTTTTCCTTCTTATTATCTGATAAGGCCTCCGAATTTCATGATTTGATTTTTCATCTAATTTTTTTTCACTTTATCATTTATTTTTTTCATCTTACATTTATCAATTTTCTTATTTCTTGTTCTTTTTTCATTTTAATTTTTTTTAAATATTTTATATTTTTATTTCCTTTTCATACACCAATCCCACACACAAGGTACTTTCTAACCTTTAATAATTGGTAATTTTTTACTTCTAATTTTTAATATCCTTTATATCATTTTTATTATTACTTTTTTTAGCTTTTCAAAATTATTTTTCTTTCTTTTCAAAATTTTATTTAATATTATTTTCGTTCCTATTTATTTCTAATTATGAAAATCAAAAATATATATATAAAAATTAAAATATTATAAGAAAATTAAAAATTAAAATTACAACATAAAAGATAAAACAAAAATCTGAAATCTATGTCAAAAATAAAATTTTTTAAAGTAAAAAATATATATATGAAAAAATAAAAAGTTAACATGAAAAACTACAATATATAAAAATATATCTATTTATATTTTTTTACTTTTTTTCTATATCTTCTTTATTTTGTTCAAATATGAAATTAAAAAAAAAAACTAGAACTTTAAAAATTAAAAATTACGAAATCCAAAATGAATAAACGTCCCATTATTATTCCCTTATCGTTTTATTATTTTTCTATTCTTCTCATCTACTTTTGCATTTTACATTCTAAAAATTTCATAAAATTTAAAAAAATTTCTTATCTTCCATATCAAATTATTTTTTATTCATCTATTATATTATTACTACAGTATTAAACTAATTAATAATTATAATTTTTTAACCCTAATATTTTGAAATGCTATCGAAATTTTGCCACATTACATTATTACTAGGTATAAAATTAATATTTGTATAAAACAATCCAATTTAATTTTTTTTGTTTTTGCCCATATAGCTCTTATTTCTTTATATACGAATATTTTTATCATATGTTTATTATCTAATTTATACTATAGCATACCAATTTGACTAAGTCTCCTATAATTCCGATATATATGAACAATTTATTTTTACTTCTGTTTATATCATAACCATTAAATTTTATATATATTCTTACTATCTTTACAACAAATATTGCTACTTAATTATTTTAATTTTAATCTGATTTTACATTTTTACTTCTTTTATAAAGTTATAACTTTCCTTCTTTTAGTTCTCATTTTATATTTTCCTTTTCATAAAGATTTTTTACTTTTACTATTTAAATTTAAATCTTTCGTATAAAACAAATAAAAAGGAACAAAAAGGATACAAAATAACAAATAAAAAATCATCATTTTTTTATTTTTCGTACCTCGTTCTACTTTAAACCTTTTCTTCTAATTTTTAGCACATTAATTTATTTTATTTTTTTAATTTTTAATATTTTACCTTATTTATTTATTTATTTGTTTATTTATTCTATTATTAAAGTGAATAAAAAATTAAAAAAAATAGCAGAGAGATATCAAAAAAAAAAAAAATGTAAAAAAGACTTAATAGAAAAAAAGAAAAAAAATATTCTTCTTTTTTTCTCTATTTCTATTTTTCATTTTATCTTTTTATTTTATTTTTAATTTTACTTTTTACTTTTTAAAATTAATTCTTTAACATTCAATACAACCATAATTTTAAATTTTTTTCTTTCTTCTTATCCAATATGACCTCCAAATTTCTAGATTTAATTTTCCATCTAATTTTATTTTCATTTTATCATTTATTTTTTTTAACTTACTAATATTTATCAATTTTCTTGTTTTCTTTTTTTTTTCATTCACAGTTGTCTAAATATTTTATATTCTTTACATCTTTTCTTATACCATTCTCACTCTCATTGTGTTTTCCTCTCATTCATATTTGATAATTTCTTAGTTCTTATTTTTTTCCTTTCTATCTCTAATGTCATTTTTCTTAATTCTGATTCCATTTTTGCTTTTCAAAATTGTTTTGCTTTCTTTTCAAATTTTTCTTTCTTATAATCTTTTTTATTGTTTCTATTTCGTTTCAAAAACTAAAAATCAAAAACAAGAAAATCAAATAAGAAAATATATTTATTAGTATATATATTTATAAAAATTATAAATACATATATTTATAAATATTTCAACAAATAAATATTTATAAATGCATTTATATATACCAATTTTTATAAAAAAAATTAGAAATTAAAAATGCAAAGTAAAAATTAAATTATAAGTCCAAAATCTATGTCAAAAATCAAAATATTTCAAAATAAAAAAATACATTAAAAATAATAAAAAATAACATGAAAAATTAAAATAATAAAAATATATTTATTTATTCCTTTTACATTTTACCATATTTAACAAATGAAAAAAAAAAAAAAAGCAAACCTAAGAAAAAATATAAGAAAAGGAAACACAATATAAAAATATTAAAATGACATGTCAAGTTAAAACAAAAGAAAAGCTTTAAATTGTTAATTTGCTAACAATTTGACTTTGAAGTTCGATTTTTTTCGTTTTGTTACTAAAAATTCAACTATTTCAATTTTTTTTATATATCTTTCCCATACTTTTCTATTTTTATCATCCATTTTCACATTATTTTTCCTTTCAATTCTCATTATTTTTTTTTTTACGTTTTAAATTTTGAATTTCTTTATTTATTTTTTTTATTTTTTATTAATTTTTATATTAAAATAAACTTTCATGTTTAAACTTCTTTCCATATTTTTCTTTTTCCTATTTTTTTTATTTTTAAAATTTTATTATTCAATATTTTATTTTACAAGCTTGAATTGTTATTCTTTACTTTTCATTTTCAGTTCTCTAGTTTGTCATTTTATGATCTTGTATTTTTATCGATCATTTTTTATTCACCTATATTTTTTAATTTTAAAATAAAAATTAAAAAAATAATAAAATAAAATAAAATAAATAGCAAACAAATAAAATAAAAAGTAAAAGATTTACGGACCAACAAAAAAATAGTTCTCCAGAAGCCTACGACGATATAAAAATAGTCAACCTACAGCAAAATATTAGGGTTTAAAAGTTAGATTGTAGGTTTATAATTTAGGATTTACAATTAAGGACCGAGGAATTAGGATTTTAGGATTTAGAACATAGAATTTATGATTTTGAGATTGGAGTTTAAAGGGTTAGGGTTTATAATTTTAGGGTTCAGGTTTATGATTTATAGGTTTTAGAGTTGAGGGTTTAGGATTTACGGGTTTTAGGTTTTAGATTTTGGCTTTTATGGCTTAAGGTTTAAGGGATCTAGGGTTTAATGGATTTCGGACTTAGAGTTTTAGGATTCAGACTTTAGAATTAAGGTTTATGATTTAGAATTTGAAATTTAGAGTTCAGATTTTTTGGATTTAATAGTTTGAGATTTATGATTCTTGGGGTTTAGCATTTTGAAGTTTTATTATTTAGGCTCTAGGGTTTATAATTTTGATATTAGTATTTAAAGAATTAGAACTTACGATGTACAGTTAGCATTTCAGGTTTATGATTTTACAATTTAGGGTTTAGGATTTTGTTGCGTCCCGAGTCCGCGGTTGCTGTACGGATTGGGGAGCCTTCAGATTCCAAAACTGCGGTAGCGTTAGGTTGAGGATCCGGTCTCCATATCTCCTAACCTGGACCTGCACAACAAAAATAACAAACGAGATGTCAGAAGTCCAGTGGGATTTCTCCCACCACGGCCACTCCGACGCTCAAGTCAGCAAATTTTCGCAACAAACGAAAATGGCAAACGCGGTGGACAATGCGCGGATGAATGCTGATGAAACGTGAGTGATGTATATGTTTTAGCGTGGGGGATGCAATGAGCAGGCTGCGGAAGGTCTGACTTCCTTAATGCACCGCAATGGGTGCCTAGCTTCCCACTGCCTGGACGGACTTGGGGATTGTAATCGTGAGAGAAACGGGCTCGTTTGTGGCCACGGGACTTTAGTCTTGTCTCAGTTGACTGCTTTCTCTCCTGTGATCTGGGAAGAGGAAGATGAATTCCCCTCCCCCCTCTCCGCGAGGAAAGGGAGCTCTTATAAGCTCCTCCCCGGTGGACTCTCTGTGCGAGAATGCCCGTTGCTAGGGTTCCTTGGCCTCTCGTCACTGTTTCAGACCGCCGGTTATGTCGGCTGTCGCTTTCCGATGGCGGGCAGACTCCTAAGTGCAGCCAGCCACACCTGGTCTTCCCTCGAGCTGGTATTGGCTGACTGTCTACAGGCGGCTGCCTGAGCCATTGGCGCAACGCTGGCCGCTTCTCCATTTGCTGTTTTTCCTCTCATATTTGTTTTCCGGCAACCCATTAATGCGTTGTAGGGCGTTCATTGTTTTCCGCCAGTTGGGCGCCACGTAGGTTCCCTGCGCAGCTGGGCTAGGCTCAATATCGCTAGTGGGCCTAAGCACGAGACCCAACACTAGAAATTTTGGGCCTTCAGAAATTTCTAAAGGCCTAAGATCGTGGGCCTTTAGAAATTTTGGAACTTAATGAGTTTAGGGTTTATGATTTCCTTTCTTTGGTTTTTTGCATTTAGAGTTCCTTATTTTTTAAAAAAATATTTTTCATTTCCATTGCTTATTTAAAAAATTAAATTTACATTACAATTATTAACGATTATTTTATCTATTTTTTCTAGTAGAATTTCTCATTTAATAATTCTAAGGCTTCTATACGAGTATAAAAGCTTGCTAAGTAACTATCACACTTCCTTTTCCTAATATTTTACTCAATTTTAAAATTATCAATTCTTCTTTTCTTTTGTTAAGACCATATCCATTTTTAAAAAGTTAAAATTTTATAAAATTTAAATATTTTTCTATTAGTAATATTTATTAAATTTATTTCTTATTCAACTATTAAATTATTACTACCGTATTCAATTGATTAATAATTATAATTTTTTAAACCTCATATTTAGAGTGTCATCTAAATTTTAACACATTAAATCATTAACTAGTACAAAATTACTTTGACTAAAACAATCTAATTACAACTTTTTCAGTCAATATAGCGATTATACCTTTATTTTCAAATATTTTCAACATATGTTCATAATCCAGCTCACGTTTTAGATTACCATTTTAACTAGGCCTCCCTGCAAATTATATACATATGAGCACTTTATCTTTATTTCTCTTTATATCATAACTGTTAAATTTTTTTTATATTATTACTATCTTTATAATAACTAACACTATTTTATTACTTTAATTTTAATCGATTTTTATATCTTCTCTTCTTCCACAAGGTTATAATTAACATCTTTTATTTTCATTTTATATTTTTCTTTTGTCATATAAAATTCTTATCTTTACCACTTAACGTTTAAAGGTTTAATGGGTTAGGGTTTACATACATATACCATTAAAGGTATACTTTGATAGAAAAATAAGAAATTAAAAATTAACCCAAAGTATATTAACAATAATCAAATAAATTAAGTATAAACTAAGTATTATGATTCAGCTATCCGTATAAAAATTTTATATTCCAAATTTATATACCTTAAAATTCAATTAGATAAGAATACTTTTCTTGGACCTTTTCATCATACTTCAAAATTATTTTCTCAAATCAACGTTTATAATTTAGGGTTTAAATCTTAATATTCATGGTTCAGAGTTAGAGGTTTGGGATTCGAGATTTGTAGTTGGATGTTAGAGTTTAGGAGTTGGGTTTGAAGTTTTGAGTTTAAGGCTTAGGATTTAGAATTTTAGAGTTTATAATTCAGGGTTTAGGGGTAAGGATTTAAAGGTTTGGGATTAAAGCTTTAGAGTTTATGGTTTATGATTTAAAGGGTTAGAGTTTAGGGTTTTGGAATCAGAGTTTACGATTTAATGTCTGAATTTTAAAAATTAAGGGTTTAAGAGGTTAGGTTTGAGGGTTTAAGGTTTATGGATTAAAGGGCTAGGGTTTGAGGGTTTTAAGATTTATGGTTTATGGTTGAGGATTTAAGAATTATGATTACAGGTTTAGAGATAAGGGTCTAAGGGGTTAAGGTTCAAGGTTTTAGAGTTTAAGTGGTTAGGGTTTAGGGTTTTTACATTTAAGGTTTTAGGGTTTAAGGTTTAGGATTTTAGGTCAATGCGATTTATGACTTAAGCTTTACGGTTAAAAATTTATGAATTATGATTTTAGGATTTAGAGCATAGAATTTATAATTTCAGGTTTTAGAGTTTAACGTTTAGGGTATTGGGTTTAAGATTTTAGGGCATATGGTTTAATAGTTTAGGGTTTATGGTTTTCCGATTAGAATTCAAGGAGTAAAGGTTAATGATTTTCGGGTGCAGGGTTTAGGATTTATAGATTTAAGGTTTAAGATTTTAGATTTTAGGGTTTAAAGGATCGAGTGTTTAAAAATTATGATTTAGAATTCAGGATTTATGGTTTTGAAGTTTGAAGGGTTAGGGTTGTAGGGTTTTAGGGTTAAGATTTAGAGTTTGAAATTTAAGGTTGACATTTTTTCTGTTTTATAATTTAGGGCTTCACGAGTTAGAATTTAGAATTTTTAGTTTTTAGACTCTAAAGTTTATGATTTTGGGATTAGGGTTTACAAGGCTATGATTTATTATTTATAGATAGCATTTATACTTTTGGATTTTGCAATTTAGGGTTCAGGGTTTATAATTTAGAAAGTTTAGGGTTTAATACTTTTAGGGTTTAACGTTTTTTCTTTTACGGCACGTTTGATTATTGAAATGGAATAAGGTGAGAATAAAATAGTTATTCCCAGGGAATAAAATTAGATGGGAATAAAGTTAAAAATTGTGATTCCTATATTTGATTGTTGGAATAGAATTAGTTGGAAATTTATATTATAATGTTTGGTTTTTAGAATTGTATGAGAAATAAGGTGAGAATTTATCGGAATGACGCTTTTACCCTTATAATAATAATAAAAAGAATAATAATAAAAATAAAATAATAATAATAATAATAACAATAATAATAATAATATAATAATAATAAAAGTAATAAAAATAAAAATAATAAATAATAATAATAATAATAATAAGATGGGCAAATTTGGGTTAATAAAATTATTGGGTGAGAATTCTTTTTTCTCCCTAACCAGGAATAAAAAATGCCTATTACCACCAAGGATAGTTATTCCTTGTAATCAAGAAATAACCATTCCTTCAAAAATTATTATTCCCAACTTAAGTTCAACCAAACGATGGAATAATAATTTCACCAAGAATAAGGAGGAAATAGAATTTCTATTCCCTCCAACCAAACATGGGGTTATAGTTTCTCAAATTTATAATTTCTTTATTTATTTAAAAAATAATTTTTATTTCTATTAGTTATTTTAAAAATTAAATTTACATTTAAATTATTATCAACTATTATATCTATTTTTTCCAAGTAGAATTACCGATTTAATAACTCTAAGGCTTCTATATGAGTATTGAAATTTACCAAGAAACTATCATACTTTTTCTCCCTAATATTTTACACAATTGTAAAATTAACAATTCTCCTTTTGATTTTATAAGATCTTTTTCTTTTTTTTTATAAAAATTTAAATCTTTTTCTATTCTTAATATTCTTTAAAATTATCTCTTATTCATCTATTATATTATTATTACCGTATTCAATTGATTAATAATTATAATTTTTAAATCTAATGTATAGAGTACCACCAAAATATTAACACAGTAAATTATTAATTGCTATAAAATTAACTTGACTAATACAATCTAATTTTTACTTTTTTTTACCGATATAACTATTATTCTTTTATTTTTTAAATATTTTTATTACATGTTTATTATCTAATTCACATTCTAGAATACTATTTTAACTAGGTCTCCCGTTAAATCAAGTACATCTGAGCACAACATTTTTATTTCACTTTATATCATAACTATTAAAATTTATTTATATTCGTACTATCTTTATAACAAGTATTATTACTTTATTATTTTAATTTTATTCATTTTCTATATCTAATTTTTTTTCATAAAGTTATAATTTTCCTCCTTTTAGTTTTTATTTCTTATTATTCTTTTCTCATATAAATTTTTATTTCTACCACTTAAAATTTAAATCTTTCTTATAAAACAAGTAAACACGAAGAAAAAAAGTATAAAATAACAAATAAAAATTATCATTTTTTATTTTCCATACTTCATCCTCTATACTAGTCCCTTTTTTTTCAACTCTTTGTCTCATCACCTTATTTTTTAATTTTTTAAATTGAGTGGTAATTTTTACTTTTTTCTTTTCATTTATTTTTTCAATTATATAAGTGACTAAAAATAAAAAAAATAATAGTCAAATAACAAAACAATAAACCAAAATGCAAAAAGAGGAATTAATACAAAAAAAGAAAAAAACAACAACTTATTCTTCAGTTTTTTCTTCATTGTTATTTTTCATCTCAACCTTCTATTTTATTTTTAAATTTACATTTTATTTTTAACTTGATATTTTAATATTCACCTTGTCCATATATTTAATTATTTTCCTTCTTATTAACTGATATGGCCTCAAAATTTCATGATTTGATTTTTCATCTAATTTTTTTTCCATTTCATCATTTATCTTTTTCATCTTACATTTATCATATTTCTTATTTCTTATTCTTTTTCCATTTTAATTCGGTTAACATATTTTATATTTTATATTTCTTCATCATATACCATTCCCACACTCAAGGTACTTTCCACCCTATAATATTTGGTAATTTTTTTACTGTTAATTTTCAATATCCATTATATCATTTTTATTATTACTTTTTTTAGCTTTTCAAAATTATTTTCCTTTATTTTAAAAATTTTATTTAATATTTTTTTCTTTGCTTTTTCTTTCTAATTGTGAACAACAAAAAACAAAAAGAGAAAAAATAAAATAAATATATATATATACTATATGCCACTAAAGGTAAATTTGATAAGAAAATCAAAAATTAAAATTACAAAATAAAAGATAAATTAAAAATCCGGAATCTATGTCAAAAATAAAATATTTTAAAATAATAAAAATATATTTAAAAATAAAATTCACACGAAAAACTAAAATAATAAAAATATATTTATTTATATCTTTTACTTCTTAGTATATCTTCTTTATTTTGTTCGAATGTAAAAACATAAAAAATCAACCAGCACTTAGAAATTCAAAAGAAGAAATCCAAAATAAATATATTAACTTAACAGGAAAAATACAATAATAAAAAAATAAAGGTTCCATTATTGTTACCTGATTATTTTATTATTTTTTTATTCCTCCTATCGAATTTCACAATTTATATTCTAAAAATTTTATAAATTTCAAAACAAATATTAAATAATTTCTTATTCATCAATTATATTATTACTACCGTATTAAAGTAAATAATAATTATAATTTTTTAAATCTAATATTTAAAATGTCATCTAAATTTTGACACATTAAATTATTACTAGATATAAAATTAATTTTTGTTCCAAATAATCCAATTTTTAATTTTTTTTTCTGGTGTAACCCTCATTTCTTTATATCCTAGTATTTTTATCCTACGTTCATTATCTGACTCATTTTGTAGTTTACCAATTTGATTAAGTCTCCTATAAATCCAATATATATAAACAATTTATATTTATTTATCTTTATATCATAGCCAATGAATTTTCTATATATTCTGACTATATCTATAGCAATATAACTCTTTTATTAATTGAAATTTAATTTTTTTTATATATTTTCTTCTTTTATAAATCCATAACGTTCCTTCTTTTAGTTTCAATTTATATTTTTCTTGTCATAAAAGTTTTTTACTTTTACTATTTAAAACTTAAATCTTTCATATAAAACAATTAAAATTAAGAAGAAAAAACATAAAACAACAAATAAAAAGTCTTCATTTTTTATTTTCCGTATCTCGTGCTCCATTCTGAACCTTTTCTTCTAATTTATAGCTCATTAATTAATTTTTACTTTTTAATTTGATTTCTAATATTTTACTTTCTTTTTTTATTTTTCATTTATTTTCCCTATTATAAAAGTGAGTAAAAATAAAAATAATAATAACAGAGAAATATCAAAAAAACAAAATGTACAAAAGACTTAATAAAAAAGGAAAAAATAATTCCACATTTTTTCTCTCTTTCTATTTTTCATTTTATCTTTTTATTTTATTTTTAATCTTACTTTTTATTTTTTAAAACTATTTCTTTAATATTCAATTCAGCCATAATTTTAAATTTTTTCATTCTTCTTACCAAATATGACAACCAAATTTCAGGATTTCATTTTTCATCTAATTTTATTTCCATTTTATCATTTATCTTTTTTAATTTACTTATATTTATCATTTTTCTTCTTTCCATTTTTTCTCATTCCCGGTCATCAAAATATTTTATATTCCTTACATCTTTTTCTTGTACCATTCTCCCCCTCATTGTGTTTTCCTCTATCTCGTATTTGATAATTTTTTACTCTTATTTTTTCTTTTGTATCTTTAACGTCATTTTTCTTAATTCTTATTCATCTTTCCCTCTTAAAAATTGTTTTGCTTTCTATTCAATTTTTTCTTTTTTAGCATATATATTTATTAGTAAATACATTTACAAAAATGATAAACAAATATATTCATAAATACTTCAATAAAAAAATATTTATAAATGCATTTATAAATACCAATTTTTATAAAAATTTTAGAAATAAAAAATGCAAAATAAAAATTAAATTAAAAGTCCAAAATCAATGTAAAAATCAAACTATTTTGCAATAAAAATATATATTAAAAAGTAATATAATAATAATAATAATAATAAGATGGGCAAATTTGGGTTAATAAAATTATTGGGTGAGAATTCTTTTTTCTCCCTAACGTAATAAAAATACCTATCGCTACTCAAGGATAGTTATTCCTTTGTAATCAAGAAATAACTATTCTTTCAAAAATTATTATTCCCAACTTAAGCTTCAACCAAACGATTAATAATAATTTCACATAGAATAAGGAGGAAATAATTTCTATTCCTCCAACCAAACATGGGGTTATAGTTTCTCAAATTTATAATTTCTTTATTTATTTAAAAAATAATTTTTATTTCTATTAGTTATTTTAAAAATTAAATTTACATTTAAATTATTATCAACTATTATATCTATTTTTTCCAAGTAGAATTACCGATTTAATAACTCTAAGGCTTCTATATGAGTATTGAAATTTACCAAGAAACTATCATACTTTTTCTCCCTAATATTTTACACAATTGTAAAATTAACAATTCTCCTTTTGATTTTATAAGATCTTTTTCTTTTTAAAAAAGTTAAAATTTTATAAAAATTTAAATCTTTTTCTATTCTTAATATTCTTTAAAATTATCTCTTATTCATCTATTATATTATTATTACCGTATTCAATTGATTAATAATTATAATTTTTAAATCTAATGTATAGAGTACCACCAAAATATTAACACAGTAAATTATTAATTGCTATAAAATTAACTTGACTAATACAATCTAATTTTTACTTTTTTACCGATATAACTATTATTCTTTTATTTTTTAAATATTTTTATTACATGTTTATTATCTAATTCACATTCTAGAATACTATTTTAACTAGGTCTCCCGTTAAATCAAGTACATCTGAGCACAACATTTTTATTTCACTTTATATCATAACTATTAAAATTTATTTATATTCGTACTATCTTTATAACAAGTATTATTACTTTATTATTTTAATTTTATTCATTTTCTATATCTAATTTTTTTTCATAAAGTTATAATTTTCCTCCTTTTAGTTTTTATTTCTTATTATTCTTTTCTCATATAAATTTTTTATTTCTACCACTTAAAATTTAAATCTTTCTTATAAAACAAGTAAACACGAAGAAAAAAAGTATAAATTAACAAATAAAAAATGATCATTTTTTATTTTCCATACTTCATCCTCTATACTAGTCCCTTTTTTTTCAACTCTTTGTCTCATCACCTTATTTTTTAATTTTTTAAATTGAGTGGTAATTTTTTACTTTTTTCTTTTCATTTATTTTTTCAATTATATAAGTGACTAAAAAATAAAAAAAATAATAGTCAAATAACAAAAACAATAAACCAAAATGCAAAAAAGAGGAATTAATACAAAAAAGAAAAAACAACAACTTATTCTTCAGTTTTTTCTTCATTGTTATTTTTCATCTCAACCTTCTATTTTATTTTTAAATTTACATTTTATTTTTAACTTGATATTTTAATATTCACCTTGTCCATATATTTAATTATTTTCCTTCTTATTAACTGATATGGCCTCAAAATTTCATGATTTGATTTTTCATCTAATTTTTTTTCCATTTCATCATTTATCTTTTTCATCTTACATTTATCATATTTCTTATTTCTTATTCTTTTTCCATTTTAATTCGGTTAACATATTTTATATTTTATATTTCTTCATCATATACCATTCCCACACTCAAGGTACTTTCCACCCTATAATATTTGGTAATTTTTTTACTGTTAATTTTCAATATCCATTATATCATTTTTATTATTACTTTTTTAGCTTTTCAAAAATTATTTTCCTTTATTTTAAAAATTTTATTTAATATTTTTTTCTTTGCTTTTTCTTTCTAATTGTGAACAACAAAAAACAAAAAGAGAAAAAATAAAATAAATATATATATATACTATATGCCACTAAAGGTAAATTTGATAAGAAAATCAAAAATTAAAATTACAAAATAAAAGATAAATTAAAAATCCGGAATCTATGTCAAAAATAAAATATTTTAAAATAATAAAAAATATATTTAAAAATAAAATTCACACGAAAAACTAAAATAATAAAAATATATTTATTTATATCTTTTACTTCTTAGTATATCTTCTTTATTTTGTTCGAATGTAAAAACATAAAAAATCAACCAGCACTTAGAAATTCAAAAGAAGAAATCCAAAATAAATATATTAACTTAACAGGGAAAAATACAATAATAAAAAAAATAAAGGTTCCATTATTGTTACCTGATTATTTTATTATTTTTTTATTCCTCCTATCGAATTTCACAATTTATATTCTAAAAATTTTATAAATTTCAAAACAAATATTAAATAATTTCTTATTCATCAATTATATTATTACTACCGTATTAAAGTAAATAATAATTATAATTTTTTAAATCTAATATTTAAAATGTCATCTAAATTTTGACACATTAAATTATTACTAGATATAAAATTAATTTTTGTTCCAAATAATCCAATTTTTAATTTTTTTCTGTGTAACCCTCATTTCTTTATATCCTAGTATTTTTATCCTACGTTCATTATCTGACTCATTTTGTAGTTTACCAATTTGATTAAGTCTCCTATAAATCCAATATATATAAACAATTTATATTTATTTATCTTTATATCATAGCCAATGAATTTTCTATATATTCTGACTATATCTATAGCAATATAACTCTTTTATTAATTGAAATTTAATTTTTTTTATATATTTTCTTCTTTTATAAATCCATAACGTTCCTTCTTTTAGTTTCCAATTTATATTTTTCTTGTCATAAAAGTTTTTTACTTTTACTATTTAAAACTTAAATCTTTCATATAAAACAATTAAAATTAAGAAGAAAAAACATAAAACAACAAATAAAAAGTCTTCATTTTTTATTTTCCGTATCTCGTGCTCCATTCTGAACCTTTTCTTCTAATTTATAGCTCATTAATTTATTTTTACTTTTTAATTTGATTTCTAATATTTTACTTTCTTTTTTATTTTTCATTTATTTTCCCTATTATAAAAGTGAGTAAAAAATAAAAATAATAATAACAGAGAAATATCAAAAAAACAAAAATGTACAAAAGACTTAATAAAAAAAGGAAAAAATAATTCCACATTTTTTCTCTCTTTCTATTTTTCATTTTATCTTTTTATTTTATTTTTAATCTTACTTTTTATTTTTTAAAACTATTTCTTTAATATTCAATTCAGCCATAATTTTAAATTTTTTTCATTCTTCTTACCAAATATGACAACCAAATTTCAGGATTTCATTTTTCATCTAATTTTATTTCCATTTTATCATTTATCTTTTTTAATTTACTTATATTTATCATTTTTCTTCTTTCCATTTTTTTCTCATTCCCGGTCATCAAAATATTTTATATTCCTTACATCTTTTTCTTGTACCATTCTCCCCCTCATTGTGTTTTCCTCTATCTCGTATTTGATAATTTTTTACTCTTATTTTTTCTTTTGTATCTTTAACGTCATTTTTCTTAATTCTTATTCATCTTTCCCTCTTAAAAATTGTTTTGCTTTCTATTCAATTTTTTCTTTTTTAGCATATATATTTATTAGTAAATACATTTACAAAAATGATAAACAAATATATTCATAAATACTTCAATAAAAAAATATTTATAAATGCATTTATAAATACCAATTTTTATAAAAATTTTAGAAATAAAAAATGCAAAATAAAAATTAAATTAAAAGTCCAAAATCAATGTAAAAAATCAAACTATTTTGCAATAAAAATATATATTAAAAAGTAATAAAAAAGTAACATGAAAATATAAAATAATCAAAATATATTTATTTATTCCTTTTACATTTTACCATCTTTAACGAATGGGAAAAAAAAAGTAAAACTAAGAAAAAATATAAAAAAAGGAAACACAAAATAAAAATATTAAAATGACATGTCAAGATAAAACAAAAGAAAAAAAAAAGTTTTTAATTTCATAACAACTTAATTTTGAAGTTCGATTTTTTTCATTTTCTTACTAAAAATTCAACTACTTTAATTTTTTGTACATATCTTTCCCAAACATTTCCATTTTTAATTTCGAATTTCTTTGCTGATTTTTTGTTTTTTATTAATTCTTATATTAAAATACACTTTCTTGTTTTCTAATTAATTGTTTACTTTTTTAGTTTTCATTTTCAGTTCTCTAGTTTGTCATTATATGATCTTGTATTTTTATTTATTCTTTTTAGTTTTCCCTTTTTTATTTTTTCAATAAAAATTAAAAAAATAATAAAATAAAATAAAAAAGGAAAATAGCAAACAAAGAAAATGAAAAGTAAAGGATACACAAACCAACAATAAAATAGTCCTCCAAAAGTCTGCTCCGACATGAAAATATTCAACCTACGGCAAAATCAAGGGTGAACTTGCCAGAAAAATCTTTATTCATAATTGTATAATGCCGTAACAAATAATTTAAAGACATATATTAGCGATTGGCCTTGAGGATATTAGGAGAAAAAAAGAATATTATCAAGCATGAATAAAAAAAATAAAACACAAAATAAGTTTATTTAAATAACAAGTGAAAATAAAATAATAGATAAAAATAAACATTTTAACTATTTATTTTTTATGTTCAATTTTTATTGTCTTTTAAATTTTGAATATTTTATTTTTTATTAATTTTTTTCATATTTCGTTCTCATTGCAAAAACTAAAACTTAAATGAATAAAAATATATATATATACAAATATATACCATCAAAGTAGTTGGGTCCAACACTGAGGTCCAAAGGGGTGCAAAGCCCAACCCATGGGGGAATTGCCCAAATGAAGAATCCTGTCCCACGGTCAGAAACGGCTTACGTGGCAGCCAATACTCGTAACCAATGAACATCTGCGGCCCATTAATGCGTTTGTCGGACGACAGTGATAGTGCAGAAGAAACGAGCCAATTGGAAGAAAATCAGCACTGCCGACCGCCGTTGCCCACAATTCTACGACCAATCCCAACGCAAGGGGTAAACCAGGCCTGACCTGCAGCGTCCGGCTATCTACCAGTCACCGCAGGACAACAACCGACACACCGACGACCGCTGACAACATTCAGCAGCCAACAAACCTCAGCATGGGATTCCCGCACCCAAAGCCCCCAACCAGAGGGCCTATAAAATCCCTCCCCAACTACAGGAAAAGGGATTAATTGAATCCTGGACAATCGACTCTACGTCAAGCCAACTAAACTCAAAACCATCTTCCAGATCCAACTCTCTCAGCCTTCTCAGGCAACGAGAGTCAATCACCTGTAATTGTGCATTACAAAAGCAAGGCCTCCCAACACACGCTCACTAAATCTCACCTGCTCGCATTCACGCACTCCCAATGCATTTACAGCATATTTTTGCACACCTCAAAGTGTGCGCCCCCTTTCTGTTTACTACGGAAGGTTGCTGACTTGACAATCAGAGTGTTTGCGATGGAAAAAATTTCGTCGGACCTCTGACCCCTTGTTTGTTAATTGTGTTGTGCAGGTTTTAAGTTAACAGAGGCGAAGACAGGACCCCCTTGCGACAGCTTCCCGATCGAGAGGTAACATTGCCACCGTCCGTGGAAATGAAAGAAGCCAAGCATCTCCTTCCCAAACTCGTTCATTCGTAACAAGACGATAAACACCAGAGCACACGCTAGTGCCCCAGCAAGAGAAGTCGTTGCCAGCGGAGACGACCCCTAAGTGGTTAGCCGGACAGACGCCCGTAAAACCTAACATTCACCCCCTAGCAACGGACATGGGCGATATGAGGCCGGCTATCATGGCCCTCAGTAACCGAACGGGCATGCAAGGGATGGGACAGCTCCTCCAGCACCCCATGCATCCTTCAGGCAGGGAAGGCGATGCACAGGAGCCCCTAAGAGAAGACCAAACCGGCCTGACGGGGTTGGGGCCGTGGCGACCTCCGGCAGCAGGGCCCAATATACGGCTGAAAGCCACCCTAGCCGGGACGAGCGGGAAAAGAGTCCAGAGAAGCGTAACTCTCTGAAGGGGTACGACGGGAAAAGCCACCGTAACTCTCGCGACGAAGGAAGGCCGACGGTCGCAGACTCCAAGAGTGCATGGCCACCCCACACGGGAAGCCGCCACAACAGACAAGTTCAGCAGCACCAACAGGGTCACACGAAACTCCGCGACATTCTTAATAAACGAAGAAGTGAGTCCGGCCCACCAATGGAGAAGGCGAAAGTACTTTGGGAACTCCAGCACAAGGAGAGTCCCGCACGACCTTGGCTGACCTCACACGAAACTCCCGCACGCCAAGGATCTCCGGACCCAACTACTCCCTCGCAAGTTCAAGTTGCCCGTACTGAAGGGGTACGACGGGAGCAATAACCCGATGGATCCCCTCAACTGCTTCCGTACTCATCCTGTTAGGGAGTGAGCAAGGCCATGATATGCCAGTGCTTCCCCGTCACCCTCAGGGGGGACTCGCTGCTTTGGTTATGCGGTCTCCCGCCAAAATTCATCCACTCTTTCGACGAGCTCGCGGACAACTTCCTGACGAACAATCTACTTGTCCCAAGTCACTCCAACGGCGCCGGACCGCCTGGACGGAGACTTGGATCTCCGCGATGAAGCCACGCTACAACAAGCTCAATCAGAAGAAGCAACCCAGCCGATCCCTCTAGATCCCGCCGAGCGAGAAAAGTCCGTACATGTGGGCAGCTCTCTCCCTCCCGCCTACCGTGACCGCCTGATCACCTTCCTACGATGGCACTCCGACGTATTCGCATAGACTCCTGCCGATATGCCCAAAATACTGGCCAGAGTAATGATCCACAAGCCGAGTATCGATCCCGGCCACAAGTTGTACGGCAGAAACGCAGTAACCACTCCGTCGAGAAGCTAGTAGCCATAAGGGGGAGGTGAAGAGACTGTTGGATGCTGGACTCATTAGAAAAAGTCCAATATCTAAACTGGCTATCCAACATCGTCCTCGTAAAGAAAAGTAACGACAAGTGGCGGATGTGGGTAGACTTCACCGACGTAAACGAGGCCTTCCCAAAGGACAGCTTCCCGCTCCCTCAGATTGGTCAGCTGGCAGATTCCACGTTCGGGCAAGAACACCTGAGCTTCATAGACACCTAATAAAAACTCCTGTGGCGAAGGAAGGCCGACGACCACAAACTCCAACAGTGAGCAGCCGCCCCACAGACGAGGGAAGCCGCCATGGCAGACAAGCTCAGCAGCACCAACGGGGTCTTCAAGAGTTCCGTGACATAATCAACGCGCAGAGAAACAACTCCGATCCACCGATGGATGAGAAGGAGAAACGACTTCAAGAGTTCTTTGGGACCTCCTGCACAAGGAGAGACCCGCACGATCCTCGACCAAATTACAAAGGTCACCCTTCGCAATGGTTTACCGGACCCAGCCGCTCCCTCGCAAGTTCAAGATGCCAGTGCTGAAAGGCTACGACGGGAGCAAGTATCCGATAGACCACCTCAACTACTTCTGTACTCACCTGTCCCTTCAAGGAGCGATCGAGGCCATGATGTACCAGTTCTTTGCTATCACCCTCCGGGGGGACGTGCTATTTTGGTTCCACGACCTCCCGCCGAATTCCATCCGTTCCTTCGACGAGCTCGAGGACAGCTTGCTGAGCCAGTTCGCCTCCAGTGAAAGAGAGAAGCAACCCTGCCATCTTGTCCGTCTCTACCAGAGGTCAGATGAAAGCCTGAAACGATTCCTCAACCGCTTCATTACTAAGGCACGCCGGATCCCCAAGCTCTCGGACAAGCTGAAGCTCTACGCCTTCTTTGCAACGTTCGCGGCAAGAGACTTTTTCAAGCATTTGTTGCATCAGCGCCCTCATTCCTTTTGGGAAGCAAAGGCTATTGCCCGAGCATACATCTCAACAAGAAGCCAACGAGGCAAAGAGTCCCAAGCGAGTAGACCGCCCTCCGGAGGTCTCCGAACCAACCACCAGCAAAAAGAGGAATGGCGACAGTAGCCGCTTCCGGAAGCACCGCATACAGCCACCTCCTCCACCGAGATCAAAGGAGGATAAGCCAACGGCACCGACTTCTCTGAATGATACCTGCGCGAACATCTTGATACAGATCCAGGATGAAAAGTTCTTCAAATTGCCAAAAACGCCAAAGGGGCTGAGCGACGGTGATAAGACGAAGGACTGCCAGTACCACCGATGCCTCAGACATTTCACAGAAAACTACCGAACCCTACACCAAAGGACCTGATCCGCCGCGGACACTAAAAACGATTCGTAAAAGGCTCGGGGCAGGCCCTAGCAGCCTCAGAAGGCGAGACAAGTGAGCCTCCCAGGAACCAGACGGCCGCTAGCATGATTAACATGACCTCAACAGCACCGGCAAAGAGCCAAGGGCAAGCACGGCTCGAGCAAACTTCCAGCAGCAAGAGAGCGAGGATAGGGGCTAGGAGCGACATCATTAGCTCTACTAGCGACGATAAGGCATATGTAACCTCCCCCATTCTAATCCCCTTGTTGTATCCATCCTCATTTCGAATGGTACGGTTGACTACCAACTGAAATGGGCCTTTGTTGATAATGAAAGTTCCCAAAATTTGCTGTACAATTGTATCTTTTTTAAACTTGGACTGAGGCAAAACCAAATGAAGGCGGCGAATGGCCCTCTTTATGGCCTAGACAACGATCCTGTACCAGTGTAGGGAATAGTCCAGCTGGAGATCACGATGGGGACATACCCGCAACCTCGCCACGCGACAGCCAGCATTCGTCGTCATCGATCTGTCGTCTGTTTACAACGCCATCTTGGGCAGACTATTCCTCATGGCCTTCAAGGCTGTTACTTCGATTCCTCACGTAAAGATAAAGTTCCCGACCCCGTACGACGTAGGAGAGTAGCTCGGGGACCAAGCTATATGACGGACGTTCTACCTGTCCCAAATTGCTCCGGCGACACTAAATAGCTTGAACGAAGACTTGGATCTCTATGATGAAGCCACGCTACAACAAGCCCAATCAAGAGAAGTGACCGAGGCGATCCGTCTGGATCCCGCCGAGCAAGAAAAGTGCGTACATGTAGGCAGCTCTCTCCCTCCCGAGTTCCGTGACCGCCTGGCCACCATGTGGAGTAACTCCGACGTGTTCACATGAATTCCTTCCAACATGCCCGGGATACCGATGGGGTAATGGTCCACAGGCTAGGCCTCGATCCCGGCCACAAGCCCATGCGGCAGAAGTGAAGAAACCACTCCATCGAGAAGTTAGTAGCCATAAGGGAGGAGGTGAAGAGACTGTTGGATGTCGGATTCGTTAAAAAATTCCAGTACACAGACTGGCTATCGAACGATGTACTCGTGAACAAAAGTAACTGCTAGTGGCGGATACGCGTGGACTTCACCGACGTAAACAAACCGGCCCAAAGGACAGCTTCTCTCTCCCTCAGATCGATCAGCCGGAGGACTCCACGTCTAGGAATGAGCTCCTGAGCTTCATGGACACCCACTCATGTTACAATAAGATCAGAATGTATCCGGACGATGATGAGCACACCTCCTTAGTAACTGACCAGGGAACGTATTGCTATAAGGTAATGTCGTATGTCCTTAAGAACACCGGGGCAACCTATCAGTGCCTAGTGAATAAGATGTTCGAATCTCAAATTAGGAAAAATGTGAAAGTATACGTCGACAACATTCTTGTAAAAAGCAGGATAGCCGACAACCACATCCGCGACTTGGAAGAGACCTTCCAGATCCTCTGGACACACGGAATGAAACTCAACCCAACTAAATGCACATTCGGGATGACTTCCAGGAAATTCTTAAGCTTCATTTTGTCACAACGTGACATAGAAGCGAACTCGAAAAAGATTAAGGCCATACTCGACATGAACCCTCCACGAACGGCGAAGGAAGTGCAGAAGCTCAAAGGGCGACTAGCAGCCCTCTCGTGATTCCTGGTCAAGTCCGCAGAAAAATACCTACCCATCTTCAAGGCACTCAGAGAGACGAAGTCGTCAGGATTCCGATGAACCAAGGAATGCGATGAAGCTTTCAAAGAGCTAAAGGCATACCTCATCAGCCCACCTCTACTAAGCTCACCACGCACGGGAAAGGCCTGTATCTCTACTTGGCCACGTCGGGCATGGCACTTAGCTCCATGCTAAACAGGGAGCACGAGGGAGCGAACTACCAATGTACTACATTAATAGAATACTGACAGACATAGAAACCCGCTAGCCGCACGCCGAAAGGGTCGCATTGACACTCGTCTATTCAGCACGAAAGCTACAGCCCTACTTCCAAGCTCATCGGATCGTCGTTTTAACAGATCAACCTCTGAAGTCAATCCTACAGAAGCCGGAAACCTTTGGGCAGCTTCTCAAGTGGGCAATAGAGTTGGGAGAGTTTGACGTAAAGTTCCAACTGTAGCAAGCCCTCAAGGGTCAGGCGCTGGAAGACATCATTGTCGAGACGGCGACCCCAACCCTAGGCAACCCACACAGGCCAAGTAGTGCGAACGATCTTGACATTCCAACGTGGACTCTGAATGTGGACGGGTCATCCACCCAGACAGGCAGTGGTGCTGGAATCGTACTCAGAACTCTGAATGGTGCGGAGATTAAGTGTTCCATCGCGCTAACCTTTCCCGCAACTAACAACATGGCGGAGCCCAAGCCCTTCTTGGTAGGACTTCATTTAGCAAAACAATGTTCGGTCAAGTCACTAGTCACCCACAGTAACTCGGAGCCGGTGGTCAACCAAGTTGAAGGAACCTTCGAGGCGTCAAATCCTCAGCTTGCAAAGTACCAAGAGAGAGCAAAGGCCTAAATCCAAGACTTCAAACGCTTCAAGATCGAGCACGTGCCTAGGGCCAAAAACTGGAAAGCTGACTGGTTGACTAGGGACGCAGCCACAGGATCTCTAGAGCAATACGCCCAGGATGTGCGGGAAACCCTGGCTGCGCCCAGTATAGACGACCTAGACCAGGAAGTGTCGCGGGTTGACGAGGGCGACAACGGGACAACACCGTAACTAAGGTATCTAACGGCTAAAACGTTGCCCAAAGACGCCGACGAGGCCAAGCGGATCAAAAAGACAGCAGGCTATTACACGATCCTCGACTATCGGCTACACAGGAGAGGATATTCCACTCCTTACCTAAAATGCCTGACCCATAAGGAGGTCGAGTACGCCTTAATTGAAGTCCACATTGACATATGCGTCTTGCACGTTGGAGGAAAAAACCTCGCATTCAAGATCATGCAGCAGTGCCTCTTCTAGCCCACGATGAAGCAAGATGCCCTAGACTTCGTGAGGAAATGAGAAAGCTATCAGGTCCACGGATCTATAGTGCACCTCCCTAATGTGGACAGTGGGGACTAGATATCCATGGACCGCTACTATTGGCTTCCAGGCAAAGAAAATTCCTCATCGTCGGCATCGACTACTTCACCAAATGGGTAGAAACAATCCCTCTAGCTCTAATCACCAAGCAAAACGCGATAGAATTCCACTGTCAAAACATCGTTCGTCGCTTCGGAATACCCGAAGTTATAGTGACCGATAACGAAACCCAATTCACTGGTAAACAATTTACAAGATATTGTGCAAGTCTGCGCATTAAGCTGGTGCATACAACGGTGGTGTAACCTCCGGCGAACGGGCAAATCGAAGTCACCAACCGCACACTACTGCACAAACTGAAGACCAAGCTGGAAGACGCACGAGGCTCGTGAGAAAACGAACTATCTTCCGTACACTGGTCGTACCGAACAACCATGCGGGAACCGACACGGAGACACCCTTCAGTCTCAGCTACGAGGCTGAAGCCGTGGTCCCCGACAAAGGGGGCTTAACCTACCTAGGGTCGAATGTTTCGATCCGTTCACGAACACCCAAAGACTCAGAGAATGCCTGAACCTGCTCCCAGAAGTTCAAGACGCAGCCCACTTGAGGACCGCAGCCTACCAACAGCGCATCGCACGATACTATGACAAGCAGTACAAGCACGGCTATTTGAGGTTGGAGACCTAGTCCTCCGGAGTGTAGAGGCCGAGAGAAAAGCCACAAGCAGGAACAAGCTTTTCCCTGGGTGGGAAGGCCCGTTCCTCGTCTTCGCAATCCTCTGAATGAAGCATACAAGCTACAGGCCCAGAACGGCAAGTTGATCCCTCAAACCTGGAACACCGCCAACCTAAAAAAATACTACCAATGACGCAATGTTGGCCAAGAAAAGGCATATAGACACATCACGAGGAATGATTGTATATGCATTATGTTTTTATATAATAAAATTGATCAATCCTGATATCTTGTGTATTCATTCATTTGAGTGTTAGCATGCATAACATTTCAAAAAACAAAACGACTTAAACAGCTCCTAAATCGGGAGGATTATCGTTCATCCGTAAAACTAAACGCGACTCGATGTACAGGGGCCCGAAACTGGCCACCTCAAAACCACGACCCCGTGTCAACTGGCCCGAAGCGGCTCTAAAACCTTAGCCTTGCACCAAGTGACCCACTGGCGGTCGTGTTCGAGCCTCGACCATGCATCAGACGGCCCAAAAACGCCCTCATCCGGACTTTGACTCTACATCGAAAGCGCCCCAGACGACCCGCTAATTTGGCTTCACGTCGAACAACCCGAAAGAGGAACCCACCGAATCGCGGCTCCGCGCAATGGGGCCCGTTCGACCAAGAGAACCACAATTCCAAACCAAATGACCAAGACAGTCAAAAGCTAAAGGCTTGAGGCTTTTGAAATTTCCCTACTTGCGGCCACCAAAACCTTAGAGGCAAGAATCACAGGCATGCGACGACCTAATCTCAAATAATAGAGCACCATCAGTCTACAATGGTCGTGGGCTTGGACTGCACACCGGATAGCGATGACACCCTGAGTGGGGGCGGGTCACCTAATGCAGGAACCGCGTGCAAGAAGGCCTAGACCCGGAGTCTGGCTGCTGCGACCTGAAAACCCAGTTGGCCCTTGGCATGGCTCCATGGGACTCACGACGACATCCACTCAACTGGATCAAGCTTCCCATTCTCACTAGAGTTTCAAAACCTGGACCCCATGGCGAGATTTTCCTCCGACTGAGTAAGCTGTGCCCTCAGATCCCTAGATAGACAGGAGTTGTCATCCTCAAGGACGGTGACCATCTCCTTCAGCTGCTCAACCTCCGCTCTCAAGCGCCCGAACTCTTTCTGAATCTGGCCATTCTCTCCCTGCAACCGCTCGCTCTCCTCGCGAAGGAGAGCGACCTTGACTCTCATACGCTAGGCGATCTCCCGCCCGCGGTGGAAGTTCTCATGCAGCTGAGCTGCGAGCTCACCGAGAGAATCGACCTCCTCCAAAACCTACATGGGAAGGGACAAGATCAAATATTCTCAGAGCTCCGAACTACAAATAAATGCTCAACTGAAGACGGCCAAACCTGAGCGGAAGCTGCGTCCGGACGATAGGCAAGGTCAACTAGCGCAAACAAGCCTAGGGGCTCCGCGTGTTCCGCTGTGACCCTTCTGATGCTTGGCCCAAGCGAGCGCGATCCCTCCGTCTCCTCAGGAATCAACACGCCACCCTCTGCCGCTGGGACACTCTCAAAGACCATCTCCGGCGGCCCCAGATAAGTCAAAGAGCCCGCAGAAGACCCATCACAAGAGTAAAGCTCCACCGCAGGAACGCCGTACTCAACCAATTCTACAGCGGGAATTGAAAAGGGTTCGGTAGCTTCCTCCCATTGCTCAACGCTCGCCATCGACTCTGAAACTAGACGTCGAACCCTGTGGTGGACCCTACGGCCAACCTCTACGACCTTCGGGTGGAGGTGCATTTGACCTCCCTCAGCCTCTTCAGCGAAGCCTCGACCTCCTCATCTGAGGACAACTCCAACAGTGGACAGCTCTCCTCAGTGTCCCCTCCTAACGGCTCAGGAATCATGACATCATCGAGCTTCTTCAACGAACCAAGGGCACCCTAGCCAGACGAAGGCCCCCACCTAGCGACCTCGAATTTGATGGTAGCCTTGGATGGAGAATGTCGCCATCTCGGATTTGATGGTGGCGACCAACTCCGCTGTCTCCTTAGTGTCCTCCGAGGACAGCTTCCCATGATAGTACTCTAAGATGGGACCCCACTCGCGCGAGAGCTCTGAATCGGAAGGTTCTTGCTTGAAGAAGAAGCATACCTTCCAGTTTTTAACCGAGCCGAGATTGGTCCCGTGGAAATGGAAACCAGTCCTTGGAGACATAGGGTCACAATCCTCTGACACCGTGAAACGAAAGATCACCCTCGCCGCCTTGGCATCAAACGCGCCGATGTGAAGACAGGAGAAGATACAAAGCGAAACTAGGTAACGAACGGCAATAGGATGGAGCCTCGCCGCAGGAACGCCCAACGCCTCAACCAGCGCATACAAAGTGCATAGCATGGGGTAACGAAGCCCCCCTATCAGATGGTGCTCATAAACGGTCACGAAACCATCTGGGAGAGCGTTAGCCCTATCGATGAAACCGGGTGCACTACAGGGCCGATCACCAAGAATCCCATAGGCCATCATCAGAGCGGCAATGGCACCCATTGTCAGGACGGAACCTGTGTTGTCTACCCTATGGCGGCCTGACTTGGAGACCTGTGAGGAGGAAGGAGATTATCTTTTCTTGGCCATCTCTCTCTCTTTCGATCGGGGAAGAATTACGGTATAAAAAGGCATACAGAAGAAATGGTTCGCCGGCACACTACTTAAATAGACAACAAGACGCAAGTACACGGGAAAATCCAAACGACGCCTCCGCTGAGTAGCCATGCCACGTGCGAGCTCAGCAGGAGCGTCGCGGGTCCCGAAACAACGGCCAATCAAGACCTCTTGTCAAATTGCGGATTGGTATCGCCCCAGTAAATCACTGCTGTCACACCCGCATTTAAGGCCGGAATTTTCGTCACCAGGGACGACGGCGGCGGGACACCCAGCACAGACGCACGAGAGAGAAGACAGACAATTCAAATACAATAAGTAATGGAAGATAAGCGAAGCAGCCAAGCATTAAGCCTCATTATAATAATCATTGATGACTTTTTTTTACAGCGGCCAGCAGCCGCAGGGTACAACTAACGACCCCTTCTGAGCTCAGGGAGATCTGGAGCTGGATAGTCTAATAGGTCCACGCGGGTCAACGCACTAGAGTTTCGAGAGACCAGAATGCCGGTGTGGAAATTCAGATCCTCAAGCGAGACTAGTCTACGATTGAGACGGATGCCGTCCTAGAAGTTCCTTTCCAGTGCAGGACCGACTTCCTCCCGCAGGAACCTCGACCTCAGCTCAGTTCCCATCTGTGCGATCTCCCCTCCGAACTGTAGCCGCAGCCGCTCAAGCTTCTCATAGAAAGCCAGAGCACGGGCACGGGCCCAAACGTTAGCGCCAGCAAGCCTAGATACCGTCGCTTCCGATTCTGCCCATGCTTCCTCAAGGTATGCAACGCGAGCCCTCAACTGCTCTATCCCTTCGACTGCAACCTGCACCCTGGCCTCGACGCCTTCGACAACACGGACAACTTGGCAAAACAACGGATCCCCCCTCCGCGGCCGGCGATCTGGCCAGGAGGCAGACATCTCTTCCCTCTTAAAGCCTGGAAGCACCCACAAAAATCGCATTGAACCCACAGTAGTGGCCTCCAAATGACATCCTTGCGCTGCTGCCGCGCTGGTCGCAATCGCGCCAGGGATCCCAAAGGCATGGGTCCCAATCTCAGTCTCTTCGGAAGAAGATTCTGACCCATATGACGAAAACGACCTCTCCATTAAAGTCGCAACAGAGGAAGACAGAAGGGCCTCAAAAGCAACACAAAGCTTCACACCGTCTGAAAACGAAACAACAAAGTGCGAGACCTTGGAGGGAACTCAAGCGTTTAAATAAGCAGAGTTCATCCACTGAAACGGGACATTTTGAAGGCGAAACATGCCGGAAGAGAGCCAACAGACAACCCCCCCCGCGGCAGATCCGTAAAGTCGCGCCTTTCCTAGGCACATCATTATGACGCAGTGCCCCAAGATTTCTTGCGCATTTAATGCAGCAAGCGGCCAGGTAGATGTGACAACCACCCATAGCGATCGAGCTTCCCTGACGTCAGCCGCCAGGAATCTCTTCCCACCGCGTCCTCCCACAGATGATCAACATCGTGACTCGAGGGAAGGGACAGGCGGGTCTGGCCGCAAGCACCCATTGGCGCTCAGGCGCGCAAAACGGAGCGTGACGCTACCAAAAAAACGGACCATGTGGGCAGTCTAAAAAGCTGCCGATAAGAAAAGATGCGTACAACAATATAGCAAAACAAAGGCAAAAGGCTACTGCTTTTATTAGTCAATGCTCTCTTTGCAAAGTACGAGATCTGCAGCAACAAATGTACAAGAAATAAAAAATACAGCAGAGAGCAAAAATCCCGAGGTGGCATCGCTGAATGCTCTGGGTGCAACCGGGAACCGTGATCCACACCAGGTCACTCCAGTGGCATCACCAGAATTATGACGGGCCTGAGCATAGAAGCAGCCATCCTAGCCCTGCCCTAACGATCAACCGTAACCGACTAGTGCGGCAGAGCCAGCACCAACTAGGAAGACCTCGGCAGGGATGCAGGAAGCATGTGCCCCACCTACAGAGGCTCCGCCCTTCGCAACCCCTCCAAAGAGAGCAGATGGTGGTCTAAGTGAAGTAGAGACCGTGAGCGATGCGCCACACCGGTGGTAACCTGCACACTAGAGGACGTCGCTCTATGGAGAGAGACACGTGACGACGGCAGAGCAGCCAAGCCACTCTCATTAGCAAAGGCAATCATCCACAACGTGGGCATGAATACAGTCTTCATGAAGAGATCCAGATTCCCAACTAGGCCATCCGATTCCTTCGCGGACTCCGACCAACGGTGTGACGAACCAAGGCCCCCGCATGGCACCTCCAAAGCCAGCCAAAGGATGAGAAATACCAGTCGAAGGACCCTCCAATTTATGGGCAAGTTGGTGCCCTCCCAACGCCTAATGGGACACGCTATCCCGTGAACGTCTTTCATGAAACAGGAAGGACCTCGAATCCGACATCGCTTCAAGCGTGCGAATCCTTCCATTCAGGACACCAAATCACTGCGACGCCACAAAAAGCCTGCGCAACCACCTGGAGAAGGCGCGATGTGGGAAGGCGACAAGCACTGGGACATCTCGAGGGAAGCCCAGCGACCGTAAGCTAGACCCAGAAGGACATGCGAGGCCGCAACCACAGATTGGCCCAGGCATGGAGGGCTGGTGTTGGGTCCAGTTCGGAGGCTCAAGGAGCGCAAAGCCCAACCCATGGAGCATCAGCCCAAACAAAGAATCCAACCTAGCGTTCCAGAGCGGCTTACGTGACAGCTCGTACTCGCATCCAAAGAACGACATTTGCGGCCCATTAATGCAGCTGTCGAGCTGTAATGGTAACACAAAGAAAATGAGCTAATGGGGAGACAGTCAGCGCTGCCAGCCGTGACTGGCGCCGCTGCCCGTAGTTCTCTGGCCCATCCAAACACAAGAGACAGACCAAATGCGGCCCACAATGCCTGGCGATCAACTTGTCGCCGCAAGACGACAACCGACATACCGGCGACCGTCGACAACATCAGCAGCTGACAAACCCCAGCGCGGGGATTCTTGTGCCCAAAGCCCCAACCAGGGGCCCTATAAAATCACTCCCCTACTACATGGAAAGGGATTGACTAACTGGATCCAGGATAATCAACTTTAAGTCGAGCCAACCAAGCTCAAAATGATCTATCGGATCCGACTCTCTCAGCCTTCTCAGGCAATAAGAGTTAGCCACCTGCTACGGTGCAATTCGGGAACCAAACCTCCCAATACCCGCTCATTAAACCTCACCCACCTGCATTCACGCACTCCCCACGCTTTCACAACATATTTCCACGTACCTCTAAGCGTGCGCCCCCTTTTCTGTTTATTGTAGGAGGTTGCTGACTTGAATGTCGGGGTGTTTACGGTAAGAGAAATCCCGCCAGACCTCTGACCTCCTCTTTAATAGTTGTGTTGTGTAGGTCTCAAGTTAACAGAAACGAAGACCGAACCCACTCGGGACAGCCTCCTAATGGCAAAGAATCCAAAAGCTCCATAATCCATGTAGCAACCGGGACCTGGGATGCAACAAACCAGATATTTAAAATGCTATATAAATTTTGACACATTAAATTCTTACTAGATATAAAGTTAATTTTGTATAAAATAATCTAATTTCTATTTTTTTAAGCTCGTATAGCTTATATTTCTATATATCCTAATAGTTTTATCATATATTTAATACATAATTCATATTATAACATACTAATTTGACTAAATCTCCAATAAATCCGAAACATATAAGTAGTCCATCTTAATACCGCTTTATATCATAACCATTAAATTTTATTCATATTACAACTATCTTTATGACAAATATGGCTACTTTAGTTTCTTCATTTAATCTTTTTTTTTATATTTTCTCATCTATAAAGTTACAATTTTTTTTCTTTTAGTTTTCATTTAATATTTTTCTTATCATACAGATTTATTACTTTTATCATTTAAAATTTAAACCTTTCACATGAAACAAATAAAAAAGAAGGGAAAAAAAACACAAAATAGCAAATCAAAAACCACCATTTTTTATTTTTGGTACTTCATGTTTTATTTTGAACCTTTTCTTCTAATTTTTATCTCATTAATTCATTTTTATTTTTTAAAATTTTACTTATTTTATTTTTCATTTATTTTTTCTATTCTAAAAGTAAATAAACAAAAATTAAACAACATAGAAATAACAAAAATTAAACAAAAATGCAAAAAAGAATCAATAAAAAAATAATTACTTCCATTTTACACTCTTTTTATCTAATACCACCTCCAAATTCCAGAATTTAATTTTTCATCTAATTTAACTTCCATTTTACATTTATTTCTTTTAAATTACTTATAATTATCTTTTTTTGTGTTTTTTATTATTTTTCATTCTAAGTCTCCTAAAAATTTTATATATTCATCCTTTCCACATGCCATTCACACTCCCGTTGTGCTTACCTCTCTTTCATATTAGACAATTTCCTTTCGGATATTTTGTCATTTCTCTTACTTCTTATCCGCATTTTGCTTTTCAAAATTGTTTTCCTTTATTTTCAAATTTTTCATTTTTACTACTCTTCTTATTTCTTTATCGTTGAAAAACAAAAAATCAAATAGTAAAAAAATTAAATAAAAAGATATGTTTATTAGTTCATATATTTATAAAAATTATATATACAAATATTTCTAAATATATAAATAAATAAATATTTATACATGCATTTATATATACCAATTTTTATAAAAATTTCAGGAATTAAAATTGCCAAATAAAAATTAAATTAAAAGTCCAGAATCTATGCCAAAAAATCAAAATATTTATCCATAATAAAAATTATATTAAAAAATAAAAAAAGTAACATGAAAAATTAAAATAACAAAAAATATATTTATTTAGTCCTTTTACATTTTACCAACTTTAACAAATGAAAATAACGGATAAGTTAAACTAAAAAAAATATAAAACGGAACACATAACTTTATACCTACTTAATTTTGTAGTTCAATTTTTTTCATTTTATGATTAAAATTTCAACTATTTCAATCCTTTTTGTATATCTTTCCAATACTTTCCTACTATTATCATCCGTTTTCGCATTATTTTCCAGTTCAATTCTAATTATATTTTTTCAATTTCAAAATATAATTTTCTTTGCTTAATTTTTATTTTTTAGTAATTTTGATATTAAAATAAGCTTTCATGTTTGAACTTTTTTTCCTATTTCACTTTTTCCTGTTTTTAATTTATAACTTGTAACTTTTCTAAATTTTAAAATTATTTATTTTTATGATTTTATTATTCAATAATTTATTTTACAAGCATAAATTTTTATTCTTTAATTTTCATTTTCAGTTCTATTTATCATTTTATGATCTTGTATTTTTATTTATCACTATTTGTTTCCCTATTTTTTTAAAATAAAAATAAGCAAGAAAAAATAAACAAAAAAATAAAATAAAATAAAAAACAATAGAAAAATAGAAAAAAAATAAAGTGACAAACGAAAAATATACTAACCGACAAAAAAATGGTCATCCAGAAATCTGCTTCAATAAGAAGATAATAACCTATAGCAAAATCAAAAGTAAAACAATCCAAACAAATCATTATTAATCTTTGCATACAGCGAAAATAAATAATTGAAATGCACATATATTAACAATTGGCGTTAAGGATATTAGGTGAAGAAAAGAATATTATCATACAGCAATATCCAATGCACCATAGTGGAGTGGTGATCATGTAAAGCACCAAAGGATCAACAATACATGATTCTCATTTAAAGAAAAATTAGCAAAAAAATTACAATTACAGTTGAAGATATTAGCAAAACTAGCCAAAATAAATAATTGAAATACACATATATTGGCAATTGGCATTAAAGATATTATGAGAAAAAAGGAATATTATCATGCAGCAATAACCAATGTACCATAGTGGTGATCATGTAAAATATCAGAGGATCCATAATACATGATTCTCATTTTTTACAAAAAAAAAAAAAAACAGAAAAAAAAAGTAAAAAAAATTACAATTGCCGAATAATTGCTAAAATTAAATGTTAACCAATTAACTTTTGAAACTATAGAAGAGCCATAATAACAACATTTTATTTATCGAAGTTAACAATATGAAGAACCTACACCAATCAATCCTAGAACGGAAACGTTTGGACGTTCCATCTTATTTGGAAGGAAGGTGTGCATCTAAATTTCCCAATAAAATAGCAAAAATAAATAAAATGCCCCTATAAAATTAAAATATATATAAATTTCATATTGGTGCCAAACTTTAATTTCAGATTATAGACTAGAGTAAAAAACTGTCACCATCTTCTACCAAGAATAAGTATTTTATGGATTCTAACTTCACAAAGACTTCACAGATATAGAGAAGAACAGGATTCAAGCCTTTCAATTGACAACAAGATAATTGAATTCTAAAGTAATTAACCTAACAATCCCTAAAGGGTTCAAGCAAAAAACTCGTCAAAAAGCCAACACTTCTCCTTCTTTGCAATTTCTCAATATGTGGCATTTCGAATGAACAAAAAAACCAATTCTAGAGGAATTTTGACTTTCAATCAACACTTCAAAATAACTTCTTTTAACCCCTTTCATAATATCTCATATAAAGTGCACTATAAAATAATTCAATGGATACACAACTACTCCTAGATGATCCCCTTCTTTGAGGACAAGGATGCTGTCACCAAAAGAGGTATTGTCATGAAAAATATGCGTGTGTGGGTGTGGTTGTATGTGTGTGCGCACACACATGTACGTGATGAATTACATTTTCTAAGTTTCAATTACTATTGTGCACACTATCTAAATCCATCATTCACCGCATTCAAAACAACCTATTCGATTTACAATGAGGAAGGATAAACATTGATATAACAATTCTCATTCTTACTTCTCACGTATTTTTAAATGTTCTTTAAACTTTTACAATATATATATTATTAATCCGACGCATCCAATAAATTCTAAAATTAATAAATACCTCCGAAATATATCAAACGGGAATTCGAGTATTACAAAACAATATTTTCAAGCCTCAATATATATCACAAATTTCTCAAAACTTTTATTTTTTTACTGTCCTAGTTATTCCCAATTGTTTCGATTCACATAAATGAGCCATAATTTTTTAGAAATCAAGACATGCAAGTAATGAAACATGTTAACAAGAAGAAAGGAAGAATTTACTTACAAGACCGAGAGTATTTTTACTTGCCTCGATTTATTGATCCTCTTCCGACAATAATGGCTGCAATATCGTGCCACTTGACTCCTTTTACTCCTTCCTTCTTCTTTCTTTCCTCTTTCTTTTTGTTTTTTGTACTTTTTTTATTTCTTTCTTTCTTTTCTTTACCAATTTATTTATTTATTTATTTACTATTGTCATTATCAATATTTTTATATTATATATATTATTGTTGGGTCCCATGTCCTGGCCCATGAGACAGGCCCAGGCCCACGAAGCAGGTCGCAGCCCAGGAGAAGATCAGAGGCCCACGAGGAGATGTCAGCCCAGCCAAAGGGTGAATGGCGCAAGCCCACAGCGGAAGGAGGCAACGGTAACCTGCGGCACATTAAATGCGTCGCCGGGAACAGGACAAAAAGGCGGAAAGGCTAGCCCGATAGAGGCGTGGGGCGCAGCGCTAACGCCACCTGCCGCTGTCTGCAGACGGCCAACCAATCCGCCGTAGAAAATCGGGCGTGGTCAACGACGCCGCAGCGGCGCCAAGCACGGCACAATCAGGCGGCCGGCGTAATCGGCGGTCCATGACAACGACCGGCGCGCAATAGCCCAAGCAAACAGCGGCGTTTGGCGCCCAAGAGTCCAACGGGGTGAGATGTATAAAAACCCTCACACCCCACAGAGAAAGGGACCCTTTTCTGGAACTCTTGAATTCTCTCGATCTTCATCGACTGGACGATCAACCTTGAGACCTTGAACTCTTCGATCAAACTACGATCCTCCCGGAACATTGCTTCAAGCGTCCTTGATCATCTTCCTCCCTTCTCTCTAAAAACACAAGAGAGACGAGTCAAAGCAGAGCTTTGCCTCATCTAGCTGACTCGCTCACAATCCCAGCATCCTCCGAGATCACGGGAAAGTTAGCCACCCGTTGCGGTGCATTACGGAAGCCAGGCCTTCCAACACCTGCTCACAACATTTCCCCACATCATCGCATAAGCACTTCTACGCTTTCACAGCATTTCTCCGCGCACCACCTTAGCGTGCGCCATTTCCGTTTATTACGGGAATATTGCTGACTTGAGCGTCGGAGCGGCCTCGGTGGGAGAAATCCTGCCGGACCCTTCACCTCTCGTTCGTTGTTTGTGTTGTGCAGGTCCAGGTTCGTAGAGACGGAGACCGGACTCTTCTTCCGGAGCGCCCGCACGCTTAGGAATCCGAAAGCTCCCTAATCCTTACGACAACCTTGGGCCCGGGACGCAACAATTATTATATATATGATTAATTGTTGAGATATGTGATTATAATATCTTTTAAAAATTAATTGATATTATAAGTTAACACCATAAATTCCTAAATAATCTTGGCGACCGGACCTAAACGTTTCGCAATACCTGGGAACTTTTGCACGCTGACTAGATTAGCAAGAAGAAATTTTAGGGAAAAATTATGAATTTTATTTTCTTATTTTTTAAAGAAAAATTCTGTTGATTTTACTGCCATAATTAAATTGAGTCAATTTTATTATTTAGAGAATTGCGTTGATTTAACCGTTTAAGAAAGTGATATTAAATTAACTCATCTTGAATTATAATAGGAAAATACTATGGAGTGTTGTATATATTTTTATAAAATTTGATATCTAATTATGTCAAATTTGATAAGAAATTATTCAGTGATAAAACTTGGCCTAAGTGTATAATTGGGAAAGAAAATTATTTTAAGACAACAATTTTAGTTCCCACTATCTAATAACTAAAGCCACATTTAAGAGAAAGCTTATAATAATCCTGACAATATGTTCCCTAAGCTGAGGAACATCATGGTTCTATTACAATAGACATTTATCCACCTATGTTCTACAAGATGTCCCAAGCCCCCAACGATGATTGCAAAGTTTAAACAACCCAACTATATTTGAGATATCAAAAATAAATCATATCCTAATATTATAATATTAGCTATGAAATCTGACAAAACAACATTCATAACAAAAAATAATTCACATTGTCATAAACATAAAGCAAAACTATAGCCATGGAATAAACTAGAACTCACCTGAACAAGAGGAACAAGATATCATGAAGCTTTGTATACTCATAGATTGTATTGTGATTGCTTTCTGAAAGTTAAAGAACAAATGAAAATTAAGAAATGATATGAGAAATAAAATTTTACTACAAAAAGAAAGAAATAAACGAAAATTCCTATTGCTTCAAATAATTTTTCTCTTTTCGCAAGAACATTCAAGGTGGATACAATAAATATATTCTCATCCCAACATAAATCAAATATCATCCTTGACACAACCGCATTTAACAAAAAAAGTGTAAGGAAAAGAATATACCTTGATATTTCCTTGAATCTCACATAGGTCGTTACATGCTACTGAAAGTAAAAAAAACTAAAAAACATAGTAGATTATTAAAAATAACATGAATTCTCCTAGCAACCAAAGGCAAATTAGCAAGCCCATAAATGGTTTACTATATAAAAAGAAGAAGACAAAAAAACTACAAACCTAGACGCTTTAACCTTCAAAAACTATAATCAAAGAAAAACTATAAAGATTAAAACATAAAAAATAATTTATGTTTAAAACTCAAATATCCTATATACTAAAATCCAAGATGCATAATACTTTCTTTAACTTAGCCCCTTCTAAATAAAAAGAAAAAATACCTATATTACCCACAGCTTACTAGCCTTGTTAGCAATGTCTCATAAGTTTTTAGCCATCGTAACTTTATCCCAAACTTGCATAACTTTTATCTAATACACCCTTATCATATGGCTTACGAACAATCTGTCATAGACTAAGTTTTTGTACAATAGGCTACTACTTTAATAACCTTCAGTAGCATAACTATGGAGCTCTAAAACACTTAACATGAAACTAATCACAAAGGTTATTTCTCCTGAAAATATGGTCAAACATGTATCTAAACAAGCACATCGCATCTAAGAAGTCGTAACATTTATAAAGAATTACTCTCCCAACTTATTTTATTCTATTCATTTAGATTACTACCTACAGCTAAGTAGTTCATCGTATCCAACATATCAGTTTGCTTGTATGTTTTACACATTAGTATTAGAGATGATACCCATTAGGGAAGTTGTTATGTTGCTCAACAAAGAAACAATTTAGATAAATGATCAACTAACACATAGTCAACTCCTTTCTTATCCAAGATTTCCAATTGAAATTCCAAGAAAAAAAACAAAGATCCATCTAATTAGCTTAGATCTGACTTCCTTCTCAGACAAATCATAAACCGCAGCATGATTAAAACACACACTAACTAAATCTCTTTTTCTACCCCCAAGAAGGGTAAACTAATTCTTGTTATGATTGAGTTTTAGGAAATTAATAAGCATGCTATTCGAGTTAACAACTGTCAAGGCTTAAGATTAAGATATCATGAAATCTTTTATGACATTAATAAGCTTAAAACTCAATTTAGGAAGACCTTGATGGCTTTGAGGCATTTAAAGGTATCGTGTATCTAAGAAAATCCAACTATATAAAGTATCAACAAGATCAAGCCATATCAATGGAAGTCTGATGAGGAACACAAGGGTTCCTATGATATTAAAGGTTGAGGCAATGCCATTAACCCCTCCTCGAATTATTTGTCACCCTTCCTGCAGGGCAAAAGATATAGTGGCCAAGGGTCTTTGGGCTAGTACATATTGTCTTTCATCTCATAGCAGGCTAAGAATTTCGAACATTTGTTTCTATTTACTTTTCCTTCTCCCATTTTTTAAATATATTTAATTATTTCGACTCATTAATAAAATTAAACTTTCTTTATCCTTCGTTTATCAACTTGATCTAATTACATCATGCTTTTATATTTCGAAAGCATTATATTGTGAGACAGCTTTTTGCCCAATCGAAGGTAACATAAAGGTTAATCCTGACTCATTCAATCAATCTATGATTTTAAACCATCAACCTACCAAACTCATTTTGAACAAATTGTCAACTTAGAATACCAATCTCTTCTCGAGGGTTTAGCTCCACTTCAAATTGATATGGTTAACCTCTAGTTTCAATCACATTTCAGCTTATCTACTCTTATTCAGACCAGGTATGATAGATTAAAATTTTCAACCCTTCTTGAAATCTCTACTCTTGAAAAAAATTTACCCCCAACAAGAGCGGCTATTCCAAGAAGGAATCGAAATCCATGTCAATCATGCCTGAAATGAAATGAGAGAGACAAACTGAAATCAATCAAAACTATAGAGTAACATTCCCTAATAGGATGAACTACACTTGAAAAAAAATCCCTCCACCCAACAAGGGTAATCAAGCCTAACAGGGAATGAAACTCTAAGCCAAACAAAACAATCAAAATAAAGCAAACAGCCACAGAAGGGGTTAATTCTCTCAGGGGACAATTAGTCGAAAATGAGCCAACGTAGAGAATGCGTAAAATGATTGATGGATGGAACCAAATTGACAATTAGTAAAAAAAAAATCTTTCGGCATCTAATAGAATTCAAACCTAATTTAAGAAGTAATCCCTTAATGTCTTTGAGGCATTTATTGGCATCTTCTCCATAACGAAATCCAACTTTATCTAATGATCCAATATATCTCAAACGTTTACAAAGTTGAGCCAGTGCTATAGAAGCCGGATGAGGAACCCAAAAGTTCCTCTAAAATTAAAGGCCAATGCAAGTTACAAAACATTTCGCCAGTATGCTCATCGTCCCACTCAACCAGGTACAGAAGACATCTTTATATGTCAAATCCAATATCTCCCGCCAAGATACCCTCAACATCATCCTCTACAATGGTTACATGGTCAAATGCATCCCACTACACTAGACAAAATACCTTATCCCCACCATAACATGAAAATCAATATCGGATAATTATAAATTACACGAAGGTTCCACAAGATCCATTTTTTAAATATATTTAATTATTTCGACTCATTAATAAAATTAAACTTTCTTTATCCTTCGTTTATCAACTTGATCTAATTACATCATGCTTTTATATTTCGAAAGCATTATATTGTGAGACAGCTTTTGCCCAATCGAAGGTAACATAAAGGTTAATCGACTCATTCAATCAATCTATGATTTTAAACCATCAACCTACCAAACTCATTTTGAACAAATTGTCAACTTAGAATACCAATCTCTTCTCGAGGGTTTAGCTCCACTTCAAATTGATATGGTTAACCTCTAGTTTCAATCACATTTCAGCTTATCTACTCTTATTCAAACCAGGTATGATAGATTAAAATTTTCAACCCTTCTTGAAATCTCTACTCTTGAAAAAAATTTACCCCCAACAAGAGCGGCTATTCCAAGAAGGAATCGAAATCCATGTCAATCATGCCTGAAATGAAATGAGAGAGACAAACTGAAATCAATCAAAATTATAGAGTAACATTCCCTAATAGGATGAACTACACTTGAAAAAAAATCCCTCCACCCAACAAGGGTAATCAAGCCTAACAGGGAATGAAACTCTAAGCCAAACAAAACAATCAAAATAAAGCAAACAGCCACAGACGGGGTTAATTCTCTCAGGGGACAATTAGTCGAAAATGAGCCAACGTAGAGAATGCGTAAAATGATTGATGGATGGAACCAAATTGACAATTAGTAAAAAAAAAATCTTTCGGCATCTAATAGAATTCAAACCTAATTTAAGAAGTAATCCCTTAATGTCTTTGAGGCATTTATTGGCATCTTCTCCATAACGAAATCCAACTTTATCTAATGATCCAATATATCTCAAACGTTTACAAAGTTGAGCCAGTGCTATAGAAGCCGGATGAGGAACCCAAAAGTTCCTCTAAAATTAAAGGCCAATGCAAGTTACAAAACATTTCGCCAGTATGCTCATCGTCTCACTCAACCAGGTACAGAAGGCATCTTTATATGTCAAATCCAATATCTCCCGCCAAGATACCCTCAACACCATCCTCTACAATGGTTACATGGTCATATGCATCCCACTACACTAGACAAAATACCTTATCCCCACCATAACATGAAAATCAATATCGGATAATTATAAATTACACGAAGGTTCCACAAGATCCATTTTTTAAATATATTTAATTATTTCGACTCATTAATAAAATTAAACTTTCTTTATCCTTCGTTTATCAACTTGATCTAATTACATCATGCTTTTATATTTCGAAAGCATTATATTGTGAGACAGCTTTTTGCCCAATCGAAGGTAACATAAAGGTTAATCCTGACTCATTCAATCAATCTATGATTTTAAACCATCAACCTACCAAACTCATTTTGAACAAATTGTCAACTTAGAATACCAATCTCTTCTCGAGGGTTTAGCTCCACTTCAAATTGATATGGTTAACCTCTAGTTTCAATCACATTTCAGCTTATCTACTCTTATTCAGACCAGGTATGATAGATTAAAATTTTCAACCCTTCTTGAAATCTCTACTCTTGAAAAAAATTTACCCCCAACAAGAGCAGCTATTCCAAGAAGGAATCGAAATCCATGTCAATCATGCCTGAAATGAAATGAAAGAGACAAACTGAAATCAATCAAAACTATAGAGTAACATTCCCTAATAGGATGAACTACACTTGAAAAAAAATCCCTCCACCCAACAAGGGTAATCAAGCCTAATAGGGAATGAAACTCTAAGCCAAACAAAACAATCAAAATAAAGCAAACAGCCACAGAAGCGGTTAATTCTCTCAGGGGACAATTAGTCGAAAATGAGCCAACGTAGAGAATGCGTAAAATGATTGATGGATGGAACCAAATTGACAATTAGTAAAAAAAAAATCTTTCGGCATCTAATAGAATTCAAGCCACATTTAGGCATTTATTGGCATCTTATCCATAACGAAACCCAATTTTATCTCATGATCCAAAATATATCAAACGTCTACAAGATCGAGCCAATACTATAAAAACCAGATGAGGAACCTAAAAGTTCCTCCAAAATTAAAGGCCAAGGGAAGTTACGGAAAATTTCACCAGCATGCTCATCTTCCAACTCAACTAGGTGCAGAAGGCATCTTTACATGTCAAATTCAGTATCTCCCACTATAATATCCTCAATACCATCTCTACGATGATCACATGATCTTAGGAATCTCACCACACTAGACAATATACCTCATCACCACGATAAGATGGAAACTAATATCGAATAACTATAGATTACACTAAGGTTCCACAGGTTCCATATTTCTTGATACCATAATATTTTCATATAATCTCCTTTACCTTGACGGTAAGGAATCAATAACCGAAATCCTCACACATTCGAATATAATATAAAGAAGGCTTTACAATTAAAACGATAGAAATGTCGCTTGATACTAACAATAACTGTAGTCACGAAATCAAAGTTAACAAAAATGAAATTTATCATGGAACGAAGAAAGAACAAAAATAAACCGGTTATAATATATTTTGACCAATTTAAATATTTATCTAGTCTTCTATTCTACTCCGATATGTGAAACCTATTAATTAGGACATGATTTAATTATCACTTATGGACAAGCCTACGAAATCAACTGATCCCGAAATACATATAAATATCCTTTTAGTTACCACGCTTCCAACCAAATTGGCTAATATCCTCAACCCCAATCTACAAAGCTTAACATGCATGGTCACCCACATGGTTCTCCTACACATGAATACACCCATGTAAATATATACTTTACATACCCTGCCCCTGCACACGCACTCCCATGCTGCCAGTGCACCCCACACTGGCAGTGTACACACACGTACACACACCGCAGTACACACCCACATGGCAATCAAACACACACGGCAGTTTTGCCTCTTATATGTATATACATATCACACTACAATACATGTCCTGTACTGCCAAATATACTTATATACTTCTTTTACCAAACTTTCTCATCCTGTATGTACATACATATATAAATACATGATATACCTGTAGTATACCCAAACAGATACATATACCCCATTTATGGAAGGACACGCTCACCAACATACATGCATACATATAAATAAATAAAATTTTCCCATATATGTACACCACCTCATAAATACCCACAGCATAAAATAGACGTGAACCTATTGTATAAATATACTTTTTCATACCCATAGCTCACAGGTATGTATACGTATATATTAATTACTGCCTATGGATTCGTGTGTGTGTGTGTGTGTGTGTGTGTGTGTGTACAATTTCCCGTGACATACGAATACCCATACACACTTCTGGGGCCCATCACGTTACCACAGTCGTACGAAATACACCAACAGAGCACAAGCCTCTGTTCTTGTGCCTTCATCTGATTTTTTCACCAACCATCCTCTTCCCATCTAATGAAATTACGGTCCGTGTGTTGTTAAGTCATAATTTCGCCCCTCGATTTCTATGTGAAACCCATACATTTTCGATTCTTTTATCCACGGGAGTGAAACCCTATTTTTCCCCAAATTTTCAAATTCCACCCACAAACCACTAATTCTTCCACAATCTCGGCAGGAAAGTAGAGAACTGACATAATAAGAGGAAGGAAATGTTTATTCACAAAGAAGAAAGATTTACTTACTTGCAGCGAAGAGGATTTGACTCGCAAAAACAGGAATCTTACTTACAAATTGGAGGAGATAACGACAGTAAGAAAAATCACTTGCCTGATGGAGCCTCGGCAACAAGACCAAGCCACAAGAACAATGAAGGCACCTTGATGATGGCTTACGGACGTCTGGCAGCAGTGCCTCCTGATTTATCTCCGCTCGACTGCACTTTCATGCTTCTTTATTCTCACTGGAAGAATGCTTAAATAGAACCAAGGAGCGGAAATTTTGGAGGGAAACTTTGTTAGACGATGGAATCCGACAGTTGAAACGGATGTTAATCCGTTAGGGTTTGTTGTGGAAATGGTTTGGGAAAGATTCGAACGGAGTTAACGACCGAAGGTTTGTTAGAGGATGCTGAGAGAGAGGGAGAAGAAGAAGGCGACGAGGGTTTGAGGAAACTTCGAGAGAGAAAGAGAGAGAGAGAGAGAGCGCTAGGGTGAAAGTGAGAGAGAGAGTGTATCTGGTTTGTTTGGGGAAAAGTGGGGGAGAAGGATCGAGACGAGGTAAGGTGGCGTGCGGTTGCCGCTATTATAATAATAATAATAATAATTATTATTATTATTATTATTATTATTATGGTGGTGGTATGGATAATTTAAATAATTAGGTCTAAATATAATATTTATATTTTTATTGGAATAACCTATTGAAATCAGATTTACTAATTTGTGTGGAGAAAGGCTTATTCTTGAAATATATTTCAATTCTCTAAAAATCAATTCGATCAAATTATACAATATTAAATTTAAAAAGAACTTATTAACTTAATTTTACTATTTCTACAATTATCAATTTTTACTAATTTAAATATTAAACATTCAATCCAAAATATTAAAGTATTAAAGATTTTAAATTAATTATTAACACATATTATTAATCTATTCATAGGGCATTTACTCCATTTTAGGCCACATAAATAGATTAAGGCAACTTCGACCAACCTCACGTCTAATATTACTCTAATTTTATTTTGAAAATCAATCATGCTTAACTCCTAGGCTCCAAAAAAATTAACTTGGAGAATGAATGATTAAAAAGTGAAATCAAATATCTCCATCATCTTATATTTAATTACAAATAGAAAAAATAAAAAGAAAAAAAAGCACATTAGTGCTACCCCAAACATTCACAAAGTTGTATTGAGCCCTAAGGCGTTTAGTAATGTGTCTACCAACGAATAAATAATATTTCAAAATGACACATTAGGAAAGTTTCTCATACAAAAATGCAATCCAATACAAAATAATTTTCTATAATATTAATATATATTTAATATTAAATGCAATATATAAAATTTTTTTAATAAAATTATTGTTAAAATAGAATTATTTAATATACATATTTAGACTTGACGAGGACGGCTGGAGTAGACCGGCCAAAAGAGGTGATCAGCCCAAAAGTATTGCGATCCACTTGCCTAAAGGACAGTTAACGCTCCAATTGACTGGATAAGGTCTTGAAGTAGCTAGGTGTGGCCCAAATCAAATGCGGCCCAAGTTAGAAACGACCCACAAGCTCTTTCCTACGCATAACGGTCATCTGTCCTAATTGGCCGTGATATTTAGAATCTCTCCAAATGGCAACATCTACCAAAACAGAAGCTCCCAAATCAATGCATATCTCGGAATGGAAGCTCTCAAATCAGAACATGACTAACAATAGAAGCTTCAACATCCATAACATGCAACATCTCCGTAGAGAAAGAAATCCTCCCTCCCAGCTGTGACAACCCTAAATGATGCCTGCATTCCCTCAATTGATGGAAAAGGATCCCATTAGACAGTTGGTAGCCTGCCTTATCATCCAAGGAAGATGACAAGGTCCAGCGACTATAAAAAGTCCTGGGGATACACTCCAAAGGCACGCTCTTTCCAATACTCAAATTTGCACACGCAATCCATCCTTCAAGCAATCAATTGTAACTCTCTTTTCCATTGCTCGTTTCCAGCAAATCCAATAATCTGAAAAGCTACTCTTCATAACCATACTACTACTTAAAGTCACTCCACGCCGAGTGCACCTCCGAATTAAACTCGTAAATCCCCTTCCTAATATCAACTCTAGCATATTCTGTTTTTTACTTTTTTTCATATTGGAAGAAATATTACTATTTAAGCGTCAGAGGATAACTCGGAAAGCGAGCCTTATCATTTTTTCTGACTTCTCATCTTTTATTTTGGTGTGCAGAATCTAAGCCACGCAGAACGAAGATTGAACCTGAGTTAGCACGAGCCCAAGGAGCAACTAAACCCGAATTCATCTAACATTCAAATTCGGGATACATCATTGACGCTATCTGCGGGAAGCCAAACAAATGGCTTAACCACTATCTCATCAGCATCTGTTTCATCAACAGACATGGTAAATAGAAGAACGTAAGTTAGCATTCTAATAAAGGAAATCACCTCCCCAAACAATGACCACTCCACTGGTAGTCAAGCGGAAGATCGACCAACTCCGATCATTCTTGCGATGGTGGAACATATGGACAAAATGTCCCAAATGCTCCAGGCACTCTACACGTGCCAAGGTAAATAGAGGCAGGGGGCTCCCTCCTCTTCAGCCTACACTCCAGTCTCTGGGCATGGAGGTCATACAAAGAAGAAACTAAACAAGAAGGCCGCACTACCCGGTAACACCAGCACCCTGACGGCCTCAAATACTAGAAGCCATTCAAGGTTGGAAGGACGATTAAGCCACAGAACCCCTAAGGAGAGCCCGAAAAGAAGGAATCCTCGCTACTTCCGGGACAAGGAAAGGCCACTGGTTCAAGAAGGAGCCTCTTGTATCACTCGACTAACAAGCGATAGTAGCAGGCCGGCACCACACCACTCAGTCAGACGCTCAGAGTTGAGGACCTACATCAACGTAAAAAAGTCCACAACCTTCTCATGAGTAGAGGAGAACGTTTAAAACATATGGAACCATGTCTTCAAAGGAGAAATTGGCGAACACTCGGCTGATATGAAGAGATCTTCTTTCACTATGGAGATCAAGACTCAACTGCTTCCACTGACATTTAAAATGTTAGCCCTAAAACCCTATGACGGAAGCACTGATCCCATGGATCGTCTTGATCACTTTCGTACTTTGCTCAACTTCCATGGCCTAAAGGTGGCTTCTATGTGCCAGTGCTTCTCTCCCACTCTGAAAGGGGACACACGGATCTGGTTCTATTGGTTCCCAACGAATTTAATCTGAAGTTGAAAGGACCTTACTGATAGCTTCCTAAATTAGTATGCCTCCAGCCGCCGCGAAGAGAAGCAGCCATGGCACCTTACCCACATCAACTAGAAGCAGGGTGAGAACCTGAGGAAGTTCTTGGGGCGATTTACCGCCGAAGCCGGAAGATACCCGAACTCACTAATTAAGTAACGCTGAGCAGTTTCATTTCTGCTCAAGGTTTGGGCGACCATTTTAAACATCTGGCTCACAAGGACCCACAAACATTCTAGGAGATTGAATTCATCGCTCAAGCCTTCATAGCGGCAAAGGAAGCCAATAAGGTGAAGCACCCAAAATGGGCCGATCATCCTTACTCCTTACCGGCAGAATGAAAAATGAAGAATGGGAGCCATGAAAACCCCCAAAGAAAGCAGCCCAGAACTAAGCGGCCCGTATGAAGAGAGTTTAGACCCATACACCTAACTCCAATGAATGACTCTTAGGGAAATGTCTCCATGCAAATCCGAGAAGAAAAGTTCATGAAATGGCCAAAGTCGATGAAGAACCCGGAGGGAGGATATCCAACGAAGTACCACGACTTCCATCAATCTCTGGGTCATAACTCAGAAGACTACCGGACTTTACAGAGAGAGATCAAGATGCTGATCTGCCAAGGCCACCTCACCAAGTTCTTGAGGAACCCAGGACAGAATCCTTGTCCCTCGGGCGAGGACAGGCCTGAACAGTAACAGCCAGGGAATTGGGTTGTGGCCAGGGTGGTCAATATGACGACCACCAGGCCGCCCAAGACTCACAATGCAGATCACCAGGAAAAGTCGGCTGGGCACAAGAAGCAGAGGATAGGACATGATGCCATTAGTTTTGGTAATGACGATATAACATACGTAACCTCCCCTCATACTAACCCCCTCGTTGTATTCACCCTCATTTTAAATGTTACTGTAAACTATCAGATAAAACGAATCTTCATCGATAATAAAACTTCTGGTGAGTTGATTTACCTCAATACTTATGTGGAGGTGTACGTAGACAACATACTTATCAAAAGTAAGACCACCAACAATCATATTCATAATATCGCCAAGGCCTTTGAGGTGCTCAAGGCACACCAGATGAAGCAGAACACCTCTAAGTGCGTCTTCGGGGTATCATCCAGGAAGTTCTTAGATTTCATCATCTCTCAATGGGGAATCGAGGCAAATCTGAAGAAGACAAAAGCCCTTTTGGACATGACCCTGCCACAAAATATGAAGGATGTGCAGAGGCCAATCGGAAGACTGGCAACCCTCTCCTCTTTCTAGTCAAGTTTGTAGACAAATACCTTCATTTATTCAAGGCCTTGAGGGGGTGAAGGCAAACAGATTCCAATGGATAATGGAATGTCAGGCCGCTTTCGATAAACTAAAAGAGCACCTGGCCAACCCACCTCTCCTGAAATTGCAAAGAGAGGGTGAGAAGTTATACTTGTACTTAGTTGTTTCAAAGGTGACACTGAGCTCCGTCTTGATTCTTCAAGAGTTTGACACGTAGTGGCCAGTTTACTACGTTAGTAAAATGTTGACCGACATCGAGACTCGTTACCCCCATGCTGAGATGATTGCATTGGTACTCGTCTTTTCGGCCAGAAAACTACAACCCTACTTCCAGGTGCACCGAATGATTGCCATAACCGACCAATCGTTAAAGGGTATCATACAAAAGCCTGATATTTCAAGATGGCTGGTTATGAGGGCTATCGAATTGGGAGAGTTTGACATTGAATTCAGGCCCAAGCCGGCCATCAAGGCGTAGGCACTTGCCAACTTTATCATTAAAATCATAATCCCAATCCCCGATTCGAACTATACAGGCGACGCTTACCACCAAACTAAAGCACTAAATTGGGTTCTTCATGTAGATGGCTCGTCAATAAATTCGGAAAGTGGGATCGGAGTGATCCTGAGGACCCCTAATGAATTTGAAGTGAAATACACCTTAAAGCTTAGTTTTTCGCCACCAATAACGTAGCCTGAATACGAAACCCTGCTCATAGGATTGCGGCTTGCTAAGGAGTACTTGGTTAGACACCTGACTGTCTATAATGATTCAGAGTTGGTCGTCAACAAGATCTGTGGAAATTTTGATATCTCCAACCCTTTGTTGGCCAAATACATGGCTAAGGCAAAGAGTGCAATACAAAGATTCGAAAAGTTGGACATCGTTCACATCCCAAGGGCTGAATATTGGAATGCTGACCAGCTTACAAGAGCAGCGACTATAGAGAATCCGGAACAGTACTCGAGGGACATGCGAGAAATCTTAAACATTCCCAGCATAGATGAGCAAGAAGCAATGCAGGTCTCTAACGACGAAAATTGGATATCTCCCTACTGAAGGTAACTCAAGAATACATCCCTTCCTAAAAATCCGTATGAGACCAAGCGCATAAAGAAGACGACCGGCTGGTATACCATCGTCGACAGAAAACTATACCGCCACAGGTACTCGACCCCTTACCTCCAGTGCCTTACACGAGAAGAGGTCATCTACGCATTGGGTGAGGTCCATTTCAAAATTTGTGGGTCATATATCGACGGTAAGAACCTAACCTTCAAAGTAATGCACCAATGATAGTACTAGCCAACCATAAAAAATGACGCCATGGAATTCGTTAAGAGGTGTTTAAATTGCCAAATCCATAGCAACCTTCATCATCAACCGCCCACGGAGCTGAGAGTGCTTCAGGCGCCCTAACCATTTACACAATGGGAGCTCGACATTCTCGCCCCGTTTTCCATTACGTCCGGACAGAGAAAATTTGTCATGGTGAGTATCGACTAATTCATGAGATGGGTTAAGGCTGCCCTGTTGGCCTAAATAACTGAGTAGAATGTCCCAGAATTCATCTGGAAGAACATAGTATGCAAATTTAGGATTCTCGAGATAATCGTGACCAACAACGGAATCCAATTTACTAACAAGCACCTCACCAAGTATTGTACCAATATGGGTATTAGATTGGTCCACACTTCGTTAGCATATACGCAGGCAAACAAACAAGTGTAGGTCACCAACCGGATACTACTGTACGGGCTAAAGACCAAGCTGGAAGACACACGAGCCTTCTAGGTGGACGAGCTACCCTCCGTGTTGTAGTCGTACCAAACAACACCCAAATAACCAACAGGCAAGATGCCTTTTAGTCTGTACTACAGAATTGAGGCTGTAATCCTGGTCGAGATCGGGCTCCTGAGTCTCCAGATAGAGCCTTCCAACCCACTTGGCAACTCTCAAAGGCTTAAAGAGTACTTAGACCTGTTGGAGGAAGCACGGGACTTGGCCAGGATGCACACGACCACCTACCAACAATGAGTTGCTCGGTATTATAACAAAAAATTAAAGGTGTGGCAGTTCAAGATGGGAGACCTAATCCTATGGAGCATAGAAACCACAGGGAAGAAAGCCAATAAGAACAAACTCTTCCTAAATTCGAAAGGCTCGTTCCTCATCTCAGCTGTTCTGCAGAGCAAAGTATACACGTTTCAAATTCAGAATGACAAACTGGTCCCAAGGGCGTGGAATGCTATCCATCTGAAAAGATATTACCAATAAGGTCCACACTAGATTTAGGTAGGTTATGCGTGTGTTAAAGTTTGCTTGTAATATTGTACCACGATTAATAACATGATTCACCTTTTCATATGCTTCTATTGTTTCTATTCTTTTTTCTTCCTCATGTGAATACTTGTACGAAATTGTATGAAAACAAACGACTTAATTGCCCCTAAGTTGGGTGAGCTTTTGCTCACCTGCAGTTAAACCTTAGTCCCATACCAAGCGGCCTGTAAGCAGTCGAATTAAACTTTGATCCCATATCAAGCGGTCCATAAGCTGTCGGATTAAACATTTGTTCCATACAAAGTGGCCCATAAGCTGTCAGATTAAACCTCAATCCCAGACTGAGTGACCCAAAAGCGATCAGATTAAATCTCAATCCCATACCGAGCGGCCCTTAACAAGTAGAATTAAACCTTGGTCCCATACTAAGCGGCCAGTTCGTGGTCGAAAAGAAAACCTTAAGGGGCTTTCACAACACGCGCGCGACAACCTCTTCTCACAGGAGATAGCACCGTCAGTCTGCAATGGTCAATAAATCGAAGTTAAGTGTCGAAGAATGCTGCACACTCCAACAGTAGACAAGACGTCGAGAACTACGATTTGGGTGCCATCGTCTAAAACAAAGCAGTATCAAAGCAAGAAAGATAATGTATGTGCTACTAATTTGTATTCACGAAAATGTACAACACACAAGGAGGCACCAAATGGCATAGATATGCTTCTAGGGCAATTCGAAGGCCTCGTGTGTACAAGAAGTTTTTTACACCTGTGACTCATCTTGGTGACTGCCTGAAGATGGAAGATCCCTTGGGGGGACATAGCATAGGCCACTAGCTAAGCTCAGTTGGGTATTCGATCAACTCCAAACGCGCGAGAAGTGTCGCTATTCCTCAGGTCCAAGAAGCCGACTGGGAAACGGGGATCCACGAAAGAAACGATCCTTCTGCTAAAACGAATCCCCGCCAAGAACCGATCCTCTAGGGTGAGAACTACCGCCTCAGGGCAAAGCCTCATCCTCAACTCGCATTCAAGCACCACTATCCTCTCCATGGTCAGCGAATGTGCTCCAGAGACTGTCTGTAGCTTGGCGTCGGACTCCAGCAAGACCTGGTCGAGGTAGTTAGCCCAAGCTTGACTTTGTGGCGCGTCTCCAACTGTGATGCTAACTCGGCGCCCCATCTCCTCTGCCATGAGATCGACCTGAGCCAGCAACATACGAGAAATCTCGTCTCCTTGCAGAGGCAAAAAATCGTCCAACTCGCAAGCCTCCTCACAGGCTAACAAGTGAAAATGGAGTCGGCGAAGGGGACAAACTAACAGTTATCTTTGCAACTACGCAACGAAATAGACATACCTAGGGAGAGGGACTAGCAGACTTAGGGCATGGACTTGCCCTCAAGACACCTTGGGCTTCGAGATTGAATAGAACATTTTGGTCCCAAATCACACAAAGGTTTCGACCTCTTAATAAATTAGCGAAAGTAATACAAATTAAATATTCAATACACATAAAGAATATGTAAATTCTAGATAATATGAGTAATACGTGTATATAAATGAAAGCAATAAGTACTAATAAGAAATGGACAATTTTTGGTGACGAAGGAAAACTCAATAACCGCAATTATCGAGAAAAACTCACGAGCTTCAACGGTCAAAGAAGATATGTACTATAAAAATGAACTTATAAATCGGGCGGTAACGACGCCCTAACCTAGCCGACCTACTCTCGTCTTGTGATCCCTATCAAGAAAACTCCTCGAATTTACCCACGGCAAAAGAACCGGACACTTTTCGATCTTCATGTAAATCTTTCCTCTTGAACCACTTGAATTACATCACACCACTGGAGCCCAGTGTCCACTCCACCAACACCTCCACGAAGGTTCGTAGGCGAAAAGAAATGTAAATAAGAAAGCACGATGTGGAGAGAAGACTTTGTCAATGTTGCACAATTATAAGTGCAAAATTTTCTCAAAAGTGGAGCACAAAAATCATAGGTTTTTCAAGAAAAGAGGCACCTCACAAGTCTGTCAGAATCTTTGGGGTTCAAAATACAAGACAAGAATATATAGAAGTCTTAAAATAGGATTTAAAAATAGAACAGTTGAAAGACAAAGGGTTGTGCCGCTCTAGCGCACATCGGGCGCTTGACAAGTGCGGGTTAGGGTTTGGAGAAAACGTGCCCTAGCGGATGAGCACAAATCGGGTGCTCATCGATCACCCCAGTTCTACAAAATATCCTGGTTGCCACCTCAGGCGCACATCGAGTTGCGGTTCAGGAAAATGTGCCTCGGTGACACCTCGAGCTTACATTGAGCGCAGGGAGCCATGTTGGCGCTTTGGGCGCCAAGTAGGCGCAGCTCCCGGGAAAGGACGAAACATAAGATATGGAGGCGGGAATGCTAAGGAAGTGACGTGTACGACCTTAAGACATGAAACTGATGAAGCTCGACCAGGCAAGGATGATGTCGCAGATACCCAACGCACCGACAAGAGACTAAATAAATCACCTGACACAATCACGAAATATGCTAACTAAAAATATGCCTAATAATCTCCCCCTTTGACAATTTCGTAACAAAATCCATACACAAAAACTCAAAAATAAAATACAAGAGATTCACGAGTTCAGACACCATCGACATAGAACCCGCGTACAGGAAAATTTACGCCATGATACAATGGACCCGACATAAAAAGAAGTACAAAAACTCTCCCTAAATATTAACTCCTTGATCACGGAAGTGGCTGAGCTACTGTGCGCCAAGAAAGAAAAGCTATTCTTGGACAAATATGGTTAGTGCAGAAATACAGAATATCAAGAATATAAATTATCATAAAAAGAAAACTCCCCCAAACCATAATATCCTCCCCTTATCTCCCCCTGAAACAAATAATGAAATACCTTTCTAAGGTAGAGATCTACTCTCCCTTTTTGTCATGAATAACCAAAGTATAATGGAACTCACTCTTCTTGATCCACAGTTTCTTTCTACGTTTTATAGTGTTGATTAAATTCATCACTTGATCATTTAGAAGTTTGATGCAATGAATGAGATGCTCTATCTTTAAGTTTTGCCAAAACATATTTTGACGCGATAACACGGGGCAGTAGGACGAATATTGCTACTAATGCCGCACCCACACATATTAGGACAAATATACTATTGATATCAGAATCATACCTTGGTTTGCCAATGGTTTGGGACTTGACCCAAATTTTAGGGAAAAATCTTGACGATTGATTAAAATGGGCAAACGATGTGCTGCTTTGTCTTGAGATGGACGTGAGTCGAACAAATATAGTTCTAAATTTAACATTGGCATTTAAAGAATTTTCTGAGTAGCCCAACACGGTTTTATTTCCTCTGATTTTTTCCAAATTGAACATATGGTCTAATTTTTTTGACCAATTTGAAAATTATTTCAAATCATTTCAAGGAGTCTCAAGATCAGAATTAAGAGTTGTGATTTTTTCAATAAAAAAACTTTTCAATTTCTCAACTTCTTGAACTTGTATGTCTAACTCGGATTTGATGGCTGATTTTTTTTTCATTTTAGTCAGTTTAAGCTTTAATGACACATTAGTTTTCTTGATCTATAGGCATTCTTTAAACAATTTATCATAAGTATCATGAAGTTCATACAAGTTAGCTTCTGACTCGTTCTCAGAGTCACCGAATAAATTAAGTTTTTCTTCTAAATGTTCATCAGTTCCACAAATAGAGGTCATGAAAGCCATGTACTTGACAGAATCATCTTCAGTGCATCTTACAATATTTTCTTCTTCATCATCGTTTAAGGTCGCATTCACTTTTAAGGTTTGACCTTGATGGCATTTAAAATTTGGGCATTAAGCACGACAACGGCTACAACCTTTACACTCGTGGCATTGAACTCCTTTGGTATTTTTTAATTTAAATTCTTTAATTTCAAGTCGGTCTTTCTTATCAGATTTTGGTGATATTTTTAAATTCACATTTGGTTTGTCAGATTATGATTTATTTTTCTTCCAAAATTTTTTAAAATTTCTAACAAATAAGGTAAAATCTTCATCACTATTCGACTACTCATCAGAGTCACAGTCTCTATCTTTCCTTACAGATTTTAAAGTAATCGATTTACTCTTTTTTGATTGAGGAAGTGTGTGCTTATAAGTTTGGAGAGATCCTAAAAGTTCTTCCATCTTTATTTTATCGATATCTTTACTTTCTTCGATAGCGGTGACTTTAGGACTAAATCATTCTAGGAGAGAAATTGAAGAACTTTTCTGACAATTTTATTTTTAGGAATTTATTCTCCTAAATTAAATGTGGAGTTCACAATATCGTTTAATTGAGTATAGAATTTATCAAATGTTTCGTCATCTTTCATACGGATTTCTTTAAATCTGATTGTTAGCATTTGCAATTTTAAAATTTTTTACTAATTTTGTTTCTTCATGGGTAATCTCAAATATGTCTCATACTTCTTTAGAAGTCTCACACATAGATATACGTTTAAACTCTTTGGGAGATACAGCCATACAAATTGCATGTAGTCCCTTACTATTCTAATTATAGGCATCAAGTTCTTCTTTTGACTATAAGGATAACACTTTTGGTCATTGCGGGTTAAACTTCAGGGTGATGTCCACCCCGTTTGAGTTCTAACCCACACTCGCTCATTCATCGATTTGAGGAAGGCCCTCATATGAACCTTTCAATACGCATAATTACTCCCATCAAATAAGGGAGGTACAGATAGAGATCCGATCGTATACATCTAGATTTTGGAAATGCAGATCGGGGTGAGTCTCTGATACCAATTGAAGAGAACGTTTCGGTCACAAATAACACAAAGGTTTTGACCCCTTAATAAATTAGCGAAAGTAGTACAAAATTAAATATTCAATACACGTAAAGAATATTTAAATTCTAAATGATATGAGCAATATGAGTATATAAATGAAAGCAATAAGTAATAATAAGAAATAGACAATTTTTTGTGACAAAGAGAAAACTCGATAACCGCAACTATTGAGAAAAATCATTTGCGCCTCAACGGCCGGGAAGATACGTACTATAAAAATTAATTTGCAGATCGGGTAGTAACGATGCACTAGCGTAACCGACTTATTCCCATCATGTGACCCCTACTAAGAAACCCCTTATATTCGCTCACGGCAATGAAACCGGACTCCTTTTGGTCTTCACGCCAATCTTCTCTCGAACCATTTGAACTGCCGCACACTACTAGAGTCCAGTGTCCACACCACCAACGTCACCATGAAGGTTTTCAGGCAGGAAGAAGTGTAAATGAGAAAGCATGGTGCGGAGAAAAGACTTTATCAATGGAGTATAAACGTAAGTGCGAAGTTTACTTAAAAGTGAAGCACAAAAATCATAGGTTTTTCAAAAGAAGAGACTCCTCACAAGTCTACCAGCGTCCTTAGTGTTCAAAACATAAGACAAGAATATATAAAAATGTCAAAATAGGATTTAAAAAATAGAACCGTGGGAGACAAAAGGGCCGCACCACTCTAGCGCACATCGGGAGCTCGGCGGGCACGGGTTAGGGTATGGAAAAAACTTGCCCCGGTGTTCGAGAGCAAATCGGGAGCTCATCGAGCACCCCAGTTCTGGAAAATATACCCAATTGGCGCCTCGGGCACCCATCGAGCATGTGGTTCTAGAAAATGCGCCTCGAGCGCATATCAAGCGCAGGATGCCTTATTGGCACTTTGGGCGCCAACCAGGCACAGCTTCCAAGAAAGGATGAAACAAAAGATAGAGAGGCAGAAACACTGTGGATGTGACGTGCACGACCTTCAAACATGAAACTGATAAAACTTGGCCAGGCAAGGATGATGTCGCAGATATCAAACACGTCGACAAGAGACTAAATAAATCATCCAACACGGTCACGAAATATGCCAACTAAAAATACGCCTGACAATCTCCCCATTTGACAATTTCGTGACAAAACCCAGACAAAAAAATAAAAATAAAATACAAGAGAATTACGGGTTTAGACAGCATCGAGATAGAACCCGCATAGAGAAAAATTTACACCTTGATACAACTGACCCAATACAAAATGAAGTACGAAACTCCCCTAAATATTAACGCCTTGATCACGAAGCGGTCAAACTGCTATGCGCCATGGAAGAAAAGCTATTTCTAAATAAATATGGTTAGTGCAGAAATAGAGAATATTAAGAATATAAATTATTATAAAAACAAAACTCCCCCTAACAATAATAACCTCCCCTTATCTCCACCTGAAACAAATAATGAAATACCTTCTAAGGTGGAGATCTACTCTCCCTTTTTGTCACGAATGACCAATACAATAACCAAAGTCTCTGATACCAATTGAAGATGACGTTTTGATCCCAAATCACACAAAGATTTTGACCAATTAATAAATTAGTGAAAGCAATAAAAATTTAAATATTCAATACACGTAAAGAATATTTAAATTCTAAATGATATGAGAAACACGAGCATATAAATGAAAGCAATAAGTAATAATAAGAGAGGGATAATTTTCGATGATGAAAGGAAAACTCGATAACCGCAACTATCGAAAAAAACTTTCCGGATTTCAACGGTCAGGAAAGATATACTCTATGAAAATTAACTTACAGATCGGGTAGTAATGATGCGTTAACCTAACCGACTTACTCCCGTCTTGTGATCCCTACCAATGGACCCTTAGATTTGCCCACGACAATGAATTGGACTCTTTCTAGTCTTCACGTCAATATTTCCTCTCCAACCACTTGAATTGCCGCACATCACTGGAGCCCAGTGTCCATGCCACCAACTTCATCACGAAGGTTCATAGGCAGGAAGAAGTATAAATGCGAAAGTACAATATTGAGAGAAGACTTTGTCAATGCAGCACAATTGTAAGTGGGAAGTTTTCTCCAAAGTGAAGCACGAAAATCATAGGTTTTTTAAGAGAAGAGGTATCTCACAAGTCTACCAGAGTCCTTAGAATTTAAAACATAAGACAAGAATATATAGGAATCCCAAAACAGGATTTAAAGAGTAGAGTCATTGGAGACAAAAAGACAGCGCCGCTCAACCCCACATCGGGTGCTCGGGGGGCTGGGCTAAGGTTTGGAGAAAACGTGCACCGATGCTCGAGTGCAGATTGGGCGTTCATCGAGCTCCCCAATTCTGGAAAATATGCCTGGTTGGCGCCTCGAGCGCGCACGCGCGTACGGTTTCAAAAAAATGTGCCTCAAGAGCGCATCAAGCACAGGGCACCTAGTTGACACTTCAGGTGCCAAGTGGGCACAACTCTTGGGAAAGGACGAAACGGAAGATAGGGAGGCGAGAACGCTGTGGATGTAATGCGTACGACGTTCAGGCATGAAACTGATGAAGCTCGACCAGAAAGGATGATGTCACAGATATTGAACACGTTGACAAGAGACAAAATAAATTACCTGACACGGTCACCAAATATGCTAACTAAAAATACGCCTAACAAAGTTGTGGGAAGTCTCGGTGGTTCCATTCCTCAACGATGAACCCCATCAACAGAGTCTTCATCGTCATTCTCAGTTTGCATCTTCATGTTGTTGCTCCCCTCTTCGGAGGAGGGTTCTGGCGATGGAAAAGACGACACCTCCCATCCCAAACCAAGCATAGTTAGAAGATCGATCATATCTCCGTCAGCCATGGTGAAAGTAGAGGGACTGTGAGGGAAAGTGATGAACAAAGTTAGAAGAGATGCCACTCTGAAATAGGCAAAACTTCCACGGAAAATGACGCCGTAGTGGAGATTGAAGGGTCACGTCACCCCTATACGAAGCGATGCGTGTCCTCACCTGGTCAAATATGCCATATGACAAATGTCACATTACATCATTGGGCGACCGCCATCAACCTGCGACGGTCACAAAGGAAGTGACAACCAAACCAGCCAAGCGACAACCCAAATGCAACATGGGTCCCAGATACAAAAGTAAGCATACTAGGCAAGCCGGCCAGCACGGAGAAATAATACAGCACGTAAACAGAGATATTAGCACATTTACGAAATGATTTTCTTTTCATTAATGAATGTTACTATACAAGCGGGTAATACAATGGAGGAAAAAATAATTTTCAAAAAATATAAAAAATATCTCGGCTTATTCGGGGGCTTCTAAGAGGATGTGAGGAGGGCTCCCCTCCGCCTTGGGAGAAGTCGGTCAGGTGGTCACCCTTAAGCTCGGCATTCTTTATTCAAAGTTTGTCCGCTAGCTTCTCGGCTTTGATGGCTCGAGTCTCCAGGCACCTCAACCTCTCCTTCAGCTCAGCCAACTCCAACCTGTGGGCAGCAACCTCCTCGCGATGTTGCTGGGCTGGAGCAGCAGCAACACTCGATTGGCTTAAGAGCCCCTCAAGCTCGAGAATCTCCTCCTCCCACTCATTAATCATCTCAGCCCACTGGCACAGGCAGTTTATCACAGCACCTATGATCTTCTAGTCTTGCAATTCCAATAAGGAAAAAGAGAAGAAAAGTCAAACCATGTCGATAGAATAGAAAGGAAAGAGGAAATCTCCTTCGAAAGAGTACCATAATAAACTTGCGCTTCTTCCCAACTGGATCAAGCGCCTCAGGGTTCTAATGTGGGAGGTCCTCCAATGGGCCAACTAGGAGGCTAAGTTTGGCAGCCTCTAAGACCAATTCCGCCATGACAACCATTTTCTCAGTGGCATGAGCTTCCTCCACAGGGACCTCCATAGAGGCGGCGTCCAAAATGCCCATCGCCACAGGGTGCAGGACGGCAAAAAATCTGATCTCACCAGCATCCAGCGGCCCCAACGGGGTGCTGACACTAATCCTACCTGCTCTTCGGCAATCGGTTTTTGCTGGTTACTCAACGACCAACCCCGCTAGTTCTCCAGCTTCTTGCCCCACTAGCTCTCCCCCTACTGGCACAACCGGCGCCGTAGATACACCTAACGGCGGCAGCTCAATGATAGGCTCCCAGACAGTGATTCCCGTACCACCTAAATCCAAAAGAATGGTGGAAGTCTTAACCCAGGACTGCTCACCAACGCCCTCTAAATGTCCGGCCATGCGAAAATTAGTGACAATGGATGACGTGGAAGAAGGCGGAGCCGGTGCAACCTACTTTCGAGAAGGGCTACCATAAGGATCCCCAATAACAAGTGCCCCAACTTTCTTCTTAGGATGGGATGGCACTGGGGAAGGAGCCTTTGCCTTCTAGACCGACATGCACGGGTCCCAACGAGCTCACTTGATCTCCTTGGAGGACACGACGTGTTCCCTCCTAAACTTGTCCGGATGCTCCCGAACCAACTCCAATAGAGGCTTGATCACCTCCACCTCCTCTCATGAGGGCCTCTCGGTGAGGATCTCCAGCAAGTTACTCCAATCCTTAGACAATGACCAATCGTCAAAAATCATTACGAAGAAAAACCAATAGTTCCAATTCTTCACGGACTCATAGATATTGTGACTGATGCATAACTTCCTTGGGGAGAGCAAGATCCAATCCCCTCTTTGTGTAAACTGGAAAATGACCCTCACCGCCTCCACAGATAGCATCCTGGAGTGGAGGTGGAGGAATATGCAAAACGAACACAAGTAGCACACCGCATTCGCGTGAAGCCTCGCAATAGAAATGCCAAGGGCCTGGAAAATGTTAAGCAGCTCCTAAGGTACAGGGTGACAAAGCCCACTCTACAAGTGAGCCTCGTAGATAGAATGTGTCCCTCCAATGGGGAGCAAGCCCTGTCGTGCTTCCCTGGAACAATAAACACGATGGAAGTCAAAATGTTGTACTGCACATAGAGGGCCCTAATGTCTCTGGAACCGTGAATGAAGTGAGTCGCGTTGATAGTGGGCACCATGGAAGCAAGTAGAGAAAAGAGCAAGAGAACGGATTTCAAGGGATGCAAAAGAAGAAGCAAGAGAAAATTTGAATTAACTTTCAGTTTTTATAAATGTCTTCACTACCAAAACGAAGCAGCACCTTGAAAAGGTGCATCAATCGTGCTAGACACATGTTCAATGCAGAAAAAACGAGGTCAAGTTGAATGGCCCGTCTTATTTATTGCCAAGATACAGCCATTTTTACAATGACACGTGGCAAAAAATGATGGATTACAACAAGAAGACACTAATCCCCAAACAGGTAAGCAACTCCTCGAGTGCCCAGCCGGCAGTAGAGTAAAATAATATATTAAAATCGCCCAGTTTGTTCTCCTAGCAGTTTGGTCAATGAAGACGGTCAACTAGCATTCCAACTCCACCATCTCTCCGAAGTCCAGCGGTTTGGTTAACGAAACCGGTTAACCACCATTTTGACTCTGCCCCACTCTCTGGATTCCAGCAGTATGGTCAACGAATCCGGTCAATAATAATTTCTGCTCCGCCATCTGTTCGGATTCTAGTAGTTTGGTCAACGAAGCTAGTCAATCACCATTCTAGCTCATCCCTCTAGCCGGAGTCCAGCGGTGTGGTTAGCAAAGTCGGTCAACTGCCATTCCGGCTCCACCCCACCCTATGGATTCTAGTGCTAAGTATAAGAAGGACATTACTCTAAATTACTATTTGGCTAAAAATAATTTTACATGTAAGTACATCCTGTGTTTTTATATGCCATAACAACTGTCTTGACTTTGAACCAAAAGTAGACAATAATTAATGATAATAATGTGAAATTGTAAGTTAAATCCTTAGCCATAAAGAAATCTATCCAGAAATAATACCCGTTGTTCAATCAGATCTAACAAAAATCAAAATATCAAAATCTCTTTAGTAATCACGACAAGGACTATAGGATCCCTCCGAACAATCATGTCCCAGAGTTTAGTAAGTCTGATTAAATATTATTCATAAAATAATATGAATAATAAAATAATATTATCATGTCCCAATCGAAGAAGTGATGAAGGTAGTTATGACAACCGAATAACAATTCTTTGAGGCGTTAATGGAAAGACTCCATCCAAACGGTTTATTACCAAAAAAATTAAAGGATAATAATGAGTCAATAAATATCTCTATCCCGAGAGTGTTGAAATTATCCTACTGTTAATGACCAAATAGTTTCCTCGTTCAATTAGGACTGCCCAAGATAGGTTTTCCCAATGTAAATATAATTTGAGGCTCAGATCCTAACGGCCCGGTTGAAGAAGTAATGAATGTAGTTAGGACAATCGAATAATAATTCTTTCAGGGTGTTAACAGAAAGGCTCAATCCAAGCGGTCGATTGCCAAAAAATTTGAAGAATAATAATGAGCTAGTAAATATCCCTATCTAGAAACGGTTGAAATAGTCCTACTATTAATAACCAAATAATTTTCTCATTAAATTGAAACGGTAATTACATACCAAAAAGTGATGTCTCCTAATAAATTGCTGAATCCATGGATAAGGAAGCTAACTATAAATACAATACCTCCCAGACCAAGAGGGGACGGGGAAAAGAAAGAAAAATGACACTAAAATGTTTAAGTGTACCAAGTGAAGCAAATCCTTCCTCATTCACAATCATCCCCCATCATCTTTTCATTTTTAGTACTTACTTTTTTATTTTTTTTCATGTAGAAAAATCACTGATTTAAGCGTTGGAGAATATATCGGGAAGCGAGTCCTGTATACCTCTTCTTCTAATTCACTTTATTGTGGTGTATAGAATACGATTTAAAATTACAAATATCAGACCTGTCACTATTCAAACTCACTGGAGAAAATATTCGACTTCCTAATTTGTATAATATTCTAAATCACTAAGACACATGAGGCACAAATCTCATTATTTTATCCACCTAATCATCAAAGTTATTAATAAAAGGTAAAGTTTAAAGAATATGTATTTACATTAAATTTATAAAATTAGATTGAATATAAAATTCAAAACTTAAAAGATAGATTGGAACCATCAATATGTGTTCTATTTGGCAGAAAAGTTACACCTATGGGTTGTCAAATTTTCTTGTAATAAAAAGTATTTTTCAAAAATAAAAAGTCATGTAATTTTATATATCCCATCTAATTATCCAATATTTATGTAAATTTCTTTTACAATTAAACTTAAACTAATCTAATGTAATGAATTAGAAATAAATAAGTAAAATTGTAAATTTAGCATAAAATTTATATATTAAAGTTAAGGAAAAAATATATTTTATATTACAATAATTTGATAAATTGGTTAAATAAAAGTTTGCGTTTTTAAATGTCTTTACTATAGATATCAAAATGGTGGGATTAGGAGATTTCGTTTTTTCTTTGGAGATGTAGAAAATTAATTTTTCAATTTCTATTATTGAATTGAAAAAATTCAACAATCTTGATGCGTCCCAGGTTCGAGTTTTAGACGGATTCAGGTTCAACTGCTCCTTGAGTTCGTGCTGATGTTGGGTCTGATCTTCATCCTACATGGATTCGATCATGTATGCCACAATAGAAGACGAGAAGTCAGAGGAAAACAGCGGGACTCACTCATTGGATTATTCTCCGATACTCATATTAGTAATCTTCCTTCCAAGGTGAATAAGCTAAAAAATAGAATATTTTAGTGTTGATGTTGGGAAGGGGGATTGCGAGTCTAATTCGGAGGTGCATTCGGCGTGGAATGGTTTTAGGTCACAGTACGCTCATAGAGAGCGGCTTTTCGGACCACTAGATTTGCTCGGAACGCGTAGTGGGAAAAAGAATAGTAATTGATTGCTTAAAGGATGGATTACTTGTACGAGTTTGAGTATTGAAAAGAGCATGCCTTTGGAGTGTGTCCCTAGGGCTTTTTATAGCCGTCGGACCTTGTCACCTTCCTTAGACAGTAAGCTAGGCTGCTAACCATCTAAGGGAATTCTTTTCCATCTATCGAGAGGATTTCTTCCTCTGTAGATATGTCGCATGCCGTGAATGGTGAAACTTCTATTGCAAGTCATGTGCTAATTTGAGGGCTTTCTTTCAGATATGTGTATTGATTTGGGAGCTTCCGTTCTAGTGGAGGTTGCCATCTGAGGTGATTCTCGGCATCGCGGCCAATTAGGGCAAATAACCGTTGTGTGTGGGAAAGGGCATGTGAGGCATTTTTGGCTTGGGTTGCATTTAGTTTGGGCTGCACCCAGTTGCCTAAATACCCTCTCCGGTCAATTGGGGCATTAGCCGTCATTTGGGCCAATGGGTTGCGATACTTCTAGGCTGATCGCCTCTTTGGGTCAGCCCACTTTAACCATCTCATCACTAGCTCTCCATACCAGTGGTCCGAACCTTCAGCCTTTGGCATGTTCACGATGGGTCGTGACAAACCGTGTTGTCTTCTCAAGTCTAACCCAGATTTCAATTTTCACTATTCTCGGCATGACTCCTATGTTTTTTGATTTTCTACGGATTCACTAGGTTGGTGGTCCTTTGGCGTTTAGCGCTCCGCTTACCTCCCTGCGTGCTATAAATCGGGAGCTTACAACGTTTCTTCCCATCATCCCCCTTGTTAATCGATGAAATGGTGCAAGAGCTGGACATTGCTGGGAAGCTAGTAACTTCGGCCGCCGGCTATGAGCTTAGGCCGTTCACGTTTTCTAGTGTCGCTGTGTCGAGTCATGGTACTTGGTCTACTTTGGTCTCTTCTTTTTGTGTAGGTGGCCATTTTGGTTCCCCTTTTCGTGCGGGTGGTCGATTTGGTCACCCCTTTTCATGCGGGTGGCTGTCGACAAGATTTTAATCCACATTCAAATCTCACTCTTTCACTCAAGAGGTTGGAGAAGGGTCTTCAAGCTGGGCTGCTAACAAGCTTTAAACCTACATTTGAATCTCGCTCTTTCGCTTGAGAGTTTGTTCACATGAAGAAGGACCTTCAGGCCGGGCTATTTTCTTATGTATTACCCCTTCTTCCCTTTTTCATTACTATTGTTTCGCTGTACATTGGCCTTTGAAAGCAGTGTAACTTGCAAGGAGAATGTTAATAAGAAAACTAACAGCTGTTTATGCGAGCAATTCTTTCGTCACCTTTCTGTCTTTCGTCGTTGTGCACACTCGATTATTACATTACTATTACTATTTTTGTGCTTCGAATTGACTGAGGAGTTGTGGGCCTTAGCTAGGTGGCTTGACGGACGGAACAACCATAACCTTGGAGTAGAAAATGGCATAGTCAAAGAAAGCTGGGGGAATGGCTGATCGGTTTTCGTAGACAAAACAACTGGAATCCCTAGAGAAGATGGAGCCAGAATGGCGGTTGATAGATTTTGTGGACCAAAATGCTAAAATCCGGAGGGCACGGTAGAGCTGAAATGGCAGTTGACCAGCTTCATTAACCACACCGCTGGACTTCAGATAGAGGGCCGAGCCAGAATGGCAATTGACCAACTTCATTAACCAAAATGCTAGAATCTAGAGAGTGGACGGAGCTGAAATGGTTCTTGACCAAATTCATTGGCCATACTGCTGGAATCCGAAGAGTGGGGTGGAGTCAAAATGGTGGTTGACCGATTTCATTAACCAAATCATTGGACTCTAGATAGATGGTGGAGCTGGAATGCTAGTTAACCTTCTTTGTTGACCAAACTTCTAGGAGAACAAACTGGGCAGTTGTCATATATTATTTTACTCCGCCGTTGGTTGGGTACTTGAGGGCATTTTGGATGCCCTGCTCCCTACTGTGAAGGGCATTTTGGATGCGACCTCTATGGAAGTCCCTGTGGTGGAAGCTCGTGATGCTAAGGAAATGGCGGTCACAGTGAGTTGGTCCTAGAGACTGCCACACTTAGCCTCCTAGTTGGCCAGTTGGAGGACCTCCCACATCAGAACCCTGAAGCGCTTGATCCAGTTGGGAAGAAGAAGCGCAAGTTTATTATGGTGCTCCTTCGAAAGAGACTCCCTCTTTCCTTTCTGTTCCACAAGCATGGTTTGACTTTTCTTCTCTTTCTGCTTTTTGGAATTGTAGGACTAGAAGATCGTAGGTGCTGTGATAAGTGGCCTATGCCAACAGACTGAGATGATTGATGAGTGGGAGGAGGAAATTCTCTGATTTGAGGGGCTCCTGAGCCAATCAAGTGCTGCTGCCACTCAAGCCCAGCAAGATCGCGAGGAGTCTGCTGCCCTCATGTCGGAGTTGGTTGAGCTGAAGGTGAGGTTGAGGAGCCTGGAAACTCGAGCCATCAAAGTCAAGAAGCTAGCAGACAAACTTCGAATAAAAAATTCCAAGTTTAAGGGTGAGATGACTACTCGCCTGCGTCCAAAGGAGGTGAGCCAGGCGCTGAATGCCAAACTTTGGGAAGGCGTTCACCTCTCCATACAGATTGTCACTATAGTGGTCCCCGAATTTCCAGTTGGTGTCCTTGACCCCATGAATTGCGTGGCTCTGGAGCGCGACCACCTAACCAACTTCTCCAAAGGCGGAGGGGAGCCCTCCTCGCATCCTCTTAGAAGCCCCCTGCCTTAGTCGAGATATTTTTTGTATTTTTTGGATTTCATTTTTTCTCCCATGTATTAGCCGCTTGTACGGTAACATTTATTAATGAAAATAAAACAATTTCATAAATGAACTAATATCTTCGTTTGCGTGCTGTTTTGTTTCTTCGCGCTGGCCAGCCAGCCAAGCATGCTTACTTTTGTATCCAAGACCCATGTTGTGTTTGGGTCGTCGCATGGCTTGGCCGGTTGTCACTTCATCTTTGACCGCCGCAGACTGATAATGCGCCATCCAAGGATGTGATGTGACATATATCATATGGTGGATTCGACCGGTGAGGACACACATCGCTTCGAACTGGAGCGACGTGACCTTTCGATCTCTACTGTGGCGTTGTTTTCCTTGAAAGTTTTACCTATTTAAGAGTGGCATCTCCTGTAACTTTGTTCTCCACTTTCCCTCTCAGTCCCTCTGCTTTCACTATGGCTGACAGAGACATGATCGATCTTCCAACTTTGCTTGGTATGGGACGGGAGGCGCCGTCTTCTCACTCGCCAGATCCCTCCTCCGAAGAGGGGAGCAACGATGGGAAGTTGAAAACTGAGAATGACGATGAGGATTCCGTTGATAGGGTCATCGTTGAGGAATGGAACTACCCAGGCCTCCCACAACTTGAACCCCAGGATATCTTGAGGGCAGCTCCATGCCCTGAGCTTGTTGGTCCCTCTCACCAGGTATGTCTATTTCTTTGCATGTCCTTTTTAACTATTATTTATTCCTCTTCGTTGACTCCTTTTTAACTTGTCAGCCTGCGAGGAGGCTCGTGGGTTGGACCATTTTTTTGTCTTTGCAAGGAGATGAGTTTGCTCGTATGGTATGGCACAGGCCGATCTCGTGGCAGAGGAGATGGAGCGTTGAGTTAGCATCATAGTTGGAGACGCGCTGTAGAGTCAAGAGTGGGCTAACTACCTCGACCAGGCCTTGCTGGAGTCCGGCGCCAAGCTGCAGGAAGTCTCTGGAGCACATCCCGGCCATGGAGAGGTTAGCGGCGCTTGAATGCAAGCTAAGGATGAGGCTTTGCCTTGAGGAGGTGGCTCCCACCCTAGAGGATTGATTCCAGGCAGGGATCCGTTTCAGCAAGAGGATCATTTCTTTGGTGGACCCCCATTTCCAGTCAGCTTCTTGGACTCAAGGAATGCTGGCACTTCACGTCGATCCAAGTTGATCAGATACCCGGTCGAGCATGGCCAGAGGCCTACGCTATGTCCCCCAAGGGATCCTCCATCTTCGGGCAGTCACCAAGATGAGTCATAGGTGTAAACAACTTCTTATACACACGAGGCCTTCGAATGCCCCTTGAAAAATATCTGTGCCACTTGGTGCCGCCTTTTGCATTGTACATTTTTGTGAATACAAATTGGCAACACATACATTATCTTTCTTGCTTTAATGCGGCTTTGTTTCAGACGATGGCTCCCAGATAGTAATTCCAGGCGTCCTATCTATTATTGGAGTGTGCAGCATTCTTCCACACTTAGCTCCGATTTATTGACCATTGCAGATTGACGGCGCTATCTTCTGTGGGAGCAGGCCGTCGCGCGCATGCTGTGAAAGCCCCTTAAGGTTTTCTGTTCAATCACGAACTAGCCGCTTGGTATGGGACCAAGGTTTAATTCGACGGGTTAATGGCCGCGTGGTATAGGATTGAGATTTAATCTGACTGCTTATAGGCCGTTCGGTTTGGGATCAAAGTTTAATTCGACCGCTTACAAGCCTCTTGGTATGGAACTAAGGTTTACTTCGACCGCTTATGTGGTCTCCCACATTGGATGGGGAGGTGAACGAAGCATGCCTTTATAAGGATATGGAGACCTTTCCCTTGTAGATGCGTTTTGGGGGCAGTGGAGGCCATCTGCCAGAAACAAAATCGTGCGGGTCGCGTGTTGGCTTGAGACGCCGTGAAATTCTCCTGGCCGAAAGTGGACAATATCTACAGGCAGGTGGCTCGGGGACGTTACAAAACTATAGAGTCCCACATCAGATGGAGAGGTGAACAAAGCGTGCCTTATAAGGGCGTGGATGGCCTTTTCCTTGTGGACGCATTTTGGGGGCGGTTGACTCCGTCTGTTAGGAACAAAACCATGCGAGCTGCGTGATGGCTTGGAGTGCTGTGAAGTTCCCCCAGCCCAAAGTGGATAATATCCAGATGCGGATGCACCGGGGACATTACAAATGATATCAGAGCCGGGATCCAATCCAGTGTGCCAACGAGGACGCTGGGTCCCCAAAGGTGGTGGACTGTAGAGTCCCACATCGGATGGGAAGGTGAACGAAGCGTGCCTTATATGGACGTGGATACCTCTCCCTTGTGGATGCGTTTTAGGGGTGGTGGACTCTGTCTGCCTAAAACAAAACCGTGCGGGCCGCGTGATGGCTTGGGACGCCGTGAAGTTTCCCCGGCCCAAAGCAGACAATATCCACATGCAGATGCGCCGGGAACGTTACAACTTTCGGGCCACTTGGTATGGGATCAAAATTTAATCCAACCGCTTACAAACCGCTTGGTAGGAGACCAAAGTTTAACTGCAAGTGAGCAAAAGCCTACCCGACTTAGGGGCAGTTTAGGTCATTTGTTTTCATGTAATTTCATACAAGTATTCACATGAGAAAGAAAAAAGAATAGAAATAATGGAAGCATACGAAAAGATGAATCATTTTATTAATCATAGTACAATATTACAAGCAAATTTTAACACACGCATAACCTACCCAAACGTGGTGCCGACCTTATTGGTAATATCTTTTCTAATGGACAACATTCTACGTCCTTGGAACCAACTTGTCGTTCTGGATTCGAAACTTGTATGTTTCGCTCCGCAGAACAGTTGAGATAAGGAACGAGCCTTTTCAATTTGGGGAGAGTTTGTTCCTATTGGCTATCTTGCCCGTGGCTTCAATACTCCATAGGATTAGGTCTCCCATCTTGAACTGCCGCACCTTTACTTTTTGTAATAATACCAGGGCAACTCATTATTGGTAGGCAATTGTACGCATCTTGGCCACGTCCTGTGCTTCCTTCAACAGGTCTATGTACTCTCTAAGCCTTTGAGAGTTGTCGAGTGGGTCGAAAGGCTCGACCCAGAGGCTCGAGAGCCCAATCTCAACCATGATTACAGTCTCAGTTTCGTAGCACAGACTGAAAGGCATCTCGCACATTGGCTATTTTGACGTTATCCAGTATGACCACAACACAGAGGGTAGCTCATTTACCTATGAGGCCTCTGCGTCTTCTAACTTGGTCTTCAGCCCATGCAGTAGTATCCGATTAGTGACCTACACTTGTCCATTTTCCATTGTATACACTATCGAAGTGTGGACCAATCTAATGCCCATATTGATATAATAATTGGTGAAACGCTTATCGGTGAATTTGGTTCCATTATCGGTCACGAAGATCTCAAGAATCCCAAATCTGCATACTATGTTCCGTTAGACGAATTCTAGGACATTCTACTCGGTTATTGGAGCAAAAGGGCAGCCTCAACCCACTTCGTGAATTAGTCGGTACTCACCACGACAAACTTCCTCTGTTCAGACGCAATGAGAAACGAGGTGAGAATGTCGAGCCCCCACTGTGTAAATGGTCAGGGCGCGCTCTCAGCTCCGTGGACGATTGATCGTGTAAGGCACTGGAAATTAGGCACTAGAGCTAAGGGGTCGAGTACCCGTAGCCGCATAGCTTTCCATCCACAATGATATACCAGTCGACCGTCTTCTTTATGTGCTTGGTCTTGTACGGATTTTCAGGTAGGGATCCGTCCGTGAGGTACCTCTAGTAGGGAGATATCCAATTTTCGTCGTTGGAGACCTGCATTACTTTTTGCTCATCTATGTTGGGAGTGCTCAAGATCTCTCGCATGTCTTTCGAGTATTGTTCTGAATTCTCTGCAGCCGCCGCCCTCGAACTCTGGTTGGCCTTCCAATTTTCAATCCTTGGGAAGTGAACAACGTCCAACTTGTTGAATCTTCGGATTGCACTCTTTGCCTTAGCCAAGTATTTGACCAGCAAATGGTTGGACGTCTCAAAACTTCCACGAATTTGGTCAACGACCAACTCTGAATCACTATAGACAGCCAAGTATCTAACCAAGCACTCATTATCAAACCGCAATCCTGCGAACTAGGTTTCGTATTCAACCACGTTATTGGTGGCCGAAAAACCAAACTTCAAGGAGTATTTCACTTTGAACCCATCAAAGGTCCTCAGGATCACTCCGACCTCACTGCCCAAGTTTATTGATGAGCCATCCACGTGAAGAACACAATCTAGTGCTTCCATTCAATGGTCGGCATCGCCAGTGTAATCCGTATTGGAGATTGTGGTCGTGGTCTAGATGATAAAGTCGACTAGTGCCTACCCCTTGATAGCCGGCCTGAGCCTAAATTTAATATCAAACTCTCTCAATTCAATAGCCCATTTAACCAGCCACCTTAAAATATTGGGCGTTTGTAGGATACCCTTCAACGATGGGCAGGTCAAGGCAATAATTCGGCATGCCTGGAAGTAGGGCTGCAGTTTTCTGGCTGAGAAGATGAGTGTCAATGCAATCTTCTAGGCATGAGGGTAATGGATCTCTGCATCGGTCAACATTTTGTTGACGTAGTAAACTAGCCACTACGCGTCAAACTCCAAAAAAATCAAGATGGAGCTCAGTGCCGCCTCTGAAATAGCTAAGTACAGGTACAACTCCCCACCCTCTCTTTGCGACGGTCGGAGAGGTGGGTTGGCCAGTCACTCTTTTAGTTCATCAAAAGCGGCCTGACATTTCGTCAACCATTGGAATCTGTTCACCATCGCCCCCCTCAAGGACTTGAAGAAAGGAAGGTATTTGTCTTCAAATTTGACTAGAAAACATGAGAGGGCTACTAGTCTCCCGATCAGCATCTGGACATCCTTCACATTCCATGGAGGGGTCATATCCATCAGGGCTTTTATCTTCTTCGGATTTGCCTTCATTCCCCGTTGAGAGATGATGAAACCTAAGAACTTCCCGGATGATACCCAAAAACGCACTTAGAGGGGTTTTGCTTCATCTGGTGTGCCCGAAGCACCTCAAAGGCTTCAGCGATATTGCAAATATGGTCGTCGGTGGTCTTACTTTTGATGAGTATGTTGTCTACGTGTACCTCCACATTTCAACCAATCTGCTTCTCGAATACTTTATTCACGAGTCTTCGATAAGTGGCACCTACGTTTTTTAAACTGAAGGGTATGATTTTATAGCAATAGATCCTCTGGTTAGTCACAAAAGAAGTGTGTTCCTCGTCTTCTAGGCTTGTTCGTATCTAGTTGTAACTAGAGTAGGTATCCATGAAACGCAATAGTTCATGCCCAGAAGTGGAGTCCACCAGCAGGTTGATTCTCGATAATACGAAACTATCCTTCGAGCAGGCTTTATTAACGTTGGTAAAGTCAACGCACATCCGCCACTTTCCGTTACTCTTCTTAGTAGAACAACGTTGGAGAGCCAGTCCGGGTGCTGAACTTTCATTATAAATTCGGCATCCAACAGCTTCTTCACTTCCATCTGGATGGCTATTAGCTTTTTGATGAAGTGGTTCCTCTATTTTTACTTGATAGGCTTATAGTTGGAATCGAGACCTAACTTGTAAACAATTATTCCGACTAGAATCTTAGGCATATTAGCGGGCATCCATCCGAAGATATCTGCATTATGCCTTAGGAAGTTGATTAGCTGATCACACAATGGTTCGACGAGTGAGCCCCTATCTATATGCATTTATCCGGGTTTTTCGAATCCAGGGGTATGAGGTTGGTGGCTTCGCCGAAGTGTGCCAGTTGTAGGGTTGTTTCTTCTCAATGGTCCATGTCATTAGCCGATCAGTCGACACCGTTTGACTTGGGACAAGTAGCATGTTCAACCGGTCACTTGGTTGTCCAACACTTTGCCAATATCGCATATTGTTAAGAATTTTATTTTTAAGTGAGGTATCAATGTTACGGCCTCGAATGCTGCCAAGCATGGTCGGTGAAGTATGGCGTTGTACACGAAAAGCAAAGTCGACAACCAAAAAGTGAGCATGCATCTCGTGGTCCTAGGGTACATGCCCAAGGTGATCTCTAGTTAGATGGTCCTTTGGACGGCCACTAGTTCAATATCCAATCTATATAATGGCTCTTCAGCCTGTTTCAATTGACTTCTTTTTAATTCCAGCTTGAAATAAGTATTAAGGTAAGGCAAATCACCAGAAGTTTCATTATCGATGAAAACTCGTTTCATTTGGTAGTTTATAGTATCGTTTAAAACGATGGTGGATACAACCAGGGGGTTAGTATGAGGGACGGTTACATATATCATATCGTCATTATTAAAACTAATAACATCATCTCCTATCCTCTGCTTCTTGGACCTAGTCGGCTTTTTTTGGCGATCCGCATTGGGAGTCTTGAGCGGACTAGTGGTCACCATGTTGACAACCTCAATCGCAACCCAATTTTTTGTCTGTTGCTACTCAGGCCTGTCCTCGCCTGAGGGACTAGGATTATGTCCTGGGTTCCTCAAGAACTTGGTGAGGTGGCCTCAATGGATCAGCTCCTCGATCTCTCTCTGTAGAATCCGATAGTCTTTCGAGCTATGACCTAGAGATCGATGGAAGTTGTACTACTTCGTCAGATATCCTCCCTTCGGATTCTTCATCGACTTTAGCCATTTCATGAACTTTTTCTCTCAGATCTACATGAAGACGTTTGCCCAACAGTCATTCAGTGGAGTCAGGTATATGGGTTTAAACTATCTTTGTATGAGCGGCTCAGTTTTGGGCTGCTTCCTTCAAGGGTTGTCATGGCCCCCATTATTTATTTTTTCGTCCGCTGGTAAGAAGTGAGAATGATCGGCCCATTCTGAGTGCTTTGCCTTATTGGCCTCCTCCGTTACTATTTAGACTTGAATGATGGATTCAACCTCCTAGAAGGTTTATGTAACACCATGAATATTTAGAATATATTATAAAATTAATTTTGATAATTATTTAATAATTAGACTGATGCGTGGGCCTAACCAGTTAGAATAATTGGACCAAGGGATTTAGGAATAAATACTTGAGCTATTAAATTAAATTTAGATTAATTAATAAATTATACTAAATTAATTTAATTACGATAATAACAAATATAATAATAATAATAATAATAATAATAATAAGGAAATTGGACGAACGAAAAATAGGAAGGAAAAGAGAGGAAAGAAAAGGAAAGAGGGAAGAGAATTAATGAGGCAATAGGGTTAAGGGAAAGGGGACGAAGGAGAGAACGCCCTGCCATTGCCGCCGTCACCGGAAAGTAACGAGAGAATTAAGGCAAGTAAAATTTTTTCATCACAAAAGTTAATTCTTCCTTTATTCTTGTTGATGCCAATACTCTGATTTCTTGCCTTGATTTAGTGGGAAACTATTGAAAATCAAGGGTTACAAATTTGGAAAAACTCGAATGTAGAGCTTCAGCTCGGTGAGAAAACGACCGGCCCTTTAAAATTAATGATAAATTGGGGCTTTGTAAATTATCTAATGGAGTCATGAAGTATCGATTCTTGCATGTTGTACCCCCGATTTTGGGGATTTGGGTGCCGTCGTGGAAATAGAGTATCGTGCTCTATTTCCCGTTTTCCAGCCAGGTCCACTGACCGGAGGTAATGAGAGGGCTTTAACCTGTTATTTTGCAAGCAAATCTTTCCCTTTTCATCCTTAGATGTTGAGTATTGCCTTCGTGTGGAAATTTTGTGTCTATCGTTCCTGATTATGTGGTAAAATGAGAAATTGGGAAAAACAGGGCCTCAGTTAGGTCTATGGCTGCTGGGTGTGTGTGGGTGCGTGTGTGTAGCTGTGTATGGGCAACGTGGTGTGTGCGGGTATGTGTAGCCATGTGTGTGGGAATTGTGGCGTGTGTGCACCGCCATGTGAGTATATGGCCGAGTGTGTGTACCGCTGGGTGTCATGCGTGGCTTGGCTGTGTAGTGCCCGTGTAGGTGGCGTGCAGTGCTGTGGTAGTGAGAGACGGAGCTACGTTATGAGCTGGAGGCGTGAAGGGGTGCTGCTGCCATCGTCAAGCTAGAAGCCAGCAGTGAAGCAAAGGATGCTGCTACTGAATGTACATATGGGTATAAGTATCAATACGGGTATATATATGTATATAATTTTATATGTATATATATATATACATACAATTGTGTATGTATATGTTTAGGAAGTATATATAATTATATACGGGTGTATAGGACGTATCTATAATTAATAGGTATGGTAATGTGTATATATGAACAGGTATGTGCGCATGGGTTAGATAAAATATTATGGCATTCAGTCAAATATTCGAACTCTCACTGTACTTTTCCTCATTTCTGTGATAAATAACCCTTTGCGTTTGATTTGATCATGTGTATATATTTTATTGGTATTCTATGAATAAATAAATGAAAGTGTGTGAAAACTGCACGGTCCGTGGGACCGTAGAGCAATCTATAGTTCTCCAATACCTATTTCATTCTGAAAATTGAGGTTGTTGATCTTGAGGAGGGATGCTTATAATATAGTGACCATCGTAGATTATGATATCAGGGATATCATTGGTGAGAAGTATCAGATATGGTATATGTGACAACCCGAACTCGGATCCCCGAACCCAACTCGGATCGTCACGGTAAAAATCTTAAGTCATCCAAAATCATCAATTACGCGTCATCAAACAACTTTAATGAATTCTATAATATTATTTAAGACACCATTTAAGACACAATCCATAATCATCATAAATGTATCATCACATAAATATCCATAATAATAACTAATAATTTCAATAAATAACCTCAATGTCAAAAATATCAAACCTCATAGAGAAATCTAATAAAAGTTGAACAGTAACTATACTACCAAGATCTTAAGTTTCTCTCCGAAAGCCTCAATCTCTTGAGATCACCTCTACCTGGAGTCCACTCTCGCGATCTCTTCCATCATAGTGTCAACCTATCTACTCTAGAGACAAGAAAACACAATGGTGAGCCAAAACCAAGCAAGTGATAATAATCAAAAATGGTATAAAAAAATAACAATCTCGAATACCAACTACAAAGTCTCAACATCACTCTAACCATCTACTATATCCAAGCAAATTATAACACGTCGTAAATACGACTCCAGGCAAAATAGGTTCCACAAGACCTGCACATCCAAAAACAACAAGAGTGCAAATAAACAATAATAATACCCTAGAATCCGATATCACGAATAAGTGGGGATTCCCTGATCCGAATATCAGCGCGAATGACCTAAACAGCAAATAACATTGACAACATGGATTCCACCGAATCCGGATAATGTAAAATATGACATATAGATTCTACAAAATATAACTTGTGGATTCAACTGAATCCCAAACTCATGAGATATCAACAATGATGAAATATCACAATGAATCTCCTTGGACCTTATCTACCATAGTGACCCAAAGGCCGCGTATTTATGTCCCGACGGCTGGGTAAGTGCAACGAGGTTATCCATGGTATCTAACTACCCCTACAGTCTTTCCAGATGCTGTACCCGTAGCCTACCGATACCACCTCCGATACCCCTCACCAATGATATCCTAGATATCATCCTTTACGATTGTCATTAAGTTATAAGCATTCCTCTTAACTTACTGTACGAAACATCAAGAATTTGATTGTCAACTCAATTTTGAGGTCACCACTGTACGAGATAATAAGAATCTCCTTGGATCTTATTCTGCCACCGTGAACCAAAAGCTGTGTATTTACGCCCCAACGGTTAGGTGAGTACCACGAGGTTACCTGGTATCCAAGGTATCCCCACTACCCCTACAGTTCTCCTAGAGGCTGTACCCGTAGCATGCTCATACAATCTTCGATACCCCTCGTCAATGATATCCTAAATATTATTCTCTACGATGGTCACTAGGTTATAAGCATCCCTTCTCAATTTCAACGACCTCAATCTTCCGGAATAGAATTAGTATTAGAAAAGTATAGACTACTCTACAGTCCTACGGACATCCATACGCCCAATTACCATAGAGTCTTCGCATACTCTCTTTTACTTATCCATAGAGTGCCAATAAAACATACGCGTACCACTAAGATTAATGCGAAGAATCATTTATCGGGTTTCATCAATGAGATACAGGAATCATCACGTAGCCGATTAATATTATTTCAAGTGTGCCAATAGACAATGGTAATCCCCTGGAATCCAACGTCAACGATGATTGGGGATTTTTTCGGTCCATATGTCAGCGAAAACGACTAACATAATCACGATAACAATCGATAAGGATTTCGCTGAATCCGAACATCTTAGAATCCACACAATGATACTTCCAACACAACTGATGAGGTACTAAACAATCATAGAATATCACAAGAAAACTCCTGGATCTTATTCCGCCCCTGGGTACTTGCATGGGCTACCGATGCTCGTAAGTTTGACCTCCGACCAAAATCCATGGTCCACAAAGACTCTTCCAAATAAAGTACAAACGTCTCCCGAGCATACTCATCTTCCGACTCTACCAGGTACGGAAGATACCTCACATGTCAACCCAGCATCTCCTGCCAGGATATCCTCGATATCATGATCTATGATATTCACTTGGCCATAAGTATCCCGCCGAACTAGGCAATGTACCTCAACACCACCAGGATACGGAAATTAGTATCGGATAAGCGTAGACCACATTTAAGTACCATAGCCTCCCATTCGACCGGATACTTCAATGTTTTCATACACTCTCTTCAATATTGACCGTAGGAAGCTAACGATTCAAATACTCACATTGTAAGGTCCCACATCGGATGGGGAGGTGAACGAAGCGTGCCTTATAAAGGGCGTGGATACTTCTTCCATTGTAGACGCGCTCTGGGAGCCCGTAGGGGGTTCGCCAGGGGAAAACCTTGAGGCCTGCGTGTGGTTGGACGCCGTGAAGGTCCCTAGGCTAAAGAGGACAATATTTACACGCTTCTGCTGTGGCATTCTGATGAGTGGGGAAAGTGTTTCCCCGTGTGGACGCGTTTTTGGGGCGGTGGATTCCGTCTGCCAGGAACAAAACCATGCGGGCTGCGTGTTGGCCTGGGACGCCATAAGTTCCCCCAACCCAGAGCGGACAATATCGTCATGCGGATGCACCAGGGACGTTACAGATGGTATCAGAGCCAGGATCCGGTCCGGTGTGTCAGCGGGGACGCTGGGTCCCCAAGGGGGGTGGACTGTAAGGTCCCACATCGGATGGGGAGATGAACGAAGCGTGCCTTATAAAGGGCATGGATACCTCTTCCATTGTAGACCCGCTCTGGGAGCCCGTGGGGGGTTTGCCATGGGAAAACCTTGAGGCCTGCGTGTGGTTGGACGCCGTGAAGGTCCCAAGGCTAAAGAGGACAATATCTACACGCTTCTGCTGTGGCACTCTGATGAGTGGGGAAAGTGTTTCCCCGTGTGGACGCGTTTTGGGGGCGGCTGGGCCTTCTGCCAGGAATAAAACCATGCGGGCTGTGTGTTGGCCTGGGATGCCGTAAGTTCCCCCAACCCAAAGCGGACAATATCCACAGTGCGGATGCGCCGGGGACGTTACACACACAACTGAGTATAACGCAATGAAGGCTTTGCTATATCAATGATAGAAACGTCGTTCGGTGCTAACACAGATTATACTCACTCAATCAAATCTAATAGAAAGGAACTCATCACAGAACTAACAAAGAATGATCATAGATAGAGATATAATTCATATGCTTAACTCAACCACTTAACTGTTCCTCCATTCTGTTCCGGTGCGATACCTACAACTAAGGCAAACATAGAAATCAACTGATTCCAAGCAAATATAATATTTTATTTTATTATCATTATTATTAACAAGCTACCCATGGAATTAATTATTGCCTCAATCCCATTTGCTAAAACTAAACTTTCATGGACACATCACACGGTTCTTGTACACACGACCCATTTATAATAATCTGTACCCACTCTACTTAACATACACCATCGGACACATATCCTTACACAATATAAATAATTACACGTATTGCTCACACATTTATAAATATATATTTATTTGTATACAACCCAATATATATATATATATATATATATATATTATATATATATATATATATATACACGTACATATACATACATATACTTAGATTTACACTTAAATATACCCATCCACGGCAGAACCACACATCCACACTGCAAATCCAACTACACAAACACCTTCTCACACAACACATACAGTGCACACGTGGGCAGCAGCGCACTGTTTATTCACACACACACCCACCGCCACTACTATACACACCCACAGCAACAGATCCATACTCCACCGTTCACACCACACTCAGCTTCACACAGCCATACTCACACACTCACACGGCTACACACACAGCCAATACACTCACGCACACCAGTAGCATACACACACATAAGCACACACGGCAGCAACACTGCCAGTAGCTTCCACACACGCCACACCCAGCAGCAGCACGGCCATTCATTCACACACGAGCACATACACACATATGCGTACGTATACAGCATCACATATACCGTATAATTATCCATATAATACGAATGTGCATACCCTTTTCAGAGACCTATCACGTTGCCAATGTCATACGAAATACACGAACAGAGCACGAGGCTCTGTTCTTGTGCCTCCAACTAATTTTCACCGAAAGAAATAAAAATCCCGACCTTTCTTTTCACATCCAACAAAATAAGATATGGATACTGTTAACTCATAAATTTTGGCCCCCAATTTCTATGTGAAGCCCATAAATTTTTCGTTTCTTTTATCATAAAAATGGGACTCTGTTTTTCCCCAAATTTTTGACTCCCATAACCAATGCCAATTTTTCTAAAATTAAGACATAAAAACCCGAATTCCACATCAATAAAGAAAGAAGGGAAAGATTTAATTACAAGAGTGGGAGTAATTTACTTGTGATTAGAGGAGATAGTGAAAGTCATGGAAAATCACTTGCAAATCAGAGGAGAAATGACAGTAGAGGAAATTCATTTGCCTGATTACTGCAAACCACGGCTAGGTTAGCACCGATTTGGCTTCGGCTTAGGCTTCGGCTTTGTCTTCGCCTTCGTCTTCGGCTTCAACACAATGGCAACGGCAAACGGCGGTGACGACAATCACGGCGACGGCGACTCTTCTTTCGGCACTGGTCGACAATGGCAGTAGTAGTGGCAACGGCGGGGAACAAATGCGATGGCGATGAGCAGTGGCAACGGTGAAGAACAACGACGACAGCTAGGGGTTCACAACAGCGGCTCCCCCCATCTTCCGACACCAATGCCTGCTTAAATAATGAAGGAATCGGTTAGGGTTTTTACCGAGTTTCCATTTGAGGCCCGATTTCCTTCCTCCTTGCCGCGCCATTCTTCTCTTCTCTCCCTTCCTTCCTCTTCTCTCCTTCCTTTCTCTTCTCTTCTTCCTTTCTTCCTTTTTTCCTTTCTTTCTTTCTTCTTTTCTTTCCCCTTTTTCTTCGGCCGATTCTTCCCTTCTTCTCGCATTTTATTTATTTATTTTTATTTATTTATTTATTTATTTATTTATTATTATTATTATTATTATTATTTTATTATTTTAATATATATTTTTAAAAAATATATTTTTATTATTAATTATTTAATTTTTTATTATTACATTTATTATCATTATATCCACAATTATTATTTTATAACAATTATTATGATTATGATTTATTTCTAATTATTATTAATATTTATTAGTATATATTTTACTCCCCTTTATTATTATTTTTATTTATTATTTATTATTAATTATTTCATTCCCATTATTATTTATAATATTTATTAATATCAATATTTTAAATTATCTATTATTATATTAATTCTATATAATTCGAGTCAAACCATCAGGGCGTTACAGTATGAGCATACTACAGGCACAACTTTTAAAAGGATTGTAGGGGTAGTAAGGATACTATGGATATTGGTTAACCTCGTGATACTCACCCAACCGTTGGAGACGTAAATACGTAACCTTTGATCTATTATGGTAGAATAAGGTCCGGAAAGATTCTTATTATGTCGTACAGTTGTAACCTCAGATTGGACTAATAATCAGATTCTTATTACTTTCTACAATTGGTCGAGGTCGTTGCTATTGAGGATGGATACTTATAATCTAGTGACTATTGTAGATGATGATATTAGGGATATCATTAGCGATGTGTATCCAAAATGATATGGCTATGCTACAGGTACAGTCTCTGGCAGGACTGTAGGAGTAGTGAGGATACCATCAGTACCGGATAACCTCGAATTTCTCACCCAACAGTTGGGAGTGTAAATACATGGTCTTTGATTCACTACGGTAGAATAAGATCCACAAAAATTATTATTATTTCATACAGTTGTGACCTTGTACCTAACTGATGATTGGATTCAATGGAATCTATGTTACATTCTTTATACTTAATTATTCATGTGGCTTTGGAGTCGTGGACTTAACTTGTTGTTGAGTCTCGAACAAGGATGAATACAACACCTACTATTATTAATTTTATACAATTGTTGTATTACCTCCAGTGCCTCGCTCCCGAGGAAGCCGACTACGCCCTAAGCGAAGTCTACCTTGGGATATATGGATCGCACATCGGCTGTAAGAACTTAGAATTTAAGATCATGCAGCAGGGTTACTACTAGCTAACGATGAAAAAAGATGTGCTCAAGTTCGTAAAGATGTGTGAGAACTACCAGCTTCACGGTAATTTTCACCACCAGCCGCCCGCTAAGCTAAAATCCCTCCAAGCTCATTGGCCCTTCACGCAATGGGTGCTTGACATTCTCGACCCGTTTCCCATCGCAACGGGGCAAAGGAAATTTATTATCGCAGGCATCGACTACTTCACCAGGTCGGTTGATGCCATCCCGCTGGCCAAGATCACAGAACACAACACTCTTGAATTCGTCCGTCAGAACATAGTCAGCAGATTCAGTGTTCTTGAGGTTATAGTAACTGACAATGAAACCCAATTATCAGAAAAATGCTTCACCAAGTATTACTCCAACCTAGATATGAGGCTAGTCTACACTTTGGTGGCATATCCTCAAGCGAATGGGTAGGTGAAAGTCACAAACCTCACACTACTCCACGGCCTTAAGATCAAGTTGGAGGACGTAAAGGGTTCATGGGTGGACGAGCTATCATCCATCCTCTGGTCTTACCGAAGACTCCAAAGGATACAACTCGTGAGACGCCCTTCGGTCTCTGCTACGGGATTAAAGAAGTAATCCGGGTTGAGATCGAGCTTCCAAGTCTTAGGGTCGAATCCTTCGACCCGTAAGATAACTCCTAAAAAATCCGAAAACACTTAGGCTTGCTAGAGGAAACCCGTATCGCTATCAGGATGCGGACTATGGCCTATCAACAAAGAATCACCCGCTATTACAATAAGAAAATAAAAGTACGGCAGTTCGACGCTAGAGATCTGATCTTGCGAAGTATCGAGGCTACGAGCAAGATTGCCAACTGAAATAAACTCTCCCCAAATTGGGAAGGGCCTTTCCTAATCTCCGCCGTCCTGCGGAACGAAGTGTACAAACTCCGGATCCATGATGGCAAGTTGGTTTTATGGAAATGAAACACGTCCCACCTCAAACGCTACTTCCAGTAAGAGTCTAGATAAGTCATCTATGTGTATGCTAGTAATCATATGTACATGTCGTTCCCAATAAAAGAAGTATTTTCACATATGTATTGTGTTATGTGTGTGTGCATATTTGCATGTTTCTTTGTTTGCAAGACTAAACAACCTACACTTCTCCTAAGTCAGATGGATTCTTATCCGTTCATTACTAAAGCTTGGTCATCCAAGCGGCTCATGAGTGATCGTATTTAAAACGTGGTCATCCGGGCAGCGCATAAGTGGTCAATTTAAACCATGATCATCCAGGCGGCCCATGAGCGGTCGTATTTAAACCCCGGTCATCAAAGTAGCCCATGAATAGTCGTATCTAAACCTTGGTCATCCAAGTGGCCCAGTCGGGATAAAAATCTTAGGAGACTCAAGCAGCACATGTGGCAACCTCCTTTGTAAGGAGATAGTATGATCAGTCAACAACGGTCGAGATGAGCAAGGTACTCCTCCTTAAAGCTGGCCACCTAAGTCAACATTTGGGCAGCACTACCAAGCCTTTACTCACACACGAGTATAGATCAGGCTTGACCTATCATCAAGATCAGCCCTAGTGTCTTCTCAAGGACTCAAGACCTTGAAAAAGCGTCAATAACACCTTAAGCAAGTCAGGCGACCAACTTGCGTGTGATACACCAAGTTGGACAGCCAACACAACAATGGGTAATTTGAAAGCGAGATGATGGAAAAAAACGTGCAACATCGATAAAACAGTCGTTTTATTACTCACAATATATTTACATTGATACACCAGAGAAAGTGATGAGTACAAAAAAATTATGAAAGAGTGGAACTCCCAGGAGGAGGCGGAGGCGAAGGCGGCCCTTGACCACTCCGAGGTTCCCCCACAAGGCTCTCATGACATTGGGTAGACCGGTTAACTAGGTCAAGATACCCAATAGAAAAATTGGGGTCCACCAGTCGGACAATACACCGGCTACTGTTAACCCCCTCCCATAACTGTGCCAACAGCATATTCGAGACCTCGTGGGGACGAATGCGAGTAGTCAACTTGTTCTCCAATATGGTCATCTATCCCACAAGCTGATTAATGCGCTGCTTAGGCCGGTCAACCTCTTCCTTCATGCGGATGTTTTTCTTTTTCAGCTTATCATTTTCCTCCACCAGGCCAGTCACCACCACTTCTCTCAAGTTGGCATTCTCCTCTTTCAACCTGGCATTCTCGGCTTCCCGATCGGCCAACAAAGACTCTAGAACAACTGCATCCTTCCATTGATTCGCCTTCAACAGCTCCAACTCCTTATCGAGCTACGCGATCTCCTTGCTCCAGTCTGAGATCATCAGGTCTCGTTGGTTAAGCACCTTAATAACGACGCCAAAAACTTTATCCTCCTGCAAAAATACCAGGAGTCAGAAACGGAGGAAAAAAGGAAAATGACAGTTGCGAGGGTCAGACTCTGCCCACAGGCCTCACTGGCCTGTTGCGATCTTTAGGCACAGACGGTGAAGGACTGGAAATTGTGTGCTCCTAAAAAGGCCTAGCAACATCCTCCGCCGCTGGCTCCTCCAACTCGTCGTGAGGTCTGCCACCCCAGCATACTCTCTGGCAGTAGACTCCTCCAACCTCCCCGCAGTCAAACCCACAGCCTGAGCAAGCTCTCTGGCGGCAATCTCCTCTGTCAACTCAACACAAATACCAACCGCCAATTGAGGCTCTACGGTGGCTGGCACACCTTGCGCCTATTGATGCTCCCCGGAAGCAGACTCCTCAAATAGTATAGCATTTGGCACAATAGGAGGCTCTACAGGCACCTCCTTGGGTTCCCCGGCTGGTGTCTTCTCCGGCAGATCAACAGCCCGCTCCACTGAGGGCTCTACGGGTGCCTCAGAAGGCACAAGACTCTCTGGTCGTGGTAAGGCTAGAACAGTGCTGCTAGTGGCTGAGCGCAACCTGGCCCTATAAGCCTCAACGGCAGATCCCTCACCACCTACACCAAAGGTATCTCCTACTCCCGCAAGCTGACCAGCCAAAATATTACCTGACTCAGTGGAGGAGGAGGCAGAAGGCATCACCGCTGCCGCCGTTGCTGCCTTCTTCACCCCTGGACATTTGGGAGACTCCTCACTGGGTGGCCCTCTGATCGCAATGGCATTGATCTTCCTTTTCCCGGAAGGCTTCCTCACTTTCTGTTCAGGAGAAGGAGGCCTCCGCTTAACCTTCTTGGCTTTGGCACGAGAGACCAAATGGTCTTTCCGAAAGTCGTCAAGGTGGCTCTCCACCAAATCAAACAGCGACTCCAGGGACTCCATCTCCTCATCAGAAGGAGTCCCGGTGTAAATCTCGAGCACCTTGCCCTACCCCTTGGCCAACGGCCAAAACTCGTCTACACAAATAAAAAAGAACCGATTCTTTCAGTTCTTTAAGGAGTCGTAAATGGTAATGCTAACCTGGAGTCCATTGCGTGGGGACAGGGAGATCCACTCCTCTCCCTGGTTAAACTTAAACATGACCCTCACCATCTCCACTATCAGCCGCCTCCTATACTGATGGAAAAATATATAGAACGTACATAAGCACCGTACAGCATTAGCGTGGAACTGTGTGGTAGGGACTTGGAGAGCTGTGAAGATGCCCAGTAGCTCATCTAGGACTGGAATACGTAGGCCACTCCTCAAGTGGGCCTCATAGACGGTGATGAATACCTCGGGTGGCGAGCACACCCTATCCTCCTTGGCCGAGACTCGAAAGATGACAACCTTGGGGATGTTGTACTCCACGTATAAATCCTTCAAGTCAGTCTCTGTGAGAATCAAAACTATCTGTGTAACGGAAGCCATGGATATAAAAGAAAAGGAAAGTTGCAGGACACTTAGAATTTTTTTCAAGGAAGATGAAGGAAAGCGTGGAAAATTCAAAACCGAAACGGATGGACAACTTAAAGGGCAGTGTGAACACCAGTGTGAACACCACAAGAGTTAACTGTCTCAAGAATAAGTGTCAATCATTGCTGACACGTGTTGTTCTCTGAATGGGCACAGTCAAATCAGATCCTTTGGCACATTAATTATTGGGATCACGAACTCACTGCGTATAGACATGTGACAACCTTTTTGACTGACAGGCCGGCTAATGATAGCGTGTCGTCCCAACTCCCACAAGTTCTCTGAATTTTGGCCCAAACGGTCAACAAATCCTATCAACTCTCCCTTCAGAAGTTTTCTGGATTTCTTGCTTGGACGGTTAATGAATCCTGTCAACTTTTTTTTCAAAAGTCTTTCGGATTTCTGGCTTGGGAAGCCAGTGAATCTGGTTAACTTTTCTCTCAGAAGTTCTCCGAACTTTGTCCTAAACAATCAACGATTCCGATCAACACTTCCTCCACCAATTCAGTAGATCTTGACGGACACCAAGTCAAGTGACCCACAGGCTTAGAGTTACAGCCATTTTCTTCATCAAGGTTTCCTGGTCAGGCACATCCTATCATGAATATGTTGGAGGTCAAAATTCCAAACCACTAGTATAGGGGGCTAGTAATCGGTATGCCCATAATAAGCCGGCCTATGAAGGAAGAACGGCCTAGGTGCACAAAGGCCCATATGCCTGGAAGGTCAACGCCAACCGTTGACCGGACAAAAGGTCAAGTAGACCTGCGAAATCAGATAATAGCCGGATAACTGGCTCACGAAGAAGGCCAATATTTTTGTTGACCGAAAGCGCCACAGTAGGTTGGCCTAAGAGCCAGCCTCATGTGAGCCAAACCCAATTTGGCCCGGTATGCCCATAATAATCTCCCTTGATTTTATGCTCTCCCAGAAGGCAATTTCCATTACAACGACTACATCCAGGATCGGCACGCATTCCTAAAGGAAAGCGCTAGAATCTTCTCCCTGTATGTAGTAAACCCCAATGGTTACAAAAACACATAAGGAAAGCAATCTGCCCCAAGAAGCCATTACCGTCATTAAAGCTCCACAATAAAAAATGAAGCAATTCCAACAAAATGTAGGAATCAAGCCTTCCTACCAAAGGAAGGTCACCCAGCAGTAAAGCTATAAAAAGCCTATGGAGTCCTTCAAAACACTCTCCCTACATCTTCATTCGCTTTCATTTTCCTTACTTTCTTACTTCGAAGGCTATTTACTGACTTCAGTGTCGGAATATTTTCGGTAGAATAATCTCCCACTATCACCTGACCTCTTATTTATTGTAATGGTGTGCAGTATCCAAACTCAGTAAACAGAATCAGATTCAAACGATTAAGTTGACCAAAATTCATTCGAAACTTGAATCCATGACGTATCAAACTGAAAATGTAAGAACGTCAAAAATTAACAAAATAAAAGAAATAAAATTAAAAGGAATACATATAAAAAATTGCAAATAAAATAAATTCTTAAAAAAATTTAAAATTAAAAAAATATAAAATGCAAAACAAAAAATAAAATATTAAAATATTTATTAGAAAAGGGAAAAGTAAAAAACAGAAAAAAATTATGAAAGTTAACAAATTATAAATGAGAAGGAAAATTATTTAAAAATAAATGAAAATAAATAAAAATGGAGAAACTTTTAAAAATTGAATCATAAAAGAATTGTAAATTGCTAAAAAATAAAATAGAAAAATGAACACTTAAAAAAAATAATAGTATAATAATGAAAAAGAAAATTAAAATAGAAAATTACAAATTAATCGAAAAAATGTGAAAGTGGGAACGCACGAGAATTAAAAAAAGAATAAAGATAAAAAAAATTTATTGAAAATAAAAAAAATCATTTCAAATAAATAAAAGATATTAAAAATAAATTTCAAACTAAATTTAAAATAAAAGATAATAAAAATTTAGAAAACATTTTTTGTTAAAATTTTTTAATTTTTTAATTTTATATTTTATACATTTTTCTTGTTTTAGGTTTTATTTTTCACATTTTTTATATATATTTGTCAACATATATTTTTATTATTTGTCATAATCTTTTTTACCTTTTTTAATTTTTTTTTCGTTAGAATTTTTTTATATAATTTCTACTTTAAATTATTTTATTTTCATACATCTTTTGTGTTTAATTTGTTTCCATTTTATTTACTTTTCATTTGTCTTTCTTTTTTCATTTGAAACAAATAAGAAAAGTAGTAAAAATGAGAAAAATAAACATAAAATATAAAAATTGTTAAGAATAAAACATCAGAAAAATATTCAAAAGAATAAAAATGTTTTTTGGGAAAGTAAAAAGAACAAAAATGTTCGAAAAAGAGAAATATAAATAAAATGAGAATTTAAAGAATAAAAGTAATAAAAACTATATAAAAATATTTTAAAAAAATAACGTAGTAAAATATATAAAATATAAACTAAAAAACGGATTAGTAGAAAAAAGTAAACATGAAAATAAATAGAATTAGAAATAAGAAAACTACAAAATAAAAAGGAAAAATAGAAAATATGATAAAAAATTGAAAGAAAAAATAATGAATTGAAAATTAAAATTAAAATATGACAAGTATAAAAAAAGAGGAGAAAAAGAAAAAATTAAAATATAAAAAGTGTCAAAGATTAAGAGGAAAATTAAAAATAATAGTAATAAAAGTGAACGGAAAGAGACATAAATAAGAAGAAAATTTGATGAAAAAGAGAAACAATTTAAAAGTCAATAAAAGATGTAAATGTAGAATTAAAATTAAAAAAAGACTAGAAAAGTTAAAAAGTAAAATTTTAGTTTATCATAAAGATTATAAATAAAACAAAAGAAGAAAATTAAATATTAAAAATGAAGAGAGAACAAAATAAAAAAATAAAAAATGGGGTATAAAATTTATATAATTGAAAAGAATCAGAAATAAAATAAATAATAAATATAAAAAATATAAAAAAAAATAAATAAATATAAAATGAAAAAAATAACAAATTTGACATATAAAAAGAACATATAAAAAATAAAAAATAATAAAAAATAAAGATAGCAAATATTAGACAAAATATAAATTTATCATCGATATTATGGACATCTATATTTTTATTTCATCAATATCATCCTAGTTTCATTTATGAGGAATTGACATTATGAACATCCTTATTTTTATTTCAAAAAATTTATTATCGATATTATGAATATTCATTTATTGATATAATTATGATGATCATTTATGATATATTAAACGTTAATGATGTTATAATTTTGAGCGCTTAAAGTTATTTGATATTATAATTTATGATGTGTAATTGATAATTTCTGATGATTTGATATTTTTACTCGAACAGTCTGGGTTGGGTTCAGGTACCCAAGATCGGGTTGTTACATTGAAGCCTCCTCTTGGCCCTGGAAGCTAAGCAAAATGTGAAAGTGATCAAAATGATCCATTGGATCAGTGCTTTCGTCATAGGGTTCCAAGGCCAACATTTTAAATTTCGGTGGAAGCAGTTGGGTCCAGATCTCCATAATGAAAGGAGATCTCTTCATATCGGCCGAGTGTTCACCAACTTCTCCTTTGAACACACGATTTCATATCTTTTGAACCTTTTCCACCACCTGTGAGGAAGTTGTGGCCCTTTTCGTGTTGATGTAGGTTCTCAATTCTGAGTGTCCGACCAAGTGATGTGGCACCGGCCTACTACTGTCGCTTGCTAGTCGAGTGATGCAAGAGGCTTCTTCTTGAACCAGTGACCTCTGCTCGTCCCAAGAGTGATGATAGTTCCTTCTTTTTGGGATCTCCTCAAGGGTTCCGTGGCTTAGCCATCCTTCTAGGCTTGAATGACTTCTGGTGTTTGAGGAGCTAACTCTTGTGTATTCAATATATTGAAATAAGTATCTAAGGTTTATTATCCTATAAATATACATAACATCTAACTGAAACTAATAAGGCTAACAACAAATGGTAACTGCTACTAGTTAGTTGCAAGATATTATTTTTAAAGATTATTTTTCTGAAAATTTTTGTTCTTCTTTCTGTAATTACTCCACCTTTAATGCAATTAGAAGTCTTTGATCAGTTGTTCCCAATTCCATTCATTTATTCGGTAAGTTTGACATCATTGTTGCGTACTCGACGATATACCGTTTGGAGCTCACTCACTGAATATACGGGACTCAGTAATCAACCCTTGGCATCTCGACTGCCGTCAGACATGGCCGCTCTCAGCATTAACAATCCACCTCCGGAGTGGAACTCCCTCCCAAAATTACTGCTACAAGGATTGGCCAGCATTCACAGCTGATTTTGGTTCTCCACATTCACATTCTGTTATACCTATTCACTAGCACATGGTTTGTTACTGTGTCTATTATTGCTTCTGCTTTGCCGTTCCGTCCACTCGGTCCATTACTGTATAAAGCAAGCATCGTTCACGAGAAATAGGAGAAGAAGATATTTCGGTTACTCTAACCTCATGTCTCTCTCTCTCTCTCTCTCTCTCTCTCTCTTACGCTCGAACCTTCTCTTTTCCCTCTGTCTGGTCTCGTTCTGCTCACTGCTCGTTCTTCCCTCCCCCTTCTTCGGCAACACCCGACCGACTTGCATCATATCGGCCGTATTGTAGCTGGAGACCGCAGTCTCACTGTAACTCCATCAAAGGAACGAGGTCCTATTGTAGCAAGGATGTGTTGTGTTCGCTTCACCTTGGCCTTTTCTCCTTCATTTTCCCTAATTGCCCTCAATCTTCCTCCTCTGCTGAACTCTTCTCCTCAACTAACTCCTCTGTTTTCACCATTGTCCGTCTTTTGCCAGTGCCGTCATCGATCGTACATGTATTATTGGTACTTTCATTGAGACCGGCAGAGGAAATGGCACTCGCGACTAAAACACAAGTACTCGACGCACTCGACGCTTCCATCACAAAGCTGTCGGTGAAGTTGAATGAGGTGCAGTTGATCGTCCAACCACACACAGACACCATGGTTGCCCAAACTTCCACCAAAATACAAATCCAAAACTCCCTTGATGAAGTCCTTCGATCTCTCAACAAGATCGAGCGACAACAGAGCTCATCTGCGCATCTTCCCTTGTTGTTCAACCCTCCACCATTGTTTCCAACCACCGTTGTGTTCATGGCATCTCCGATCGTAATTCCACCACCACATCCGCACTGTCCAAGCTACAGCCTCTCAAAAACCCCTCAAACTCAAAATCGAAACGACCGACAGCCCCTACCATCTGCACACCTCCATGTTCTTCAGACTCCTTCACAGATCCAGTCTTCAGTGGACGGACTCCATTGATCTCTGGTCCAACGTGAACGACAACGAAGCAAACAGCATCCCTTGCCGTCTGAAATTTTCGTATCTCGTCCACCCTCCCCATCAATTACAACTTCATTCTCTCATCTTCGCCTACCTTCCACAAAAATTCCACATTTCTATTCCAACCCTAGCTCATCAGCAAAGTTGGAGGCGTTCAAGGAGTTGGAGGTGACCAAACGACAACACAAATCAGGTACGTTCCTTTCCATATTTCCAAAATCCCTCACTGAAATTGGTCACCCTTTGTCCCAAAACGAGAACCAACCATTCATGGCCTCTACCACTGTTCCTTCCCGTCCTCCTGTTCCACCAGATACTACAGTTGCTTCACAACTTCACCTTCACCAACCCGAAATCCCTTCATTCGCTGGTTCCGTACAACCACATTTAACTCTAATCGCCAATTCTGTTTCCACCACAAAACAAATTTGGCCCTTCTGCACCAACCGCATCGATCAACTACCCTTGCGGACTGCAAATTCCTCTTTAATTTCAACTCCACCATCGTTCATGGCTTCCACCATCGCTGGTTCCGTACAACCACATTTAACTCCAATCGCCAATTCTGTTTCCACCACAAAACAAATTTGGCCCTTCTGCACCAACCGCATCGATCAACTACCCTTACTGACTGCAAATTCCTCTTTAATTTCAACTCCACCATCGTTCATGGCTTCCACCTCTAATACTTTACCCCAAAATGCTCCGACCAAACCTTTACCACTGCAAACTCCTTCAGTTCTTCCAGACACTCACATCGCTAAACACCTTCACTTTCCCCAACCGACAACCTTTCCTTAACCTTGTATCATGAAGCTACTCCTTCCCAACTTGGCCGGCTTTCCACAGCCGCTGCTTACATGGCTACGCATGGTTTCGATCCACAACTCATGAGTTGTGACTAGCGAGAATCTCAAGATACCTTACCTAAAGTTGAAGATGATAAAGTAGATACAGACACTTCTGTTGCTTCATATGGCCCAGGTGGCTTGAAATCATTTTCTCGTGGTTTGGGCAGTTTGATTTTAGCCTAGGTGCCTCAAGTACTATTTACACGGAATGGGCTCCAAGAGTGAAACCATTGACATTAATTGGAGACTTCAACAACTAGAATTCTACTGCTGAGGTGCTGACTAGAAATAAGCTGGGTGTTTGGAGGATCTTATTGATGAACAATGCAGATGGTTCAACATCGATAACCCCTGAGTCCCCAGATGAGGAGGCGCATGTATTTCAACATTTTCAGCCAAAGATACCGATGTCTCTTAGGATTTACGAGTAACCTACCAGCACGAGTGGTAGGGAGCCTGTTGTCAACACATGTGCCCATTGCAAAGACGATATGCTTCCCCACATTAAAAGGTTTAATGCTGTTCAGGTACTGGTTATTCAGGAGCTCCCTTGCTGTGCTAGTTTGGGGTACCATGTGTCAATTTGTTTTGTACCCAGAAGCCATCCTGGTATTCCAAAAGAGCTCAAGTCCTTGATGGATAGAGCCCAAGAGCTAAGACTGCTTGACCTAAGTCCAGTGAAAAATAATGTACTGGATGGGCTAAACTTGTTTGAAGGAACTAATAGCCACCACTTCTACTCTGGAAACTGAGGTTATCAGGGTATGTGGAACTCTCATCTTCTCAATTTTGAAAATCAGAAAGTATCGAGGTTTCTATCCTTGAATGGAAGATGTTCGCTGGGAAAATACAAGTATGTTGGTTTCCCTTTTGATAGCATGACTTCAATGATGAATACTCACCCTTGGTGGCCGATTTCCTCACCTTGGAGAAGTGGAAGTTGCTTTTCCCTCCTCTCAGGCATTCAGCAATGTTTGATGTTAGTTGGTTCCCTTGTTTATACACCTCTTGGAATTGTACCAGCCTCAAGTGGTATGGATACATCAGAGGTGATTTTCACAATGCCTTTGTTATCCGGCATTGCCACAATCTTGCATTCCTACTGTAATACTAGGCTCCTCTTGGTTCAGGGAAGCTCAATGGTATTTTTGGCGCCAGCATTAGTTGTCATAAATTTTGTAGAATTTCATAATCTTTATAAATTTAGTCACACCATAAGAGAATTGCAAAGGCCTACAATGGTTGGGTCAATATTCCAAAGCCTTGTGGGTTTCAGCAAACTCATGTCTGGGGCTGTGCAACTAAGGGCAATCTTCTTAATCTTCTTGTCATTTTTGGAAAAAATTGGTGGACTTCTTGCTTCCATACCACAAATCATGGCTACTTCCATATTGTGCTTCTCACGGGATTTGCTTGTGGCATTTGGTCTCACAACTTTTCCCTACAATCCTATGAGGCCAAGGTTGCTCATTTCAAAGGTTGTGGACATGACAGGTGGGGTTGGGCAGCGTCATTCCAAGCAAGCATGCATGCTTGCCATGCTTCCCACACAGATTTCAATGGGCAAAATAAGTGATAGCTTTTGGTTCTAAGACACTAACAGGGATCACATGGTAGAATATGTTTCATGCCTTGATAATGGTAATGAAACAAAGCTTTGTGTGTTAAGAAATATTCTTGCTAGTGCTGATGGAAGTAGTAATCGGACGTTCTTAAGAGCTGTTTTGTTAGTTTGTGGAGGAAAATATGATGAAGCACAAGAACTTGTTGAGACGGCAAGAAGCTGTTTGGCAACTCTGCTGGCAACATGGGTCCTAGAAAGCTATGAGATATCCCACAGCGATATATCACTTTATAACACTCTTCCATTATTTAACCTTGAGGACAAGGTTCGTTTGATGGGGATGGCAAAGTTGTGTACTTGACGATATACTGTTCGGAGCTCACTCAGTGAATGTACAGGACCCAATAATCCACCCTTGGCATCTCGACTGCCGTGGGACACAGCCACTCTCAGCATTAACAATCCACCTTCGGAGATGAAACTCCCTCCCAAAATTACTGCTACAAGGACCGGCCAGCACTCACAGCTGATTTTAGTTCTCTACATTCACATTCTGTTATACAAATTCACCAACACATGGTCTGTTACTATATTTGTTACTGCTTCTGTTTTGTCATTCCGTCCACTCTGTCTATTACTGTATAAAGCAAGCATTGTTCACAGGAAATAGGAGAAGAAGATATTTCAGTTACTCTAACCTCACGTCTCTCTCTCTATCTCTCTCTCTCTTGCTCGAACCTTCTCTTTTCCCTCTGTCTGGTCTCATCTTGCTCACTGGTCGTTCTCCCCTCCCCCTTCTTCTGCAACACCCGACCGACTTGCATCATCTCAGCCGTACAATAGCAGGAGACAACAGTCTCATTGTAGCTCCATCAAAGGACCGAAGTCCTACTGTAGTAAGGACGTGTTGTGTTTGCTTCACCTCGGCCTTTTCTCCTTTATTTTTCCTAATTTTTCTCAATCTTCCTCCTCTGTTGAACTCCCCTCCTCAACCAACTCATATGTTTTCACTGTCGTCCGTCTCTTGCCAATGTCGTCATCGATCGTGCACGTATTAGATCAGTTGTTCCGAATTCCATTTATTTATTTGGTAAGTTTGTCATCGTTGTTTATTTTTCAGCAATTTAAGGGTCCCTTGGTTATTACACAAGTAATTTTAGTTTTATATATTGTTAAATTTTATGGTTGCATTCATCCATCTACTTAGAAAAAATTGTTTATCCTGTCATCCGTTATTATTTCTTGCAAATTTTCTTCATTATTTAGTAATTTGCCTAATTTTGATCTCACATCATTCTGTGATATTTGATTGATTTTTTTGTTATTGCCAAATATTGATCTTGGGAACATGTTCCTCAGAAAAAGCGAACAACTTTTTCAGTTTATAGTCCCTGCAAGCCTTATGATTTTCTGAATATCGTTTTCTTCGTTATTCTTATTTCCGCAGTTTTTTTTTTCTTGCTGTGTTTTTTTCTTAACTGTTACTATTGCATTCTATTGTTAGGCGCCATATTAACAAACAACCCCAAGTCCTAAAAATACAAAAAATAGTAATCTCGTGGAACGCCATATTAACAAAAAGGTAGCATATTTTTTAGTAACTGTTACTATTACTAAAAATAGTAATCCCCACAGATTGTATTTGAACGAAAAAAATAGATAAACTTTCAGGCACAAAAAGAACTTCACAGTGGTTTTATAATGATTTTTTGTATACCTCATACATTCAAAATCATGTCAGTCAAACTCAGATATCAGTCCAGTTGTCAGACACACAAGTTTTTAATTAAGTGGAAGTGCCTACGTGTCAAATTCATCTCAGGTGCCTAACACCAATACTTTGGGGGAAACGTTAGTGTCCGGGGTTTTAGAGTTTAGGACTCAGATTCAATCAAAGGCTCCACATACACTTTTTCACTTGATAAGCCCTTATAGTCCTTAGGATTAGAATCCATACACTTCAAAATAGAGCACATACTTGTTACCCAAAATAGGATCAATTTTGGCCAGAATCAAGTAACATATCATTGACTAACGTCAAGACTAAAGTTGTTAAACCATGGAGTAACAATATTGACGAGAATGAAGCATAATATCATTGATTAGTAAAAAGAATAATTGTTTAGATTTGTATATATATTTGTATACATATAATTTTTAATTTAGGAGATACTCTCATATATTATATATAGTCATAGCTCGATTTTAGGATCATATAATTATGTAAATATTGCGCCTATTTAAAAAAAATAAAAGACTCAATGGAAAGCATTCAAACCAAAACACATAATATTATTGTGGTATCATAGCAAAGTAATACAATTGCCCAACCTTCATTTCAAATCTTGGTTTTTCAAATCTCTTGGCTTTGGTAAGTTAGAACTGTACTCATTGATTCTGTCAACATAATATAAAGTGAATCAAGGGTTTTCTCCTCCATGTGTAGAACCTGTTTATGAAAATATTTGGTTCTGGGATTTAGTTAAATTTTGAAATTAAGTCTCCTTAAAAGGAATCATGTGTTGTTCTTGTTGTCCTATGATCAATTCAAATTTATGTGGAGACCTTAGAGTGCGACGTTTCTAGTGGCTTGCAATTTGAGTGACTGTGAAATCATCTTAGTATAATTTTTAGCAACTTCCATGTTCAAGCTTGTGAACGAAGTGCAAACTAGAGTCGCAAATCCAAGGTTGCGCAAAACTTACTTCACTTGTAAAGAATTTCCATTTAAAATCCTAAACTTTAAGTTTCATACATAATGAGAATAGATCTCTCTTTTTATGAAGTACAAACAATGACATGCAACATAGATATGGCACAACACTGACACTATAAGGCCTAAGTGCTTAATTTGTGATAATATTAAATGATTAAGTTAATATAATTAATATTGATATTAAAAGAATGTGAAAAATTAGATTAAAAAGTCAATATTAGATTGGATGATTTAATGTCCTGACAGACTCTCAACCCACACTTGAGCGCCAAAATTTGTGAATTAGCGCCTGAGGAATGCCTGATTTGGCGCCTGATCGCATGATTGGTATATTGCTGGCACTTAAGGAATGCCCGAGCCATGTTTAAGCACAATGAACCAGTAGCCCAATGCCCGATGCACGCTTGATTTGATGCTCAAGCGCACTGCTATATAAATATAGTACTTGAGCCATTTTCTATCATATTTTCAGAGTGTTTTGAATCTAGAGAGAAAAGCAGCCGAGGAAAAAGTGAGAGAAAGCCAAAGAACCCAAAATTCAGCTAGTTTAAGTGAGATTTTGGATAAATCGGAGCCAATAAATGTATACCCTATACTTCTTCTATTGTTGCTATTTTTTTTTTCAATTTTTATGAGTATTTCTTATTCTAATACTTATCCAAATTATAATTCCAAAATATTAATGCTTAAGCTGGCTTGCATGTTAGTTTTTTATCACTTTATAGCAAAATTTCATAAGAACTTATACCCAAATTCATGTATCATGTATATATGTCCTAAATTCTACATTTTTGCTTCATGGATGTTCTAAAATCATAGTTTAATGTTTGTGCATGCTTAATTTTATAAAAAATCTTTTTATATATCTAAAAATTGTAAAGTATATGTTCTGAAAATATACATAGTTCATCCGCAAGTATGTATATGAATTGAATTTCTATCAAGCTGCACTAATTGTTAAATTCCTCTAAAATACTTTGATAAAATCAATTCTGCATGTCAATTCATGAAAATAGCATGTCAATTTATGAAAATATACTCTTCAGGTTCTTAAATTGGTAATTTATATAGCCTGAAATTTAATAAAATCTTTTATATTTGCTGATTTTTACATCACTTGCTAAAATTTTTACACTACATGCTAATTTAGCATCCCATATGTTAAAATTGTATCATAGCTTAATTTTTACATAAAGTATAAATTTGTCATGATTAGAAATTACAAAATTTTACAAGAAAATTCTATAAATATATTAAAAAATTATTAGATATTTTCCAGAAGGATGAAAACTAAGAATAAAAAAGAAAATTGTAAATTTTTTTTAAATTAAGCATTAGATTATGGATTATTATTTAGCGAGTGGTATATTATAATATGCCTTAATATATTATAGTAGTATATCAAAGTCCAAACTGATCATCTGCAAGTTAGAAGCAGTGTTTGGCCGCACCTATAGGAATGAAGCCAATGATGTCTCCAAACGAGAAGGCTGATCTTGTATTGTAGTATTACCCCAGAGCATACATGCGGGATTACCGGTCTTTGCACTCATAGGTTCTTTGAAAAGCTGAGTAAGAGCTATTGTGGACTGGTCTTATTGGTCAAGAAAGCGTCGAAACAGTGACTCTTGTGGGGACAGGGAAAGGGCTTGTTAAGGACCTTCTTGCCCAAAGGCGAGCAACTGACACTAACATAGGAAAAATAGAATGCAAGGTAACTTCATGCTTATCCAGTGTTCGGACGAAAGAATCCCCTACTATTGTTTGAAAATCTGCTTCACATTCATGCCTAGAATCTACTGCTCTCTTTCCTGCTTACAAACCGAAGCTCTTTTCGTCCTTACCGGAGCAGCTAAAGCAACTGCCAAATGACTTTCCTATTGATTTCGTAGGACAGACAGATATTGAATTAATGGAAAGGAACTGAACCTGAACTGCCTTAATGAACAGGGATAATAGTCTAAGATGATGTCAGAGAAGCAGAACTGGTCTTAGATGGTTGACAGATAGGCTTTTTCTTTTTGCCTGACTGGGCATAGTCAGAGCTAGCAATAACTGTCCCCAAATGAGATATATAGATGGCCCAATTACGAGTCTTAAATAGTGCCGCATGATGTTCAATTGTGTTGAAGAACTAGAAATATAAATAAAATCAGAACGTAAAAATAAAAGTAATAAAAAATTATATAAAACTTTTTAAAAAATAATATAGTAAAATATGACAAATATAAAAAAAAATGTATAAGTAAAAAATTAAAACACGAAAATAAATAAAATATGAAATAAGAAAAGTATAAAATAAGAAGGGAAAATGGAAAATAAGATAAATAATTAAAAGAACAAATAATGAATTAAAACATAAAATTAAATTATGACAAATATAAAAACGGAGGAGAAAAATAAAAAATTAAAATATAAAAACAGTCAAAGATTAAAAAATAAATAAAGAAATTTGATGAAAAAAAAAATGCCAAGTAAATGAAAAGATGCAAATTTAGAATTAAAATTTATAAAAAGTAAAGAAAAAATAAAAAATAAAAATTTGGTTTATACAAACAAAAACATTAAAAAGTATATAATAAAAGAAGAAAATTGAAAAAAAAAAACAGAGAAGAAATTTTAAAAAAAATAAAAAATGGAGAAAAAATTAAAAAATATATATATAATTGAAAAGACTGAGAAATCAAATAAATAATAAATTGAAAAAAAAATAAATAAATAAAAATAAAAAATAAAAAATAAAAAAATGAAAAATAGAATAAACATGAAAAAGAAAAAAATAAATAGTAAAAAAATAAAATATTAGAAAGATAAAGATATAAAATATTAAACAAAATATGAATCGAAAATAAAGAGAAAAAGTATTATAAACGACAATGAAAAATATGAGAGAAGATAAAAAAATAATAAGAATATTTCAAAGATAAATAAAATATAAAATACAAAATACAACTGAAAAATTTTTTAAAATGAAAAACTAAGTTTGAAATTTGTAATTTTAAAAGAAAAATGTAAATAAAAAATAATGATGGAAAAAATGAAAAAAATAAAATAAATAAAATATAAAAAATGACAGATAAAAAATAAATATAAAAAAGATGAAAATGTAAATTAAAAATACTAAAAGATAAAAAAATAATTTAACTATAGAAAAATAAAAGATAAGGAATTAATATTTTATAACTAAGAAAACCTGAAAATTAAAAAAATAGAATGGAAAAAATAAAAAAAGAAAAGTAGAATAAAAAAGGAAACTTAAAAAGGATGAACTGAAAATATAAGAAAGTCAAAAATTTTAAAAATAAAATAAAATTGAAAGGAATACATATAAAAAATTAAAAATAAAATAAATTCTAAATAAAATTTAAAATAAAAAAATATAAAATCCAAAAGAAAAAATAAAATATTAAAATATTTAATAGAAAAGGGAAAAGTAAAAAGCAGAAAATAATAATGAAAATTAACAAATTGAAATGAGAAGGAAAATTATTTAAAAATCAAATAAATGAAAATAAAAAATAAAAATGGGAAAATTTAAAAATTGAACTATAAAGAAATTGTAAATTGCCAAAAAATAAAATAGAAATATAAAAATTTAAAAAAATAATAATAGTATTGTTGGGTCCCATGTCCTGGCCCATGAAACGAGTCCATGCCCACGAAGCCGGCCGCGGCCCACAAGGGATCCAGAATCTCACGCGAAGCAGTCAGCCCAGCCCAATGGTCGAAAGGCGCGAACCCTCGCTGGAAGAAGGCAACGGAAACCTGCAGCGCATTAAATGCGTCACCGGGAACAGGCGGAAAGGCTAGCCAATAGATGAGTGGTTGGCGCAGCGCCAACGGCACCCGCTGTCGTCTGCAGGTGGCCAACCAATCCCCGCTCAGGGAAAAATCGGGCGTGGTCAACAACGCTCAGCAGCGTGCCAGCCACGGCAAAAGGGCAACCGGCGTAACCGGCGGTCCACGACAGTGACCAGCTGCGCGATGGCCCAAACAACGGGCGTTTTGGCGCCCAAGAGTCCAACGAGGAGAGGCGTATAAGAGCCCTCACACCCCACAGAGAAAGGGACCTCTCCTTCAGTATCTTCATCAGCAGCCTCCTTTTGAATCAAGAATTCAAATGGCTAATCATACTCAACTGCTCCCCTCTTCTCTAATAAAAAACACGAGAGCGACGAGTCGGAACTGAGCACCACCTCATTTCCGTCAGCAATAGCTAACTCGCTCACCTTCCCAGCATCTCCTGAGATCACGGGAAAGTTAGCCACCAGTTGCGGTGCATCGAGGAAGCCAGGCCTTCCGCTACCTGCTCATTGCATTCTCCACGTCACCGCACAAGCATCTCTTACGCTTACACAGCATTCCTCCGCGCACCCCCTTAGCGTGCGCCATTTCCGTTTACTGAGGGAATTTGCTGACTTGAGCGTCGGAGCGGCCTCGGTGGGAGAAATCCTGCCGGACCCTTGACCTCTTGTTTGTTGTTTGTATTGTACAGGTCCAGGTTCACAGAGACGGAGACCGGAACCTTCTTCCGAAGCCGCCGAATGCTAAGGAATCCGAAGGTTCTCTAATCCGTACGACAACCGTGGGCCCGAGACGCAACATTGGCGCCGTCTGTAGGAATCTTACAGAAAGCCAAGTGTCTCCTTCCCACCTTGTTCCTCAATCGCAGGCGATGGTGAACACCCGAGCACAAGCTAGTGTTCCGGCGATGGAAGTCATCGCCCAAAATGAAGTTCCCCCCGCCGGGAACCAGGCAAATGATCAACCGGAGCCTGACGTCCGCCGCCTGGCTGCGGACGTAAACGATCTGAGGCATGTTCTCCTTGCCATATGCGAGAACACCGGGACTGCCTGGCCCGGGACCGCTCCTCCAGCATCCCAAGCCTCCACCTCCAGGAGAGAAAGGCGTCGAGAGGCCGCTCGCAGGAGGCGAGCCAACCGACTCGACCGTGTTGTAGCCCCGGCGGCCCCAAGTGAAAACGGCCAGAATGAGGCGGAAAGCCATCCCGCCGACGACGACAGGGAGGATAGCCACGAAGGGCGCAACCCCCGTAACTCGCGAGACAATGAGAGGCCAGCCGCTGCAGGCTCCAACGGCGAACGCGCCACCCAGGCGGAGAGTCGCCACCCCCAACGAGCTCGGACACACCTCCAGGGCAACACGGAGCTCCGTGACGTCCTCAATGCGCGGAGAGGCTCTACGGACCCCTCGATGGAGGAGAAAGTCAAGGTGTTGTGGGACATCCTGCATAAGGAGAAACCCACGCCCTCCTTCGCCGACCTCCGTAGATCGCCCTACGCCATGGACTTGCGGACACAGCCGTTGCCGAGCAAGTTCAAAATGCCAGTCCTGGAGGGATACAATGGAAGCAAGGACCCAATGGATCACCTCAACTGCTTCGGCACTCACCTCTCTCTACAAGGGGCAAGCGAGGCCTTGATGTGCCAGTGCTTCCCCGTCACCCTTAGGGGTGACGCGCTGCTCTGGTTCCACGGCCTCCCCCCGAACTCTATACGCTCGTTTGACGAGCTTGCTGATAGCTTCTTGAGCCAGTTCGCCTCCAGGCGAGAGGAGACAGCAGCCACAGCACTGGTTCGCCTCGGCAAAGGTCGAGGGAAAGCCTGAGGCGGTTTCTGGACCGTTTCATCACCGAGGCGCGGCGGATCCCTCACCTCTCCGATGAGCTGAAACTCAACGCCTTCGTCGCCACTCTGGCGGCGGGGGACTTCTTCAAACATCTCGCACTGGGGGCGCCTCGACCTTCCGGGAGGTTGAGACCATTTCCCGGCGTACATCACGGCCGAAGAGGCCAACGAGGCAAAGTGCCCCGAGCGAGTGGACAGGCCCCCGGAAGCCCCCAGAGCTTCTGGCGGGAGAAAGAGGGACAGCGACAGCCAGAGCTTCTCGGAGCGCCGAAAGCAGCAGCGGCCCCCGCCGGGGCCCAAAAAGGATTACAGCAGGACCTCTCTGACCCCACTGAACGATAGCCGCGCAAACATCCTGATGCAGATCCAGGATGAGAAGTTCTTCAAGTGGCCGAAGACGCCCAAGGGTCCCAGCGGCAGTGACCAGACGAAGTACTGCCAGTACCATCGCTGTCTGGGACACTCGACTGAGAACTGCCGGACCCTGCAACAGGAAATCGAAGATCTGATCCGGCGCGGGCACTTGAAGCGGTTTGTGAAGAGTTCGGGGCAGGAGCCTGCTACCTCCGACGGTGAAGCCAGCGAACCTCCGAGAGCCCGCACGGCGGCCGGCATGGTCCACATGGTCTCCTCCACCGACGCCGCAAACGCCAGGCGTGGACAGCCGGAGACAACTTCCAGCAACAAGCGGGCAAAAATAGGGGTTAGGAATGATGTCATTAGCTTTAGTAGCGACGACATGGCTCATGTAACCTCTCCCCACACTGACCCCCTTGTTGTGTCGACCCTTGTTTCAACTAGTGGTGATGACTACCAACTGAAACGGGTCTTCATTGATAATGAAAGTTCACAAAATTTGCTGTATCTCACTGCGTTCCTTAAACTTGGACTAAAACGAAACCAAATGAAAGCTGCGAGCGAACCATTGTATGGCTTGGACAATGAGCAGGTTCCTGTGCGAGGGATAGTGCGGCTGGAAGTCACGATGGGGACACACCCACGCTCCATGACGCGCGAGCTGGCGTTCCTCGTCGTCGACCTTCCATCCGTCTACAATGCCATATTAGGCAGACCTTTCCTGACTGCCTTCGAAGCCGTAACGTCCATCCCGCACCTAAAGGTAAAATTTCCCACCCCTTGGGGCGTGGGAGAAGTCCTTGGAGACCAAGAAATGGGACGGACCTGCTACCGGTCCCAAATCAGCCCCGTGGCACCATGCAACCCAAGCAAAGACCTTGATCTCCGCGACGAGACCTCGCTACAGCAGGCCCAGTCCGGGGAGGAAACTGAGGCGATCCCGCTTAACCCTTCCGATCAGGAATAGTGCGTCAACGAGGGGAGATCCCTTCAACCAGTGGAGCGCGACAGGTTGATTACCTTCCTTAGGGTTAACTCCGACGTGTTCGCCTGGGTCCCCGTTGACATGCCTGGGATATCGGCCGAGGTCATAGTCCACAAGCTGGGCCTTGACGCGAGCCCAAAGCCCGTCCGGCAGAAGCGGAGGAACCACTCCGTCGAGAAGTTGGTCGCCATCAGGGAAGAAGTGAAGAGGCTCCTGGACGCTGGATTCATCAGAGAAGTCCAGTACCCGGAATGACTGTCCAATGTCGTCTTGGTGAAAAAGAGCAGTGGCAAGTGGGGGATGTGTGTCGACTTCACGGACGTGAACAAGGCCTACCCCAAAGACAGCTTTCCGCTTCCCAGGATTGACCAGCTTGTGGATTCCACATCCGGGCACGAACTACTGAGCTTCATGGACGCATACTCTGGGTACAACCAGATCCGGATGGACCCAAAGACGAGGAGCACACCTCGTTCATGACAGATCAAGGGACATATTGCTATAAAATGATGCCCTTTGGTCTCAAGAACGTTGGTGCGACGTACAAGCGCTTCGTGAACAAAATATTTGAAGCTCAAATCGGATGGAACGTGGAGGTGTACGTCGACGACATGCTTGTGAAAAGCAGAATCGCGAGCCACCACGTCAACGACTTAGATGAGACTTTTCAGATCCTCCGACGGCCCGGAATGAAGCTCAATCCTGTTAAGTGCGCGTTCGGGGTGACCTCCAGGAAGTTCCTAGGTTTCATTGTATCCCAACGCGGCATAGAAGCCAATCCAGAAAAGATCAACGCCATACTCGACTTGAACCCTCCGCAGACAATAAGAGAAGTTCAGAAGTTGACCGGGCGGATAGCCACTCTCTCGCGGTTCCTAGCCAAGTCAGCCGAGAAATATTTGCCCTTCTTCAAGGCGCTAAGGGGCACCAAATCGCACGAGTTCAAGTGGAGTGAAGAATGTGACGAAGCCTTCAGGGAACTGAAGACTTACCTCTCCAATGCGCCACTCTTAAGCTCGCCACGCGAAGGGGAGGATCTCTACCTCTACCTAGCCACGTCGGCGGCAACCCTCAGCTCCGTACTAGTTGCGGAGCACGAGGGCAGACAACAGCCGGTGTATTATGTGAGCCGGGTGCTGACTGACGTAGAGGCCCACTATCCGCACGCTGAAAAGATGGCGCTCGCGCTTGTCTATGCGGCGCGGAAGCTGCGGCCCTTTTTCCAGTCTCACTGGATCGTCGTGCTGACGGACGAGCTGCTGAAGTCGATCTTGCAAAAACCAGAGACGTCCGGCCGGCTGGTTAAATGGGCTATCGAACTGGGGGAATTTGACCTAGAATTTTGACCCCGGCCAGCCATGAAAGGACAGGCTCTGGCGGACTTTATCGTCGAGACGGTGACGCCAGCACAGGAAGAGGACAGCGATCCAGGAAGTACGGAGGGCGACGATTCACCTGCGTGGACCCTGAACGTAGACGGATCGTCTACCCAGACAGGCAGCGGAGCTAGAATCGTGCTAAGGACGCCCGAGGGCATGGAGATCGTATACTCCGTTACTCTAGCCTTCCCGGCCACGATCAACGTTGCGGAGTATGAGGCCCTTCTTGGGGCCTACGACTGGCGAGGGAGTGTTCCGCGCGGTCGTTGGTCGTGCGTAGTGACTCCGAACTTGTGGTCAATCAGGTGAAGGGAAACTTCGAAGCCTCGAACCCACAACTCGTAAGGTACCTGGCGAAAGTAAGGGCCCTGATCCCTAAGTTCGGTCGGTTTGAGAACGAGCATATCCCGAGATCGGATAACGAACGCTGCTCGATCGACCGCCCGGACGCGCGCCGTAATCGAGAACAAGACGCGAGGGAGCCTGGGAAGTCTCGACGCACCCGGATCGACGCCGAAGACAAAGAAGTTCTACGGGTCAATACAGGGGACAACTGTATGACACCATATGTAAAGTTCCTAACTGAAGGAACCCTACCAGAAGACATCAACGAAGCCAAGCGAATCAAGAAGACGGCAGGATGGTACACGGTCCTAAATGGGAGGCTATACTGGCGAGGATACTTCACTCCTCTCCTGAAGTGCCTCACTCCGAAGGAAGCTGATTATGCGTTGGCAGAAGTGCACCTGGGGCTGTGCAGCTCACACATCAGCGGAAAGAACCTAGCATTCAACGTCATGCGGCAAGGGTTCTCTTGGCCCACCATGAAACGAGACGCCATGGAATTCGTCCGGAAGTGTGAAAGTTGCCAAGTCCATGGTAACATGACGCACCAGCCGCACACCGAGTTGCACTATCTCCAATCCCCATGGCCGTTCACGCAATGGGGGCTCGACATACTTGGACCCCTACCGATGGCTGCCGGACAGAGAAAATTCTTGATCGTTGGCATTGACTACTTTACGAAGTGGGTGGAAGCCGTCCCTCTCGCCAAGATCACAGAGTAAAATGCGATGGAATTCCTCCGTCAGGGCATCGTTTGCCGCTTTGGGATTCCTGAGGTCGTGGTGACCGATAATGGAACCCAATTCACCGGCAAACGCTTTACAAAGTACTGCCGCGACCTTCGCATCAAGCTGGTACACACGTCCGTGGCGCACCCTCAAGCAAACGGGCAGGTCGGTCGAAGTCACCAACCGCACGTTCTTTGCGCACGGGTTGAAAAAGTTGATTGAAGACGCAGGGGCTCCCGGGGAGGAGCTACCGTCAGTGCTATGGTCGTATCGAACAACTGCGAGAGAGCCAACAAGGGAGACGCCCTTCAACCTTTGCTTTGGGGCTGAGGCTGTGGTGCCCGTGGAAATGGGGATGCCAAGCCTACGGATCGAATGCTTCGACCCAGCCACCAACGAACAAAGGCTTCGGGAAAGTCTGGACTTACTCTTGGAAGTTCGAGACGCCGCACGACTCCGAACCGCGGCCTTCCAACAGCGAGTCGCACTGTACTACAACAAGCGAGTAAAGGCACACCCGCTGGAAGTTGGAGATCTGGTCCTCCGGAGCGTAGAGGTGGCAGGAAAGATCGCAAACAGGAACAAACTCTCCCCCGGGTGGGAGGGGCCGTTCCTCGTCTCCGCAATCCTCCGAAGCGGAGCGTACAAGCTACGCGCCCAGAAAGGCAAACTGGCCCCCCGGACCTGGAACGCCGCCAACTTAAGGAAATACTATCAGTAATGCAACTCCGACTCAGGTAAGTCGCACACGCATGCATCATAATGAGTGCTTGAACATGAGCTTTATCTTCGATTAGCATAATCACTCTTTCTGTTATCTTGCATATTCATTTGTGTGAGTTGATGACATGTATTGCATTCTCAATCAAACGACCTAGACTGCCCCTAAGTCGGGAAGACAAGCGTCCGTCCGAAAAATCAGTCCTTGGCCCAGCGCCAGGCGGTCCAAAGATGACCGTCCCAGGACCCCGTCCTCACGCCAAATGGCCTGGGGACGGCCTTAAGCATTATGGCTCAGCGCCAAAAGGCCCTAGCGGCCACCCAGAGACTAAGGCCCGTGCTAGATAGCCCGGAGGCATCCAGCCGTAGGCTGGAACAAAGGATCCAGGCGATCCATTCAACAGGCTTCACGCCAACGATCCGTGCGGTCAAAGTATCAGGCCTGGGGGCTCCCTGAGTCCCCACTCTACGGCCAGTAAAACCTTAGGGGGCAAAGAATCGCAGGCATGCGGTGACCTTCTTGAACAGAAGAGAGCACCCTCAGTCTACAATGGTCATGGGCTAGGACCTCAACTTGGTGATCATAACGCTTTGAGCAGGAGCGACACACCTCCCGCAATCGTACGCGACCGAGTCCTAGACCCAAGAGTCTGGTTACTGCGGCCTGACTGCTGTGCTGAACCTCGTTGCGACTCCAGGGGCTTGGCGACGACATCCGCTTCACCGGATCGAGCCCCCCAAACGTGTGAGTTGTGATGACATCCTCTTACGAAGGACGTGCACCACGCAAAAAGGCACCTGGATAGGGCCTTAGCAACAGTGGCTCCGAAGGGCCCAACGTTCAAGCATGAAGCATGATCCAACGGATGAAAACAAAAGGAAATAGCAAGCAACGCTCTACGATAGAAAAGGCACAGATGCGAAGTATAAAAAGACGCTTCTCATTCATGCGGAAAAAACAAACATGGTACAAAGACAAAGGCCAATCTGGAAGACCAACACCGGCAAAGACTAATCGGGAAGACCCGATGGACCAGCTTCCTCAGGGAAAGTCTTTAGGCGGGACGCCTCTTCTACCCCGGCGTTCCCTGGATGAAGGTCGCCCACTGGGATGTGAGGAGCCGCTAGGGAGACGATCCTGCGACACAGGCGGATGCCATCCCAATAACGAGCATCCATCACCAGCCACACTTCTGACGGAGAATGCCGGCCAACCATATCTCCAACCAACCTGGTGACGCGGGCCTCTGAAGCGACAAGTAAAGCTTCCAGCTGCGCCACTCTCTGCTGCAGGCGCCCATTCTCCTCCCTGAGAGATGCGAACTGGGCCCTTCCGTTGACGATGGCCGGCTGAAGGAGGGTGGATAGCGCGTCAAAAGGGTTGACCTCATCGGGAGACTGCATAAGAAGCGATGTCAAAAGCGCTTCCAAAGCATGTAACCAAAAAGAAAGGTCAGGTGGAAACAGCTGTACCTGAGCAGGAGCCGCTCGCGGAGGAGGGCTCAGCTCCCTCGCCTGCTGGAGGAGGGCTGACTGGAAGGCTGGCTGCCGTAGGAACGCTCGGGGGCTCTTGCCACGAGGACGTCCCGGCTGCCCCTTCATCAGCCTGTACCGGATCAGCAGCGGGAGCGGCGCCAACCTCTGAATGTGCGGTAAGGTCTTCGGGAGGCCTGTACTCCGAAATGGGCTCCACAAGAATCGCCAGCGACTCAACAGGGGCCCCAACCTCCTATGCTGGCTCAGGCGCAGTAGTAAATGGCTCCTCCGGGCCCTCAAGAACGACAACGTGGTCCGTCGCCTCTGCTGCTGAGCAGGCGGGTGGATTCCCAGCGGGTAGAGCCTCCACCTCGCAGACCTCGCGTGCGGCTAGACCTGCGATCGAAGTCGACGAAGGTTCAGCGGTTCCCCCCTGGCGACCCGCGCTCGCAGGTCTCTTCGGAGCCAGACTTCCCCCCACAATGGAAGGACCGGCGACTCGTCTCCTGGACCTCCTCAAGGAGGTCCCTTCGGCTTCCCTTAGCCTTTTAAGGGTGGCCGCATCCTCATCGTCACTCGGCGACGACTCCAGCAACGAACAGCTTCCCTCCTCAGTCGCCCGGGGCGGTAGCAAGGCGGCAGCTGTATCTCCAGGACCTCCCTTGCCTGGTCCAGCCATTGCCCAGCTGGCGGGAGATCCCCTCCTGCAGGCCTCGAACGTAACGGAGGTGAGGTAATAGCCCTGAATCGAGAAGTCCTCCTCTTCAGACTTAATAGCAGCCAGCAACTTCTCTAATGCTGCAACGTCCTCGGGGGGTGGCTTCTCCTGGAAGTACTTTGAGATGGGGCCCCACGCCCTCGGGAGCTCGGAGTCAGGGGGCTCCTGTAAGAAAAAGAAGCGCTCCTTCCAGCCCTTCACTGAGTCAGGATTGGTGCCGCGAAGGTGGAACCCTGCCTTGGGCGACATCAACACCCAATCCTCCGACTTCGTGAACCGGAAGATTACCCTCGCTGCCTTCGCATCGAAAGCGCATTCGTGAAGGAGGGAAAAAATGCACAGGGACACCAAATAGCGTAAGGCGTTGGGATGCAGCCTTGCCATTGGGACACCCAACGCGGGTGTCCTGAGTCGCTCCGTTTCTCCTTCAAGCGCCAATATGCGGGCCTGCGCCCCCACGTTGGCACCCACCAGGCACGTGGCCCTAGCCTCCGACTCGGCCAGGGCGCTCTCTAAATGCGTGACGCGGGCCCTCAACCACTCTACCTGGACCACGGCAGCCCCTCGACGTGGCTAAACTCTCTCGAAACCTGAAGGCAGTCCCCGACTTCGTGAAGGGCCAGCAACCGTGGCTTCAGAGCGGGCCTCTCCTGAAGACCTGGGGGCATGAGAGCCAAACTCAGACTCACCAGAGGAGCGTTCGGAGTCGCTAGATGTGTCCTCCATTGATTTCGCGGCAAGAAAACACACAGTGAAAGTTCAAACTGTCGATAAATGTACAAGTACAAACAAGTGCCAGATTTTGGGAGAAGGTGGCGTATTTAAATAGGCGAATTTTCTCCTGAAAGGGTGGCAACTCCAAACGGCGGAAAGCATCTAAGAAAGGGCCAATGAGGATTCTCCACGTGGAAGGCCCCTGAAAGCTCGCGCGTTTCCAAGAAGAAGCGACGTCTCTTGGCCGCGCAGGAGTTAAATGCGCTGGCCACCCCAAGAGACGTGACGGTTGACAGGGACTCCTCAAGCTCCCACAGGATGACGCGTGGATCCTCGGGGCAAAGCGCCCGGCGACGGAAGAACATTCACGAAGACAAGATGAGAATTGAAGGCAAAAAGAGGCTACTTCTCTTATTAATCAATGCTTATTTACAAAGTACAAGATCTACAACAATAAAGGCTCCGAGAAAGACGAAAGAAGACTACGGTGCAAAGCCCCGTATACTCCCCTGCCGTGCCTCAGATGAGCTCGGTGAACGTGATCTGCATCAGATCCCGACGGCAGAAGCAGTCGGTATTTCGCCGAGCGCACTGGTTTGGAGGCGAAGAGCATCCCCTCGTGGAGGTTTAAAGAGTCCAATCCACGGGGTCCGGGAAGCACCAAGGTCAGGTACCCAGGGAAAGTTGGGTGAGAAACCCAGCTTCCACGGAGGGCTACTGACCTCGCGACCCTTCCGTGGTTAGCGCCCTGGCGTGGTTCGCGGGGTGATCCCCTGCGAAAGCCTTCTTCTAACAGAAGAAGGTACCCGCGGGGATCCTCCAAAGATCCGCTCAAGCTAGCCAGGCTACAACCCGGAAGGAAGCACACGGCGATAGCGGAATGGCCGAGCCACTCTCATTAGCAAGGAAGGCAAGTCGTAGGACAAGGGCTACAATGGTCTCCACCAAGAGTCTCAGGTATTCGAGTGGTCCATCCAACTCCTTCTTGGGTGCCCGCCAAAAGCGGGGGGAGCCAGAATCTTCTCATTGCCTTTCGATTTGCTGCTGAGGGATGAACTCAACTCGCTTGAATACCCCTCCTATTTATGGGTAAGGCGCGGGCCATCCCCTTATCCAGCACAACACAGCATCCAGCAAACGTCTTTCGGACAACAGCAGAGACCGCTGGTCAGACACAGCCCAAGGCGCGTGAATCTCGCCTGACGAAGTGACGGGTCATGGCAGCACCTGAAAAGCCTGCCTTGGCTCCTAGGGAAGGCGCGAACTAGGAAGACGACAAAAAATGGCGCGGCACAAGGAAGGGTATGAGGCTGCGGAAATGGGCCCAGAGGACATGCCGGGCCCGACCACTGGCCGGCCCAGGCATGGGAGGCTAGTGTTGGGTCCCATGTCCTGGCCCATGAAATGCGTCCAAGCCCACGAAGCAGGCCGGGGACCACAAGGGATCCAGAAGCCCACGCGAAGCAGTCAGCCCAGCCCAAGGATCGAAAGGCGCAAACCTTCGCTGGAAAAAGGCAACGGAAACTTGCAGCGCATTAAATGCGTCGTCGGGAACAGGCGGAAAGGCTAGCCAATAGAAGAGTGGCTGGCGCAGCGCCAACGGCACCCGCTGCCGTCTGCAGGTGGCCAACCAATCCCCGCTCAGGAAAAAATCAGGCGTGGTCAACAACGCTAAGTAGCGTGCCAGCCACGGCAAAAGGGCAACCGGCATAACCGGCGGTCCACGACAGTGACCAGCGGCGCGATGGCTCAAGCAACAGGCATTTTGGCGCCCAAGAGTCCAACGATGAGATGCATATAAGAGCCCCCACACCCCACAGAGAAAGGGACCTCTCCTTCAGTATCTTCATCGCCAGCCTCCTTTTGAATCAAGAATTCAAACGGCTAATCATACTCAACTGCTCCTCTCTTCTCTAATCAAAAACACGAGAGCGACGAGTCGGAACTGAGTACCACCTCATTTTCGCCGGCAATAGCTAACTCGCTCACCTTCCCAGCATCTCCTGAGATCACGGAAAAGTTAGCCACCCGTTGCGTTGTATCAAGGAAGCCAGGCCTTCCGCTACCTGCTTATTGCATTCTCCACGTCACCGCACAAGCATCTCTTACGCTTACACAGCATTCTTCCGCGCACCCCCTTAGCGTGCGCCATTTTCATTCATCGTAAATTTGCTTGACTGAGCGCGGAGGAGCGGCCTCGATGGGAGAAATCCTACCGGATTCTTGACCTCTTGTTTGTTATTTGTGTTGTGCAGGTCCAGGTTCACAGAGACGGAGACCGGACCCTTCTTCCGAAGCCGCCGCACGCTAAGGAATCCGAAAGTTCTCTAATTCGTACGACAACTCGTGGGCCCGAGATGCAACAAGTATAATAATAGAAAATTACAAGTAAATTGACAAAATGTGAAAGTGGGAACGCAAGAGAATTAAAAAAAGAACAAAGATAAAAAAAAATTTATTGAAAATAAAAAATATCATTTTAAAATAAATAAAAGATATTAAAAATAAATTTTGAAGTAAATTTAAAATAAAAGATAATAAAAATTTAGAAAAAATTTAGTGAAAAATAAAAATGAAATGAAAAACAACTTAAAAAATAGAATGTGAAAAAAATTATAAATTTAAAAATAAAAAAGTAAAAAATAAAAATATTAAAAATAAAACAATAAAGAGAATAAGAAAAAAAATAAAAATTGAGATAAAGATAAAAGTAATTGAAGATAAGAAGAAAACTTAAAATAAAGACTATGGAAGAGAAATGAAAAATAAATTTTGTTCTTAATATTTTAATTTTAACTATTTAATTATATATATATTTTTTATTATTCGTTTGCTTTATAAATTTTTTTAATATCAAAATCATTATTTTAATTTTTTATAATTTTTTTTCTATTACTTATTTTTTTGTTAAAGTTTTTCAATTTTTTTAATTTTATATTTTATACATTTTTCTTATTTTAGGTTTTATTTTTTTTATATTTTTTATTTATATTTGCTAACATATATTTTTATTATTTGTCATAATTTTTTTACCTTTTTAATTTTCTTCATTAGAATTTTTTATATGAGTTTTGCTTTTAGTTATTTTATTTTTATATATCTTTTGTGTTTAATTTGTTTTCATTCGATTTATTTTTCATTTCTCATTTTTTTATTTAAAACAAGTAAGAAAACTAGTAAAAATAAACATAAAATACAAAAATTGTTAAGAATAAAACATCAAAAAAATATTCAAAAGAATAAAAATGTTAGAAAAATAAAAATATTAATAAAATGAGAATTTAAAAAATAAAAGTAATAAAAACTATATAAAAATGTTAAAAAAGTAACGTAGTAAAATATGAAAAATATAAATAAATAATGGATAAGTAGATAAATGAAAAGATGAAAATAAATAGAATAAGAAATAAGAAAACTACAAAATAAAAAGAAAAAAAAAGAAAAGAAGATAAAAAATTAAAAGAAAAAATAATAAATTAAAAAATAATATTAAAATATGACAAGTGTAAAAAACAGGAGAAAAACAAAAAATTAAAATATAAAAAGTGCCAAAGATTAAGAAGGAAAAATTAAAAAAAATAAAAAAGTGAATAGAAAGAGACATAAATAAGAAGAAAATTTGATGAAAAAGAGAAACAATTTAAAACTCAATGAAAAAATGTAAATTTAGAATTAAAATTGAAAAAAAGATAAGAAAAGTTAAAAAGTAAAAATTTAGTTTTTTTATAAAGATTATAAATAAAACAAAAGAAGAAAATTAAATATTAAAAATGAAGAGAGAAGAAAATAAAAAAAGTAAAAAAGGGGTATCAAATTTATATAATTAAAAAAAACGAGAAATAAAATAAATAATAAATATTAAAAAATATAAAAAAATAAAGGAAAAGAAAATATAAAAATAAAAAAATATGACATATAAAAAGAACACATAAAAAAATAAAACAATAAAAAAATAAGAAAGATAAAGATAGAAAATGTTAAACAAAATATGAATTAGAAAAAATTATGATTAATTAAAAAGGAAAATATAAAAGACAATAAAATAAAATTAGAAATTTAGTTATGATAAATTAAAAATAAAAGACAAAATATAACTGTAAAATTTTTAAGAATAAAAAACCAACGTTAAAACTAGCAATTTCAAAATGAAATAATAAATAATAAATGAAAAATATATATAAATTTTAGAAAAATAAAAGATGAAACATTAATATTTTATGAATTAAAAATCTGGAAAATAAAAAAAATATAAAAAGTCAAAAAATAAAAAAATTGATAATTTAAATAATGAAGTGTAAGAAATAAAGAAAAACAAGAATAGATGGCCAATAATATTAAAAATAACAAATAAAAAAGTACTAATTCACATCTTAAAATTAAAAAAAAAAACAAAGATTAAAGATATTAAATAGAAAAGACAAAATAAAAAACCAAAAAATAATAATAAAAATTAAAATTGCAAATGACAATAAATATTATGAAAAAAATAATTTATGAAAAATTTTAAAAAATAAAACATAAAAATTTTAAGGTTTTAACATAAAAAGTAAAAAATAATAAATACAAGAAAAGAGGAAAAAAAAAGTAAATATGATGAATAAAAGATATAAAATCAAAACTAGGACTGAAAAAAACTTAAACATAATTTTTAAATTAAAAAAGTAGATGAAAAATGAACAACTAAAAAATGAAATATGAGAATGTTAATAAATTAAAAAGAAAAATAAATTAAAAATAAAAGATGAAAAATAAAATCTAAAAAGGAAAATGTATAAAATATATAAAATATAAAAATAAAAGATGAAAATAATAAATAATTGAGACAATAAAATGAAAATTAAAAAGCAAAAGCATAATAAAAAATAAAAAAATCAAAAAATAAAATTCAATAACAAAAATAAAAATAAATAAATGTTGAGATAAACGTAGCAAAAATAGAAAAATAAAGAGAACAAGGAACAAAATTACGAGAGAATAAGAAATAAAAAGTGAAAATAAAAAATAAAAAAATAAAAAGTAATCATGAAAAATAAAATAATATATAAAAAATAGGAAATATCTTTTTAATAAATGAAAAAAAAAAATTAAATTCAAATTTTAAAAACAGAAAATAAAATATGAAACAAACAAGGCACAAAAATCTGAAAAAATAAAAAGTGTTAAAATAAATAATTTTAAAATTTTAAAATGAAAACAACAAAAAAAATTAAAAATGGCCAATATAAAATAAAATTGAAAAACTGTGAAAAATAAAAATAAAAACAAAAATAAAATTTAAGCAATACGACTGAGAATGAAATAAAAAGTCAAATAAAATAAAATATAAAAAATAACAAAATATTAACAAAACAATACAAATAAGAAAAAGAAAAATTATGAAAAAAATATTTAAAAAATAAAAAAATGTCCTGCCAAAGAGTAAATGTTGGTATTGAAAATACCATCTAGATGTTTATGGTCTCAATCTCAAATACGTCTAGATGGCATTTGGCAACCTCTGACATAAAGCGAAGTGATGTCAATTGTCAAATAAGGATTGAGGGGGCGTCCTTCTCCCCAGTGAAGAAGGACCGTCCTTCTCTTAATCTGCACCGTCAGATGTAAAATTCGACGGTTACGTATTTTGAATGATTAAATTTAAAATCGAACGGTCCACGTTATATTATCCATTCAAAACATATAGGCCGTCGAATTTTACATCCGACGGCTCAGATGAGGAGAATGACGGTCCTTTTTCACAAGGAAGAAGGATGCCCCTGGATCCGTCAAATAAATCATCATTTACCACAAATGTTGTCAAATTAAATAAATAAAATAAATGTACAAATATTATTATCTAATAATCTGCACAATAATTTTTCTAAACCAATTAATATCTACCTATTTTCTACATTATGATGTTCTAAACTTTTAATAACAATCTTCAAGTTCAAACAACCCAACTGGATTTAAGATATCAAAAATAAATCAAATCACAATATTATAAAATTAACTATAAGATATGATAAAATAATATTTATAATAGATAATAATTCTCGTTGTTGTAAATATTTCAAGTAAATTTTTTTTTTACATATTATTTAACACTCACATTGATAGTAAAAATAAAATGTTGTTCCTAAAATTTCATATAATTATACGTTGAATTGTCATTATTTTCTGAACATCAGCATATGAAAAAAAGTTAATAACAAGAGAAGTAAAATATTATTCACAAGAAAGTAATAAAATGAGAATCCAATAGCATTTAAATAAAAAATTTTTATATTCCTCTTGATGAGAATCCAATAGCATTTAAATAAAAAAAATTTATATTTCTTTTGATGAGAATCTAATAACATTTAAATAAAATAAATTTATTTTCCTCTTGATGAATAATTGCTAGGCATTTGATTATCCTCAAGGTAAATAACAATAGTCCTTACACACGATAATCAATTAATTTTTTGGTTATCTAAAATAAACTTATTAAGATTTTTGAATATCAATTTGAATATCAATGCTGAAAAAATATAAATTTTGTTAGATATAAATTTTGTTAGACTGATCATAAATATTCTCTCAAATAAAAAATTAGATCAAAATCCTACTCAGTTGTCAAGTATTCACAATAGTAAGTGTAATTTATACACACTTATTCATAAGAGAAAAACGTATGTGACCAACAACTTAAATATTTAAAAAATTATTTTTTATTTTCTATTTGTTAGATGAATATTTAATATGTATACATTAAATATATTCTTACTCCTAATGTAAATCAAATATTATTCTCTATACAAATATATTTAGTAAAAGTGTAAGGGGAAAGAATATATCTGAATACTCTTCATATTCTTTTAAATATTACTAAATAAAAAAAATTAAGAAACAAAATAGATTAGTAAAAATAACACAAATTTTACTTCTAACCAAAATTAAATTACTACATCTATATATAAAAAAGAAGAAGAGAAGGCCACAAATCTAGATATTCCAACATTCAAAAATAATAATCCAATGAAAGCCACAAAGATCAAAATGTAAACAACGATGACTAAAAAATGCACAAATATCCTATTTGCTAACCAAGAAGTATCATGCTTTCTTTAGTTTAACCCCTTCTTACCAAAAAATTACCTATCTTATCCATAGCCTATTAGTCTTGGTGACAATAACTCACAATTTTTTAGCTATTTTAATTATATTATAAACTTATAGATCTTTTATTTTGAAATCCCTTTTTTATATGAGTTATAAATAATTTTTCATACCATTGAGCTTTTTCTAGAATAAGGCTTAGAAACACTTGAATAATAATGTAAAACTCATCAATAAGGTTATATCTTCTAAAATTTGGTCAAATTTATAACTAAATAAATATGTCTCATTCAAAATACAGACCATAACATTTCTAAAATAAATAAATTTATAACAAGATTTTTACTGATCGTTTGCATCGAAGTCTTGTTTTGACTTTAACCATTATTAGGTACATTATTTTATTTGTTATTTTGGATGTTTTTTTTACTAATAGTATTCATTTTTAGTTTTTGATGTATGTGTAGATATTTCTTCTCAGATTGAAGCTTGGTATTTCAGGCCCAACAATGAGGTAATAAAACTTGTTAGGCATAGTAAAATGGTTCAATTGTACGTAGTATTGAAGAAAATGAGGCCTTATATTGCGTTCTATGTAAAGCTGTTGATGAAATCTTGCCTTATCTGTTCTACCAATGCCGTGTCACTAGACTCATTTGGGCAACTATTTTTAGAAAAGTTGATTGCTCGTTGTCATTTGTTCATTGGGTTACTATGCACACAATCACTAGGATGTCACTTGCTGCTGCCATTTATCATATTTGAAATGCCCGTAATAAATGTGTATTCAACATATCTCCCACATGCCATGTAGAAATTATTAATAGTTTTTGGATTTTTTCACTAGAACTTTCAACTCTTTGAACCAGCTCGGCTGCTTCGAACGTCACTAGTCACAGGAATTACCCCTGCAGATTATGAAACTACGATGAATACCTGGTCTTCAACATGCTGTCTGCCTGCTAGGTTTATGGTAATGTTTTTCGGTGTGCAGATGGGTGGTTGTTTTGTTTCCTTTTGGTGGATGGTTTTGTGAATCATTGACATACAATAATATTTTGTGATTATTACAAACGCATGATTACTTATCCAAAAAAATTAACAGCTACCACCATCCCCTTATCACCAAATCTAGAAGACGTGTAAGTACTGAGTGTAATACAATTTGGACTGTATGTAGAATAGATCAGAGTGTATTAAAATCTGCATAAACTCAAGTTTTACCATAAAACAACATGATAGATATACTTAAATATGTCTTCTCGCCTTTGTATATTAATTTGAGTTAATCATCTCAGAATAACATTAAGAATCAATAACCATTAGCCATTAACAACCATCTTTCCACAGATTATACCCACGGAGTGCCCTCTGCTAAGGTTCCAATCCCTGATAAAAGGCCAGGAAAAGGGTCTCTGAGTTAAACTGAAGAACACTGCTCCATAAAATGCCGATCCTGAAAAAGCCTACTACTATATAAAGCACATTATTCTTGCGATTGATCGTATTACCTTTGGGGTTGACATGGTTGTCGATCACGAACAAACAGCTTCAACAGACAATTGCTTCAGCATATCAGGACATGCGTTGAACCTGAAGACTTCAATAGACAATCGAAGTGGACAGGATTCTGAGGCCTGGTGGCTACTGGATTCTATTTGGTCCTCCTATCCAATGGAAGAAACATTGGAGAGGTTGGGAGCAGACCCAAGAAGATCTGAAAGGAGCAAGATGCTATTGAGAAAGTTGCCAAGAGCTTGTGCCGGAAGAAAGTGGTTGCTATCCGGAAGAAGCCCATCAACCACATTGAGTGCATCAAGAGCAGGAAGATATATAAGACGCCACATATTTGCTTTTGTACTGAGCAGTAGCAGCCAGAAGAAGATATAAAGATTTGTTCTTTTTTTTAATTATTGTAAGACAATTTGTCTTTTTATATGAAATTTATTTGTGTTTTTGATATTTGTGTTAAATTTTTATCCATTAAAGTATATAATTTAAATGTAAAATTATATACTTTTTATGGTAATTATTTGTTATTAAATATAATATTTAGTGACAAATTAAAAATGTATTTTAGTGACAAAATAATTTTGTCACTAACAAATATTATTTAGTGACAGAATTATTTTGTCACTAAAAAATTTCTTTAGTGACAAAATAAAAATTTATCACTAAAGGTTTTGTGACAAATGTTTAGTGACAACTTAGTGACAAATTAATATTTTATCACTAAAAATTTTAGTGACAAATTTATAATCTTTAGTGACAAATTATTTTGTCACTAAAAATTAATATTGTTGTAGTGCAGCTAGCTAGCTGCCTCCGATTTGATCAAGCGTTTATGGCATTGAAGTAACCCATGATACATTTAATTATCATGCTTATTCTTTATCTAAAGAAATACATTGAGAAAGAGCTGATTTGGTTCAAGAACTATTCAACAATTCTGGACATAATTAGCTACTAACAACTCTCACCTCCTCTTACATATCGTACCATTTTTATTTTGCTGGATTCCTAATTATGGAGCCATTTATTTATCACAATTCTACCTCTTGCATCTCCGACTCTTTCTCTTTCTCTCTCTTCCTCCTGTGGGCCACAGACCCTTGTTGATGCCCTTTATGGGGGTAAGTTTGTTCATATCTACAGCTATATATTTACATACGTGCATGATTTGGGAGCAGCTCAAGCGAGGTAAGAAAAAAGCACAAGCCAAAAACGATGGATTGGAATTCCAACTTATTAAGACCGTTTGTTCCTCGACCTGCAGTAGATCAGAGCCCTCTAAGCTTCCTCTACAACTACAACCATAACTATAACGCTTTGCCAGGTAAAAGAAAACCCTTATTTTTCTCCTCTTTCTTAACGAGGTTGTCCTTCTTCTCCCTCTCCATATGTACACAGCATCTTCACAGACATTTACGGCCATTAGTGTGGCGCATTGTCATTAGTTGGCTCACTGCTTAATTTACTAGAGCATTCCTATATATGAAGGGATACAATATCACTATCTCTACTATAAAAGAGACATTAAAGCACTCATGAAGTAATGAGAAATTGATGACTGTGTGAGTTCAAGTAAGGAAGTAAACAGCTTTAATATACCTCGCATCTTAACCTTTCTGGGCTCAGTTTGTTCCTTGGCATAGAGTTCTTTTTTCTTGCAAGCAGCAAATATGTAACAGACTAACGTAGCAGCTAGCTAGCTAGCTAACACTACTTAGCTTTTTAACAATGTTGAAGGCATGGAAGTGAGGTATCCGGGGGCTGAGATGTCGGCGGTACAGATGGTGGTGCCCCCAGTACAGCCGGATGAGGGCGGATGCTTTAGATTTAGTCAAGAGAAGAAGAAGAAGTTGCGGAGAGATCAGTTGGATTCACTGGAGAATGGCTTTCAAGAAGAGAAAAAGCTGGATCCAGAGAGGAAGATGAAACTCGCCGGCGAGCTCGGGCTTCAGCCTCGCCAAGTCGCTATTTGGTTCCAGAATCGGAGAGCGAGGTGGAAGGTTAAGCAGCTCGAGCGACAATATGATGCGCTTAAGCTAGAGTTTGATGTCGTCTCCAGGGAAAAACAGAAGCTTCAGGAAGAGGTAATCCTTATTATTTTTATATTTGCAGCAACTTAATTAAAAAAAATATACACACTTTCTAAAGTACTAATGCAACCAGCGTATTCCATCACAACTTCGAATTTCAAGTTGTAGGAAATAATTTAGGCGTATTAATTACTGATATATCAAGAAAAAATATTATATTTACTTAGTAAATATGTCTATTTAAAACACATTATTCAATAAAAAGTGGATATTTTGATAATTTGAGGATAGTCCTATTTATCTATAAAAAGGCCTTGCATTCCCATCATTTTGATATTATGTCAAAATTTTATTTTGATAAAAGAACGAGGAAGAGAAAGAAATTATTTTTTCTCTTTTATGTGATAAGAACTAATCCCGTGCAATGTAATTTTAAAGATAATTTTTAAAATAATAGAAGTTTTCTAATTACCCATCTAAGTATATAAATCTATTTTCTATATAACAAAATTATAGAAAGTATGATTAGAGAGATCTGAAATTATAATTTTTATCTTATTAAACGAATTGATATTTTATGATATTATGAATTGATACGTGGAATGATTATTTTTTTATATTTAAATGAATTGAAATATGAAAACAATTTTTTTTGCTGGATTGGGGGATTTGCAAATTTTTCTATGCTTCTCATCTTTAATTTTAACACAGAACAAAATAGTTAAAATTATTTTAAAAATAATAAATGATCTATAATAAGATAATATTTTAATGCATTATTTTAATTGTAAATTTTTATATTTTACCAATAGATCTCAAATATTAAAAAATGATATGACCTAATATTTAAATATTTATTCACATTTTTAGATGGATAGTGGGGGAAGATGTTCAAAGATATTCACAAACTTTAGATATCCCAAAAAAAAAAAAAGAAAGATATTTAAAAATATTATTTTTATTATTTTTAATTGTTATTTTATTTTACAATAACATGTATGTCAATGAATCATGCTTTAGATTACACATGCATAAATTCATCGTCTCTAGCATTAGCTAAATGGATGGGATTGATTAAAACTTTCTTTGATTTAATTGCCATAGTATATTACGTAGGATTAAATAGAAAAAAAAAAAAAAACTTGATTCTATTTAACTAAATAACTCGTGCAGAAACGTATAATTGATTAGGTGATGAGACTGAAGGCTATTGTCATGAACGAAGCCACAAAGAAGCAAGTCCCAACCGGTCACCCAGAGGCCTCCAGCGATGAGTCCGTGGTGGCCACATCAGCGGCCGCCATGTACACCTCTAGCAAGGGACAGGGCACCAGCAAGCAAAACCATCACCACCACCACTCCAAGGTTGACGAGTATAATTATCCACTGTCATCGCCTTATTGGGCTGCTCTCCCATCTTATCCTTGAAAATTAACTATAGTAGTAGTAATCATCCCGGTACCCATGCTTAAGAAGTAAATTACGTCGAAATAGTTTAATTAGTTGCTAATTTTGTATAACTAATTAATGCTCGTAGTGTACACAGTACTTCCTTAAGTTTACCATTATGAAGCAATATATATATTTTTATTTCAGCGTAAAAATATATTTTTTTACATAAATATCAATTCCTTACATGTAAGTGGCTTTCAGTGTAAAAGTATATATACATATATCAACAGCCATCTGGGTGATATGCAATCTATTGATTAGCGAAACTGCATGTATTTGAAAAATTTTATGTGTTTATGTACGAATTGATTTATAAAGTATAATAAGAAGGGGACGAAAAAAGAGCCGTAGACATAAATATAGTGTCCGTGGGTGGGGTCATTTAGGGACTAGGATCTTCCATAAAGGAGGAGATTTTTTTTCTTTTATGGATTCTTTTAATCATTAAATTTTAATCTAAAAAGAAAAAAAAACATTATTGGCGAGTTTTGATGTCAACCAAAAAGAAGAATATTATTGGTGATATTTTGGGTCGAAAGCCTTCAGATTTGATGTGCCATATGTACATAAGAGAAAGCGGAGTATTAGTAGCCTCCATGATTTTTGCTTCAGGATTGCCAATGATGGTTAGAAATATGGATGCTGTTTGTGTATTTGTGAATTTGGCTGATAATGTTGGCCCATTTATTGCCAATTTGGATGATGTATTTAGATGAAAAGTTGACTTGTCGATATGTAACGAGATAATAAAGTTGCGGGATATTTCAGTTTTGAGGTTTTGATTGTGATCTAATGTTCGTGCCGAATTTCAACGCAGGTTCATATAAAAATTTGAGCACTGGGTTAAAATTTGATATGGCGATAATTCACAATCAAGTGATCAATCAAAGTAGTGTAGCGAAAGTATGTGGGTCTGTAGCCTTTAGTTGTAAAATTTGATTTAGATTTTTTGGTAGAGAATCTGATTTGAGATCTGGTTTGAGAACGTTGATTATATGGAGGTTTTGTTGAGTCCTGTAATTTTGGAGAAGTGGCGGCTTTGATTAGATCGGTTTGAGATCTCTCGGAATAGAAGGAGATTTGTGCCAACAAAGTGGTAGGTAGGTAGATCTATTCTCAACCTATGTGTTTGCTATTCAGGATCAGATGTGTATTAAAAGTTTGCGCTGTAATGTCTTTTGTCTTCGTTTTGAGCAGAACAGTTGTAAAGTTATCGTTGGATAATCCATGCTAGGATTAGGCTCCGAACGAAACTCTTTTCTGCGGAAGAAGCTTTTGTAAATGTTAGAAGTGAAGATCTATTTTGTTCAAGTAGTCATGAAGCTGGACGCAATCAAGTAGAGTCTCGATTGTTGGATGAAAGTTTGGGGAGAAGTTGAGGTTGTCAGCAGCTATAGTGGAGTTGAAGTGGTCTGAATTCGTAAGGAACGTCGAATATTCTCCACTAGCGGAGTGGCGTGTTGATCATGCGTCTTGTGCCTAAAGAAAGAAGCTAAGAAAGAGAAGCGTTCGAGATTTTGTTTCTAGTCTGCTTTGGATGGAAAGGAATTTGGTAGCAATTTGGATGATGATGGATAAGTTGATAAAATTGGCTCATTGCTTGCTGATCAGAATGTCATTCTCAAGTTTGACCGTCAGCAAATTATCGAAATGAGAAGGTTGCAAGGTATTCAAATTTTGAGGCGCTTGATTGCGGTTAGAAATAGATAATCGATCAGAGTTGTGCAATGGAAGTGTATAGACTCACAGCTATCGGTTACACGATTTAATTTGATGATTGAAGGAAGAGATCAGATTTGTAGCCTGATTAGATGTTCAAGAAGAGTGGTTAGATATTTCAGAAAGCATCTTGAAGAAAAGAATTTCAAGTTTCAGGGGCAACTGATAGATTAAGGTTGAGGTTCGATTAGTCTTTTAAGGTTTTGTAGCGAACTGAGAGGTGGCCCAGTAGATTAGCGTTGCCCCGAGTTTGGTGAATCGTGATGATGTGTTTTGTATATGTTTGTTGAGAGAAATAGATGTTGATTCTTAGCATGCGATCGAGCGTGAATTGTTACTGATTTCGATAAGCTATTTTATGTTGAAGGTTTTGGCCCAAATTTTGAGATAGAAGGGATCAAGTATTGAGGAATAAGACTACCATTTTGATTATGATATTTTTGGAAAATCTTTCGGTTAAGAAAATATATGTATGATCCATCCCATGTGATTGGGCTTGAGTCATTGAAAATTGGTGATAATTTATCGTATGTTGGGGTTTTAGTTCCGATATTGGGATAGAAAGATCAGGTGTTGAGGATCAAATTTTTGGAGGAATCATTTAGTTGAGATTAAGTCTGGAAGAATTATTCTTATTTGTTCAATGATTGATGTGCAAAAATTTCGATAACGAAATTTTTATAAGGAGGAGAGAATGTAATATTTTGAATCCCCGTTTAGATTATTTTAACGTTAATTATAATTTTGGATATTTCGGCATGGTGAAAATAAATTATAAAACTTTGAGGAATGATCGAAATTTTGGAGTGGTATCCGGAGTGCGCCCGTATTGTTGTCTGAATACCGATTGAGATTTTAAAATAAAAAAGTAAAATAGAAAATATAAATATAATAATATATAATAATAATAATAATAAATAAAAAAAAAGAATAAAAAGAATAGGAAATCGGGAAGATAAGGAAGTCAGCAAGAGAGAGGGACAGTAGAGAGAAAAGGAAAGGGGGGTTAGGGTTCGAACGAAGAAGAAGGAGGAGGAAGAAGGAGGAGGAGGGAGAGGAGGAGGGGTCGTTGGCGGCGGCGGTGGCTCGCTGGTGAGGCCGCGAAGGCTGCGACGTGCAGTGGTAGTGCGAGTTGCGCAAGGAGAGGGGGAGAGAGACGGCAGCCACGTAGCGGTGCCGGCGCCAGTGGGGTGATGCCGGAGAGGCCAGTGACGGCCATGTGAGGTGACACGGTAGTGGAGCGACGATAGCGAGTGGCCAAGCAAAAGGCCACGCACGTAGGAAAATGGAGGAGAGTGGAGGGCACGCGGTGGCTGAGAGAGGAATCGGCTGATTTGGATGCTTTGGAACATCCTTTCTTTAGATCTGTAGAGTATAAAGTCGATGTAAGTATCCTCTAACCCTATCATTGGTCTGATTTAATTTATGATATATTTTGACTACTATAAAAGATTTTATTAACATGCATATATTTTTATAAACCCTAAATTTATTAATTATGTACATGCATGTATGTTTTACTAGTCGTGCGGTGATTTTACATTGGTATTCATGATTTGGAGGGTTTTCAGATACTCGGACGGTATATATATATATTTGTATATCTGTATGTTGTGAAACTATGAACCAGGCCTTGCATTAATCATACATGCTGTTGGGGGCAGGATCACTACGGGGTCATGACGGTCCGAGACCCGAGAGGTAGTTTATGTGATCCGAGGTATGAGATATTGGTACCGCTCCTGACGGGGGGTTTAGTCCCGACGGGGACGTATATAATATGGCCACTTCCGCCGGAAGGAAGGTTGAGATGTTCATTAACTGACCACCTGTTTGTGCATTTAAATGAGAACCATTGTAAGGAATTAATGAAATAATATATTCGGATGTTCTAATATATATAACTAAAACTTGATGTTGCACCAAAAATCGTGAGTGGTAAAATATAGTTAGCAAGTTTCTAATCTATGGAAGACAGAGTACATGGATGGTCTTGAGCTACTGTCCTAAATCGCAGCCGATATAGTCGTAGTTACCGGACAATGGTAACCCTTCCTCAAGTTGGTATTATTGATCTTTGGTTCTCCGATTTCATGCATACTTTGTATTTCTGCATGTATTTGGGTAGATTATTATTTGAGATACGTGGTTTGGCCCGGGATGGGCAATAGAAACATCTCATACATATTAACGTGTGTAAGCCCCAAAACATGTTTTACATTTATATGTTTTGGTTCCGACTTCTTGATTTCAGCGTATGATGCATGAGATTTGGATCCGGACGATAATATGTGTCCCATATAGATGTGGTCACAGTCACGATTATGTAATGTGTCTTCGGATCAAATGATATGATATCGTTTATAAAATTTTATTTGATCGTTATTTATTATGAATATATCCAAAAGAACTGTTTGATACGGATGATAATTTAGTACAAAATATCTCTTCGGTTTTCAGGAATTTCACGGACATTTTGTTTTGTTTTACGCGATTGTTATGCGATATCCCTACTTATGATTTATGTGTACTATTTTATATGATGTTGGTACTTGTTGAGCTCTAGGCTAACGTTTTTATATTTTATCCATTTAGACTAGTGGCATAGATGCACTTGTAGGAGTGCGGACATGATCTGGTACGGATATCTCTATCATTGAATAGAGATATTATGTTGGGTATGTTTTTGATCCCGATGTTGTGTTATGGTTATTATTTATGACCGAATGATGGACAAGATCATTGTATGAGAAATATTAAAGTTGTATATTTGGATACCTTCCTTACGATATTTGCTTATCAAGTCATATATTATATTTGTCCGGATTTACATCCAATGAGATCTTGTACGGGTTTTATTATATTGAGTCCTGTATGTATTCGAATTGTCACGCTTGAGTTGAGTTTTTATGATTGATGGAAACATTATTATTAATTTTATTTTTGACCTGCGTATATTGTATACTTGGGTCGTGATAACTTTTTTCCTTTTTTGTAGCCCACTGGTCGGTCAACGGGTTGACCTCATTGAATATAGAGAGAGAAAGAGATTGAGTAACGGAGAAGTTGGCATTTATATCTAAGTATGTCAACGGTTGGCAGTGTTATGTTATTCTCATAACGAGGATCTTACTGCGCGGAGTAGGATTTTAATTTTAAAAAAGTAACTTTTTTTTGGTTTTTAAATTTCATAAAATTAAAGAAAAAACTTCTTGTTTGGGACAAAAATCCTGCTTCGCGGAGCAGGATCCCCCAACCCTGTTATGCTCCTCCCTATCTTAGATTTCTTATCTATTAAATAGTTGACATTATTTTAAAGTGATTTATAATATAGATTAAAATGGTAATCTAATGTGGTATTTTTTATTAGGTTAAAAATATAAATAAAATCTATATAGGGAAAACTACAATCCAAACAGAAAGACGGACAGGAGAAAAAAAAAAGGATACGATCATATATTCAATTTAATAAATTAAAATCCGTTATAAGTCGAAAGCGAAGAAAACATGTGCCGAGACATCAATAGCATTGAAATGTTGGTGAACCTAGCTAATTGCATTCGAAATATATTACTTTTGATATATATATATATATATATACATCCAAGATGATCATTTTCTAATTCAATACTTATTTTAAATTTGATATATAATTTGAGTACGAGATTACTAATAGTTTAATATTAGATTCTGTTTCGGATTTGATGATTAGATTTTGACATCGATGATTTAGATTTATATTTGTTATTTGATTTGACATTTCTTCTTGGACTTACCCTCTAATTTATTGGACAAGTTTATTTTCATATATGATATTTACTGAATTTTAAACTCATATTTTATATTTTTTTCTTTTAGAGTAGAGGGTTGACATTCATTGTAGGAGCAGGACAATATTCACTGTGGTATCATATTTTCTGGTATTATTATATCTATTTAGATATTGATTGATTTCATTTGAATTGTCTTTAGATTTTAGAGTTGATTGAAAGGAAACCCTTGGACCGTGTGTTGAAGATGTATGAATTTATTTTATTATGTGGATGAGTCATTATTGTCTTTTGGATATTTTTTTCTTATGACTGTTTATGGCAGGTCATATTTGTATTGTTTGAATGGTTATACGATGAAGTTTTATACAGGTTATATTTAGATCTTATGTATGTTTGGTTTGTTACACCTGACATGAAATTTATTTATCTATTATTTGGGATTTAATTATTTAACTGTTTGACCCGCTTGGTTTGGGTTCATGCACCAACCGTATAACTTTATAACGGAAACTCTGATCCAATGGATCACTTTCGAACCTTATTAGGGTTCTAAGATCTAATTTTATTGCTGGCACCAAACTTGATCTGCTATATTAGGCCGACCTTACCTAATAGCATTCGGGGCAAAAATGTTGATACTATATCTAAAAATAAAATTCAAGACCCCATAAGGAGTAAGAGTGCGGGGTGATCAAGCCACCGCTCAAACCTAATACTTGCCTAGATAAGCTAGTTGGTGCCAACTCAACCGATCGAGGAGTTTGACTTTTGAGATGAAGCTACTATTCAATAAGGCCAACTTGGTAAATCCACTTTGTAAATTCCTCTGGATTTGAGCGAGCCTGAAAAATACGTTCATGTCGGTGGTTCTCTTCCCGATAATTTACGAGAGTAGTTGATGATATTCCTTCGTCAGAACTTGGACGTTTTTGTATGGACGCCAACAAACATGCTAGATATACCAACTAAGGTAATGGTTTATAAATTATGCCTGATCTCTAGACATAAGTCGGTTCGGTAGAAATGAAGGAACCACTCCATAAAGAAACTCATTGTGATAAGGGAAGAGGTTAAAAAACTACTCGACATAAAAATCATAAGGGTGGTCCAATACCTAAACTGGCTATCAAATATTGTCCTCATCAAGAAGACTAATAAAAAGTTGAGGATGTACATCGATTTCAAAGATGTAAATAAAGTATACCCAAAAGATAGCTTTCTGCTACCGATGATCGATCTATTGGTGACCTCAACTTCCGAACATGAACTAGTAAACTTCATGGACATTTACTTAGAATACAACCATATTCAAATGTGCTTGAAAGACGGGGAGCTGACCTCATTTAAAATTGACCAAAGGACTCACTATTATAAGGTTATACTCTTTGGCATGAAAAACGTATGGGTGACATATCATTACCTAGTCGACAAAATGTTCTAGGCCTTAATAGGAAGGAATACGGAGGTCTGTGTGGATGAAATACTTGTTAAAAGCGTACTAACAACGACCGTATATGAAACCTAACCAAAGCTTTTGAAGTGCTCCAAACACACCAAATGAAATTGAATCCAGTGAAGTGCGTGTTCAGAGTTATTTAAGAAAAATTCCTTGACTTCATGGCATCCTATCGGGTGATTGAGATAAACCTAGATAAAATTAAATCAATTATTGATATGAATTCGATCCGAGCCTTAAAAGAAGTCCAAAAGTTAATCGAGAGACTCGCCGCAATCACCAGAGTCCTGGTGAAATTTGTTAAAAAAATGCATTTTCTTCTTTAAGGCTCTGATAGGGGATAAGGCAAATGGGTTCTACTGGATAGAAGAATGTTCAATCCAATACCCAATCAAATCATGATGTGAAATAAAATCTAATAATCAGATGTTCCAATCACATGCGCAGAAATTAAAGTAGGACCGAAAGTAGATAATCTAAAAATTTGGCTCAAAATATATAATTAAAATCAAATGTACGAGACATACTAAAAATCATCTATGGACAAAATTAGCATATCCAAAACTCAAGTCTAAATAAAAATCTAAATACAAATTCATGTTGAAATAAAATGTATGCACTAAATTTAAATTCTATTTATTTAAAAATTAATTTGAAGAACAGTTATACATACTCCCAAAATTTTAGGCCAAATCAAATGCAGTTTAAGCTAACATGTTAAGCCACTTATATAGTCCATCTTCCATAGATAAGGTTTCCTACTATATTTTGTCACCTATAATTTTAGATATAATTCTCAATTTTGTCAAATATATTAAAACGTTTGAATATATTATAAATTTTAATTAAATAACCAAAGGAGTAGGTCACTACATTCAAGTAAAGGTAGTGACCACAATCTCGACACGTGCATGTGAAAATGTACGGTCCATGTAAAATTTCATGCTCATTTTTATACAGATATAAAAATACACAGTGTCCGATATTTATCTATTTTTTTAAAAAAATCATAAAACTCTCAAATAATAATAGAAACAAAACAAATCCTTTAAACAACCAGTAAAACTGTTATGTATGCACAAGAAAAACAAACGGGATAGTTAAAAATACATGCACAAATTCAAAACCTCTAAATCGAAACAAAACATTTTCAAATGCAAAATCAGACAAAGAATATGGTTAAAGAATATTTACCTCGACCTATACCAAGCAGATCTGACGAAAAGATGCCCAATCTACTTAAACTGCGCTTTCTCTATTCCTTCTGCGTTCTTTCTCTTTCCTCCTTCTGCCACAGGATTGATGCTCACCGTGCACACAGCTCTTTAAATAGCCAAACCCGCGCTCGAGTATCACTCGAGCACTACCCGGGTGCAACCATTCTAGCACTAACGCTTGAGCGAGCCTCGAATTCTTCTCGGGTGTACTCATACCGGAATCAGTGCCTAGGGTGTGCTGCGAGCAATGGCAGTTTAGAATCAGTGCCTCAAGCATGCATTAGGTATCGTACCACCGAACCAAATATCCTTCAAATTTCACAAAATAATTACTTCAAAATACATCCAATTAATCCAAAAATTATAAATAATATTAAAATCATCTAGATAAGGGTCCGGGGTATTACAGTTGACAAATTGAACTTGAAAGGAAGTCGATACATCCTAGCCTCCCTAGTAAATGATGACCTACCCAATTCAGTCGAGTGATCGGCCGTACTCCCATGAAACAATTGCTATTCAAGCATCCTGATTCTTTCCTTCACCTCGTAGGTGGATGCAATCCTCTTTACATTGAAAAATGTCCTTAATTCCAAATGATTACTGACACCCAAGGAACTTGCCGACTCAGAACATTCCTTGGAAGGCTAGTGCATGAAGCCTTGTCTTATGCCGAAGGCCTTTGAGCCAAGATGAGATCTTTTCAAGTGAGGTTCCTCAAGCCTCAAAGTCTCTAGGTCACTGCATTATCCCCTTGGAGGCATGCTTTTTTTTCCCAATTCCTCCTTCTGGAAGTGAAGGCTTGAGAATTGGAGTGTGGAACCCTCAGTGGGCATCCCTCTAACCTGTCACAAAGAGATTTAAGTATCTTTGACATTGTATGAACCTAAACTGCTAAGGACTCTACATTTACGTTTCCATGAGAAGTGACATCCTTGAGTGGTAAGCTCGTTTGAGCCCTAGTACTCTCCATGATTGTTTTACTTTATCGAGTAAAGCTTGATTCTCCTTATTCAAAGATTTTGATTGATGACGAGAACTGGTAGCTCGACCACGTTTCCACTGGCAATGCCAATAATGTGTCCCATGGACTTAAATTGTCACACGAATTAAAAAGTCGGGTTATTCCTTATGATAGTCTAAATAACATGGGGTGCAGTTTTCCTGATTATAAATCATTATTCTACATATCACAATAAACTACACGAGAGGTAAGAGATATATAAGATTCACTTTCTATTATATCCTTCAAAGTTTAAGTCAGCAATCTTTCTAAAGAGATAAAAAATTATGGAGAGAAAATAAGTGTTGGAATGAAAGGAGGATACGGATGAGTATAAATCAGGAGGACATGGCTCCACTTAGGTGCATTAGTTACTTAAGTGTCTCTTTTTTCATGAATTTCTCCTCCTCCTCTTCAGTTTGGAATGAATTGAATTTATAGTTCGATTTCTAACCGTGCGATATGTTCTATAACCATTGCCTATGCTTTTTTTTTTTTTTTTTTTGTGAATTTCTTCTCCTCCTCTTCGATTTGGAATGAATTGAATTTATAGTTCGATTTCTACCGTGCGATCTGTTCTAAAACCACTACCTATGCTAAATGGCGCTTCAAGATAGCCATTAGGAGGCGTTATTCTTAGAGTGTAACCATTTTTTGAATTAATAAGAAAACCATCAAACTGCTAATGTGAGAATGTTTCAACCGTTTCTAGATCAGATCATTTATTGGGGTGTCATTATCTCTCGGTCAACAGTAACAATTCGTTAGTATTGAATGCCCCGTTTAATTCTTTGCAAAGTCATTACTTGATTGACCCATTCGGTTTAATACTTTCTTATTTGGGCCGTTAGCATTTGGGCCCTACTTCAATTTTAAGTTAGGCCAATTTATTTGAGACAATATCTAGCAATACTCTTGTTATATAAAAACATATATATATATATATATATTTTGTGGAAAGCGAAATTTTATTTATTTATTTAACAAAGAGTTATTTTTTATTTTATTTCTGGTTGATCAGATAATGTGGCCATACCCATGCACGTAGTACTATGTACAAATAATATATATGATAAGTATGAACAACAGCAGCTCCTCTATAAATATCTACTACAACTGCCTCTTCCAATTCTTCCTTTCTTCCCACCAAAATAGGGATGATGTATATATTAGATTTTATTATGAGTTTTACGTCCGTTTAATTGATACGTGAATTTTATCTATCATATTTTTACATGTATGTGTGTGTACGAAATGCTTGTCAGCCAATTCAATTCAACGCTGCAACAGTTCAGGCAGAGTATTTAAAAAAGGTTGTGCTTGTACCTCGTTCCTTGAAAAACCCAAGAATCGTCGCCAGCTTTTAAAAGGAAGAATGATACCGGGTTTTGGGATTCTGCTTCACTTGGAGAAGCAGGATCTCTTACTTTTTTTACAATGGTCTTTGAATTGAATAAAAAATCAATCTAAAAGTCATAATTTAAAAGTATAAAAAAATATTAAATATAGTTATATTTTTTTAAAAAATAAATTATAATATTAATATTTATTAAATGTTAAATTATTAATTATTTTTTAAAAAATTATTATATAAATATTATTAAATAATATTTAAATTCCAGTCATTGAATTTTTTTTTAATCCAATGGCCGAGATTGGAGAAACAGGGGGTCTTGCTTCACTAAAAGAAGCAAGATCCCCTGTCCCAAAAGGAAGAATGATACCACCACACAGCTACATCATCTCATTTAATGCTGGAGGGGGGCCATAAATATTAAGTAATATCAGCCGAAAAGTATAGCGTACGGATTATAAGATGGAAAACACGGTTGGCAACCACAACTTGGATATTATAATTAGGTTTATGGTTACAAATTTAATTCTTATTATTTTATGCATTGACTTAGGGAATATACAATCTTCACGTATGAGGTCATGTGTAGGGTGGGATTTCTTTAAAGCCAAAAATATATACAAAACTCTCTCTATATACAGGTTTGGAGAGCAGGCGGCTCATTTTAGGTCTATTATGGTTGTTTTTGGGCTTGAATACATGGCCACCACCAAATTTTATAACAACTACTTTTGGGTCAATATGAAATAAAAGCTAAAAAAGATATTGACCATACATTTTGTAGTAAGGTATAAAATAAGGATAAGGACATGTATGAGACGTACGGTACCCTTGGTTACTAAAATAAAATAAGGTAAGAATTAAATTATTATTTTCAGATAATGGAATAAGATGATAACAGAATTGAGAATTGTTATTTTCATATTTGATTATTAGAATAAAATAAATTAAAAATAAGTATTTTAATATTTAATTTGTAAAATAGTACGATGAATAATGTATGAATTTATCGTAATTACTTTCTTATCCTTATTTAATAAAAAGATATCATCTTTCCTTATATATATATATATATATATTATTTAGTATAATATATATTTTTATAAAAAAAATATATTTATTAATTATTTGATATAATATTACGTCTTATTAAATATAATATTTGATATAATATTACTTATTATTATATAATTTATAATATTACGCATTAAATATTTATTGCGCATATATAATTACATGTATATATCAAATATTTATTAATTATTTGACATAATATTATGTATTATTAAATATTATATTTGATATAATATTTGATATATTATTACGTATTATTATAAATACGTAATATTACATACTAAATATTTATTAAATATTATGTATATATAATTACGTGTATATATTAAATATTTATTAAATATTTTATATAATATTATATATTATTAAATATTATATTTGATATATTATTTGATGTGATATTACGTATTATTATATAATACGTAATATTACGTAGTAAATATTTATTAACTATTATGTCTATATAATTACATGTATATATCAAATCTTATTAAATATTTGATATAATATTACATATTATTATATAATACGTAATATTATGTATTAAATGCTTATTAAATATTACGAATATATAATATTATGTGTATATAATAAATATTTATTAAATATAATAATTAAATAACTATATATCAAATAATTACTTGTGTGTGTATATATTTATATATTTATTTATTTATATAAGAGTATTTTTAAAATACAAAAAAATTAATATGAGAATAGTTATTCTCGACTACCTGGGAATAACTAATATCAATGGGGAAGTAGTAATAATTATTTTCTAATATCCGAGAATTACTATTCTTTTAGAAATATCTAATCCTTATCAAAATACAATCAAATAGTGAAATAAATATTTCTAAAGGAATAAGGTTATAATAAAATTTCTATTCCCACCAACCAAATATGGAATTTGTTGGATTTCAATATAAGGACCCGTAAAACACGGCCAAAAGAAAGGCCCAAGCGAAAAGCCCAGAAATGTGTTCACGGACCAAGAGGGCTGGATGGCCCAAGAGGCCCCAAAGCACAGGCTAATGTCCCAAGGGCCGAGACTACAACAAAGATCCGAGTGGTCCCAGCCTGTAAGAAGCTCGAGGATATCACGAACGGCTGGCGATATCTAGATACGAGGACAAGAAGAAGCCCGAGAGCCCTGAAAGTTATATCAAGTCTCAGATCAGTCTGAGAAGTCAAGAAGAAACTCGAGGACCTTCCATAAAGGTCCTCCAAGAGCTGCCTCCTCCAACAAGTCCGCGAACCCACAAAGCAGTAAGGTATGCCACACGAGGACGAGGACTATCTCACACATGACCGAGAACGCCAGCTAAGCAATTTCGCTGATTCCCAAGAAACACGCAACGACTGCCAGTCGCCGCCTCCACAGGGCACGCTTGGTCAAATCGGAACTGACACCTAGACCCTGAGCACCTGACATGCTCAAGCCTACCAGTTGCGCCAGCTGCATGCTACCCCTCACACGTCAGCAGCATTAAATGTGGCCAGTGGGATAGTGGACTGTCTCTTTGCCACCCGCTGGCCACCATGTGTCCCCTCCCAAGCGGCACATTTTTCCCTATAAATACTTAGCAAAGGTACTTGCCTAGGGGACTTTTCTGGCCCTTTCCTTCCTACTCACTCCAAAAGAAAAAAGTCTTCTTTCCGGCTCATCCTAGACACAAAGGGAAAAGACTCAGACTCTCCCTTAGCACCTTCTACCTTTCTTCCCAACAAGAAGGAACATAGGAGTGACGAAACTTCCCAACGAGAGAAGCCCCTAAGGAGAGAAATACAAAACAAGAGACAAGGAAGGGATTCACTCTAAATACTTGTACTTTGTAAATACTTCTATCTAAATAGTGAAGCATTTCTAATAGGCCTGGAGTCCTGTGATTTTTTCATCCTCATTTAAGAGGAGATTTTTCTCGTAAAAATCTAGTCTCAATTTCTCCCTCTCCACATCCATCACCCCCGAACACTTATATTGTACGTGGACCCCAAGTTCTGAAATGCAACATTGGTACCGTCTGTGGGAGGCTGATAAAAGGCTCACAAGCTTTCCCCCTCACGGAACAACCAGCGCTCCGAAGATGGTGAGCAGGCAAGACAGCAGCTCCACCCGGGCGGTGGAGCACTTCGACAGGTGCCTCCCATCAGGCGGCAGGATGAGTGGCAGCCCTGGTACTAGCATGCGCAAGCTAGTACAGAAGGTGGATAGCCTTTTAAGGGCCGTCCGTACCCTCCTCGAGAGGGTGGACGAGCAGTCCAGGGGCATGCACCCCGAAAGCCTGCGTCCAGCAGCGCCTCAGAGACAACAAGCGGCGCGGGCTCCCAGCGAGTTGAGGGACTACCTCAACAGAAAGAAGTCTATGAGCCAGGCCTCGACGAAGAAGGGGCTCAAGAGGCTCTGAAAAACGATTTTTGGACCCAAAATCGGTGAAACAAGCCAATCGGGAGGATGAGAAGACTCCCTGTCCCCGAGGACAGGGGAAGGAAAAAGAAGGACGAGCGACCAAATGAAGACTTAGGGACCATCCGCGCAAAACGACCCCGAATGGTTGGTCCCTGGAGGAGAAGGGCCATCTGGCCCACCTGCTCTCACTGAGTCTCTCACCAGCATCCTAAGACAGATTAGGGACGAAGAGTTCCTAAGATGGCCCAAGGCGTTGAAGAATCTAGAGGAGGCAACCAAGTGGGAGTACTGCCATTACCACTGCAACTGCGGCCATGATACCGAGGACTATAGAAAGATCGAGGAGAAAATCGAGCAGCTGGTAATGGAAGGCTATCTCGACCGCTTCCTGTCATGACCTAGGCATGGCCCCGGAACAGCAGAACGCAGCCAATCGTGCCGCTCGAAGGGCAAGGCCATAATGGGCGCGGAGCACTCCTGACCACCCGCTGGGGGCGCCAATACCGGCGAGGCCAGCACTGAACGTAACTGTCAGGAGGACCAAGGAAACAGCAATGAGGAGCATGAAAGTCCAAGCACGCGGACTGATGCAACGTAAGGACTAGAAAGGGCCCTAGAGGCCACGCAATGTAACACGTGTACATCAATGAAAACGTCCTTTCATTATGTCTACTGTGAAGCATTCTCATGTTCCCTCATCAACAGCAAAGCAACTCCAAAAACTTGGCTATGACCGAGCGGCCCCAGAGGCCGAACTCTAAAAACTCGGCTGTGACCGAGCGGCCCCAAAGGTCAAATTCTAAAAACTCGGCTGTGACTGAGAGGCCCCAGAGGTCGAACTCCAAAAACTCGACTGTGACCGAGCGACCCCAGAGGTCAAACTCCAAAAACTCGGCTATGACTGAGGGGCCCTAGAGATCGAACTCCAACACTGAAAAATCCGAGAGGTCAAAAGGTTAAAAGGCTAAGAATCCTAAGGAGATCACACACTCAAAGCTAAGAGTAAGGCGTTGCGCATCGCGCCACACACAAAAAAAAAGAAAAAAAAAAGAGAACAACACTTGTACAAGCAAGACAAAAGAAGACCAAAGAAAAGTCCAAAGCCTTAATGTAGAAAGGACAAGTCTTATTCATAAAAATGAATTCATGTACAACGTATGACAAAATAAGAAAAAGAAACAAAATGTCAAGGGAGCGCCTCTTGACTCCCTTTTCCTTGAGCCTCTTAAGCTCCTGAAGACCCTGCCTGGTCCGCCGGAACTGGCTCCTCGGGCGTAAGAGGTTCATCTTCAAGCCCTGCCTAAGGAGGCCCAGGGAAATGCCTCCCAGCAACACCGTATAAGTCCTCTACGCTTAAGGCACTAGCGTTCCCGGGATCGAGGACAGCCACAGGAAACCGTGGGCGGATCAGTCGCAGCAATCACTCGAGCAATCCTCCTCCTGCCACAGGATTGATGCCCACTATGCACACTGCTCTTTAAATAGCCAAACCCGTGCTCGAACATCACTCGAGCACTACCCGGGCGCAACCATTCTAGCACTAACTCTTGAACTAGCCTCGAATTCTCCTCAGGTGTACTTATACTGGAATTAGTGTTAGGGTGTGCCACGAGCAATGGCAATTTAGAATTAGTGCCTCATGCATGCATTAGGCATTGCACCACCAAACCAAATATCCTTCAAATTCCACAAAATAATTACTTCAAAATACATCCAATTAACGTAAAAATTATTACTAATATTAAAATCATCTAGATAAGGGTCCGGGGTATTATAGTCGACAATTTGAATTTGAAAGGAAGTCGATACATCTAGCCCCCCAGGTAAATGATGACCTACCCAATTCAGTGGAGTGACCGGCCGTACTCCCATGAAACAATTGCTATTCAAGCTTCCTGATTCTTTCCTTCACCTCATAGGTGGATGCAATCCTCTTTACATTGAGAAATGTTCTGAATTCCAAACGATTACTGACACCCAATGAACTTGCCGACTCAGAACATTCCTTGGAAGGCTAGTGCATGAAGCCTCATCTTATGCTGAAGACCTCCCTATGTCCTGTGAGTAGCATGAATTTTGTTACTCTAGACTCTCTTCCCTAACTTCGAAGTAAAGATGGCCTTTGAGCCAAGATGGGATCTTTCCAAGTGAGGTTCCTCAAGCCTCAAAGTCTCCAGGTCACTGCATTATCCCCTTGGAGGCATGCTTTTTTTTTTTCTCAATTCCTCCTTCCGGAAGTGAAGGCTTGAGAATTGGAGTGTGGAACCCTCAGTGGGCATCCCTCTAACCTATCACAGAGAGATTTAAGTATCTTTGACATTGTGTGAACCTGAACTGCTAAGGACTCTACATTTACCTTGCCATGAGAAGTGACATCCTTGAGTGGTAAGCTCATTTGAGTCCTAGTACTCACCATGATTGTTTTACTTTATTGAGTGAAGCTTGATTCTCCTTATTCAAAGATTTTGATTGATGATGAGAACTGGTGGCTTGACCACGTTTCCACTGACAATGCCAATGATGTGTCCCATAGACTTAAATTGTTACACAAATTAAAAAGTCGGCTTATTCCTTATAATAGTCTAAATAACAGAGGGTCTAGTTTTCGTGATTATAAATCATTATTCTACATGTCATAACAAACTAAACGAGATGTAAGAGATATATAAGATTCACTTTCTATTATATCTTTCAAAGTTTAAGTCAGCAATCTTTCTAAAGAGACAAAAAATTATGGAGAGAAAATAAGTGTTGGAATGAAAAGAGGATAAGGATGAGTATAAATTAGGAGGACATGGCTCTACTTGGGTGCATTTGTTACTTAAGTGTCTCTTTTTTTGTGAATTTCTTCTCCTCTTCTATTTGGAATGAATAGAATTTATAGTTCGATTTCTACCGTGCGATGTGTTCTGAAACCACTGCCTACGGTTTTTTTTGTGAATTTCTTCTCCTCCTCTTCAATTTGGAATGAATTGAATTTGTAGTTGATTTCTAACCATGCGATCTGCTCTAAAACCACTACCTATGCTAAATGGTGTTTCAAGATAGTCATTGGGAGGCGTTACTCTTAGAGTGTAACCATCTTTTGTATTAATAAGAAAATCATCAAATTGCTAATGTGAGAACTGTTTTGACAATTTCTAGATTGGATCATTTATTGGGGGTGTTATTATCTCTCGGTCGACAGTAATAATTCGTTAGTATTGAATGCCCCGTTTAATTCTCTGCAAAGTCATTACTTGGTTGACCCGTTCGGTTTAGTATTTCTTTATTTGAGCCGTTAGCATTTGGGCCCTACTTTAATTTTAAGTTAGGCCAATTTATTTTAGGCAATATCTTATAATACTCTTGTTATATAAAAACATATATATATGTTGAGGAAAGAGAAATTTTATTTATTTTTTTAACAAAGAGTTATTTTTTATTTTATTTTTGGTTGATCAGATAATGTGGCCATACTCATGCACGTAGGACTATGTACAAATAATATATATGAGAAGTATGAACAACAGCAGCTCCTCTATAAATATCTACTACAACTGCCTATTCCAATTCTTCCTTTCTTCCCACCAAAATAGGGATGATGTATATATTAGATTTTATTATGAGTTTTACGTCCGTTTAATTGATACGTGAATTTTATCTATCATATTTTTACATATACGTGTGTGTATGAAATGCTTGTCAGTCAATTCAATTTAACGCTGCAACAGTTCAGGCAGAATAGTAAAAAAGGTTGTGCTTATACCTCGTTCCTTGAAGAACCCAAGAATCTTCGCCAGCCTTTAAAAGGTAGAATGATAGCAGCACACAGCTGCATCATCTCATTTAATGCTGGAGGGGGGCCATAAATATTAAGTAACATCTGCAGAAAGTATAGCATACGGATTATAGGGGTTTGGGGATCCTACTTCTTTAAGAGAAGTAGGATTTTCTACTTTTTTCACAATGGCTCTTGGATTGAATAAAAATCAATCAAATGGTCATGATTTAAAGATATAAAAAAATATTAAATATAGTTATATATTTTTTTAAAAAAATTATAATATTAATATTTATTAAATATTAAATTAAAAATTTTAATTATTTTTTTAAAATAATTATATAAATATTATTAAATAATATTTAAATTTTAACAATTAAATTTTTTTCGATCCAATGGTTGAGATTGGAAAAGCAGGGGGTCTTGCTTCTTTAAGAGAAGTAGGATCCCCTATCCCCGAATTATAAGATCGAAAACACAGTTGGCAACCACAACTTGAGATATTATAATTAGGTTTATGGTTATAAATTTAATTCTTATTATTTTATGCATTGACTTAGAAAATATACAGTCTTCACGTATGAGGTCATGTGTGGGGTGGGGTTTCTCTAAAGCCAAAAATATGGTTTGGAGAGCAGTCGGTTCATTTTAGGTCTATTATGGTTGTTTTTGGGCTTGAATACATGGCCACCACCAAATTTTATAACAACTACTTTTGGGTCAATGTGAAATAAAGGCTAAAAAAGATATTGACCATACATTTTGTAGTAAGATATAAAATAAGGATAAGGATACAAATGGAACTTACGACATGCTTGGTTACTAAAATAAAATAATATGAGAATTAAATAACTATTTTTAAATAATATAATAAGACGAGAACAGAAATGAGAATTATTATTCCAATATTTGGTTATTAGAATATAATAAATTGAAAATAAGTATTCTAATATTTGATTTGTAGAATAGTACGATGAATAAGTTATGAATTTATTGTAATTATTTTTTTGTCCTTATTTAATAAAAAATGTATTATTATTTCTTATATATATATATATATATATATTATTTAGTATAATATATATTTTTATCAAAAAAAAATATATTTATTAATTATTTGATATAGTATTACGTATTATTAAATATAATATTTGATATAATATAACTTATTATTATATAATTTATAATATTACGTATTAAATATTTATCGCACATATATAATTATATGTATATATTAAATATTTATTAATTATTTGATATAATATTATATATTATTAAATATTATATTTGATATATTATTACGTATTATTTTAAATACGTAATATTACATACTAAATGTTTATTAAATATTATGTATATATAATTACATGTATATATTAAATATTTCATATAATATTACGTATTATTAAATATTATATTTGATATAATATTTGATGTGATATTACATATTATTATATAATATGTAATATTACGTAGTAAATATTTATTAACTATTACGTCTATATAATTACGTGTATATATCAAATTTTATTAAATATTTAATATAATATTACGTATTATTAAATATTATATTGCATATAATATTTGAAATAATATTACACATTATTATATAATACGTAATATTATATATTAAATACTTATTAAATATTATGAATATATAATATTATGTGTATATAATAAACATTTATTAAATATAGTTATTAAATAACTATATATCAAATAATTATTTGTGTGTGTATTTATTTATTTATTTATATAAAAGTATTTTTAAAATATAAAAAATTAATGCGGGAATAGTTATTCTCGACTACCTGGGACTAACTAATACTAAAGGGGAGGTAGTAATAATTATTTTCTAATATTTGGAAATAACTATTCTTTCATAAATATTTATTCCTTATCAAAATACAATTAAATAGTAAAATAAATATTTTTGAAGGAATAATAGTGAAATAAAATTTGTATTCCCATCAATCAAACATGAAATTAAGGTTCCAAATCAAGTTGTTTTTTTTAGCTAATTTCCCTACGCCTGAAAGTTTGTTGGTTATAATTGAGTTCCACAGCCAATTTATTATCCAGAGTGTAAAAAAGGTGGCAAGGTTTCTTTACTATGGAAGAAAAAATGGTAGTAGTGTGTACTTTTCTTTGTCTTTTTTTTCCTATTAATTCTAAGAGAAATCCCATTTTAATGGCCGTCGTTGATAGACTAAGAAGCAGGGGAATGGTGAAAAGAACAATGTCCGGGTAAAGACGCCCAATTTTTTCTGCCGTGGAATTGAGATGCCGCACACAAGTTTTGCACAGGGGGCGGGCTTCCTACATCTCGGGATTTTGCCTCTCTAATGAAAAAAAAAATTTCTTTTTTTGCATTTTAAACTTATAAAATAATTTTCTTTTTATTGGGTAAAAATAGGCAAAATCCTGCTTTTTCAAAGCAGAATCCCCCACCTGGAGTTTTATCGGAAATAGCTTATTCATTCAACCTTTTTTACACCACTATAATTTAGTAAAGCTCCAACAGCAGTAAAAAAAACATTCTCCTGAGGCCCAATTCCCTAGCAGCTCAGCAGTAAAAACTCCAAATAAGGTAAAATTCGAGAATGACAATGCAAAGTAAACAACAGTGACGGTCTTTCTTGAGGCACCCAGGCGGCGCCACTCCCAAGTGGACTGCATCAATCATGAATAGCTGTCTTAATTAAGTTCGTTAAAACAACAGTGACTGTCTTTCCTGCGGTGGCGACAGGCCATGCATCAGGGGGGAGGTACTGATTTTGTACAGCATTGTAGCTCCAATGCTAGCTTAGCTGTTGTCACTGCCAACTATTAACTCGGATGGAAATTATGTTGGGTTTTAGATTAATTTTCGGTGAGTCTCATGTCCAATTAACATGCCATCTAACAACACACTTGATATTAATGTGAAGTTTCATTAAAATGAAGAATTTTGATGATATAGGAGATCGGTGCATTGTCCATGTTTGGTGGCCACATGTTTGTATTTGGGTTAGTATTAGCGTGTCCAACGGATTCTTGTGTCAAAAGCAATGTCATTTGTTACTGATGCAGGCATGCTAATGGCATGTGTGCCCGGACAATTTTGTCCATGGAGTTCAAGTATCAAATCTGACATATATCTTAAAAAAAAACTCTATTTCTATTTTGGGAACATTTCAGAGAGTATTTGTTTGATATTCATTTCGAATCTTATACTTTATTATATTTGGGTACACTATTCTAATTTTAATTGTAAGACGTATTATCAATTTGTTATTTTTATTCTTGTTATATTTGTTCTTATCGGTTACTAGGTGTGTTAAGGTTAACTTTAACCAGTTATTCACACAATCTGATATGAAAGACTCTCAAGGAATATTATAGTGAAGGTGGTTTGAACTAAATGTCCTATGAGTTCTTCTCTTTGTTGAAAAAAATTTCGTTATTAAATTGATTATATGTTTGTACGTATTTAATTTCTTGTTAAATTGATTGAAAAAGATTTTCTTATTATGTAATATTTTATTTATTTATTCATACTTATAATAAAAAAATAAATAAATATAATATTATTTAGATATGTTTGCAAGGTGCCTAAATGATACTTGCATAACACTTCGGCTTCTTTTATCATTTCTTCCAAAACAGCTGCTTCGTTTCCAGACAAGTGATTTTATAATAATCAATAAATTTTTTTTCTAACATGATGTTATGGCGTCTGTATAAACCAAAATTTTGTTATGACCTAATTCTAACCACTCAACTTCAGATTATTACATGGTGAGAAGGCTTTGAGGGGATATATCTCCCATCCAATCCCCACCCTTGGATGGAGATTCAATGGTAGGGATTTTAAGTAAACAAAATTTATATCGTAGTTATTTTTTTCATTTTTTTAAATTCCTAAATTTATTAATTATTTAACCCAATTGTGAAAGAACCCCTCCCCCAAAAAAAAAAACTATTTAGATAATTTTTTTTTAATTTTAAATTTTTTTCTGTAAAATTCTTTTTTTCATTAAATGGGTGGAAAAAATTATAGCTTCCTATAAGCATGGGCCTCTAATTACTAAATGGGCTTTGGAAGCCCATAAAATGAATGATTTTTATCCCATGTTCTCCTCAGGTTTGCAAAGTAAACTAAGTGAACCTCGTCAAACTTGCAGGGTAATAAATATCACACTCATCCAACTTCACTCCAATTGTAATGCAATCAAATTCTTTTTATTACCTTTACCCCATGTTTGATTGGTTAAAATAGAATTTTTATTCCCATCTTATTCCTTCAAAAATATGTATTCTATTACTTAATTATATTTTGACAATAAATAAATATTTTTAAAAAAATAGTTATTTTTAAATATCAGAAAATAACTATTACCACCTCCCAATTGGTATCAATTATTCCTAATTGGTATTAATTATTCCCATATAGTTGGGAATAACTATTCCCGCATCAATTTCCTTTATATTTCAAGAATGCCCTCACACACACACACACACACACACACACACACGTAATTATTTAAAAATTGTGTTTAATAAATATATATTATATACATGTAATATTATGTATACGTAATATTACATATTATATAATAATATGTATTTTTATATCAAATAGAATATTTAATAATATGTATTATTATATCAAATAATTGATAAATATTTGATATATATATATATATAATTATATATACGTAATATTTAATAAATATTTAATACATAATATCACGTATTATATAATAATATATAATATTATATCAAATATAATATTTAATAACACATAATATTTTATCAAATACTTAATAAATATTTGATATATAAACATAATTATATATACCTAATATTATATCAAATATAATATTTAATAATATATAATATTATATTAAATAATTAGTAAATATTTAATATATACACGTCATTATATATATATAATATATATTCATTAATATATATTAAATTAAATATTTATTAAATGTATATTTTTTATTATATATATATATAATATCTTTTTTATTTATAATTCTATGTCAATTTTATTTTATTTTTTAATAATAATTATTCTATTTATATATTACTCAATTCCATAACCAAACGTGCTAAAAGTTTAGAAATTCATTGTAACTGACAAAAGGTTCAGCAAAATTATGGGTATTACCTGTTTTATATATTTCTTACTCATTTGTTTGATGAAAAAATTTAATATATGAGATTTAAAATTTAAAAAATTATTTAAATAGTTATTTTTAAATTAGTTTATTATTTAATTAAATATTTAATAAAATTTGATATTATAAAATAAAATCTGTAAAAAATATTATATACAATTTTTTATATCTTTTAGTCCCTACCATTGAACTGCCACGATCACTCGAATAATATATTTAAGAGATTCTATCTTCTCGCATAGCCCTGGCACAACATTCTCAGCGGCAAAACAAAATATGGGTAAATATGAGAGAATATAAAAAATATTCCCAAAAAATTCTCCATTTTTATTCTATTATCAATTTTTATTTTTCATGATTATATTTATATATATATATAATTATTTTAGTCCTAATTTTTATCAATTTTGAAGGCTTGATATCACGATAGAATGTGATGTAATACGTTCCTAGATCCGACTTCAAACAGATTCGAATTCGTCTGAATGGTTCGACCTGACTCCGTTCACTGAGTCTGAATCTTGCACACCACTAAAGTGAACAAGAGGTCAGCGTGTCGGTGAGAGGTTGTCCCACCGAAAATATTCCGACGCTCAAGTCAGTAAAAAGCCTTCGAATTAAGGAATGTGAACTGAAAAGTAAAAGAGAGTAAAAGGGAATAAGTTTGTCGGCAGTGTTGGCCCGTTGAGAATATGAGTTCCAACTTACTGCTCACAGAGAGCGAGTGGAAGCGGCGTCCCGAAAGCATGGAAGCTTTGGAGAATAGTTCTCAGAGAGCCGGAAGGGACTCCCGCAATCTGGAGCCCTTTGGTGGGATGGAAGGTGAAAGCTTATGCAGAGAGAGAGAGAAGACGGAGAGTCTTTGCTTAAGTACTGTAAGCGTTCGTGACTTGGACTGTATCAGGAAGTCTCCTTGTTGTTTCAAAAAGCGTGTTCTATATGTTCTCTTGAAGGTAAGTCAGAGAATGTGTACGAGAGCCTCTTTTTTTTCCAGAATGAAGACTCCAAGCTTATATAGATAGTAGGAGAGCCACCTTTTCTGGTCAAGGTGGTGTGATCCTCTGGCCTGAAATGACGGCCTTCTCTAAGTTGGTGGGCATGACAGGTGTGATTTGATGAATCTCTTTCTTTTTGAACAGTGCAATGGATATTCAAATCATCTGCTTTCCTTTCATGATCTTGTGACCGTTTAGACTCCATCCTTGGCGCCGAATTCCTTGCTGCATTTTTGGAGAAGATCAGCTTTTAGAAAAGCGTGTAATCACGAAAGGATCGTTGCTTTTCGTGTATGAGATCGCTCACCAAATCGGGCCTAGCCCGTGTCAGTTCACAGCCTTTTGGGCTCTTCTTGCTCTGATGCTTTGGTCAACGCTTAGGTTGATCGTTACATCTGTCAATGGGGTCTTTGCTTGCCTCAGCGGTCAGCCGGCGTTGACCGATTGAGGGCGGTGTTTTTGGGCCTTTCAGGATTTGAGCATTTTAGGACTTGGGCCTTCTTTGACCATTGGGCCAGGCCAGCTATAGTACACCGATCACTAGCCCCCCATGCTGGTGGCCAGAATTCTTGCCTCTGGCATGTTCATGATGGGATGCCCTTTACTGCCTTTCGTTACTTGAGGATCCCGGAGGACTCTATGAAAAGTGGAGAAGAAAGTTGACCGGATCTATTGACCGTCGTTGATCTGTTCCGAAGAAGAAAATTGACCAGATCTGTTGACCATCTTTGGTCAGATTCGAAAATAAAATTGACCGAATCCGTTGACCGTCTTTGGTCTGGTCCGGAGAAGAAAATTGACCGGATCTGTTGACGTCTTTAGTCATATCCGAGAGAAGAAAGTTGACTAGATCATTTGACCATCTTTGAGTCGGATCAGGAGAAGAAAATTGACGGATCCTTTGGCCGTCTTTGGTCCGATCCAGGAGAAGAAAATTGGCCGGATCCGTTGGCGGAAATCTTTGGTGAATCAGGAGATCGAAGTTGACAGGATCTGTTGACCCTCTTTGGTCAGATCCAGAGAAGAAAATTTATCGGATTCGTTGATCGTCTTTGGTCAGATCCGGAGAAGAAAATTGACCGGATCTGTTGACCGTCTTTGGTCAGAATCCGAAAAACTTTCTACGAGCCCCGATTGATGCTTGGCCATTGGCCGGTTTGTCAGGCCAAAAGTGGATACGTGTCTTCTCTTGGTTGGACTGCTATCCAGGCCATTTAATACGTCAGAAGATCTGCTTTATAAGGGGCCCATTAGGGAGGCGACACGTGGTAGGAATGATGGCGTGCCTTCTCGAGGCGGTTTAAGGCGTTTCACACCTTTCCGTTTAAGTTTCCCTCCTTGTTCTGAGTGTTCTTCACGCCTCCTACTTTATCTTCTTCGTCTTCAACCTTTTCTCGTTCCCAAAGAAACCCTAGTTCCTCTGTTAACCATGGCCTCAATCTCCGTTGCCGACATCTCTTCTGTTCTTCGAGAGAGTGATGTGAAGGCATTGTGTGTTGAGTTCAACATTCCGAAGGATATTGCGCGGAGGGTTTCGGGTAAGGATGATAGGGCCTTCTCTCCACCAGCAGGGTACGTGACGGTGTACGAGGCCCATCTGAGGAGCGATCTTCGTCTTCCTCTTCCGGATGACTTGCAGTCGATTCTTCAAGCTTTACAAGTCCCTATTGCCCAACTCCACGCTAACGTCGTACGGTACATTTATACCCTTTCCATTTTCCTTTGCAAACATTCTAAGAGGTTGACAATGTCCATGGTGAAGGGACTTTTTAAAATAAATCAGGGAGGTGAGTTGATCTCCCTCGTCCCCCGCACTGGCCTCAAGATAAACACGACCATCTACGACTCACTGAAGAATTAGAAGAACCGGTTCTTCTTTGTGAGCGTGGCGGAGACCTGGCCCCTAGCGAAGGATTAGGGTAAGGTGCCAGAGGTGTATACTGGGACGCTGTCTGTGGCGGAGACGGCGTCCTTAGAGTGGTTAACCAAATTGGTCAAAGACCACATTTTGGACTTTTAACGAGATTTCTTGGTCTCTAGGGCAGAGGCCAAGAAGGTGAACTGGGGACAGCCTTCCCCGGTTTAGAAGCTCAGATCGCAGGCGATGATGATGCGGCCGGAGGAGTCCACGGGCCTGCTCATCCGTCCCCGTCCAATAGACGATAATTTTATCGGCCCGTGGCCCAAAAGGATGGTGTTGGAGAAGTCCTCTTCATCGTCTTTGGGGCTTGACTACATTGCCGTCGGGATTTACAGTGGCCCCGACAGTGTCACCGGAATGAAGAAATCTTTTGAGGTCCTGCCGGAGGCCAGGGGAGAATGCGTTATCTTGGTGCAGCCCGCGCCACAGGTGGTTCCTCGAGTGGCACAGACGGAGACCTTTTCGGAGCCAGCCTGTGAGCCGCCGGCGGAGGCGCAGGAGCTATCTTTTGGCTCTCCAGTTATGCAGACACCTGCTGAGGAGCCGATGGTTGATCTCGATCCTCCGGCATCCACAATGGAGGCCATAGCCAGGGAGCCTGCTGCCGCAGCAGATGACATTGATGAGGGGCTCATGGATGAGATCCTAGAGGAGGCCGCTGCCAACTCTACTCGCGAGGGCATCGCTTTCGGCAGGCCGCCGCCTGAGCCAGGCTTGGAGACCAGACCCGAGAGGCCCGCGCGGAGAGTCTGGGAAGTATAATCTTTTGTTATACTTTCTGCATAATTTCTCCTTTTAGGATTTCTAACTTGTTTTTTGTTTGTTTTTTGTGTAGAAGGAGAAGGTGATTGCTGCCACTGCCAAGGTATGGACCAACGGGACCGGGTAATCTCTGACAGGGAGGTAGAGATTGCACAGCTGGAAACATGAAGTTGGCGGCTTTTGGGGTGGAGCACGGGTCGTCACGGCTGCCTTGCGATTATCTGGGCGATATGGAGGCCCGAGAACACCGGTCACGAGGAGGAGGTTGCCCGGCTAAGGTAGGAGAATGATCGACTCAGGCGCCTTAGCCGGTGGGAGGCAGGAGTTGGCGGAGCTAGAGAACCGCCCGCCTTGGATATGCCCCCGAGATGAGCGATTGATGTGGTCGCGAGGCGTGGAAAGGGAATATGATATGTGCCCGGCATATCGTGCGGCTCATTGACCCTAATTTCTTGATGGACCTGCTAAAAATGTCAAACAGGTCTGCCTAGACCCGCGATAGTCTCGTGGGGGATTCGCGAGATGGTCAGGCACAGCCTACGCCGCCCCCATAGCCCTTTCCTTTTGGACTTCCCTCTGTATTTATATACTTTGATGAAATTTGTAATATATTTGGAAGCAATAAAATAAAAATTTTTCAACTTCGTGTCCATTTCCTTTTACTGCCTTTGTGTTTGCACATCTACTATGCTGGACGGCCAACTCAGTTGGCTGGCGGCCATTGTAGTGCTGCCAAAGGAGTGAAGTCCTCAGGCTCTTTGTAGGCGGTTGTGTTAACCAGCCTAATAGTGGTGGCTTGTGAGTGAAGCCTGGTGGCGCTGCCCAAGTGTTGACTTGGGCGGCCAACGTTGGAGAAGAATTTTTCTCCCTTCGACAATCATTGACTGATCATGATATCTCCTCGTGGAGGAGGTCGTTGCCTGTGCTGCGCTAGCCCCCTAATATTTTGACCGCTAGCGGGCCACTTGGATGACCAAGGTTTAGATCCGGCCACTTATGGGCTGCATGGATGACAAGGGTTTAATACGACCGCCAACGAGCTGCTCGGATGACCGAAATTCACACTAGACCGCTCTTGGGCCACTTGGTTGACCAGGGTTTAAATATGACCACTAATGGGCCGTTCGGATAATCGAGATTTATGTTCGACCACTTATGGGCCGCCTGGATGACCATGGTTTATTAATAAGAGGGTGAGGATCCTCCCGACTTAGGGGCAGTCTAGGTTAGGTAACTTGCAAAGTAAACACACATATATGTACGCACACAAGAAAGGGAAGACAGTATGTTAAGGAAACACTTATTTTTACGAACTAAAACAAGCTAATGAATGTGTATGAACAATAATACAAATACGTACCTGTGCCTTTTACTGGAAGTAACGTTTGAGGTGGATTGCGTTCCATGTTCGTGGGACCAACTTTCCGTCCTGGCTCCGGAGTTTGTATGCTTCGTTTCTCAGGACGACGGAGACAAGGAAAGGCCCTTCCCAATTAGGTGACAGCTTATTGCGGCCGGCCAGCTTGCCCGCGGCCTGGACGCCTCGTAGGACCAGGTCCTCAACATCGAATTACCACGCCTAAACCTTTTTATTGTAGTATCGAGGGATTCGATGTTGGTAGGCCGCTGTTTGCACTCTAGCGGTGTCGTGGGCTTCTTCTGACAAGTTTAGGTACTCCCTGATTTTTTGGGAGTTACCCTGTGGGTCAAATGATTCCACCCTAAGACTTGGAAGCTTGATTTCGACTGGGATTACTACTTCAGTCCCGTAACAGAGGCTGAAGGGCGTCTCACGCATTGGTTCTTTTGGGGTTGTCTGGTAAGACCAGAGAACTGATGGGAGCTCGTCTACCCAGGAGCCCCCTGCGCCCTCCAGCTTAGTCTTTAACCCGTGGAGTAGCGTTCGGTTTGTGACCTCCACTTGTCCATTCGTTTGTGGGTATGCTACCGAAGTGTGGACCAGCTTGATGCCAAGGCTGGCGCAATACTTGGTGAAGCGCCTCCCTGAGAATTGGGTCCTATTGTCGGTCACTACGACCTTGGGGACGTCGAACCTACAGATAATGTTCTCGCGAAGGAATTCAAGAGCGTTGTGCTTCGTAATCTTCGCCAGTGGGATGGCTTCGACCCACTTGGTGAAGTAGTCGATACCCATGATGACAAACTTTCTTTGTCCCGTGGGAATGAAAAATGGGACGAGAATATCGAGCCCCCATTGTGCGAAGGGCCAAGGGGCCTGAAGCGTCTTTAGGTCTGCGGATGGCTGATGGTGAAGATTACTGTGAAGCTGGAAGCTTTCGCACTTCTTCTCAAATGCGTCTTTTTTCATCGAGGGCCAATAGTAGCCCTGCCGCATGATCTTAAAGGCTAAGTTGTTTCCGCCAATGTGCGATCCGCAAATCCCGAGGTGGACTTTGCCCAAAGCGTAGTCAGCCTCTTCGGGAGTTAGGCACCGGAGGTATGAGGTTGACTAGCCATGGCGATATAGCCGTCCGTCAACCACAGTGTACCAGCCGGCTGTCTTTTTGATTTATTTAGCCTTATCTGCGTCTTCCAGCAATGATCTGCTAGCCAGATAACTAAGGTAGGGCGTCATCCAGTTTTTCGCTTCGGAAATCTGCATCGCCTCCTGTTTCTATATGCTGGGAGCGTTCAGGACCTCCCTTATATCCCTCGAGTACTGCTCCAGATTTTTGGCTACAGCGGCTCTAGCCAAGTGGTCCGCCTTTCAGTTTTCAGTTCTGGGAACATGAACTAGGATTAGTTTGTCGAAACCCTGGGTGGTCTCCCTTGCCTTTGCCAAGTACTTGGCCAGGTAAGGGTTGTTTACCTCGAAATCCCCGTTAACCGGGTTAACGATTAGTTCAAAGTCGTTGTAAATTGTCAATTTCTTGGCTGAGCATTCCTTGGCTAATCGTAATCAGGCTAACAGGGCCTTATACGCAGCAACGTTGTTGGTTGCCGGAAAATCGAGCCTGAGAAAGTATTTTACCTCAAACCCATCGGGGGTCGTGAGGACCACTCCAGCGCCACTGCCAGCATTCGTAGACGATCCGTCTACGTGAAGTATCCATTTTGGAACCCCGTCAAGCAGTTCTGTGCTTTCTGCAGGCTGCCCCTCGAGAACTGGGGTCGCGGTTTCAATAATAAAGTCAGCCAGAGCCTGCGCCTTTACAGCAGGTTTGGTCAAGAATTCGATGTCGAACTCACCCAACTCGATAGCCCATTTTACCAACCGTCCAGAAACGTCAAGTTTCTGGAGTATACTTTTCAGAGGCTGGTCTGTAAGGATCACTACACGGTGCACCTGAAAGTAGGGCATTAACTTCCGCGCGGAGAGTATAAGCGCCAAGCCTAGTTTTTCTGCTCATGAGTAGCGGGTCTTTGGCCCGGTCAATGTTTTACTTACGTAGTAGACCGGTTACTGAGTGTCGGGATCCTGGCGCACGAGGACAGAACTGAGGGATGCCTCTGACACTGCTAGGTAAAGATACAACTCTTCTCCGCCCTTGGGTGACACTAGCAATGGCGGGCTGGCCAGATACTGCTTCAATTCATCAAAAGTTATCTGGTAGTTTACCATCCATTGAAACCCGTCGGATTTTGTTCCTCTAAGGGCCTTAAAGAAAGGCTGGTACTTGTCGACAGACTTTGCAAGGAAGCGGGACAGTGTTGCTAGCCGTCCAATCAATCGCTGGACATCCTTTACGCTCCGTGGTGGAACCATGTCTGCGAGAGCCTTAATCTTCTCTGTGTTTGCCTCAATTCCTGTTGGGAGACGATGAAATCAAAAAATTTACCGAAGGCTACCCTGAAGACACATTGAGTCGCGTTCAACTTCATGTGATGCTTACGTAGCACATCAAATGACTATACCAGGTCGCGGATGTGGTTGCCGGTGACCTTGCTCTTGATGAGCATGTCATCGACGTAGACCTCCATGTTGCGACCGATCTGTTTTTCGAACATCTTGTTAACCAGTTGTTGATAGGTTGCTCTAGTGTTTTTTAGTCCGAAGGGCATCACTTGGTAGCAGTAGGTACCCTGATCAGTCATAAACGAGGTGTGCTCCTCGTCCTCTGGACTCATCCGGATCTGGATGTATTTCGAATAGGCGTCCATAAAGCTTAGCAGCTCATGTCCGACTGTCGAGTCAACCAGCAGGTTAATCCTGGGCAATGGAAAGCTGTCCTTTGGGCAGGCTTTGTTAATGTCAATAAAATCGACGCACATTCATCATTTCCTGTTGCTTTTCTTCACCAGGATGATGTTAGAGAGCCAATCTGGGTAATGGACTTCTCTAATGAAACCTGTGTCCAGCAGGTTCTTCACATTCTCTCGGATGACAATCAGCTTTTCTACGGAGTGGTTTCTCCACTTCTACCTGACGGGCTTCCGGCTAGGATCAAGCCCCAACTTGTGGACCATCACCACAGCTGGAATCTCAGGCATGTATGCTGGAGTCCATGCAAAGATGTCAGCATTCCGTCGCAAGAACGCGATCAACTCATTGCGCAGTGTTTCGGTGGGTGAGCCGCCGATTTGTACACACCTTTCCGATTCCTCTGGCTCCAGTGGGACTAGAACTGTGGCTTCATTGGACTGCGCTTGCTGTAGGGCTGTCTTATCTCGATGATCGAGTTTCTCAACTATTCTAGTGCTGCCGCTAGAGGCAACTTGAGACATGTAGCATGTCTGTTTAGTAACCTGGTCACCTAACACCTCTCCCACACCGTAAGGTATTGGGAACTTCATCTTAAGGTGTGGAATTGAGGTGACCGCTCCGAATGCTGTTAAGCATGGTCTGTCTAGTATTTGCGTTATAAACAGAGGGTAGGTCGACAACCAGGAAGGTGAGTGTTCGACTTGCTGTTTTTGGATACGTACCTAAGGTGACCTCCAGTTGGATAGTCCCTTGGACGGGAACTGGGTCGTTGTCAAGGCCGTACAATGGGTCTTCGGCAGGTTTTAATTAGTTCTTTTTTAAGCCTAGTTTAAAGAACGCATCCAAGTAAAGCAAATCCTTTGAACTTCTATTATCGATGAACACTCGCTTCAGCTGGTAGTCGACACTACTGTCCGAAATGAGCGTAGATACAACGAAGGGATCAGCATGGGGGATATTACATGAGCCAAATCATTATCATTGAAGTTAATGGTGTTGTCCGCCGTGCGCTACTTCTTCCTCCCAATCTGCTGCTCCTCATTGTCGGCTGAGTTTTTGACAGGTCGGATGGTGATCATATTAACCACCTCCGCCGCAACCTTGTTTCGGGGAGGAGACTGCTCCTGCTCTTCCCCGCCAGCTGCTCCAGAATTCTGCCCGACGCCCTTGAAGAATTTGGTGAGGTGGCCTTTGCGAATCAACTCCTCAATCTCCCTCTGCAGCGTCTTGCAATTCTCAAGGGAATGCCTAGCAGAGCAGTGAAAGTCGCAGTACTTTGACTAGTTCCCAGTGCCCTTCAATGGTTTCGGCCACTTTAGGAACTTTTTTTTGCAGATCTGCATGAGGACATTTGAGGATGTGTCCGTCGAGAGCGTAAAAGTCAGTGGACTAGTAATCTCTGTTCCGACGGCCCGATCTGTCTTTGCTTCCGGAAGGAGTGATCACTGCCGCCGTATTTTTTTTTCCTCTCCAGGGAATGATCGAGGCTGATCTGCCCACTCAGGGCGTTTCACTTCGTTGGCCTCCTCTGCTGCAATGTAGGCCCGAGTGATGGACTCCGCCTCCCAGAAGGTATGGGGATTCTTGTGGGCTAGATGCTTAAAGAAGTCCCCGTAGGTCAGCATGGAGATGAAACAGTCCAATTTTATCTCCTCCGTGATCCGGAGAATCCGTCTGACCTCTGCCACAAAGTGGTCCAGGAATCGCCATGGGTTCTCTCCCGACTTCTGCTTGATGTGGGAGAGGTGCCATGGTTGCTTCTCTTCCCGTCGGCTTGAGGCGTACTGAGTCAAGAAGAGATCTGTGAGTTCCCGAAAGCTGCCAATGGTGCCTGAAGGGAGGTGATGAAACCAGATGCGGGCATCTCCCTTCAGCGTGAGTAGAAAGTAGCGGCACATCGTTGAGTCTTTCAACCCTTACAGATTCAGATGGGTGCGGAAGTGATCCAGATGGTCAATTGGATCACTGCTCCCATCATATAAGTCAAGGGAAGGCACTTTGAACTTGGTGGGCAGTGGACGGTTCAGGACCTCTGCCGTGAATGGAGATCTGTCAAGGTCAATAGCGCGCTCATCGTCCTGAAACACGCGGTTCGAAATCTTATCCACTCACGGATTTGCGTGAGCGGCGTTGGCGGATCTTTTAGAGTTGAGGTAAACTATCAAGTGCGTTTTATCCTTGGAGGGTCCGATGGCCAGGGCAGCTCTTGCCTCCAGCTCCGCACTGTGATCTGGAGGCTTGCTCCTGGACTACGTTCCCGTCTTCTACCCGAGAGTATCGGGGATTTCTTCTTTTTGGACTTTCTCCCGGAGTTGTGCACCCGCAGGCGTTCTTGAGCACATTGCAGGTGGTGCGCGTGAGGAGGCTGGGATTGGGTTATTCGTGGGCCTCTTGGGCCTTCTGACCTGCTTCTTTTTCCTCTGGACACCTTTTTTGGTGGCCGGCGCATAGACTGCTGCAGGCAGAGTCACCTGCTGTGGCTGCTCTTGTCGAGAGCAGAGTATTTGGAGCAGACGGTTGTTTGTCTGCATCTGCTCCATTAGTTGTTGAAAGTAAGGCGCTGGCACTCCGCCTGTTGCCCCGTTGACCACGGTACCAGCAGCGTGGTCTTGATCGGAAGAAGTGACGTCTCTAGCAGGATCGCTAACTTGGACTCTCGTATTCACCATTGCGGATGAACCAGGCGGTGAAAAGAGAGCGCTGTGTGAAATTGTGGTTGACTTTTCGTAAGCGTTTTCTACAGATGGCGCCAATGATGCATACCTAGATCCGACTTCGAACAGATTCGGATTTGTCTGGATGGTTCGACTCGGCTCCGTTCATTGAGTCTGAATCCTGCACACCACTAAAGCGAACAAGAGGTCAGTGTGTCGGCGGGAGGTTGTCCCACCAAAAATATTTCGACGCTCAAGTCAGTAAAAAGCTTTCAAATCGAGGAAGGTGAACTGATAAGTAAATGATAATAAAAGGGAATAAGTTTGTCGGGAGTGTTGGCCCGTTAAAAATGTGAGTTCTAGCTTACTGCTCACAGAGAGCGAGTGGAAGCGGTGTCCCGAAAGTGTGGAAGCTTTGGGGAACAGTTCTCAGAGAGTCGGAAAGGACTCCTGCAATCTGGAGCCCTTTGGTGGGATGGAAGGTGAACGCTTATGCAGAGAGAGAGAAGGAGAGTCTTTACTCAAACGCTGTAAGCGTTCGTGACTTGGACTGTATTAGGAAGTCTCTTTGTTGTTTCAGAAAGCGTGTTTTGTATGTTCTCTTGAAGGTAAGTTAGGGAGTGTGTTCGAGAGCATCTTTTTTTTCTAGAATGAAGACTCCAAGCTTATATAGATAGTAGGAGAGCCACCTTCTCTGGTCAAGGTGGCGTAATCCTCTGGCCTGGCAATGGCGGCCTTCTCTGAGTTAGTGGGCATGACAGGCATCATTTGAATCATTTTCTTTTGAACCAGTGTAACGGATATTCAAATCATCTGCTTTCCTTTCATGATCTTGTGACCGTTTAGACTCCATCCTTGGCGCCGAATTCCTTGCTGCCTTTTTGGAGAAGATCAGTTTTTCGAAAAGCGTGTAATCACGAAAGAATCGTTGCTTTTCATGTATAAGATCGCCTGTCAAATTGGGCCTGGCCCATATCAAATTTACCTCCTTTTTGGGCCTGCTGCTACCGTACTTCTGGTCAATGTTCAGGTTGACCGTTCTGTACACGAGTTGGCCACATTTTGGGCCTTTCAGGATTTAGGCCTTTCTAGACTTGGGCCTTCTTTGACCATTGGACCAGTCCAATTACGGTACACCAATCATGGTGTTTGGATCACTGTACTTTAAGCTCTATTGATATGCTTTTAAGAGCAAAATGCATAGTGGTAATCGTTACATATAATAAGAAGCATGTAAATAAATGTGTCTGATTAACTCCTAGCAAAAGAATTTAAATATTGTGTAACTCATCGAATTAATTAATCATAAATTTTCAGCCAAAATGTGATATGAATCAAAAAGAAGTTTCAGATTCTTTCAGCAGAATTAATTCGATCAAATAGAGATTATTCGAGCTTCGTACAATTCTCCAATTTTTTAGTCTTAAATTTGATTCTTTTATTTTTGAATTTTAGTTGCTTAATTTCTTGTTAAAATTCTCCAATTATTACTTGTTCGAATAATTATTGAGATAGACAGTATTCAAATATTTTTGGTAGGCTGAAAGTTTCTAGATTTTTAAATATTTATTTTTGAGTTAGCAAATATTTAAATTTTAATAAATATTATTGTTTAATTTTTGGATCATTAATTTTGTCAATAATTTTATTTTGCTCTTTTATTGTTTGTCATAGCCATAATAAAGTATTAAAATTTACAATCATTCAAGAATCACATTTTGTTGCGTCCTGGATCCGCGGGGTCTAGTCGGATCTGTGATTTTCAGGCAGCATAAGTATTTGAAGCGTTGGGTGCGAGAGTGAAATTAAGACCGGATTTTTTACGTGGGAAACCTCCTCTTGAATGGGGAGGAAAAATCACGAGGCTCAGGGCCTTAGAAATGTTTCACTATTTGGGTGGAAGTCTTTACAAAGTACAAGTGTTAGGGAGCATTCCTTCCCCGTCTCTTGTTTTGTATCTCTTTTTTAGGGGGTATTGCTCACTGGAAGACTCTATCACTCTTTATTGTTTCGTTTCGCTGGGAGAGAGAGATTCAATGGCCGAGAGGAAGTGGGCCTTTTTCCTTCTTTCTGGAGCAAATATGGGGGAAGAGAATCCGGTCCCTTTAAAGGAGACTTTGCTGGGTATTTATAGGAAAGCTCATGCCGTTGGGGAGGAGACACGTGGCAGCCATAGGATGGCCCTGAAGTTATGCAGTGTTCCACCGGCTTTATTTAATGCTGCTGACGTGCGCAGGATGGCATGCGGCTGACGCTGCTGGTGGGCCTAGGTGTGTCAGGTATGCGGAGTCTAGGCGTTAGTCTTGATTTGACCAGGCGTGCCCTTTTTAGACGGTGACTGGCAGTGGCTGTAGGTTTCCTTGGGAATCGGTGATGTTGCTTAGCTGGCATCCTTGGCCGAGCGCAGGGTAATCTTCATTCTTGGGTGGAGCTCCTTGTGAGTACGCGGTCCCACAAAGGGGAGACAGCTCTCGGAGGATCCTCTGGGGGAAGCCCTGGAGTTTCTTCTTGATTCCTCGGACGGTCCTGAGACTTGGCAGGACTTCCAGGGTTCTCGGTCTTTTTCGCGTCCGTGTATTTCGATGATGTCCTCGATCACCCTTAGGAGCGAATGGGTCCTCTTGGACTTCGGGGTGTCGGTGACATTGATTATTTTGGCATCCTTGGCAGCGCGAGGTAATCTTCGTTCTTGGGTGGAGCTCCTTGTGAGTACGCGGTCCCCACGGAGGGAGACAGCTCTCGGAGGATCCTGCAGGGAAGCCACAGGTTTCTTCTTGATTCCTCGGACGGTCCACGAGACTTGGCGAGGACTTCGGGGTTCTCGGTCTTTTTCACGTCCGTGTACTTGGATGATGTCCTCGATCTCCCTTAGGAGCGGACGGGTCCTCTTGGACTTCTGCTGTGGTCTTGGTCCTTGGGCCGCCGGCCTCTGCTTTGGGCACCCAACACTTCAAACACTTGTGTTGCCTGGAAACCACGGATCCGACTGGACCCCGCGGATCCAAAACGCAACAATATATATACGTAAAAAAAAGATAAAACACACAAAATAAAATATAATATCTGTGAAATCCCTGAAAATCAAGGAATAGTCTTATACTAAATTATTGTTCGTATTAAATCGTCCCTCCGGGACACAATCACATAAATCTTGATCCAGTAAAATCTCATAGACGATATCATATCATATAATCCGAGGTCACATAAGCTTCAACCGTCCCCACATCCCTATGGGATACATACCATCATCAAGATCCAAATCTCACAATATAGAAATCAAGAGAAGACCACCAGAACTAAAATATAAATCAAAACACGTTTCAAGTTTATCACATATTTATACGTACGAGACATTCTTATCGCCCATCCGTTGGCTAATCAACATATCTCAAAATCATCCTCCACCCAAATACATGTAGAAATACAAAGTATGCACGAAATCGGAGAACTAAAGATAAATAATACAAACTTGAGGAAGAGTTACCATCGTCTGGTAACCACAACTATATCGGTTGCGAATTAAGCCAGCTGCGAATTAAATCATGTACTCTATCTTCCATGGACTAGGAACTTGCTTACTATATTTTATCACTCGCAGTATTGGGTGCAACCTCAAATTTTAGTTATATATTAGGACGTTTGAATATATTATTCCGTCAATTCTTTACGATAGTTCTCATTTAAATATACAGTAGGGTAGGTTAACTATAACAATGCTTACTTTCCTACCGGTGGAAGGAAGATCACATATCACATATGTCCATGTCGGGAGCGGTGTCAAATATCTTGTGCCTCGAATCATATAAACAACCCCTCAGGTCTTGGACTGTCATAATCCCATAGTACCTCAGCCCTAACAGCATGTATGAGGACAAATGTAAGGTCTGGTTCATTCCACAACATACGGATACACAAATATACATATATACTAGTTTGAATATCCGAAAATCCCTCCAAAATTATAAATACCCGTGAAAAACCTACCGAACAACCAATAAACTTACATGCATGTAAACAATAAACAGACAGAGTATATAAAAATTATATACATGTAAACAAAATCTCCGAAACATATGCAAATTTTATCGGATATGAATTTAGACCAAGAATTGACTTATTAATACTTGTCTTAACCTTTTGATCCACAGATTGGAAGAAAGGATACTCTGAAATACCCAAATGACACATTTTTCTCTCCTATTGTGCCTTTCTCTCTCTATCAGATTGCTTTCTCTCTCTTCCGCATTGTGCCGCCTTGGTCGCGACCGCCGTTGCTTTACTTGTGAGCCACTACCGCCTCTACCTCCTCTCACGGCTATCGCCCTTCCCCATAGAGCTTTCTCTCTCCTCGCCACGTACATGGCCACTGCTCTAACCCCTCTCTCTCCACAACCCTCTACCGAAGACACCACTGCTGCGTCGATCTCCTCTCTAGTCAGCACGAAGCCCTTGCCATTGCCCTTCTCACTCTCCTAAGCGAGCTCATCTCACCACCAAGCACCATCGCCACCGCAACTTCCCCTCGCGTCATAGCCTCCACTTGTGCCGCACTGCCTTCTCTCTTCCTCCTCTCCTCTCTACTCCTTCCCTTTTCTTCTTCTCCTTCTTTGACCCTCATCTCTCTTTCTCTTTCTCTTTTCTTACCTACTTCCTCCTGCCACCGCCAGACTCTCCTCTCTTCTTTTTAAAATTCCTCCTATCCTAAAACCGACTATGGGTTTCGGCCCACGGTTTTCCCTTTTTCTTTCCCTTTATTATTATTATTGTTGTTGTTATTGTTGTTATTATTATTATTATTATTATTATATCTATTATACCCTCAATTAACTCAAAATTATAATTAATATTAAAATAATCAAAATGTGATTTCGAGCCTTACAACTTGTGTAAACTAATATTCCCTAATTATATAAGAAATCATGGGGCATCGAGTACTTATATTTAGTTGAGATTCTTTGTTCAATCACAATAACTTTCTTAATATTGTGCTTTCTTTTTGCACTGTATTAATTATTGAGAATATTTGTTAGGCTAGAACCTATTTAATCACATGTAAAAGAGGAAGATTGATTTTTACTTGCCTTAGGTTCTCTAAAATTTCACTGTTACAGTCCAACATTTGCGAATTAGACTTTAACATTTGAGGAAAATAATATGCTAACTGGGCTCTTCTCCATCTTTTCCTCTTCAAGTAAGTTAAGACTATGATCACGTGAGTTTTTATTAACATCCTCAGGCTCATGAGCCTTCCATGGTACGCCTAAAGATTTATTGTTGCAATTGGTTATGGCATTAACAACTTTTAGATTCTTTTGGGAGGTGAAGATTTATGCCATGTGTTAACTTTGAGGATTAGGTTGAGTTTGGGATGAAAGTTTTTCTTGCTCATTCACACCTGAAGAATTCGTCAACTAAAACATGGAACTTTTTATTTTTTTTTTTATGTTCCTTAACTGTTTTAAGTAATCAGTTATTCAAATATTTGTTTTGTAATATTTTGAGATTCATGAATGCTGCAAGGAGTACTTGGACTGAGATGGTGCATGAGATGCTTGGTATTACCTTGAAGGATTGGTCTTTGGAAATGGCACCTATGGAGGATGTTGAAAATTAAACTTTAAACTAAATTTTGGATGATCTCTCCAATCAGAATTGTATATGTCTAAGTAAGGTGTAAATGGTTCTTTATATATTTCAAGAACATTGTAATGTTCTTGGTCTCAACAAGCAATAGCAAGGCTGTGTTAGGTGGTCTACTCTTTTAGTTCATTTTTTATTCATGGATAATTCGATTAAATATTGTAACACCAAATTTCTAATCAAAAAATACAACATGGAAAACCAATTTAATTTAAAAGTAACTCTAGAAAATCACACTCCTTATTCACAATGCTAGATTATTATTTTGTTGAACTCAGATTAAGGAAAGCAAACATCCACAATCACATCGATAAAATTCAATTATATTCATTAAAAATAACTAAGCAATACACAATTTTATTTAAAAAAATTGACTCTATAAAAAAGTACCAATCCTAATTGCACAAATACAATAATAATGAAAAATAATAAACTAACGTTTCATTAATATTTAAAAATCATACATAAATCAAATAAGATTTAAAGTACATGTCCTAGACCCTAGACTTTAGACCCTAGACTCTAGACCCTACACCCTAAACTCCTAAATTTTAAAACCCTAAACCCTAAACCCAAAACCCAAAAATCCTTAAACCCTAAAACCCAAAACCCAAAACCCAAAAACCCCAAAACCCTAAACCCTAAACCCTAACCCCTAAACCTAACTCCTAAACCCAAAACTCCTAACCCCTAACCCTAAACCCGAACCTTAAATCCTTTAAAAACCCTAAACCCCAAACTCTAAACCCTAAATCCTAAACCCCAAACCCCAAACCTAACCCCAAACCCCAAACCCCAAACCCTAAACCCTTTAAAACCCCTAACCCCTAAACCCTAACCCCTAACCCTTAAACCCTAACGTTTCATTAATATTGAAAAATAATACATAAATCAAATAAGATTTAAAGTACGTGTCCTAGACCCTCTCTAGACCCTAGACCCTAGACCCTAAACCATAAACCCTAAACCCAAAACCTCAAAACCCCAAAACCCTAAACACTAAACCCAAAACCCCAAAACCCTAAACCCCAAAACCCCAAACCCCAAACCCCAAACCCCAAAACCCCAAACCCTAAACTCCAAACCCCAAACCCCTAACCCCTAACCCCTAAACCCGAACCCCTAACCCCTAAACCCTAGCCTCTAAACCCTAAACCCTAAATCCCAAACCCCAAACCTTAAACCCTAAAGCCCTAAACCCTAAACCCCAAATCATAAATCCCAAACCACAAACCCTAATCCCTCAACCCTAATCCCTCAAACCCCAAACCCTAAACCTCAAACCCTAAACCCTAACCCTAAACCCCAAACCCTAAACCCCAAATCCCAAAGCCTAAACCCTAAAACCATAAACCCTAAAACCTAAACCCTAAACCTTAAACCCCTACTCCCTAAAACCCTAAACCATTAACCCTAAACCCTAAGCTCTAAACCCCAAACCCCAAATTCTACACCTTAAACTCTGAACCCTGAACCCCGAACCCCGAAGCCTGAACCCCGAATCCCAAACCCCCAAACCCCCAAACCCTAATCCCCAAACCCTAAATACTAAACCCTAAACCCTAATCCCTAACTCCTAACCCCAAACCCCAAATTTGAAACCCAAAACCCTAAACCTTAAACCCTAAAACCCAGACCCCGGACCCCAGATCCTAGACCCTCGACCTCAGACACTAGACCCTAGACCCCAAACTCCAAACCCCAAACCCTAAACACCAAACCCCAAATCCCCAAACCCTACACCATACACCATACACCCCAAACCTTAAACCCTAAACCCAAACTACAAACCACAAACCCTAATCCCTAAACCCTAAACCCCAAACCCTAAACCTCAAACCCCAAACCCTAACCCTAAATCCCAAACCCTAAAACCTAAAACCCTAAACCCTAAACCCTGAACCCTAAATCCCTAAACCCCTAAACCTTAAATCCTAAACCCTAAACCCTAAAACTCCTAAACCCTAAAACCCTAAACCCTAAAATCCCAAACCCCAAATCCTGAACCCTGAACCGTGAACCCTAAACCCTAACCCCGAACCCCGAACCCCCAACCCCCATACCCTAACCCCCAAATCCTAAACCCTAAACCTTAAACCCTAAACCCTAAACCCTAACCCCTAACCCCAAACCCAAAACCCAAAACTCTAAACCCCAGAGCCCAGACCCCAGATCCCAAACCCTAAACTCCAATTCCTAAACCCTAAATCTCAAACCCCAAACTCCAAACCCGACACCATACATCCTACACCCCAAACCCTAAACCCCAAATCCCAAACCCTAAACCCTAAACCTAATCCCCAAACCCCAAACCCTAAACCCAAACCATAAACCACAAACCCTAATCTCTAAACCCCAAACCCTAAACCCAAAACCATAACCCAAACCCCAAACCCTAAACCCTAATCCCTAAATTGTAAACCCCAAACCCCGAACCCAAAACCCTAAACCCCAAACCCTAAAACCCCAAACCCTAAACCCCAAACCCCAAACCCCGAACCACAAACCCCTGTTAAGAATTACATAGTTTACAACCCCATTTATATGGTTAAATACAAATGGCCCACCTCTAGGTCTTAAATAGGAGGAGAAGATTTTTTATTGTGTAGGAGTAATCACAATCCACGTTTCGATTGACTGCTCCTTAGTAAGGCTTATTGGCCTCGATCCCAAATAAAAATAAGTTTTTAATATGATTTTATAAGTAAAATAATAAAAGAATAACATAAAAAATTTAAAATGTATTATGAAAGTATTTTCTGTTCATATTTTATGATTATCCCTTTATCCTTACTCCTTCTAATATGTACAATTATATTTCAAATATAAAGTATGTATGTTCTTTGAAATGTATATGTGTATTATTGAGTATTTAACTCATTTTTTTACTATTTTTACTGACCCTTCAAATGATTTGTACGAGTTTATACCCGACGAGCGGGAATGAAGAATCGGTGCTTAGTTTTATATCTTGTAGATTTCTTATGATGCATTTAGACATCATCTTTTGTGTTTTTGATACATTAGTTGTTCTCATATTAGTCAAAGCGTTGAATGTATGTGTTATTATTTAATTAGGATGGTTGATATGTGTTTTGGGTTAACTAGCATATCTGGATTATGAAAATGCATCTGCAGGTCTGAAGGTATTTTTAAGCATCTTCTTAATTTAGGTCTGGCAAGGTAATATATTTTAGTTCGTTGCTAGAGCTACAATGTTGTGGCATATTATTGTGGATCCTTTATATATTGGCATGCATTTATTAAATTTGATTAGTAGACTGATTATTATCAAAATTAAGTTAATGACGAATTTGAGAGCCGTTTCGTTACAGATGGTATTAGAGAGTAGTTCGAGAAATATGATTTGGGTTGATTGATTTTGGTTTGAGGTTTAAGTTGATCTAATTTGACTCGATGCATGGGTTAAAATCATTGTTTAGGTAGTTTTGTTAGGTTTGGTGCCATAATCTAACCTAATTGTTGACATTTCGCTAGTAGGAATTCAGAATGTCAGGTCGAAGGAGAAGTTTTGGAGTCAGCTCCTGTCCAAGCAGGGAAGAGGAGTATTTGAATATCATGGAAAGAATGGCTGATATCATGGAGATGATGGCTCACTGTTAATGCAAATCCTGAGCTAGCTCTAACAAATCCGACGTACAGGTTGGATTAGAAGGCGGAGGCGTGGATTAGAAGAATTGAGAAAATTTTCACCATTCAGAAGCAAATAGGGTGACTTTTACGACGTATAGGTTGGAGGGCGAAGTTGACCACTGGTGGTCGATGTAGAAAAGAGCTTTGGACATTGCCGAGGACCAGATTACCTGGGAGATGTTCAAGGAAGTATTCTTGAAAAAGTATTTTTTGACTAGCTTGCGAGAGCAGAATGAGGACGAGTTCTCACGGTTGCGGCAAGGAAGTCAAACTATAGCTGAGCATGAAGCTAAATTTATGGAGTTGTCCCATTTCACCTTACACATAGTTAATGATGAAGCCAGAAAGACCAGAAAGTTTTAGTCTAGGCCGAGGGATGACATTAGGAAGGAGTTAGTCATGCACAAATTGTGAAATTATGGGGAGATCTTGGATCGATCTCTTTTATTTGAGAAGGAACTTGAGAGAGAGCAATATTTCGGAAAGAAAGTTTGGAACTACAGAGGCTCAGCTTCTACTCAAGATTCGGGATTAGGAGGACTTCCTAAGAAGATGAGGTCATATGATAAAGGAAAGAGGAAAGCGGAGCAGCAAGTAGCACCGAGTCTGCCAATGACCGCTAATGTATGTGAATATTGTGAAAAGTTTCATGGAGGAAAGCTTTGTTACAAGCATTTGGGAGCTTATTTCAATTGTAGCAAGTTCGACCATATAATTAAATATTGTCCCATTCCTAAGCAGCAGATGAAGAAGAAACCAAACGTCTCAGGGAAGGCCTTTGCAGTCACAATCCAGAATGCAGAGGCATCACCGAATGTGGTAGAATGTACTATTATTATCTTTAATACTCCAGCATATATTATTCAAGATTTAGGATCCACCCATTCCTTTGTGTCTAAGAAATTTGCATGTAAATTATTATCTTCTCCAAGAATTTTGGATCATGCTTTGGTTATATCTATGCCCTCGGGATTATCTGTGATTACAAATATCATGTATCCGAGGTGTGAAGTCTGGATTAGCAGGTTGAAGTTGGTGGTGGATTTGATTCCGTTGAAGATGTATGATTTTGATATGATCTTAGGCATTGATTGGCTAGCGAGTTATCACACCAATGTCGATTGCTTTCATAAGCAGGTTCACTTTGCCATTCCGGGATGTGAACCATTCTATTTTAAAGTTATGGTGCGAAAGGAACCACCTTGTTTTATTTTGGCTTTATATGCTAGTCATTTGATGAAATCTGGATGCTAAGCCTCCTTAGCTTATGCATGCACAATTGGGAGTCATAGTGTGCCGGTCAAAGATATCCCGATAGTTAGCAAGTTTGAAGATGTCTTTTTTAAGAATTGTCTGGGGTTGCCACCCCATCGGAAGATTGAATTTGAGATTGAGGTTATTCTTGGTTCGACACCGATCTTGAAAGCACCGTATAGGATGGTGCCTATCGAATTAAATGAACTAAAACAGTAGTTACAGGAGCTTTTGGATAAGGCATTTATTCGATCAAGCGTATCCCCAATATTATTTGTCAAGAAAAAGGATGAATCACTATAGCTTTGCATCGATTACAGGGAGCTGAACAAGATTACCATTAAGAATAAATACCCGTTACCGAGGATTGATGACCTATTTGATCAATTGAAATGAGCGTATGTATTTTTCAATATTGACCTTTGTTCGGGGTATCACTAGTTGAGAATCAAGACGGAGGACGTGGTGAAAATGACCTTTCGAACAAGGTACGGGCACTATGAATTTCTAGTTATGTTTTTTGCATTATCAAATACTCCTACTATTTTTATGGATTTGATAAAATGGGTATTTCGACCCTACTTGGATAAATTTATTATTGTGTTCATTGCTAATATATTGATTTATTTGAAAAGTTATGATGAGCACGATGTGCATTTGAGGATTATTCTCAAGACTCTTCGGGAATAGAAATTGTATGCCAAGTTAAAGAAGTATGAATTTTGGCTTGAGGAAATAACATTCTTGGGTTACATTATATCGAAGGGAGGCATTTTTATTGATTCGAGAAAGATCAAAGCTGTTTAATTAGAGCCAATTGTCAACGGTGGCCGAAGTCCGGAGTTTCCTAGGATGGCAGGTTATTATCAGAGGTTTGTGGCAAAGTTCTCCGGGATTGCCATGCCATTGACCCAGTTAATGAGGAAAGATGTTAAGTTTGTTTGGATACAAGAGTGTAAGCAAAGTTTCCAGGAGTTGAAGAATCGATTGACATCCACTTCGATCCTGATGATTCTTGAAGGATTTGGTAGATTTGAAATTTATTGTGATGCAAGTAAGACGAGTTTGGGCTGTGTTCTAATGTAGTATGGAAAAGTAATAGCCTATGGATAAAGACAGCTACAAATTCATGAGAAGAATTACTGATACCCGATTTGGAGCTAGCAGTAGTATTTTTTACTTTGAAGATTTGGAGACATTATTTGTATGGTAAGAAATTTTTGATATATTCAGACCCTAAGAGCCTCGAGTATTTATTTTCTCAGAAAGAGCTGAATATAAGGCAAAGGAGATTGATGGATTATCTAAAGGACTTTAGCAGTGAAATTCAGTATCAGGTAGAGAAGGATAATGTGGTAGCGGATGCTCTAAGCCGTTAAGCTAGGTTTGTAACTCATTTGAGGATTAAGGAGAGGGTGATGTTGGAGTGCATGAAATAATGTGATATCCAGAGGTATGCCCAAGGTAATCGGATGATTTTGTTGTATTTTTAAATCTAGTAGGAGATATTAAGACGGATTAAGTTAAATCAAATGAGTGATCCATTATTAGCTAATATTGTTGGAGATTTGAACCAAGACTTTAATGTCCGTACCGATGGAGTCTTTAGGTTCTGGGATCAGATTTGTGTACCAAATATCAGAGAATTGAAGGAAAAAATTTTGAAGGAAGTTCACCGGTTCAGGTATACGATCCACCCATGAATTAATAAGATTTATCAGGATTTAAAGAGAATATTTTGGTGGAGGAATACGATGAAGGAAATTGTGGCTTTTGTGGAAAAATGTTTGATTTGTCAAAAGTTGAAAGTCGAGCGTAAGAAGCCATTCTGTCCTTTGCAACCTTTACCTATACCTAATTGAAAATGGAAAGACATATCCATGGATTTCTTGTCAGGATTATCGAGGACACCTAGGAATTATGATGCCATTTGAGTGATTGTTGATCGGCTTACAAAATCGGTGCATTTTCTAGCCATTTGGGTGACTTACTTGAAAGACCGGTTAACCCGGATGCATATTGATGAGATAGTGAGATTGCATTGAGTTCTAGCAACTATTGTATTAGATTGAGACCCGAGATTTGTGTCAAAATTTTAAAAAAATTTACACTGCGAATTGGGGACAAATTTAAAATTTAGCACAACTTATACACCCGAGATGGATTGGCAATTTGAGCGAACCATTCGGATTCTAGAATATATGTTAAGAGCCACGATGATGGAGATGAAAGGTAATTGGGATAATCATTTAGTTTTGGATGAATTCGCTTATAATAATAGTTACCATGTGAGTATTGGGATGGTCCCATTTGAAACATTGTATGGGAAGAAGTATCATTCACCTATTCATTGGAAAGAGGCGGGTGATAGATGGCTTATAGGGTCAGAGATTGTTAAGAAGATGTTTGATAAAATCAAGTTGATCCGTGAAATGTTGAGAGTAGCTCAGAGCAAACAGAAGAGCTACATCGATTGAAGAAGGTCAGAGTTGAGATTCAAAGTCAGGGATTTTGTCTTTCTGAAAGTATCGCCGTCAAAAGGCCTATCCATATTTGGGGTCAAAGGAAAGTTGAAACCGAGGTTTATTGGTCCATTCAAGATTTTGGAGAAAGTAGGTGAAGTGGCCTATTGGTTAGCATTGCTGCTGAATGTGGAAGGGGTGTATAATGTTTTCCACGTGTTGACACACTAGAAGTATGTTTTCTTTCCCTTGTGAATAAAAGAATAGGAATTCAAACGATCTTTAATTGTGATATCTAAATCGTATAGCCAAGGATGCCCGAGAATTGCATGACTCATATCTATTGGTATAATATCACACTAAATATGATATTTGTACTCTAATAATTAAATCGATATAAAATAATATTCTTTAACAGTTATAGAAAATGTGTCAATCCATGAGACACTATATGAATTAGGGTGTGGGATAACTTTTAACCCCAAATGAGAAATAGTATTAGATGAGATCGCATTGATATAACTACCACTATCCACAAGAATCTTACAAGCCTGTGTAGAAGCCAATCATCAGCCCTTTTGGATTATATTGATAACTTCCTCAATAGACGCAATGCTCGAATCCACTGCGACCTTTCTGAGAGAACAATTCTCCCCAGAATCGAGACTGCTCCCGCAGCTAATATAACCGGATGATTGTCAATGTCCATACTCAGGTTATACAGTATCGCCAAGCCTGCCTCGGCGGCCCTGTTGCCACCTTCTTCAATCAACTTCACAAGCGGAAACATTCCCTCTGTTAGCAGCCATTGCTCTGGTAGAATCCACAACTCCTTTCGATATGATTCTATTCAGCGACATCGCCGCAGCTTCTTGTGATTCCAGTGAGACAGGTTTCGATTTGTTGGGGTCACTCCCTTCTGGGACAATGGATGAAGATTGTGCGCAAATGTGATCCGCGGACTTGTAAGCAGCACTTGAGTCCGAGACTTTCGATGAAGGCACAAGGACTTTGTTGATGTTCATGTGTTGTATGACATGAAGACTGAGGACATCAACCAATGACAAGGACTATGAATAACGCCTGAGGTCATCGGTTGAGGTTCGAGGTTCTTGGGCATTACCTGGAGGTGTCATTGGAGGCCCGAGGATTGGAACTCAGAAAGCACACGTGGAAGTCAACTCAAAAGATTTACTGTGCATGTGAGATCTATGGGGAATACGCGTAATCTTTGCAGAGTGGGAGCCGTTTGTGGGAAAGCAAGATCTGCAGAGCCATTTTCTGTAGGGCACGTCAACCTGTAGGAAAGAGCTAGTGTAGAGCTGTGCAGGTGTCTTGCAGCTATCTTTACGTGTATCCTCCATGTTGGCTTTGCTGTTACTTTCAACAATCTTTGTATATATATGTATTGTGTGTTGTGTGTAAAAGCAAGAGAGAGGGTGAACAAAAAGAAAGACAGAGTTTTTCTTTTGTTGAGTATCAAGAGTGAAAAGAGTGTGAAGAGAGTATACAACGAGTAATTTGTGTTCTTGCTCTCATTCTTTTCTCTTCGGGTTTGTGTAACCATAAAACACAAATAATGAAAATTTGTTTGTGGACTAAATATTCCATGATTTTTTTTCTTCGATTTGTAAAGGGTTTTTATGTAAAACTGCGCGTTCTTCCTCTTTCTCCTATTCTGTGTACTTAAGTGTCTTCGTGTCTGATCGATCTTTTCTACCCCAACAAATGGTATCAGAAAGCATGATTTGAGAAGCTTTCGATCGAATGGTGTCATAGTCTTTAAAGAATCTATTATTTAGTATGGAGCAGTTTAACGGGTAAGGTAACTTCATCCTTTGGCAATAAATTTTGAAGAATATCTTGACCCAAGAAGAAATAGTGAAAGTGTTGAAGAAAAAAGGTGAAAAGCTGGAGAATCTAACCAATGATGAATGACAAGACAAAAGAGATCTCGCCAATTGTACTATCAAGCTATACCTGGTGAACAACACTCTTCAAGAGGTCTTGGGCTTATCAAACCCGACGGAGGTATGGGAAAAACTTAAAACCAATATAAGTCCAAGCCACTGACTACAAGGCTGTATGTGAATAAGTAATTTTATGGACTGTGCCTATCTGAAGGAAAAAGTTTCGAGAAGCATATGGATGAGTTTAACCAGATTCTAACGCAGATGGCAGCGCTTGATGACGTGATCAAGGAGGACAAGGCATTGGTATTGCTGGCTTCCTTACGAGCATCATATGATCACATCGTTACAACATTACTGTTTGGAAAGGACATGCTTATGTTGGACAAGGTGATTGCTTCCCTACTTATGAATGAGTCTAGGTAGTCTTAAGGAACCTCCACCTCGACCCATTTTGAGGTACTCGTGACAGAATCACAGGGAAAGAGTAAAGGTTGTGGTCCGAAGTCTAGAGAGAAGGGAGAAGTAAGTCTCACTCAAGGTTTCAAAACTTTAAGTATCATCATTGTGGCAAGAAAGGTCCCATCATGAAATATTGCTGCAAATAGAAGCGTGAGAACGCTGAGAACGAGAAAGGAGAAAAGGAACGAGGTGAAGAAAAGTCCTCAATCTCAGTGATCACAGGAGGCAAGCTCTTGATAATGTGTGAAGTGACTGACATTGTAAATCTAGCTGAAGAGGTTACCGACTGGGTGGTAGATCTCGGGAGAATCCATCCACGTCACTTCTCAAAAGGGTCATTTTACTTCATACACTTCGGGTGACTTTGGAGTGTTGAAAATGGGGGATATGGAGACATCCAGAGTTATCGGCATTGGCAACGTGTTTCTCATCACTAATAATGGCACCCGATTGATTTTGAGAGATGTTCGACATGTTCTTATCATGTAGATGAATATCCTCTCAACAGGAAGACTAGATGATACTGGTTTTTGCAACATCTTCTATGACGGTGGATATAAACTAAGTAGAGGGTCTTTGGTAGTTGCCCGAGATAAAAAGATGTCGGGCCTTTACGTGTTGTAGGCCTCTTTTGAGGCAGGTCAAGTAAATGCTGCTACCAATGTGGAGACCTCGGACTTGTGATACCGCCGGTTGGGCCATATGAGTGAAAAATGATTATATCATCTGGTCAAGAAGGGCCTTATACCGAATATAAAGGAAGCTGAATTAAGGATGTGTCCTCACTGTCTAGTGAGAAAGCAAAGGAGAGTCTTTTTTTGAGGAGACTCACCCTCCAAAAAGACCGAGGTATTTGAATTGGTACATATTGGTGTATGTGGACTATTCAAGGAGAAAATATTTAATGGCGCCCAGTACTTCGTATCTTTCATTGACGACTGTTTCAGAAAACTATGGGTTTATTCACTAAAGACCAAAAACCAAGCCCTCGGTACATTTGAGTATTTTCATACTTTGGTGGAACGTCAGACAGGAAAGAAGCTACAAACCATTCGAAGTGACAACGGGGGTGAGTACATTAGGGTATTTGATGCCTACTGCCGATCTCATGGCATCAGACATTATAAGATGCCACCAAAGATACCGCAATTAAATGGCGTGGCCGAGCGAATGAACCGTTCGTTGTTGGAAATGGTAAGGTGTATGTTTTCAGAAGCAAAACTTCTAGGATCCTTTTGGGCTGAAGTCCTAAGAATGGCTGCCTATGTTATTAATAGATTGCCTAGTAAACCCCTGAATGGTGAAACTCCTGAGAAGATATGGTCAGGAAATGAGTTGTCCTACGACCATCTTAGAGTTTTTGGGTGCAAGACTTTTGTACACATTCCCAAATATGAAAGGACCAAACTTGAGGCAAAGATGAAACAATGCATTTTTCTAGGCTATGGGGAAGATGATCTGGGGTTCAGATTTTATGACCAAGTAGAAAAGAAGTTTGTCCGATCACGGGATGTGGTCTTTATTGAAGAAGAGACTATTAAAAATATTGAAAGAGACAAGAAGGCCTTATATGACACTGGCCGAATGAAAAAGGTAAGTGTTGAAACTATCCGTCTAGTACCTTTTCAGTTCGAGGTTAATGGCCCAAGAGTGGTTGAGGATAATAATGAGGCAATCACTGTGCCTCATGAGGATGATGTTATTCCTTAACCAACCGAAGAGGTTCCCATACGACAATCCTTAAGAAAAAGACGTTCGGCTGTCCACTTGTCATCCAGTGAGTACGTCCTGCTCACTGATGCAGGTGAACCTAAAGATTTTGACGAGGCTATGAAGGGTGCACATATAGAAAAATGGTCGAAAGTAATAAAGGATGAGATGACATCATTGCATGAAAACCATACTTTCGAGTTGGCTGAACTGCCTAAGGGGAAGAGAGCACTAAGGAATAAGTGGGTCTTCCGGTTGAAGGCATCTGAGGACATCATGCAACCGAGGTACAAGGCATAGCTAGTGGCGAAAGGTTTTAATCAGTGCAAAGGCGTGGATTTTGATGAGATCATTGTGCCCGTGGTGAAAATGTGTTCCGTTCATATTGTGCTTGGTTTAGCAGTTGTTCTGGATCTTGAGGTAGAGCAGCTGGATGTTCAGACAGCATTCCTCCATGGTGACCTTGAGGAATAAATTTACATGGAGCAACCGAAAGAATTCGAGGTCAAAAGAAAAGAAGGATTGATTTATCGTCTAAGTAAAAGCCTATATGAACAAAAATAGGCGCCAAGACAGTGGTATAAGAAGTTTGAATCTATCATGGTTGGTCAAGGATATCAAAAGACTACTTTTAACCACTACTCTTTATACAGAATTTTTTTAGGACGATTTTGTTATCCTTCTCCTTTATGTGGATGACATGCTGATTGTCGGATAAAATAGCGTACATATTAAGAAACTGAAAAGCAATTGGGACATTCATTTGCTATGAAAGACCTCGGGCCGACAAAATAGATTCTAGGAATTAGAATATTTCGTGACTGGAAGAACAAGAAGCTCTGGCTGTCCCAGAAGAGCTACTTAAGAAAATACTCCAATAGTTTGACATGAAAAAAGCCAAGCCAGTGAGCACCCCACTAGCCAACCAATTTAGGTTGAGTTGGAACTAATGTCCGTCCTCGGACACAGAGAAAGCTTGCATGAGAGGTATATCCTACTCATCGGCCGTTAGTAGTTTGATGTACGCGGCTATGTGCACAAAGCCGGATATTGCACATGCTATCGGCATTGTTAGCAGATTCCTTTCAAACCTAGGGAAGGAACATTGATCTACTATGAAATGGATACTGAGATATCTCCAAGAAACTTAAAAAATGTGTCTGTGTTTTGGAGAAGAAAAGCTCTAGTTGGTCAGCGACACAAATGCGGACATAGCCAGGGACATTGACTCTCAAAAATCCACCTCTAGGTACCTGGTCAAGTTTGCCAGGAGGGGTAGTCTCCTCGCAATTTAAATTGTAAAAGTGTGTTGCTCTTTTTACCACGGAGGCCGAATTCATTACAGTGATCGAAGCCAGCAAAGAGTTATTGTGGATGAAAAGGCATATCCAAGAGTTGGGTTTGAGGTAAGAAAAGTATATGGTACTCTGTGATAGCTAAAGTGCCATACATTTTTGTAGGAACTCATTCCACTCGAGATCGAAGAAATTGACGTTCGATATTATTGGGTGAGAAATGTTATTGATAAAAGGCGTCTATCAATAGAGAAGGCTTGATTGGATAAAAATGGGTAAGACATGATGACCAAAATTTTACCCAAGAAAAAGCTTGAAACTTGCTGTGAAATTGTTGGCCTGACTAATTTTGTTCCCACATAGTCATAAGGGGAAGTTTGTTAGGGTCACTCTCTTGTGGGACAATGGATGAGGACTGTGCACGAATGTGGTCCGCAAACTTATAAGCAGCACTTGAGTCCGAGACCTTCGATGAAGGCACGAGGACTCTAATGATGTTCATGTGTTGTGTGACGTGAAGACTGAGGATATCAACCAATGACAAGGACTATGAATAACACTCGAGGTTCGAGGTTCTTGGGCATTACTTGGAGTTGTCATTGGAGGTCCGAGAACTGAAACTCAGAAATCATATGTGGAAGCCAGCTTAGAAGATTTGCCGTGCAAGTGAGATCTGTGGAAAATATGCGCAATCTTTGTAGAGTGGAAGCCATTTGTGAGAAAGCACGATCTGCAGAGCCGTTTTCTGCTAAGCACGTCCACCTGCAGGACAAAACTGGTGCAGAGCTGTGCAAGTGTCAAGCGGCTGTCTGTACGTTTGTCCTCCACGTTGGCTTGGCTATTACTTTTAACAGCCTGTGTATATATATGTATTGTATACTGTGTGTAAAAACAGGAGAGAGGGTGAACAAAAAGAAAAAGAGTTTTTTCTTTTGCTGAGTATGCAAGAGTGAATAGAGTGTGAAGAGAGTATACTGTGAGTGATTTGTGCTCTTACTCTCATTCTCTTCTCTCCGAGTTTGTATAACCGTAAAACACATATAGTGAAAATTTGTTTGTGGACTAAATGTCCGGTGATTTTTTCCTTCGATTTGCAAAGAGTTTCCACGTAAAATTGTGCGTTCTTCCTCTTTCTTCTATTCTGAGTGCTTTAGTGTCTTTGCGTCCGACCGATCCTTTCTGCCCCAACACGATATGCTGAATCAATCTTGGGATTGTCTCATAAAATGTAACCTCTGTGATGATTGGATTCTCCAGAGAAGACGTCAAAGAGCTGAGCCTAACTAGGCAAGCTGCAACCAATCTCTGTAACGAAGTGGGATCTCTGACTTGAGGATTTCTTGAAGCAATTTCACAAGTTCATTGGAGTTTATGGTGCTCCGAAGCTCTTCATAATTGAGTAGTTTTGTTAGTAGTCATGATGCATCTGAGATAGCAGCACCGCTTTCTTCAATGTCTACAGCGTACAGTCTCAGCTCTTGCCCATCTGCATCAGCCCCCATGTCTGCCAAACATGAAAAAGGCCATTCATTACACCCAGGAAGACAATGAGCTGTGATGAGGGTATAAATTTTTATCTCTTGGTTTTATTAATTATTACGATTATTAATAATTGATGGTTTGTAAGATATCCTTAGTCCACTAGTGTTTTCTGATTAGCGTAGTTGCTATTGTTTTATTATTTCAATTTCTTTATATTTTTCATTTAAAGACATATTCAACCATTGTTAAATTGATGAATGATATCAAGGATATGACCGTGGCCTATTTTTGCCACTTCATTTTATTCTTCCTCTTCTTCCACATGAAGCAGTATTTGATTTCATGATATTTTTTATTGAACCCCTATCAACATTTTATTACCATTCCGAAGTTTAACCTCCATAGTAGTGTTACTTTTCCATCACATGCCATTAAAATGGAAACAAGAAGTAGGTGTCAGCTAGCAAAGCCTCTTTATGTCGTTCCACGACACCTTTTGATCATATAGCCCATATTTTGGCTGGGGGAAAAGGGGGTTTAAGGACCATTGTGTAGTCTAGTAGGGCTTCTTCAAACCAAAACTAGAAAACAGGAAAAAAGTTACACAGAATCAGCTGAGTATTTGCACTGGAAATAGACAGAAGTTTATTGGCATATACCATTGAAAACCTTTTGCTGGAAGATAGCAACCAAGCCAAATTCGATATCTGATGTGACAAGAAAAACCCTGCATAGCTTAATAAATGCCATGAACTCGAGGATAGAAGTGGCTTTTCTTTGCAAAGTTGGGGACAAGGTCTTAAGAATTTCCACAAGCTGAGCAATTAGAACAGAGTCCAGCAAATCTTCCCTGTAAGGAGGTTCCATGATTTAAGTAGACAAATTGAAGAAATCATTTCAATATAAAGTACTCAAAATGGTCAAATTTGCTAGTCCTATTGGGATCCTTCCTGTTTTAGTCATGCTTTATACTCCCAAGGATGAGAATTCATCTTGACTGTCCACACGATTAAAATTATAATAACATATTAAAATATTTCGAACCCATTATAAATCCTAGCCATCCAAGAGTATAAGGTCTCTAAATGCTCCCCAAATTTGCATAAGTTTATTGAATCAAAAATGGAAGATGAAACTGTGCAATTTTTTTCTTATTCATTTGGATAGGAGAAATTTACAATGGCAGTTACGGAAAAGAAAGAGGTATTTTAAGAAGAGGAGAAAATGCAATAAGGATGCTCGAAATCCCTAAAGAAAAAGTAGAAGCAAAATAAAATCAGAAAGCAAATAGGGATCCACCTGTTTACACAATATCTACATCATTCCCTCATATCCTAATTTGTAGAACTAATCACTAAATAAACCACACTATCCCATACAACTAAAGAATTGTGAATTGATAAAATAGCCACATATTACTGAAAAGGAGGGGGGATGCTATCCATTTCCAGTGGCTTGAATGAATTGATATTTGTAGAAGGTCATTTATTCATTCACATACAACCTTCATACTTGTTCCACTAAATTGTGTAAGCTATAAGAATGTACTTGAGCCTCCTTGTAGAACATCATAAAAGCAAAAAGAAACTTCTAACAATAAACACAATAAAACTAAGAAGCAAATGGTTGTAGCTCAATAAAGTTTCTCTTCAAACTGCAAATTGACTTGACTATAATGGGTAGATTGATTTTGATTTAGAAGAAAAGCAACAACATAGATGGATAATGCAAGCGTAATGACGATTCCACCTTATTAATTAATAAGAATAGAAAGGGCAGTAATCAAACCAGGCAGTTGATATTGATTGATAGCTCTCCCACATGTTTCCAACTAGTCCCGTAGTAGGATTTTGACTTGATGTATCATGTACGTTAAATCCATTCAGTGGGGCATCATAAAACTGGAAAAGTCGCAGTCAAGTTTCATCATGTAAAATATCAAGCTTCAATGATGTGCTGCAGATAGTAATCTACTAACCTTTGACTTCATCTCTGTAGTGGGGTCTAAGATCCTTGCAAGAATTATCAAGGTCTACATTTCCATACTTCAGTACGTATCCAATAACATCAGGGACACAAAAAAATTGTCCGATACAATGGCAGAGTGAACATTTTAGTTCTCTTTCTTTTTTGGTGGGTGGTTAAGTTGGGGTTACTTTTTCCATGAGATTTTCAAGTGCTTTTAAGTCCTTAAGGATGCCGACGAAAGGAGAGATAAGGTCATCTGCCCCCACTGCTCAACAAACAGCATTGCTGCTACGAGATAGTACAAGAAGAGTGTAAAATACATTTTTAAGCTCTATCATTTTGCAAGAAAGTAGTAAAGGAAAGCCATAAAAAACGAGCATCAAAGCAGACATGCTGTGGGAGAAAAGTTATGCCAAAAATTATGCAATTTTTAAGCCTAATATTCTCACTAAAAATAAAAAAAGAGCTATTTACACCAGAACTAGCCAAGCCCTTTTTTTTGCTAATTGTGGCACATCTACATCCCACACACTCCAGGAGTAACAAGGTCACTTCTTTCCTTATAGGGTGTGCTCTAACCCCAATGGAATTGCTTGTTTTCCCTAATGCAAAATTTAACCTACGTATAAAGTGTCTAAAGATTCTAGACTGCACCATCTAAAATTGATGAGGAGACAGAAACCTTCTTTAGTGAACTTCCAATGTCTGTAGAATGCCTTTTTTGGATCTGATCTTTTCTAATTTATTAAAAATATTGTTCACTTCTCATTCATTTATTTGTAAAAGAATATCCCTCATCCATTTTAACATTGTAATTTCTTCTACACTTTCTTCTATGTATACATCTATATTGCAATTGTTCTGCACAAATTTATGATCTTTGATGGACGGGGGGTAAACACTGGAGATGAAAATAATAACCTAATAAAAGAATAAATCTTTCGCTAATTAAGGAGATAACATATAATTATACTAATATTAAGGGAGGCTCTTCTTTCAAGCAAGACATTTACCATAGTGCACGAAACCATATTGTTCATTTTCCTTTTTTTTTTTCCGTTGGGTACAAACCATGTGAGTAGTTTGAAGCAAAGAAAAAATCATGACACATACCTGATAGATAGCTTCTGCAAAGCATTGGTGACAGCCAATCTAACAACATCATTTTTGTGGTCTAAAAGCTGAACCAGAAACTTAATAGCTCCAGCTTCCTTAAATGAGGTTCGCATATGTTCATTGACACATGCATCAGCAATAGAATTTGCAGCTCTTGCAATAGTTGACTCATCCTCAAGTCCAAGAATAAGTACCAAGCGTGCAACACCATCTTATCATAGCAATAAAGTATATGGGGAACTTGTAGCGGACCCCAAGTCAGAGTTTCTTTTGTCTTCAGTTTCAATGGCCCTAACACGAGCTAGAACTTGCTGCTGTGTTTGTCCAACAATTGCATTCATCTTCGATTCATCCATGTTGACATCACTGTCATCAATATTTAATCCAAGGAGTAATTCAGAGGCCCCGTACCTAGAAGGACCTTTTGATGTAGGGAGGAGAAGAATAAGTAGAGAAGAGATATTAGAGGGATAAAGACAAAAAATTAGACTAGAAGGGTAGAGACAAGAAAGGGATCAAACTAAGGAGGAGAGAGGAAGGGAAGCACAATTGCTTAATTGCAATCAATTTCTCAAATACTCATTCATTAATCAATCAACTGTCCTCCAAACAATAGCCCTAGGGATTCTTATATAGAGAATCCGATGTGAAAGAAAATTAAAAACAAAATCATAATTAAATAATTGAAAAAAGTGAAAAAGGAAATCAAATAAATAAAAATAAAATCACAACTAATCTAGAAGACAAATAAAAGCGAGTCTTCATATTTGGAAGACAAATAAAAATGAATATTTATCTTGGATGTTCGCATCAATTCTCCCCGGATGAGAGGAACTCGACCCCGGCGAGGTAAACGTCAATAATCAACTTCCCAACCATAAGCTGAGGGGCTGGGCAACCCGTCGGTGACGGTGATAGACTTGAGTAAGAGGGGGCCGAAAGCTGACAGAGCGATCGAGATCTCCAGAAGGAAGTTGACTAGGGCCTGAAGAAGTGCAATCCTGCTGGCTCTGATAGAACTCCAAGAGGCCTGGGTCGAGCTGCTGTAGTGTCTCACGAGAAATCCAAGCATTCTCTGAGTCTGGTCACCAACCCAATGGAAAAGGAAGCGATGAATAGTTTTCTCCCTGGTAAACATCACCTGTTCATCTAAAATAGTATCAATTTTATCATGGTGTGCCGGGAGGGAGGGAAGTGGCGCAAGGGAGGATGAAAGGTCAATAGGGGGTGCACGCAGGGGTGGCAAAGGGATCCCCAGATGGAAAAAAGCTGCCTTTATACGCAATGAGATCTTCCATATTAAAAGTATGATGAAAACCAAAATGAGATGGAATGTCAATAACATTTGCATTTGATCTAATCCGCCGTAAAATTTTAAAGAGACTAGCACTACGAGCCTGCAGTTTAGAGACGTGCCCAAGTAGGCGCCGTTCTGGTCTAATACTAACCATAACATAATCTCCTATATTTAATTCATCGTGTCTTTTATGAGAATCAGCGTGCAGTTTGTATGCAGCATTGCTTGCTTCTAATTGTTTATTGATCTCGATATGTAAATCGTGAAGATGTCGTGCAAAAGTTTCGGCAGTCATGGATACACTAACATGTGGAGACATCGGGATAAGGTCCAATGGTTTTTTATAACCATGCACAGCTTCAAATGGACTCATACCGAGTGATTTATTGAAAGAACTATTATATGCAAGTTGGGCGTTGGTAGGATCAAGTCCCAATTCCTACGATGCTCCTAGACCAAACACCGTAACAGGTTATCTAAACTCCGATTGACGACTTCAGTCTGACCATCTGTTTGAGGGTGGTATGCAGTAGAAAATTTTAATTTGGTACCGACCATGTGCCATAGGGTCCACCAAAAATGGCTAGTAAAACGGACATCCCGATCAGAAACAATGGTCTTAGGAAGACCATACAGTTTGACAATCTCAATGAAATAAAGGCGAGCGACTTGAGAAGTATCAGCAATCTTACTACAAGGAATAAAGTGGGCCATTTTAGAAACACGATCCACAACGACAAATGTAGAATCGTGTTTCTGAGGGGTACGGGGAAGCCCTAACACAAAATCCATACTAACATCCTGCCATGGACCATTAGGTATAGGTAGAGGGGTGTAGAGGCCAGTGTTTTGCTTTAGGTGTTTGATGAGTTGGCATATTCGACAAGTATTGACGATTCTAGCCACGTCTTTCTTCAAACTAGGCCAATAAAATTGTCGCTCAACCTCCTCAATGGTCTTATCACATCCAAAATGGCCTGATAAACCTCCAGCATGAACTTCCCACACTATGAAATCTCGGACAAACGTTTTCGGGATACAAAGTTAATTAACTCGGAATAAGTACCCATCCTAAAGATGAAATCCGTTCGTAGTGTCCAAGTGCCCACACTGTAAAGCGAGGAAGATTTTGCTAAAATCAGGGCAAGACTCATATTCTTCCTTAAGTTTTTCAAAGCCAACAATTTTAACTTGAACAACAGAGAGAAAGGTCAAATGACGGCTCAAGGCATCAGCCACTTCATTTTCAACGCCTTTCTTGTGCTTCAAGATAAAAGAATATGCTTGTAAATACTCCATCCACCAACCGTGCCTATAATTTAATTTCTTCTGAGAGTTGAGGAATCGAAGAGCTTCATGATCTGAATAGAGGACAAACTCTTGAGGGAGCAAGTAATGGCGCCAGTAGCGGAGTGCTTGTACAAGGGCATACAACTCCTTATCATAAATAGAATATCGTTGCTTAGCATCATTTAACTTTTTGCTAAAGTAGGCAATTTGGTGGCGTTCTTGACTAATAACTCCTCCTATTCCTACACCTGACGCATCACACTCTACTTTAAATACCTTGAAAAAATCAGGAAGTCGCATGACAGGAGCTGTTGTCATCCTGTCTTTGATGAGTTTGAAAGCTTTGGCAGTATCAGGAGACCAAGTGAAGTTACCATTCTTCATGCACTCAGTGAGGGGAGCCATGATTGTGCTAAAACCCTTGATGAACCGGCGATAGAATGTGGCCAAGCCGTGAAAACTTTGAACTTCGTGGATGGATTTGGGTTCCGGCTAATTTATGGTTGCTTGGATCTTTGTAGGGACGACAGAAACCCCGTCAAAAGAAACATTAAAGCCCAAGAAAGCCACTTTGTCTGAGAAGAATGAACATTTCTTTAGGTTAGCAAATAAGCTTTCCTTTCTCAGAGTAAGGCAGACCTGTGTGAGGTATTCTACATGTTGCTCCTTGGTATTACTGTAAATGAGGATATCATCAAAATAGACTACTAGAAACCGTCATATAAAAGGCCGAAAAGTCTGGGTCATGACTCTCATGAAAGTACTTGGTGCATTAGAGAGCCCAAAAGGCATGACCAACCATTCATAGATGCCGTCTTTTGTTTTGAAAGCTATTTTCCACTCATCCCCTGGACGAATTCTAATTTAGTGGTAACCACTCTTTAGATCAATTTTGGAAAAGATTGTGGCACCAACCATCATATCTAACATGTCGTCAAGTCTAGGAATGAAAAAATGATATTTTATGGTGATTTTATTGATTGCTCTACTATCAACACACATCCTCCAAGATCCATCCTTCTTAGATGTTAAGAGGGCAGGTACTATGCAAGGACTCATACTGTCTCGAACAAATCTATTGCGAAGGAGTTCGTCCACTTGTCTTTGGAGTTCAACATATTCAGTAGGATTCATCCTATAATTAGGGAGGTTTAGGAGTGATGCACCTGGAGTAAAATCAATGGCATGTTAAATTTCGCATAAATGTGGTAAGTGATTGGGTAGGTCCTCAGGGAAAACATCTTTAAAGTTTTGGAGAATTTGACGGGCCTCATTAGAAATTGATGTGGAAGAGTTCGAAAAGGTCTCGAGGATGATAACGGCGAACATAACTGACTCACTGACAGCGGCTCGTTCAAATGCGGTGGGACTAATAATATATAATCCTTTGACCACTACCACGGTCGGTTCTTTGTTGGGAGTCGTCGGTTTTAGAGGTAGAGGATATAGGCGAATCCTCTTCCCCTTGTGAACAAAAGAACAAAAATTGGAACGGCCTTGGATTGTCACATCCAAGTCGTAGAGCCAAGGGCGCCCAAGAATGACATGACCCACGTCCATTGGGATAACATCACACCAAATATGATATTTGTACTCTAAAAATTGAATCGGTACAAGACAACATTCTTTAACGGATATAGAAGACGTGTCAATCCAAGAAACGCTGTAAGGACTAGGGTGTGGGACCGCCTTTAATCCCAAACGAGAAATAGTGTTAGCAGAGACTGCATTGATATAACTACCGCTATCCAAATTACCTTGCAAGCTTTCTTGTTCACTTTGATGTAAGTGTGAAAAATAGCGTGACGATGTCAATCATCAGCTTCATTGAATTGTGTCAATGTGCATCACACAATGCCTAAAAATGGTGTATCGAGGGAGGAAGAACCAAAGTCTAAATGAGAGGAAGTAGGTCGAATGCAGCTCATAAATGTATCAAGGTCATCATCATTCAAGTCATCAAACCTCTCTAATTTGGGTTCATAGACTTGTTCTTCAAGGAGTTCCTCATGTATTTCATTTTGTCCGTTTATGAATAAAGTTTTACTCGGACATTTGGAAAAATATGCCCAAAATTTTTATAGTTGAAACACTATAATTGAGAATGTCTTTCTGGGCTTCAACATCCTTTCCTCGAGGTTCTCTTGCAGGGGCGACGGTGGAGGGATGGGTTCCTAAGATAGACTTGGAATTGATGGTAGGAGTGTGTGATGTAGGTTGGCGATACGGCATCCTAGTAACTAACTCAAAGTCGCAGACCAAATTATACACATGTCCAAAGTCGTAACTCCACGAAGGACAAGTTCTCTCCTAAGATCCTCGTGTAACCCTTGTCGGAACCTACTCAACGTCATGGCTTCGTCCTCAATGAGGTGTCGATGTGACACCTCATTCGAAAATCATCAAATTGAGTCACATATTCAATTACGGACCGATTACCTTTGCCGCAGGAATTCCACCGGTCGAGTAAGTGGCTACCGGAGGAGCAGGGTAAATACTTCTCATGAAGGTGTCGCCATTTCAGCCCAACTTCTCGTGGCGGTTTGATGCGCGAATCGAGGTCCTCCACACTTTCCCCAATATAATCAAGGCGTTGAGTCAACTTAAGGCTATCAAATTGAACTCTCCTGTCTTCTGACACGCCATACCATTTAAAGAAACGATCCATGTCGCGAACCCATTGAGTGAAAACTCGAGGGTTCACACTTTCATCCAATTTGATATTTTTGAAGAGGTGGTTATTCGGATCCCGCTTTTGATCACATTATCGAGGCCTGCGATCATGTCTACTAGGAGTTCGTCTATTTTTCCTTCGTCAGTGAGCTTTGTTATGTGATGCATCGATTTTCACCCTAATTCTAAAGTGGCAACCCGATTTGCAAGATCCAAATTTGTCTGATTAGTGGTGGCCAAGTCAGTTTGAATGGCAATCATGTGATTGTGTAATTGTTGTTGACTAGAAGCTAATTGGGCTAATTGTTGACTCAATGTTTCAAATTGATTAGAATCCATGCTTAGGTCAAGGGTATTATGGCAAATAATTCGACCACTTCGCAAATGCATACAACACCAAACAGATTGAGATCAATAAACAATTGAGGCAATTTAAATTTTTTTTTCTTTTGTGAGATTTGTATGGTTCCGATCAGGCAAACTAGTATTACTAATCTATTAAAATTATAAAGCGATAATCAATTGCGGGCGGGTGTGTCAAAGGGTAGTGAAAGGGCGTGAACGATTTTTTTTTAATAAAATGGCACACGTAGATAAAACTAAATACTATTAAAGATAAATAAAATATGCTACTCAAAAGAATATGGAACAAACACACCCGGAGATAATTTAACCAGCTTGTTGAAACTGCCTCGGAGATGATCTGACCCACTTGTTTGAGATTGGACGGAAATTTGTAAAAATCTGCTACTGTTTGATTTTTTTTTCTCGTTTTTTTTTTTTTTTTTTTCCTCTTTTTTTTTTCTTTTTTTTCTCTCTCTTTTTTCTTTTCTCTTTTTTTTTTTCTCGCTTACTGTTGCCCCCTTGTTTGCGTTACCTGCACGGCCTCAAAGCACGCAGAGAGAGGGAACGAAGTAGTGCGGTTGCTCAGGCGAGGACGGCAGCACTCGCTCAGTCCGATGATGTCGACGGCGGTGAAGGTGGAAGCGACAGCGACGGCGACGGCGATCAAGGCGACAAAGAGGATGACAACAAAGACGAACTCAGACGAAGAAGATGAGGAGGAGATGAATCTGATGAAGCGATGAAGACGAAGAAGAACGAGGGCGAAGACAAAGACAAAGAATGAAGATAAAGATTTGGGACACCCGATTCGTGACTTCTCTTTCTACTCCCTTTCTTCGATTTTTTTTTTCTGAAGGAAGGTGGAGGCTAGGGTTTTTGGGGTGGGCTGCGGCGCAGGCGTCCGGGTTAGGGTTCCTGGTTTCGGGTCACTTGATGAAGGTGGCTGTTTACGGTTTTGGGTCGGTTCGTAGTATGGTAGAATTGGGTTTGGGTTTGGGTATGGTTTGGCTTAACTGGGCTGGTACGGGAGTGTTGGAGGATGTGATGGTTAGCGGGGATGTGGGCTTTTCCTCCTTTTTTGGCAGCGGCACCGGTTGCAATGGCTTCGTTGGCGTTGACTGCGGCTTCGACTGGTGCAGCCTCCTTGGTTGAGGCAAGGTTGCAGAGACGACTCTCTGCTTCTGGGAATGTTGCTTCTTCTTCTGCCTTTATTTTTTTCGTTTGACAGAGGTGGGCACAAGAGAAAAAAAAATCACAACTTTTTTTTTTCTACTGAGACAGAAACAATTTTTTTTTTGTTTGACAGTATAAGAGGAGGCAGTGGTGGTGGAGGTGATGCACGGAAGAACTTTGTAGGGTGGCGGACACTGGTGGTGGTGGTAGTGTGGGCAGTTGGTGGCAAGAAGTTGTGTGGCTGGTTATTAAATGCGGAAAGGTGTTGCTGGTAACAAAAAAATAGGATTTTTATCTCTGATACCAATTTGATGTAGGGAGGAGGAGAAAAAGTAGAGAAGAGATATTAGAGGGGTAAAGACAAGAAATTAGACTAAAGGGGTAAAGACAAGAAATTAGACTAGAGAGGTAGAGATAAGAAAGGGATCAAATCAAGGGAGAGAGAGGAAGGGAAGCACAATTGCTCAATTGCGATCAATTTCTCAAATACTTATTTATTAATCAATCAATTGTCCTCCAAACAATAACCCTAGAGATTCTTATATAGAGAATCCGATGTGAAAAAAAATGGAAACAAAATCATAATCAAATAATTGAAAAAAGTGAAAAAGGAAATCAAATAAAATCAAATAAATGAAAATAAAATCACAACTAATTTAGAAGGTAAATAAAAGCGAGTTTTCATATTTGGAAGGTAAATAAAAGTGAATATTTGTCTTGGATATTGTTACGGGCATTGTTACTGATGATCCAAAATCTATCGGCACCACCAACACGATTTCAAGACTTCGTTTGAGGATTCTTTAATATTTTTATTATACCACATAATACATTACAATACACCATACATTACACATATCAAATAGAAATTGTTACAACTTTGGACAAGTTAAATTCACACGTAGCTTCTAGTTTGTTTCAGTTTGTTAAGCACTGATTGGTGCCTTAGTTCGTTGGGGACGTGTCCGGTTGACGCCGCTGATTGCCTGTCTTCTTCTCCGCATATGAACCGCCGCTTGGAAGGGAATAGATTAGCTTTTGGATTCTGTTTCTCACCTTTCTTCTCTTCTCCCTCTCTCCCTCTCTCCCTCTGTCTACTCTTCTCCTCTGTGAATTTCTTCTAGTTTTCTCGCTTTGATTCCCCGCGCATTATCGTGAACCCACACTGGGAAGAAGTAGCCAGTTGCTTTCATTGAGAGTGAACCCGCATGGCGAGGGAATGACGACGAGATACTGTGCTCTTGAAGACTCTCTCGGCACAAGTCTCGACGCAAGAGCCGAGGATGTTGTGGGTACCGATCCCACAACATGAAGGCCGCCGACACTCTTTCTACCGCCGCAGAACACTTCCAACAATATGTGACCGATGTGCGCCAACCGTCACCGATGTCCAACACACCCTTGCCGAAATGCGACAAACCCTCGCTTGGAACGACAAACCATACTCTCCTCGAATCTTCCACTATTACCCACACCCACTTTTCTCACCAAACCCTACATCACTCTTCTTCCTCTCGTGTTACCCTCACCCTTTTTCTCTCCATTCTTCTTCTGGTGATAACGTCTTTGGAACGATTCTTTCCCTTTTTTCATGGTAATTTCCTTTTACTTGACGAGCAAGTCTACGGTGGTTTCTGGATGCATGCCACTCATCACCGTTAACCTCGGGAAAATTTGGCGAGAGATTTGGAATTGAGATTCGGTCCTTCGTCATATGTGAATCCTCAAGCCACGCTTTACAAATTAAGGCAGACCACAAGTGTCACGGCTTACATGACCGAGTTCTTTGAGTCCCACCGTAAACTGTGTTTGTCGACCTCCAATCTATTAAACTCGCTCGGTCTAAGAGATGACATCGGAGAGAGCTCCTCCTCCTGGCCAATGACTCCTACCGACGCCATTGAATGGCCAAACCGGTAGAGGAGAAACTGAAAGGTGACCGAAACCGGCCGGACACCGGGTTCATCGATGGGTAAACAACCCTTTCATTAAAACGCTGACCCGGGAAATAGCAAAGACGCTTCGGATCGACAATGTTTCAAAGTGATGAAAGTTTACCCCCGGCCACCGATGCAAACCTCCTCAGATGTCGAGGAGGAGGAAAATTTTCCCAGTCCTGTTTCCATCGAATCGAACCCGTGGAAGCGAGGGAGCCTTATAATCCTCCTCCGAGGTTGAAACCGTAACACCCTCACCCGACCCAATGCCCACAATTTCACTATGCCCCGGAAGGCCATTTTGTGCCCACAACCCCGCGGCTCCGTGGTCGAGAACGGGTCAGCCAAATTGACACATATAATTTCCTACAAACTAGAATGGCTAAGACAAATCGAACCATCTCACCACCTTAACGCTACAATGGGAGCTCACTCAAATGTGAGGGGTTAGTTAAAGGGGTTCGTTACATTGACCATTTTCAAGACTCTTTCTCCTCCCCATTTACTTATGGTTTTGGGGTTCGGTGGCTTGCGTCCATCGGCCCGGTGTTATTTGATTACCAATCCTTGTGGATGAGCTTTAATCATGGATTACCTTACATGGCATGCCTTCAATGGATGACCCTTGGTCACCTAAGAAGAGGAAGCACCACTCGGGTGACTATTCGGCCGGTTCAAGAAGAGGCCGGTCGCCAACATAGTCCAGTAATTCAAACTGCGGGACAGCCCTCCGGGTTCACCAAAGACCTCGGTGACATTTTGTCCTCATACTCAGACGTTTTCACCATTCCGGGGGATTACCTCCCCACCGAAATTCTCACCACAGAATACCATTACTCAACAAGACACCGGTTAACGTCCGCCTCTATCGATACCCCCACTTTCAAAAGGCTGAAATTGAAAAGCTCATCAAGGAAATGCTGATACGGTATTATTCGGACCAAGAACAGCCCCTTTCCTCGCTTTCTTTGCTAGTTAAGAAGAAAGACGGTGGATTCTCGGTAGATTATGGGTCTTAATGCCCTTACCATTAAAGACCGATTTCCCATCCCCACCATCGATGAATTATTTGATGAGCTACATGGGTCTTGCGTCTTTTCAAAGCTGGATTTACGCTCTACCATCGGATAAGAGTGCATGGATGTGCACAAATAAATGTGGATAAGGTCATTACGAGTTCTGGTAATGCCTTTCGGGTCCAATGCACCTTCCACATTCCGTGGATGAACTCCATTTTCCGGTTCTACGGAAGCATGTACTAGTCTTTTTTGATGATATTCTAGTGTACAGCCGTCATGGAGCTTCACCGCCACCATCCTGTCATTCACACCGCAAATTTTAAGAGAACAATCCCTCTTTGCCAAGCAATCCAAATGTGAATTTAGGAATTCTTCAATGGCTTACCTTACGGGACATATTATATTAGCCAAGGGAATCACTTCGACCGCTAAAATAGAAGTGGTGCAAAACTAGCCGCCTGCCACCCTCACTCGCTAAGGGGATTTTTGGGTTAGCGGGCTATTATCGGCTCAAATAGCAGCTCCTCTCACTAAACTCTTGCGAAGATGCCTTCGGGTGGACGCTTTGAATCTGGGCTTTCAGGCCCGAAATCTGCTTCACTTCCGATTTCTCCCAACCATTTGTGGTCCAAACGGATGCTTTTGGAGCGTTTTGCAAGCTGGGCATCCTCTAGCCTTTTTCAACAAAATGCAAGCGGCATCCACCTACATCCGAGAACTATGTGCAAAAATCGCCAATACCTGGGCACACGGTTCACTATTTTAACGGACCACCAGCCCTCCGAGCCTTACTAAAACAAGCCATTCACACGCCCGAGCAACAAAAATGGCTCACCAAACTAATCGGGTATGATTTTGAGATCGAATACAAGCCCGGCAAAGAGAATTTGCCCGTGCTCTCTCACGACTTCCATTTACTTGTGGATCCTGAAGCAAGCTCCAAACCTGAACCTTATTAGCAGCCCTCCGAGGTTCTTCATCACCCACGGGCCTTCAAAGAAATTGCTGGCCTCCATTCAAAGCCGGCCCGGACACTATGTGAGGGATGGACTTGTGTTGTACATAAACCGGATCCTCGTACCCACGACCGCCTTAACCGAATTAATCCTACGAATTCCATGATTCCCCCAGTGGAGGACATGCAGAATGTGGAACCTTTGCCCGTCTCCACCAACTTATTGGCCGCGGATGCGCGAAGACGTCCGAGACCACATCGCACGATGTACCACTTGTCGGCAGTGAAGCCCATCAACACTGACCCTCAAGGGCTGTGTATACCGGCAAAATAGGATTCCCTATCGATGGATTTCATCTCCCATCTTCCCCTATCCGAGGAAAAATTTTTGGTGGTAGTTGAAATATGCCCACTTTGTGGCTCTCAAGACACTTTAGTCTTGAGAAAGGAAATCACCGCCGCATGGAATGCCCAATGAGATTGTATCGGGCCGGACCCTCTTTTCATGAGCAGATTCTGAAAGAATTGTTCCGAGTTGCATAAGTTCCATAGCATTACCATCCTCAACTCGATGGCCAAACGGAGGTTGTCAACCGATGTTTAGAGGATTATTTGAGGTGTTTCGCTAGAACCCAGCCACCTGGGGTAGAGAGTGGAGTTACAACACGGCATGGCACTCAGCCATACAAATGAGCCCGTTTGAAGCCGCGTCAGAACTCCTCCTACCCTCATCGATTATAACCGAGGCACATCGGCCATTGCAAGGGGATGAGCTGCTCATAGCACAACCGACTGCTCAAACAGCTTCAAGACAATCTTCAACGTGCTCAACTCCGTATGAAGAATCGGTGATGCCCATCAAATAGGAGTTCATGGGTTTTGTCAAGTTAAAACCCTCACCTCACTCAAGCAAAGACAGGACCAATAAGCTTGCCAAGAGGTATTACGGCCCTTTTCGGATCGTGGAACGAGTAATACTTACATTTGCAATTACCCGAATACTCACGCATTCACAACGTGTTCCACGTGTCCCTACTTAAGAAGAGTTACCATCACCCGAAAATTGGGCTCCCGGCCCTATGTTCCCTTCACAAATTATTGAAAATTGATGCAAACAAACTATACATAATCAAATAATTGAAAACAAAGAGCACGTTCCTTCGTGATTTTCCGTTCCACCTTGAGGACAAGGTGTTATTTGATGCGGAAATCAAATTGTTATCAAATAAATGAAAATAAAATCACAACTTTAATATTTTATTATACCACACATACCATGTAAACCATACATTACACATATCACACATAGGAAATTGTTACAGCTTTGGACAAGTTAAATTCTTTTAGCCACGTAGCTTCTAGTTTGTTTCAGTTTGTTATATTTGTCCGGTTGACGCCGGTTGCCCGAAGGCAAATAAAAATAGTGAATATTTGTCTTGATTCTCGATTATCCCCACAGCTGGAAGAAGTAGCGCTTGATCACCTTTTGATTTCCGTTTAAACTCCGTACCATCCGGTAAAGAAGGCCATGAATGCAAAGTTGGTCTAAAAGAGTCATAGACAACTGCACCAACCTTCCTCCATGGTGATAATTCTACGTAATCATCTTTAGCAAGTTCTAGCAATGCAGTTTTGGCTTCTTTTCGGATGACTTTAGACCTTTTAACCTCTGTAGTTAAAAACTTCGCCTGCAGTCATGAATCAAAAGAAATTATTTCCCTGATTTTAGATATTATCAAGAAGAAATACTCTAATAATTACATTATTGACCAATTAAACAATTTAAGTATCAAAAAAAGTGGCATACATCTATGGGTAGATACATAGAAATGTCATTTCGATTGTCCTCCTTTAAGAGTAAAATAAATGACTAATATATGGAGAACAAACCCTACGATATCTTTAAGAATAATCTAACTCTACTCCCTGCTGTATCTCTTTTCAACAAATTTTCATTTCAATTGTCCTCCTTCAGCCTTTCGATGCATGGATGGCATGATAATCACTGAACAATAAGAAGGGTTTCAGAGTTGGCACCCGAAGGTAGGGGGCGGTGGTGATGAGGGAAGGTCAGGGTTGCAGTAAACAGGTCACACAACGCTCATCACCCTCCCCCTAAACAAAGGGGTTGCACCAGACCGGACCGCACCATATTATATTGACAGTTGGATTTAAATCTAATGACCTATGTACAATATTTTAAAAAATTATATTTTATAACAGTTTTTTTAAAGGAAAAAAAATCCACAGAAAGAGGCAAAGAGGCATGCATATTCATACTGACATTGGTAAAGCCTTGTAAATGGCTTAGTACTTGGGCATCATTTTTGAAAACGACCGGCAGAGTAGTTCTGAAAGCTCCTAGCTGAGATTGAATGCGCATTACAAAGCACTTGGAGTTTGCAGATACTACTTTTCCCCACTCTCTGCTGGATAACAAAGTGCAGATTCAGGTCAGGTCTCTGTATTTTGTGCTATCCTCTGCACACACAGAAACAGAAACAAAGTAGGGTAAAGGGGCAAACAAAAGAAAATGAAGCCAACGTCATGCGATACAAGGACTATTCTATTTAAATCTGTTACTCCCAGACTTTGCAATGGCATACAGGGAATATGACCAGTGGGGAGAGTTAGCATCTTGATCAAACACAAATGTAAACTTTGAATTCATCTATTGAACATACAAATATTCAAGCCAATCTTCTGGACAAACACATTATCAACATCGCTGTACTATGCACCTGCTCAAATATGTTGCAGAGATCTTTCACAGCAGCCCTGTCCTTCCGAAAGCATTATTAGTTTGTGGGGGAGCCACAGGATGGATGGGAAATGCCCCAAACCCCAAGTCACTGAAAGGATTTGGTTGAAGTTGATGTGGCTGCTGCTGATAAGGCGGTAGATATGGACCAAAGGGAGTGAACTGCAGCTGCTGTTGCTGAGTCATGGCTGCCATCTGAACAGCAGGAGGGGCTGCAATATTGTTTGATATTGCAAATGGATCTTGTACCATAAATGGGTTGGGTGCTGGTGGTCCATAGGCAGGCCTCTGGTTGTCCCTATAGAATGCTTCATTGTACAAACTATTTAGGGTTAGTGAATCTAGTCCCCCAGCCTGCAAGTTAACAATGATAAAGGAATAAGCGCTAGGAAACTAAGAAGCACAACCATGGACGTGAAAACAGATACAATTGTTGGCGCAAAACACGGAAGACATGGTGACCGAGCGGACAAAGCTCTTGGACAGCAACACAGAGCAGAGCTCTCGGACGGATAAGAAAAGTAATGATAGAATAACAGGAGAGAACACACGAAATTTTAACGTGGAAAACCCTTCTTCAATCAAGGGAAAAACCACGAAAGAATACACTATAAAAGGATTATTTACAAGTGTTAACTATACAAGCTCAAACGAAAAGAAAACAATATTAAGTGTACAATCTCTCTCTAAAAGTGTTTCTCATTCTATCTTTATAACAAAACTTGCCCACAACTCTCTCAAGGTTCACTCTAAGGCTGCTCTCAAAGACACGGCACAAGCTCTCCAAATCCTCTTGGCAGCACACACAATGTCCTACAAGTAAGGGCACACAAGCCTTATATATATACACAATGGGCCTAGTGGACAGCTGGCCACCCTACTGGCGTTAGGGTGGCAAGACCACGCCGCCTAGGCCTGCCATGACAGGCGCACGCCCGGCATGCCAGAGTGGTAGGACTGATACCTGGAAAGCTGCAGCCGCCTCAACATCCAATCAGAGTAGGTGACCAACCAACCTGCAAAACGCGGCTGCAGTAGGCCTACGAAGATAGAGTCAACGCCTACACTCTCAGGGTCCTCGTCCATATCCTCAACAACCTCTCGAACATGACGCCCCCAATGAGTCATCGTCCGTTTTAATAGGCTTCTCGGACCAATCATCGAAGTCCTCGTCCATTTCTCTAATAGAGTCTGCGGACATAAGTGCCACTCGGGAGTGACCCCAACAAACTTCCCCTCACGACCGAGTGGGAGTGAAGTTAGTCAAATCGGCAATGTCACAACAAGCTTCCAGCTTTCCCTTCGGCAAAACCTTAGTCAACATGTCGAGCCATTGTCATCCGAGCGGACCTTTCCAATTGATAGCTGCTCATCATCAAAAACATCTCTCACCTAATGATAACGCATGTCAATGTGCTTTAACCTCGAATGGAATGAGGAGTTCTTACACAAATGAATGGCACTTTAACTATCACAGAGGATTTCGTACGTCTCTTGCCTTAGACCCAATTCTTGGACGAACCTCTTCATCTAAATCATTTCATTACACGCCTCGGTCACGGTAATGAACTCGCTTCCGGTAGTCGAGAGAGCGACGCACTTCTGTAACTTGGACTTCCAGGAGACCGCCCCTCCCGCAAACTTCACCAAGTATCCGGATGTTGATTTCCGAGAGTCAACGTCCCCAACCATGTCTGCGTCTGATGTACGTAATCAGCTGAGGCTTCTCTCTTCCAAACTACAAACCCGTCTTGGAGGTCCCGCGTAGATATCTAAAAATCCACTTTACCATAGACTAATGCTCCATCCCTGGGTTTGAGAGAAATCTGCTCACAAGGCCAACCGCATGAGTAATATCCGGCCGCGTACACACAACCGCGTATATCAAGCTACCAACGGCCAAAGAGTAAGGAATCTTACTCATCAAGCTACCCAAGGACGGACACTCTTTTGCTTTCGGCCTAAAATGGTGGAAGAGTAGCTTTCCATGGAATCTTACACCTTTTCAACATAACCTTCTTGAGACAATCGAGCTTCTTAACCCCTCGGTGTATCCGAGGACCCAGAATCGCCCACCGAGGACATGGCGAAGGAATCTTTCAGCTCCTTGATTCGAGCACTGTTCTGTCTGACAACCAGCATGTCACATAAAGGAGGAGAATCACAAAGTCGTTTTTCGAGAACCTCTAAACAAAGACACAGTGGTCGGAAGCAATCTTATGGTATCCTCGTCCGACCATAACATATTCAAACTTTCGGTACCACTGTCTCAGAGCTTGCTTCAGCCCGTACAAGCTCTTCTTCAAACGACAAACTAGTCCTTCCTTTCCATTGACTTCAAAACCATCTCGTTGCTCCATGTAGATCTCTTTCTCTAGATCTCCATGGAGAAAAGCTGTCCAGACGTCCAGTTGCTCTATTTCTAGATCCAAAGCCGCTGCCAGTCCGAGCACAACATGGACCGAGGACATCTTCACAGCAGGTGCAAAAATCTCATCAAAGTCAACACCCTTGCGTTGACCAAAGTCTTTCACCATAAGCTGTGCCTTGTGTCTTGGCTTGCACGTGTCCTCGATCGCCTTCAGCCGAAAGACCCATTTGTTCTTTAGGGCCTTCTTCCCCTTGGACAATTTTGCCAGCTCAAAGGTATGATTTTTATGAAGAGAGGCCATCTCTTCCTTCATGGCCTCAAACCATTTATCCTTTTGAGCGCTACACATGACCTCATTAAAATCTTCTGGTTCTCCAGCATTAGTGAGGAGGACAAACTCATTTGCTGGAAGGCGGATGGACAGACGTCTCTTCTTGGACGACCATCTCACAGGGGCTATCTCGGCATGTTGAGGTGCCAAATCTTCAACCTGATCCTGAGGCGCTGAAATCGCCTCACCCTGGTTGCCTGCCACTCTTGGTCCGCCAACATCGGACTCAAGAGGCACTGGACGGACTGCATCAACAATAACTCTGTCCGTCCGGGAAGTACTGGGTTGAGTCTTCTGCTCCTTCCCAATATCTTCGATGGTCTCGTCCTCAACGAAGACCACGTCTCGGGACCGCACCAACTTCCTTTCCTTTGGGTCATATAGTTTGTACCTAAGTTCGTCGTCGCCATAGCCCAGAAAGATACATTGCTTTGCCTTTGGCTCCAGCTTGGTCCTCTCATCTTTCGGAACATGAACAAAGGCTTTGTAACCAAAAGTCCAAAGATGGTTGTACGCTAGCTCCTTCCCGGTCCAAATCCCTCTGGAACTTTTCTCGTCCGAGGGCTTACTAGGGCGACCGATTGATCACGTGGGCGGCCGCCTTCAAGGCCTCAGCCCAAAAAGATCCCGAAATCCTGGCCTCGGACAACATGCACTCGACCCTTTCCATTAGGGTGCGATTCATCCTCTCGGCCACGCCACTTAACTAAGGCGTCTTGGGTGGAGTTCTCTGATGTCTGATGCCACGAGCTCTACTGTAGGCATCCAACTCCCAATGTATTCTTCGCCGTTGTCGCTCTGAATGGCCTTCAACCTCCTCCCGATCTCTCTCTCAACGAGGACATGAAACTGCTCAAAGGTTCCCGCAACCTGATCTTTGGTCTTCAACGGGAACTCCCACAGCTTCCTCGAGCAATCGTCAATGAAGGACACAAAGTATTGTGCTCCTCCAAAAGACTTCTCCGAGAGGGGACCACACATATCCGTGTCGACAAACTCCAAAACCTCGGACTTCCTCCCAGATACGTCTCTTTGAAAGGAGACTCTGCGCTGCTTCCCCGCCATGCAGTGAGGGAAAGTATTCAGCCTGTCTCCATTCATCTCTGGGATGAGACCCTTCTTCGCCAGATGACTCATACCACGCTCACTCATGTGTCCGAGTTTTTTGTGCCACGGGATCGAGAACTCCACAATTATGTGGCATTCACCTCTACCACATCGGCCTGGGCTTTCACTGTGTAAAGGCCTGAGGCCTTTACTCCTTGGGCAATAACCATGGAGGTCTTTGTCAACTTGTAACTGCCGTCACAAAGGACGTTGCAGTAGACTTCATCATCCAGCATTCCCACTGAGATGATATTCATCCGAATATCGAGGACGTGTCGGACGTTCCTCAAAATCAGTCAGGCTCCAGTGTTCATCAGCAAGGAGACGTCACCTCATCCAATAATCTCAGATGTCTCCATATTGCCCATCCTCAATACTCCTGGGGCACACAGAGTATAAGTGGAGAATAGCTCTCTCCTGGAAGTGACGTGAATGAATGCGCCAGAATCCACCACCCAGTCAGAAGCCTGCTCAGCCACCCTTACAGAGTCTTCAGACTCGTAGGCTAGAAGGAGATCACCTCCTGTAACAACAGAGACCGAGGACTCTTCCTCGCCTCGTCTCTTCTCACCCCGCTGCTTGCCAACATTTTCACGCTTCCACCTTAACAAAACTTCTTGATGTGGCCTTTCTTGCCACAATGGTTGTACTCCATGTCTTGATACTGAGAACGTGACTTACTCCGCCCTTTGTCTTTAAACTTTGGGCTACGTCCTCGGCTCCTTCCCCTGGACTTGGTAACAAGGACCTCAGAGTGCCGAGAGGTGGACGTGTTTTGAGAACGTCGTCTTACTTCCTCGTTTAGCACAGCTCCTTTGGCCATCTCTAAAGTCACCATGCCGTTAGGAGCTGTATTGGCTATGGTGATCCTCATAACCTCCCATGAGTCCGGGAGGGTTGCTAGCAATCATAGTCCGAGAACCTCATCCTCAAATTTAATCCCCACGCCAGTCAGCCTGTCCACGTAGCCCTGAAACTCATTCAGGTGGTCGGCGACAGATGAGCCATCCTTATACCGGACTTGCATCAGCCTCATCAAGTGATAAATTTTGTTATTTCCGGATTTGGAGGAATAAAGCTTTTCCAGCTTCTCCCAGAGCGTCTTGGCATTCATCTCTCCATGAACGTGATTATACACGTTGTTATCCACGAACTGCCAAATGTAGCCGCACACTTGCTTGTGCTCCAATGTCCATTTCTCGTCCGTTTTTACCGCCGGTTTTTCTGTGGCAAAAACGGGATTATGCATGGATTTCACAAAGAGCAAGTCGGACATCTTGCTCTGCCACGTGTCAAAGTTTGATCCATTCAAGCAAGTCATTTTGCTTCCAGCCTCCATCGCAGCCTACAACAAGATCACCGTTCAAATAATCAAAATCTCTGATACCACTTGTTGGCGCAAAACACAGAAGGCACGGTGACCGAGCGGACAAAGCTTTCGGACAGCAACACAAAGCAAACCTCTCAAACAAATAAGAAAAGTAATGATAGAAAAACGGGAGAGAACACACAAAATTTTAACGTGAAAAATTCTTTTTTTAATCAAGGAAAAAACTACGAAAGAATACACTATAAAAGGATTGTTTACAAGTATTAGCTATCAAATGAAAAAAAACAATTTAAAGTATACAATCTCTGTCTAAAAGTGTTTCTCACTTTATCTTTACAACAAAACTTACCCACAACTCTCTCAAGGCTCACTCCAAGGCTGCTCTAAAAGACACGGCACAAGCTCACCAAATCCTCTTGGCAGCACACATAATGTCCTACGAGCAAGGGCACACAAACCTTGTATATATACACAATGGGCCTAGTGGACAGTCGGCCACCCTACTGGCGCTAGGGTGGCAGGACATGCCGCCTAGGCCTGCCATGACAGGCGCACGCCTGGCTTGACAAAATAGCAGGCCTAACACCTGGGAAATTGCAATCGCCTCAACATCCAATTAGAGTAGGTGACGAACCCACCTGCAAAACGCGGCTGCAGCATGCTTACGAAGATAGAGTCAACGCCTACGCTCTCAGGGTCCTCGTCCATGTCTTCAGCAACGGACATGACGCCCCCGATGAGTCCTCTTCCGTTTTAACAGGCTTCTTGGACCAATCATTAAAGTCCTCGTCCATTTCTTCAATGGAGTCTGCGGATATAAGTGCCACTTGAGAATGACCTCAACAACAATCACATGGACTGTTGGCTTTTTTAAATGTAAGACATCACACACTAGGAACTCTTTAACCAAAATTCATTATTTTTTATTGACATGAGAATGAAGTTGAAAACCAACAACATTAATTTACACACCATATCTCAAAAGCTCCATAATCATACAAAAGGCAATTTTATCTATTAGAAGATCACTCTCCCTCTCCATCATTTTATTTGGTTAGGGAAAAAAGGCCACTGAATCACTTTCTTAATCTCCCTATTGGATTTCTAGTTAGAAGTTCATACCATCACAAGCTTTGTCTCTTCGTTTTTTGCAAGGAAAGAGCGGGAATAATTAGTTATTCCTATAACAAACAATATTTCTTTGGATTCTTTTTATTAATTAGCACAAAACTATTGTAGTCTTATTAAATATTTGATTTATGTTGGAAGCTAAAAAGATGCCAAAATGTGCTCTGGCATGTCCAAATGTGTCCCCAATATATCCAGACTAAATAAAAGATTCCAAATGTGTGTGACACATGATTGAGTGGTTGGTTTCGATATATGTAGGACACTGATATTTTATTCAGCAAACTTGTCCATGCTGCCTAGTTTAGAAGCAAAGAGTGGAATGACATCATCCATAGTACAGCAAATAAAATATCAATGTGCATTAGTACAGGCACATGTCAATAAATGGCAAAGCTAAAGCACAAAACACAACGGTTAAACCAGCCAAAGCTCCTTACCAGAGACTGTTACCCCCCAACATCAGTTAAAACAGCCTTACCATGATAATTTACGGTAATTAGAAAATTGCAGAGGATGCACACTGGTGCCTACTGTCTTCCTGATAGAATATACGTTATCTCTAATATTACCTTTGTTGAGCTGAAAAGAATTAAGCTAACATAAGGATCTCCAGCTTTGCAAACTAGCATATTTCTTAAATTTGTGAGCCGTAACTGAAATGGTGAGGAAATATGAATAAATTAACAGTTGGTCGTACTTGTCAGACAAACAACAGCACAAACTAAGTATGGCTTCACAAAATCCACCCACAAAATGAAGCAAGCCCGAAATGTGCCCAAGGATCTCATAATCATGTGAGCATACTCAGCTAACAATTAAACTTGTGGGCGTCGGCAGTAAAAACTATTGTCAGATTATACTCCTTGTACGTTGGATCAACTTGAAGGGGGGCGGGGGGAGGGGGGACATCAACTTTAAAACAGGGAAGTAAATCGTGTGACAATGAGAGCAGCAGCATGACTAAGTGGCTCTGGAGCACCAAAAAAAAAAACCACCCCATCTCCACATTTCAGAGATTGGAATCAAATTTTAACTGTTCTCAATATGTCATCCGTCTCTCTCCAGCAGTTTTATTCCACTGCTACTTCTCAAGCCCCATAGGACCACAAACGCTCAACAGGAAAGTCACAGAAAGTCACCTACCAATTGTTGCTCTTTAACAGAGGAATATTGCTGCTTGGAGTGGTGACCAAAGCAAGCTCCCACCCTGAAGGATCAAATTCTTTTCCTGTGGCAGTGCCAGATTGTGAGATGGTAGCAATATCAGCCAATTGGGAATAAACAATTTATCCTTTTCCCTTCCTTCCATGAAAACAAAAAAGAAGACGAAAGAGGAAATATCCTACCAGATGGCACTATGGATAAAGCAAAAGCATTGCTTTCCTCTATGGCTAATGCATCAGGAGGGAAATCATTCAACCCCTGAAAAGGTGGGGGAAAAAAGAAGAAATAATGAAAAAAGAAAAAGTTCGAAAATTGACTTTCAAAAGAAGAGACAAGATGAAAGACGTACATTATTATGTCTTCCTTTTCCTCCTTTTTGGGAGGAACATGACATTTGATACATTCTAATAAAGATCAAACAGTAACACAATCTTGAACCGAAAAATTTACCAGTAGATCTCCAGTGTCAAGGTGGTTTGCAGGAGAGGAGTTAAGGCTTCTTGTGGCTTGCATGTCAGTAGAAGCCTCTTTGGAAATTCCTGGTTCATGGAGACATTCATTTGCACAAAATCCCATAATCAGAGTGACGCATCAGCATCTTGTGCCGTAATAGCAAAGCCTCATCCTGAAACGTTGGGCTTCTTTGTCGTTGGCCTCATAAGATAAAAGCAATATTTAATCATGTGATTGGTCGGACCACAATTAAAATAAGCTCTCAAAACTACATAACATTGCCTCCCTCTATGCGATTTGCCACAATGTGAGTATACGGGCGTTGCTAATTGTGGGCCCATTACATCCTGAATTTTAGCTCACTTCTTCCCTTTTTCTACTAGCTTTGCCTTCTTATGGGATCTTCCTAATTCTAAACCTTGACCCGAACTTTGTCCTCATCAACTTATAGACTTATTCTTGAAAAACTTCTCCCTTTCAAGCTCCTTCTCGAACAAGGGAGCTTGATTCAACACGTCTCCATTTGTCTTCAGCTTAAGTGTGATAAGCTACCTTCGAATCTCATCCTTCAAGCCTTGTTGAAATTTTCTTATGTTTCTTACTTCATCATGCACCATGTACGGTGTATAGTGTGACAACTCCATAAACTTGGCTTCATATTCAGCCACCACCCAATTCCGTTGCCACGAGCGGGCAAACTCGTTCTCCTTTTGCCCCCAAAGGCTCGTCGGGAAGTGATTGTCCGTAAACGCCTCCATGAATATATCCCACGTGATCTCATCATCTTCCAATCCATAGCTCGCTTTTTCATGGACCACCATTGGTCTGCCTCGCCTTCAAGCTTATATGTGGCAAATGTCACCTTGTCTTCCTCCGAACATCGGATCACCACAAAGACTTTTTAATCCTCTTGATCCAAATTTCTACCTTCTTCGGATTTGAGTCACCCATAAATTCTGGTATTCTTTCGTTAGTGAATCAATTATAAGCTGAAGTTCCTTGATTCGCCGGGGCAAGGATAGGCTTCGAATTAGGCTGGCCTCGTACCATCAATTCCATTCCGTCCATCATCATTTCCAAGATGTTCTAATATTCTTCCTTCGTATCCGAGTGAGAGCTTGGTCCAGCATTTCATCCTTGTCCTACCATCTCTTATAGAACCTCAAACCGAAATAATCTAATTCAATCCTTAGACCAATTGAGACATTTCTTTACAACTTCTTTGATACTACTTTAACCTGTCACGTCCTAAATCCCGATCCCGTAATTGACTCTTAATCAAAATATTATTAATTAACAAATTATCCTCTAAAAAACATCCAGACATGAACTACAAGTTGATACCTCGACCGATCGCAATTAAATTAATGCAATATCATACACTGGATCCAAAACATGTTCCATGTCACTATGTGGCTCCGACACCGACCCAAAATTTGATATTGGATCTTACACTATCCAATATAATTTTTAACATAATAAAATATACTAAAGCAACCAATATCCATAACTAAATAGACCATAATCAAATACTGACACAATCGACATTCAATTTAACGATTACAACTACTGTCCAACTAGCATAATTATCAATTACTATTGTTCGAAATCAAAATTAAAGCAAAAATTGCATCATTCAACATATTAACTATTGCCGAGCACCATAATACAACATTTTAATCTATACAAAACTATTATTGATCTTCATTCCTATTCATCTAGTAAAATTCTGTGTATTTTATTTGAAAAGTTAGTGAAAACAGTAAGGAGTGAGCTAAAAACTCAGTAAGGTATTATAATATATCAATGATCATATATACTTTATATTAAAAATATATTGAAAATACTATAGATAATGATCAAATGCAATGAGATGGCATGTGCAGGAAAATTTTACTTAATGCTTTTTTAGAATTTTTATCATATTCTTTCTTATTTTAAATCATTAAATCATACTTAATTATGATTTTTTTTCTTAAGAAGTACGGTTAATAGACCTTATCGACTAAAGGAATGAACAATCAAAACCCAAATTGTGTATACTCCTACCCAACTAAAGGCTATACATCACTATTCAAGACTCGTAGGTGGGCCGTCTACATATCATCCTATAGATCGGGCCGAACATCACTTCAAAATCACAGATAATAGGTTTGGAGATTGATATACTACTATAATATATTAAAACATATCATAATATATTACTCGCTAAATAATAACCATAATCAAGTATAAATTCTTTAAAAAACTCCACACTTTTCTTCTTAATTCATAATTTTTTTCACTCCTAAAGAAAATACTCATAGCTCATAAATTAATTGTAAAGTTTTCTTTCATAATTCCATAATTTCATGCTTATACTTGTGCAGAAACTTAATCATGTTAAAATTAAAAGCATGGGATGCTGAATTTTTAGCTAAATGCAAAAATTTTAACAAAATGCTTAATTTAGCAAGTGTGCCTAAATTTTAGACTATTTTTTCAACCCATATAATACATATATTTGATAATTTAAAGAGTGTATAAGCTCTAATATGAATTTAAGACATATATGAATCAAAATTTAATAAAAATTCAATAAAAATCGGCAACTTGAAAGAAATTCTTTAATTAAAGTTAATAATATACATGCAAAGCAATATTTTCTAAAATTATAAACATACAAGTTTATAATTTTAAGTTCAAAACATGAAATGGCAAAATGGACAAAATTTACCACATGTAAGGCTATTAAACCATAAATTTAAGACATATATGCAATTAATTTGCAATATTTGGAATATATATACATGTAATTTGAACATAAGTATGAGTTTTTATGAAATTTTGATATAAAATAATGAAAAATTAATATGCATACTTAATACAAACATCAATTCTTCAAAGAATTATATCATAGTTGAGCAATAGAATAAGAATTACTCATGAAAATAAGAATAGATTAACAATAATAGAATGAAATGCATAAAGTACACTTACCTTCACCTAATTCTCGTCAAAAATTAGCTTGGAACAATTAAATTTTGAATTCCTTGGCTTCTTCTTACTTCCTCTCTCTTTTCTCCTTGATCACCACTCTCTTTGTCATGAACCCATACCAAGCAGGTCAAATTTATAAATATTTAAATCCCAAATAATAGATAATTAAATCTTAAATCAAGTTTGATATAACCAGATAGACTATAAAATTTTGATATCAATTAATTATAAAAAGACAGACCCAAAAACTTATTATAGGACCTTATCAGATGACCGTTCGAACAATAAAATTATAACCTGCACTGAATAGTCATAAGGAAAATATTTAAATAATAACTTATATGCAACATGTCCAACAATTCTTAATGTATAATTCAAAAGTCTTCACTCAGCCTATTCTTAATAGACAAAATATATTTCAGTACAGATCCAATCCAAAAGAATCAAAATACTACTAACACCATCTATCTAAACAAATATGATACTCACCAAGAAATACTATACCACGTCGAATCTCGATCAGCACCTACAATATATCCAAATATTTTACTCTGAAGAAATAAAATATATAACGTAAGTATAAAATTCAACAAGTATCATCATATACATGTATAAAATAATACATGTAAATAAGGGGAGAGGATGATGTCACATAACAAATCGTATAAAATAAATCATAAGGTCCGTATCTCATATGCATAACCACCAACTGTATTTTAGGTCTGCAATTATTAGCCATCTCATATCATTAGATCTCAACTATATTTTAGGCCTATAACTTTCAACTCGACTATATTTTAAATCTGTAACTCTTGACCTGACTATATTTTAGGCCTGTAATTTTTGGCTCTACTACTTTTTAGACCTTCAACTCTTGGCCATCACATATCATTTGATCCCATATCGACCCACTCGGGCCTCGGTAGTGTGCATGTCAAATGCAAGGCCCAAAGCAAGCTTAACACTCATTTTTATATAAATATACCGATATAAAAGTATACGATATCCGATATTTATCCATTTTTTCAGGAAATGATAAAATCCTAAAATATTAACAGAACAAAACAAAACCCTCAAACAACTGGTCAAACTTACGCATGCACTAAAAAAAACAAACGGGTTAAATAAAATCTTGCATGCATAACTTTAAACCTTCAAATCAAAACCAAAATATATCATATACTGAAATAAACAAATGATAGGATTAGAGGACACTTGTCTCGACCTTATATCAAACAGATCTTATAAAAGGATGGTCTGAAATCTCCGAACACCATTTCCTCTCTCTTCTCCCGGCACTCTTTCACTCTCCTTCTCCCTGGCTACTGCGTGAAATGATAGACCAACTCAGGCGCTACCTTTTATAAGAAAACTTGTACTTGAGTATTCCTCAAGTGTAACTTTGATGCTCACTCTTGGGAATGACCACGCTCGAGCATGCCTCAGGTGTGCCTCGTGCGTGGGCTCTCTGGTAACCCGATGCTCGAGTGTGCCTCAGGCATGCCTCGGACACGAGTCTTATGGAGTTGGCACACGAGCATGCCTCAGGCATGCATCAGGCGCTATGCTACTAAACCAAAAATCTTTCAATTTTCATAATATAATTATTTCAAAACATATCCAATTAACCAAAAGTTACAATTAATATCAAAATAATTCAATTAGGGATTTGGGGTATTACACTCTCTTTCTGGAAATTATATAGAAAAATGATAGAAAATGAGCCAAAGGTCACTTATATATTACACGGCACTTGAGCGCCACTCAGGCTAGCATCAAGCACTAAGTTACTAGTCTACTGTGCTTGAGCATAGCTCGGGTGTGCCTTGAGCATAGCTATTACCAACAATTGCTCGAGCATCCCTAGAGTATATATCAAGCGTGACCATTCTACCAATGATTGCTCGTGTGCCAATTAGACATTCCTCAAGCACTAACCCACGAGTTTTGGAGGTTAGGCATGGGTCGGGTATCAATCAAGTGAAGGGTCAACTGATCCAATTTTGACTTTCAATTGGCCCAAATCCTTTATTTTCAATTTTAATTATATTAGTTTAATTAATCTAAATTATCATAAAATCATAAACTAGGGCCTTATAAGATAGAGATGACTTAATAGCAAATGCGAGCAATGTAGACAGATGCAACCATTCCAACACTAATGTATCGGATCCCATAAGAACTCTGAAATTAAGCGTGCTTGGGTAAGAGTAATACTAGGATGGGGCGAGCTCCTGGAAAGTCCTCATATTAAATCCCTTTTCTTCATTTTTTTTTCTTTTTTTGGATTTTCCTAGGCACACCGGACAATCATATGCCCATGAGATAGAAATGACTTAATAGAAAATGCAAGCAACATAGATAGGTTTGACCACATCAACACCAGTGCACCCGATCCCATGAGAACTCCCAAGTTAAGCATGCTTGGGCAAGAGTAGCACTAGAATAGGCGACCTCTTAGAAAGTCCTCATGTTGAACCCATTTTCTTTGTTTTATTTATTTTTTAGATGTTCCAAGGTGCATCAGGCAAGCATATACTCATGAGACAGAGATCACTTAATAGAAAATGTGAGCAATTTACATGGGTGCGACCATACTAGTCGTCACGTCTCACATTCTTATATTTATTATTAATTTTATTCATATATATTGCCCTTTTTACTCAACAACATTGCTTATCATAATCGAAGGGAACGTGTGCTTACCTTATTTTTATATCATAATTATCTGTACATCATAACAAATCATAATACACAGGATCCAAAAATAATGTCATATTATCAATGGCTCTGACATCAATTCAACAATATGATGTTAGTTTCGTGATAATGAAAGATGCTAACTAAAATCTCAAACTCATCTTATAAAATTTTACCAAGACTTACAAGATAATCATATAAAATTTACGAATATACTTCTAGATTATCATTACTAAAATATATTTATTCCTAAGATGTTTATATGATTACAACTTAAACTAAACTAGTTCCATCATTTCTAATTACAGTAATGACAATATTTTTTCTTTACTTTTATTCACTAGGTATGAACTCCTATGAAATATTTAAAGAGTAAGAAAAACAATAAGAAAGTGAGCTGAATGCTTAGCAAAATATAGTATAATCAAAGACATGCATATTTTATTAAAAATACATCATATAGAGGGATAGGAGTCATAATGTATGTAAAAAGTATATATACACTTTTAGAATATTTTCATGATGCATTTAAATTTTTTTCTTATACATAATTCTTTTTATTTGTCAACACTTTTTACCTTACATAACTTAAAAATCGGGACTAATAAGTCTTACCAACTAATAAAGTGGTCGACAATATCTGGATTGTATTTAGTCCACATAATCTAATGCCTTAACTTTTTTATTTGCATCCTGAAGATAGGATGGATTGTATTCTCTCCACATAATCGTGGCCTTAACTTCCATGTTTACATTCTAAAAAGAGGATGGATTGTATTCTCTCCATACAATCATGCCCTTAACTTTCATGTTTACATCCTAAAGATATGATGGATTGTATTCTCTCTACACATTCGTGACCTTAACTTTTATATTTATATTTCAAAGATAGAATGGTACATACCTATTATATCCCGATAGACGGGACCATAAATCGCATTATGAATTTACTTATTAGACAACGATCTTTTACTATAATATTTCAAGGCATGCTAAAAATACTATCCACCTGAAATAAATTCTTAGTTCAATTTTCTTACTTCTTAAAATTTTTCTAGTGGAAGCCATTATACTTAATCTTACTTCTTCTTAATTTTCTCATATCAGAGATGATGCTTATTTTTATGGTATCATATTAGTTTTCACTCATACAAAAAAATTGGTGTATACATGTACAAAAATATATATCGATACATATCATGAAAAATAAACTCTTATAACTTTTATATGTGCTAGCATAACATGTCGTTTGATTTCTGATTCATCAATCGATTCACTAACCGATTAATCAACCGGTCTAGATGATTCATAAATTCTTGTCGGTTTTTGCATTTAATTCATCATCCTAACCTATTCACCGTCATATACAAAATTTTTCTAACTGATTCACCATCAAATACAAAATTTGTAACTACTTTATAAATTTGCAAGGCACCCAGAATTAATTTATTTATCCACCGGTTCACTTTAAAAATCAATCGGTTCATGAGAAATTGATTTATTTCTCATTCTTAGCAACCAGTTCTTATGATGGCCAATCAATTCACATGATATATAGCTAGTTTATTAATTTAATAAATCACATATGGTCGGTTTATTAATAATTTTCTAACAGGTTTACAATAAATTAGCAAAATAGGTAATTAAGAACAAATCAGCCGGTTCAGTGACAATCTTTATTTCTAGGGCTGGTTCAGTGGACAAATCAAGATATTTTTGAAAACCTTTTCATATGATGATAGTTCAGCCTTAGTACTAGATGACTTGACCGGGTCAACTATTGATTCAACCAATTTAATCGATTTTTCATGAACTGCCAACTTTAGCATCAACATAAATGTAGGGGCCGGTTATGTTGTCATTTTAGGGTCTTGTTCAATGGTTAATATATGCTAAATTTTACAAGCTGACACTTTAACATCATCTTAGCATATTTAAGTTACTTTGGTTGCCGGTTCAGCTAGTTTGGGGCTCAATTTATAGGCTACAATTTTAAATATCAACATGACTGTTAAAGTTAGTCCAATTACTGATGTGAGGTTTGGTTTAGTGATCAATTCAACCCAATTTCTTGAGTCATTTTGTCACAACATCACTAAGAGATTTAGCTTGTTAGTCATCAAATTTAAGTCGATTTGAAAATTATTGGTCTCCAGTTCAGCTAGATAACAATAGCTGATTCTGCTATTAATTCTAGCTTCAAAATTTTAGTTGGGTATGTTACTAAACTTAGGCCTAATTTAGTGGCCAATTCACCATATAAAATTCTTTCTTTTACATTTCTAGAATCAGCACATAATTTTGGCTGGTTTATATAAACTTGTCAATTTTATACTAATCTGATTCAAATAAATATACTGATTTTGGTGTTAAAATATTTATCCTGATGCATTCTGGCCGGTTCAGTGATATTTAATTTTTTTAGAGGCTGAACCGGTGAGATTTTCAAAAGAAATTTTAATACCAATTTCATGAAATCTTATTTGGTTCATTAAAATTTATATACTAATTTTTATAGAGTTTGAACTGATTAAAATTTTGAAGAAAATCAGTTCCAACAACAAGTCCCTAATTTCCTCGGTTCAAACTGTCATCCGACTTTAAACTCATTGAACCGGTCTAATTTATAAAGAATAATTTCAGAACAAAAATATGCTAAATTAGCCAACATAATAAAGTTTCTATATTAAAATTTTCGTGGATAAATCAGCCATTAACAGTATGAAAAATTAAGCATATCAGCAAGTTGCAGAAATCGAACTTCATGGAGCATGATTCTAATTTTTGCCTATTCTAACATGATAACGGCAAGCATTTTAAGTATTGGAATAACAATACTTAAAGATAATATCAAGAATTAATCAATAAATTGAAGAATTGGAGGTGTTCTTGCCTAGAATAATTTTAAATTGAATTTTGAACCTTAAGCTGCCAACTGAGCATTTTTCCTGGTTCTGTTTTCTTTCTTTGTTTGTGATTCATGTTTTCCTCTTTTCCTCTCCGTTTTTCCCTTCTCTCTTTTGGTTCTTTCCCTTCCCTTTTTCTTTTATCTTCCTCACGTGGCTTTATATATTTTGGAGGCCAAATAATTGAATTATTTTTCAATATTTGGGCTGCTGCAAGCACACCCACCTATCTTCAAGATTTCAGCTTAGTTTCCCCTCTAAATGAGCCTATTCATCCCCCTAATTTTGCTGAATCACTATGCTATTTGGTAGCTTTAGCAGGATGCCATGTGATATTAAAATTGGTGGGATTATATTCAACTTTTACTTGGTCATTGATGAGGCATGTATGAAATCAGTATTTGCTGATTTTTCTTCGCTGCGATGGGGGTTTGTGTATTTTCTAATGAGTTTCTTATATATTTTGATTAAGTATGATGCAGCCATGTGTGTATTGAATTTATTAAGGAATTATTCAAATATTGTATGAAAGTAGGCTGCCGATGAGCTTGCTGAAGCTAGGTCCTTCTCTTGCTGAATTCTTCGAGAATTCAGCTAAGTGTGGGTGTGTTTATGTGTTAGAATATATACAATTTTAATTAATTAATTTAATTTTTACTATATTTGATCAATCAGGCTAAATTTAATCAAGTATAAATTCGATGACCGGGTTATATTGTTGTCAATCGAAATTAATTTGATTGCTAATCGATTGAGAATTCATCAACTAAATTATTTTCCTATCATTTGTTCTATATTTTATTAATCAAAATTTAAGTTGGTTTCATCAATTAATTTTTTATTACATTTCAAGATGAGTTTTTTACTTTTGGGAATTTATTGTTCATTGATCTTAATTATATATATATTAGTTTTATCTCACTTAATCATGATTCATGAAATCTTGATCCTTACATCAGCACTAATGAACTGGATCCCATGTGAATTTCAAAGTTAACTGTGCTTGGGTGAGAGTAGTATTTGAATGGTTGACCCTTAGGGAAGTCATTGTGTAGAGATGCATATCCAAATGATAGCAAGAGAATGGTCCGCACCATTAGGGGCAGCCGGTGAAATCCTTGTGTTGAACCCCTTTTCTTCATTTTATTTATTTTTTTTAGATGTTCCAAGGTGCACCGAGCAAGCATATCCCCACGAGATGGAGATGACTTAATAGAACATGTGAGCAATATAGATAGGTGAGACCATACCAACACTAATAAACTAAAACATATAAGAACTCCAAAATTAAGTGCGCTTAGATGAGAGTAGTACTAAAATAGGTGACCTCCAGGAAAGTCCTCAATTTTAGGTGCATACCTGAATGGTAGCAAGAGAATGGTTCGCACCATTAGGTGAGGCCTGTGGCTCTTGTCCGGGGATGGAAGCAAGCATATGCCCACTAGATAGAGATGACATAATAGAAAATACGAGCAAAGTAGACAAGTGTGACCATTCCAGCATCAATGCACCGAATTCTATAGGAATTTTAAAGTTAAAAATGCTTGGTCGAGAGTAGTACTGGATGGATAACCTCCAAGAAAGTCTTTATGTTAAACCCCTTTTGTTCATTTTTTTTTTAATTTTTAGATGTTCCTTGGCACACCGGATAGGCCTATGCCTACGAGGCGGAGATAACTTAATAGAAAATGTGAACAATATAAATGAGTGTGACCATAGCGGCACTAATGCACCTGATCCCATTAAAACACCCAAGTTATCCATGTTTGGGTGAGAATAGTACTAAGATGGGTGACCTTCTGGGAAGTTCTTGTATTGAACCCATTTTCATCATTTTATTTATTTTTTTTAGATGTTCCAAGGCACACCAGGAAAGCATATGCCCATGGGATGGCAATCACTTAACTGAAAATGCAAGCAATATAGATAGGTGCGACTATACCAGCACTAATGAACTGGATCCCATGTGAACTGCAAAATTAAGTGTGCTTGGGTAAAGGTAGTGCTTGAATGGGTGACCTCTATGGAAGTCCTTGTGTTGAGACGCATACCCGAATGGTAGCAAGAGAATGGTCCACACCGTTAGGTGTTGCCGGTGAAATCCTCGTGTTGAACCCCTTTTCTTCATTTTATTTATTTTTTTAGATGTTCTAAGGCGCACCAAAAAAGCATATGCCGACGAGACGGAGATGACATAATAGAGAACTCGAGCAATATAGATGGGTGTGACCATACCAACACTAATGGACTGGATCCCATGAGAACTCCAAAGTTAAGCATGCTTGGACGAGAGTTCTAAAATGGATGACCACCCGGGAAGTCCTCATATTAAGGTGCATACACGAATGGTAGCAAGAGAATGGTCTGCATCATCTGGCGAGGCCTGTGGCTCTTGTCGTGGGATAGAAGCAAGCATATGCCCAAGAAACAAAGATGACATAATAGAAAATATAAGCAAATATAGTAAGGGTGTGCCCATTCTAGCACTAATACAACAGATCCCACAAGAACTCCGAAATTAAGCATGCTTGAGCAAGAGTAGTATTAGGATGGGTGACATCATAGAAAGTCATTGTGTTAAACCCCTTTTCTTCTTTTTTTTTTTTTTTAGAAGTTCCAAGGTATACTGGACAAGCCTATTCCTACGAGGCAGAGATAACTTAATAGAAAATGTGAACAAGTTCCTTTAGGTTTGGGAATCGGATACACAATTCCATTGACCTATGGTTTTTTTTTAAATGGGTGCGACCATAGCGGCACTAATGCACCTAGTCCCATTAAAATTCTCAAGTTAAGCATGCTTGAGCAAGAGTAGTACTAGGATAGGTGACCTCTTGGAAAGTTCTCGTGTTGTACCCATTTTCATCAGTTTATTTATTTTTTTAGATGTTCAAAGGCACACCGAGCAAGCATATGCCCATGAGACAGAGATCACTTAATTGAAAATGCAAGCAATATTTATGGATGCGACCATACCAGCACTAATGAATTGGATCCCATGAGAACTACAAAATTAAGCATGCTTGGGTAAGGGTGGTACTTGAATGGGTGACCTCCATGGAAGTCCTCGTGTTAAGGTGCATACCTGAGTGGTAGCAAGAGAATGGTCCACACCGTTAGGCATGGCCAATGAAGTCCTTGTGTTTAACCCCTTTTCTTCGTTTTATTTATTTTTTTTAGATGTTCCAAGGTGCACCGGAAAAGCATATGCCCACGAGATGAAGATGACATAATAGAAAATTCGAGCAATATAGATGTGTGCGACCATACTAACACTATTGAACTGGATCCCATGAGAACTCCAAATTTAAGTGTGCTTAGATGAGAGTAGTACTAAAATGGATAACCACCAAGAAAGTCCTCGTGTTAAGGTGCATACTCGAATGGTAGTAAGAGAATGGTCTGCACCATTTGGCAAGGCCCATGACTCTTGTCATGGGATAGAAGCAAGCATATGCCCAAGAGACAAAGAAGACATAATAGAAAATATAAGCAATATAGAAGGGTGCAACGATTCTAGCACCAATGCAATGGATCACATGAAAACTCCGAAGTTAAGCATGCTTGGGCGAGAGTAGTATTAGGATGGGTGACCTCGTACAAAGTTGTCATGTCAAACCTCTTTTCTTCATTTTTTTTTATTTTTTTAGATGTTCCTAGGTACACAGGGCAAGCAAATGCCCACGAGGCGGAGATGACATAATAGAAAATGTGAACAATATAAACGGATGTGACCATAGCGACAATAATGCACTCGATCCCATGAAAACTCCCAAATTAAGTGTGCTTAGGCGAGAGTAGTACTAAGATGGGTGACCACATGGAAAGTCCTTATGTTAAGGTGTATACCCGAATGGCTATAAGAGAATGGTCTACACCACTAGTGGGAGCTAATGGATCGTGTTATAGGGTGGAAACAAGCATATACCCACAAGACGAAGATGACTTAATAGAAAATGCAGACAATGTAGCCGGGTCCGACCATACCAGCACTACCATGAGAACTCCAAAATTAAGTGTACTTGGGTGAGAGTAGTACTAGAATAAGTGACCTCCTAAGAAGTTCTCATGTTGATGTGCATACCCAAATGATAGCAAGAGAATGGCACGCACCATTAGGAGGGGCTGGTGGCTCTTGTCATGGGATGGAAGCAAGAATATGCCCACGAGATGGAGATGACATCATACAAAATGCGAGCAATGTAGTCAATTGAAACCATACAAGCAGAATGCATTGGATCCTGTGAGAACTTCGAAGTTAAGCATGTTCGAGTGAGAGTAGTACTAGGATGGTTGACCTCCTAGAAAGTCATCGTGTTAAACTGCTTTTCTTTATTATTTTTTTATTTTTTTAGATGTTTCTAGGCACATTGGGCAAGCATACGCCTACAAGGAAAAGATGACCCAATATAAAATGTGAGCAATATAGACGGATGCAACCATAGCGGCACTAATGCACCCGATCCCATGAGAACTCCCAAGTTAAGCGTGGTTGGGCGAGAGTAGTACTAGGATGGATGACCACATGGAAAGTCCTCATGTTGAGGTGTATACCCAAACGATGGCAAGAGAATAGTCTGCACCAATAGTGGGAGCCAATGATTTGTGTTATAGGGTGGGAACAAGCATATGCCCATGAGATAGAGATGACTTAATAGAAAATGCGAACAATGTAATCAGATCCGACCATATGAGCACTTGCATGAGAACTCCAAAATTAAACGTGCTTGGGTGAAAGTAGTACTAGAATAAATGACCTCTTAGGAAGTTCTTGTGTTGAGGTATGCACCATTAGGTGGGGCTAGTGTCTCTTGTTGTGGGATGGTAGCAAGTATATGTCCACAAGATGGAGATGACATCATAGAAAATGTGAGCAATGTAATCAGTTGAAACCATACAAGTAGTAATGCAATGGATCCCCTGAGAACTCCGAAGTTAAACATACTCGAGTAAGAGTAGTACTAGGATGGATGAGCTCCTAGAGATGTCCTCATGTTTGAACCCATTTTCTTCATTTTTTTTTTTTTTTAGAGGTTCCAAGGCACACCGGGCAAGTATATACTCATGAGACGGAGATGATTTAATATAAAATGCGAGCAATGTAGACATTTTCGACCATACAGGCACTAATGCACCGGATCTCATGAGAACTCTGAAATTAAACGTGCTTAGGAGAGTCTAGTATTAGGATACCTGACGTTCTGGGTAGTCCTCGTGTTGAGGTGCATACCAAAACTATAGCAAGAGAATGGTCTGCACCGCTAGTTGAAGCCAGTGGCTTGTGTTGTGCGACGTAAGCAAGCATATCCCCATGAGACGGAGATGACTTAAAAGTAAATGCGAGCAATGTTGATGGGTGTGTCAAACCAGCACTGATGCACCGAATCCCAAAAGATCTCCAAAGTTAACCATGCTTGGCCGAAACGAGTTCTAGGATGGGTCACCTCCTAAGAAGTCCTCGTGTTGAACCTTTTTTTTCCATTTTATTTTTCTTTTTTAGATTTTCCAAGGTATACTGGGAGAGCATATGCCCATGACACAAAGATCACTTATTTTAAAATGTGAGCAATATAGACAAGTGCAACCATACCAGTGCTAACGCACCCGATCCAATAAGAACTCCCAACTTGAGCGTGCTTGGGCAAGAGTAGCACTAAGATGGGTAACCTCTTTGAAAGTTCTCATGTTGAGATGCATACCCGAATAGTAGCAAGTATGCACCATTAGTGGGGGTCAGTGGCACATGTCCTAGGGTGGAAACAAGCATATGCCCACAAGATAGAGAGGACTTAATAGGAAATGCGATTAATGTAAACGGGTGTGACTGTACCAGCAGTAATGCATCGGATCGCATGAAAACTGCAAAATTTAGGGTGCTTGGGCAAGAGAAGTACTAGGATAGGTGGCTTCATGGGAATTCCTTGTGTTGAAACCTTTTCAACACGGAAATGAGAGTAGTACTATTTTTATTTTTTTAGATGTTCCAAGGTGCACCAAGAAAGCATATGCCCACAAGACAGAAATGACTTCATAGAAAATGCGAGCAATGTAAGCAGGAGTGACCACAGCAACACTAATACACTAGATCCCATGAGAACTCAATTGTTAAGAGTGCTAGGGAAAGAGTTGTATGAGGATGGAAGACCTACTGGGGAGTCCTCATGTTAAGGTGCATACCTGAATGACAGCAAGAGACTAGTTTGCACCGCTAGTAGGGTTAACAGCTAGCAAGGGCCGGTGGCTCGTGTTGTGGGTGGAAGCAAGCATATGCCCACAAGACGAAGATGACTTAATAGAAAATGCAAGCAATGTAGACAAGTGTGACCATACCAGCACTAATGAACTGGATCACGTGAGAACTATGAAATGAAGTGTGCTTGGGCGAGAGGAGTATGAGGATAGGTGACCTCTTGGGATGTCCTCGTGTTGAACCCCTTTTCTTCATTTTTTTTTTTTTAGATGTTCCAACGTGCACCAAACAAGCATATGCACACAAGAGGGAGATGACTTCAGAGAAAATGTGAGCAATATACACGAGTATGACCATACTAGCACTAGTGCACCGGACCTACTAAAACTCTGAAGTTAAGCATGCTTAGATGGGGGTAGTACAAGCATGGGTGACAACCTGGGAAGTCCTCTTGTTGAATGCTCTTTTTTTTCTTTTTTTAGATATTCCAAGGCGTATTGGGCAAGCATATGGCCACAAGACGGAGATGACTTAATTGAAAATGCGAGCAATGTAGACCGGTGCGATCATACTAGTACTAATACACCGGATCCTATGAGAACTCTAATGATAAACTTGCTTGGGAGAGTGTTAGTCTAGGATGGGTGACCTTTTAGGAAGTGCTCGTATTGAACCCCTTTAGATGTTCTAAAGCACACCAGGCATGTATACACTTGACGGAGATGACTTAATAGAAAATGCGAGCAATGCTGATGGGAGTGATTATACCAGTACTTATGTACCGGATCCCATGAGAACTCCGAAGTTAAGAGTGGGCAAGCATATGTGCACTCGACGGAGATAACTTAATAGAAAAGGTGAGTAATTTAGATGAGAGCGATCATACGAGTAATGATGTACCGTATCTCATGAGAACTCCAAAGTTAAGCGTGGTCAGGCGAAAGTAGTACTAGTACTAGGATGGATGATCTCCTAGGAAGTCCCAGTATTGAACCCCTTTTCTTTATTTTTTTCTTTTCTAGATGTTCCAAGGTGCACCGAGCAAGCATATGCCCACGAAATGGACATGACTTAATAGAAAATGCAAGCAATGCAGATAGGTGCAAACCTACCAGCACAAATGTATCTGATCCCATGAGAACTCCGAAGTTAAACGTGCTAGGGAGAGAGTATTACTAGGATGGGTGACATCTAGGAATGCCCTTGTGTTAAGGTACATACTTGAATGGCAGCAAGACAATAATCTACACAGCTAGCAGGGGTCAGTGGCTGTTGTCATCGGATGGAAGCAAGCATATGCCCATGAGATGAAGATGACCTAATTGAAAAGGCAAGCAATATAGTTAGGTGCGACCATACCAATACTAATACATCGAATCCTATAAGAACTCTAAAGTTAAGTGTGCTTGGGAGAGAGTAGTAGGAAGTTTTAATGTTGAACCCCTTTTCTTCATTTTTTTTTCTTTTCTTTAGATGTTCCACGATGCAACGGGCAAGCATATGCACATGATACGGAGATGACATAATAGAAAATGCAAGTAATATAGACAGGAGTGATCATACTAGCATAAATACACAAGATCATATAAGAACTCCAAAGTTAAGCGTGGTTGGGTCAGAGTAGTACTAGTACTTGGATGATTGACCTCCTAGGAAAACCTTGTGTTGAACCACTTTTCTTCATTTGTTTTCTTTTTATAGATGTTCCAGGACACAATGGGCAAGTATATGCCCACGAGACGGACATGACTTAAAGGAAAACACGAGCAATGTACACCAGTGTGACCATACCAACACTAATGCAGCGGATTCCATGGAAACCCTAAAGTTAAGCATGCTTCGGCAAGAGTAGTAATAGGATAGTGACCTCCTATGAAGTCATCGTGTTGAGGTGCATCCTCGAGCCGTGGCAAGAGAATGGTTTGTATTGCAAGTGGGGCCGGTGGCTCGTGTAGATGACTTAATGGAAAATGCGAACAATGTGACAACACCTGCACCAATATACCAGATCCTATAAGAACTCCAAAGTTAAGTGTGCTTGTATGAGAGTATTAATAGGATGGTGACCTCCTAGAAAGTCCTCATGTTCAACCATTTTTCTTCATTTTTTTGTTTTTTTAGATGTTCCAAGGTGCACCAGGCAAGCATATTCCCAGAGACAAAAATGACTAAATAAAAATTCTGAGCAATGTAGACTGTGCGACCATACCAGCACAAATACATCAGATCCAATGAGAACTACGAAGTTAAGTGTGCTTAGGTGAGAGTAGTACTAAAATGGGTGATCTCTTAAGAAGTCCTCATGTTAAACCCCTATTCTTCAATTTTTTTTCTTTTTTTAGATGTTCCAAGGAGCACCGGGGAAGCATTTGCACATGAGACATAAATGACTTAATAGAAAATGTGAGCAATATAGATGTGTGAGATCATACCAGCACTAATGCACTGGATCCCATGAAAACTCTAAAGTTAAGCATGCTTGGGCAAAAGTAGTACAAGGATCTAGGAAGTCCTCGAGTTGAACCCCTTTAATTCATTTTTTTTCATTTTTTAGATGTTCCAAGGCGTATTGGGCAAACATATCCCGATAAAATGGAGATGACTTAATGGAAAATGCTAGTGGTGTAGTCGGGTGCAACCATACCAGTGCTAATGCGCTGAATCCCATGAGAAATTTGAAGATAAGTGTGCTTGGGTAAGAGTAGTACTAAGATGGGTGTCCTCCTAGGAATTATTCGTGTTGAACCACTTTTCTTTATTTTTTAAATATTTATAGGTGTTCCTAGGCATAGTAGGGAAGTATATGCCCTCAAGACGAACATGACTTGAGGGAAAATGCGAGCAATGTAGATAGGTGTGACAATACTAGCACAAATCTACCGGATCCCTTTGGAACTTTGAAGTTAAGCATCCTTGGATGAGAATAGTACTAGGATGAGTGTCCTCCTCAAAAGTCCTCATGTTAAACTAGTTTTCTTCATTTTTTTTCTTTTTAGGTGTTCCAAAGTGTACCAGGCAAGCATTTGCCCATGAGATGGATATGGCTTAATGGAAAATGCTAGTGGTGTAGCCAGGTGCAACTATACCAGTGCTAATGCACCGAGTCCTATGAGAACTCTGAAGTTAAGCGTGCTTGGACGAGAGTAATACTAGGATGGGTGTCCTCTTGGGAAGTGCTCGTGTTGAACTACTTATGTTCTCTTTTTTTTTTTCTATTTATAGATGTTCCAAGGTGCACCAGGGTAGCATATGCCCATGAGATGGAGATGACTTAATAGAAAATGCGAACAATGTAGATGGGTGCTACCATACCAGCACTAATGTATTGAATCCCTGGAAAACTCTCAAGTTAAGTGTGCTTGGTCAATAGTAGTATTAGGATGAGTGTCCTCCTAGGAAGTCTTCGTGTAGAGACGCATACCCAAATGATAGCAAGAGAATGGTCCACATTACTGGCAGGGGCCGATGGAACTTGTCATGGGGTGGAAGCAAGCAAATGCCGACGAGATAGACAATGCATCGGATCTCATGGGAATTCAGTAGTTAAGCGTGCTTAGACGAGAGTAGCATTAGGATGGATGACCTCATGGGAAGACTTTGTGTTGACCCTTTTTCTTCATTTTTTTTAGTTGTTCCAAGGTGCACTGGGAAAGCATATGCCCACCGGACGGAGATGATTCAATAGATAATGCGAGCAATGTAGACAGATACGACTACACTAGCTCTAGCGCACCGGATCCCATCAAAACTAGTAAGTTAAGCATGCTTAATTGAGAGTAGTACTAGGATCGGTGTCCCCAGGGGAAGTCCTCGTGTTGAGGTGTAAAGCCGAATAGTAGTAAGTGAATGATATGCACTGCTAGCGAGGGTGGGTTGCTCATCTCATGAGGTAGAAGCAGGCACATGCCCACAAGATGGACATGACTTAATGGAAAATGCGAGCAATGTATACCGGTTCGACCATACCAGTACTAATACACCAGATCTCAAGAGAACTCTGAAGTTAAGCGTGCCTGAGCAAGAGTAGTTCTAGTATGGATGACCTCTGATGAAATCATCGTATTGAAACCCTTTTTTGTTTGTTATTTTCTTTTTTTAGATGCTTCAAGGTGCATCGGGCAAGCATATGACCATGACACGGAGATGACTTAGTAGAAAATGTAAGGTAGACGGGTGCAACCATACCAGCACCAATGAACTAGATCCCATAAGAACTTTGAAGTTAAGTGTATTTTGACGTGAGTAACAATAGGATGGGTGACCTCCTAGGAAGTCCTCGTGTTGTTGTGCATACCAGAACTGTGGCAAGAGAATGGTCTGCACTGCAAGTGAGACCAGTGGCTCGTGTTGTGCAGTGGAAGCAAGCATATGCCAACGAGACGAAGATGACTTAATAGAAAATGTGACCTATGTAGATGGGTGCGACCATACCAGTACTAATACACCAAATCCCATGAGAACTTTGAAGTTAAGTGTGCTTCGGTGAGAGTAGTACTAGAATGGGTGACCTTCTGAAATGTCCTCTGAAATGCAACGAAGTTGAGTTGCATACCCGAATGACTGTAAGAGAATGGTCTGCACCGTTAGGTGGGGCCGATGGCTCTTGTCTTGTGATTGAAGAAACCATATATCTACGAGACAGAGATGACTTAATAGAAAATGCAGGCAATGTAGACCTGTGTGACCGTACCAGCACTAAAGCACCAGATCCCATGAGAACTCAAAATAAACATGCTTGGGTGTGTATAACACTAGCATGGGTGATCTCTTGTGTAGTCCTCATGTTGGATCCCTTTTCTTCATTTTTTTCTTGTTTTGGACGTTCCAAGGTGCACAGGCAAACATATGCTTGCAAGATGAGGATGACTTAATAGAAAATGCGTGCAATGTAGACCGGTGCGATTGTACCAGTACTAATTTACCAAATTCCATGAGAACTCTGAAGTTAAACGTGGTTGGCATGCATAGTACAAGGATGGGTGACCCCCTATGAATTCCTCGTATTGAACCCAATTTCTTCAATTTTTTTTCGTTTTCTTGGATGTTCAAAGGCACACCAGGTAAGCATATGCCCACGAGACAAGGATGACTTAATAGATATGAGAGCAATGTAAAAGAGTGTGACCATATTAACACTAATAAACTGGATCCCATGAGAATTCTGAAGTCAAGCTTGCTTCGGCAAGAGTAGTACTAGGATGGGTAACATCCTTGGAAGTCCACGTGTTGAGGTTCACACCTGATCAGCAGTAAGAGAAGGGTGCACATCGTTACTCGGGGCCAGTGGTTCTTGTCGTTGGATGGAAGCAAGCATATGCCCAAGAGATAGAGATGACTTAATAGAAAATGCGAGCAATGTAAACGGTTGCGACCATACCAACACTAATGCACTATATCACATGAGAACTTCGAATTTAAACGTCATTGGGCGAGAGTAATACTAGGATGGTATGCCCACGAGACGTGGATGACTTAATAGAAAATGCGAGCAATGTAGATGAGTGCGACCATACAAACACTAATTCACCGTATCCCATAAGAACCATTCGTTTGAAGAGGCCACATGGGAGAGAGAAGATGAGATTTGGAAGAAGAACACACATCTATTTGTTTATTGAGGTATGTTTAATCTCTGTAAATTTTGAGGATAAAATTTTTTTTTAAAAAAGGGGAGAAATGTATGGCCCAAGTTTTTAAAATTATAATAATTATAATTAATTAAATTAATATAATTAAAATTAAGGTCAAATGATGGTAAAAATTAGGTCAAAAGAGTCAAAACTTGGACCGGATAACTCATGCTTAATTGAGGCCTGACGCGTGCTTGAGGTGCCAAAAGCAAAACCCTCGTGCCCAAGGCTACCTAAGAGTCGCTCAAGCAGCCATTAGCAAACTATGGTCGTTCGATGCACGCCTAAGTCACGCTCGAGCTCTAGCCTATTATAAAATGAGCCCTAAGCTCAGTTTTAGTCATTTTTCAAATAGAATTAAAAGAAGAGAGAACGAAATCCAAGGTGATGGGTATGCTGTAATTGGGCTGGCCCAATAGTCAAAGAAGGCTCAAATCTTGAAAGGCACAAATGCACGTCCGACGGTCAATGCCAGCGTTGACCGACTAAGACACAGGCGGGCGGCCAATTTACGCTCAGGACTGTCAACTCAAGCATTGACCGTAATCACTATAGCAACAGGCCCAAAAATAAGAAGGTTTCTACGAGCCTGGCCCACTTGGGCCCACGCTTTAGTAGGCGGTCAGTAATTGCTCTTTTCCTAACTTTGCGCCTTCCATAAATCCAACCAGCTCCAAAAAAGGACATTGACAAGATCGACGCCTTTCCCTTAAGGAAGATGCCAGATCTTCCCAATTCCTACCAATTGGAGCCTTCCAACGGTAATATACACGAAATGAAGGTAGGTAATTTAGAAAACCGCTACCCGCCAGAAAAGCAAGCAATCCCAGCTAATTAGGTAACTCGTACCTTCCTCACAAGGAAGGCCACCTAAACATGGCACAGGAAATCACACCTTTCAACCAAGGAAGATCACCCTGCCGCCATTAAAATGAGCCCTAGAATCCTAACACAGGGCACGCATACTACTACGCTCTCTACTACACAAACATACGCTCTCGACTACGCATTCCAGGACGATTTCGTACACTCTCTCTACGAAGCATCTTAACGTACTAAAAAAACACAAATCAAAGGCATACAGGCACTCTTCCTGTCGATAGACGCTACTACCTTCACCCACCGTCCAAAATCAAAAGACAGCATTACCTCTCTTTCATCTAGAAACCCACGCACTCTTACACTCTCCCTCTCAATTCCCATTTCTAGTTACCTTCCTAGATTTTGAAGGCTGTTTACTGACTTGAGTATCGCAGTATTTTCGGTGGGACAATCTCCCGCCAACACACCGACCTCCTGTTCGTTTTAGTGGTGTGTAGGATCCAAACTCGGTGAACAGAGCAGGAACCAGACAAGCGGTTCAGCCCGAATCTGTTCGAAATTCGGATCCAATGATGCATCATTTGCACCGTCTGTGAAAAACGCTTACAAAAAGCCAACCACACTCCCCTAGAACACTCTCTTTTCACTGCCGGACTCATCCGCAATGGTGAATACGAGAGCCCAAGCTAGGGATCCCACTAGAGATGCCACTTCTCCCGACCAGGACCACGCTGCTGGAACCCTGATCAACGGGACGACAGGCGGGGCACCTGCACCTTTCTTTAAACGACTGACGGACCAGATGCAAACCAACAACCGTCTGCTCCAAATACTCTGCTCTCGAAAAGATCAGCCACAGCAGGGGGCTCTGCCCGTAGCCATCCCTGCGCCAGCTACCAGAAAAGGTAGCCAAAGGAAAAAGAAGCCAGCCAGAAGGCCCGGGAGGCCAACAAATGATCGGATCTCAGCCTCTTTGCACGCTCCAAGACAAAATAGGCCTGAAGAGAGCTCTGAGAGCACAACGCCAAGAGAAAGTCCGGAAAGAAGAAACCCTCGATACTATTGGGCGGAGAATGGAAACTCAGTCCAAGAGTGAGCCTCCAGGACTGCTGGGTCCACTAGAGGAAGTAGCCGGCCGGCTACTGGACCCTCCGGGACAAAATAGAGTTGAGAGCTTACCTCAACTGAAAGAGATCTGCCAACGTTGCTTGCACAGATCCACGAGTGGATAAGATTTGGAACTACATGTTCAAGGACGATGAGCACGCTGTTGATCTTGACAAATCTCCCTCCACAGCGGAGATCCTAAATCGTCCACTGCCCACCAAATTCAAAGTGTCTTCTCTTGACTCATACGATGGAAGTAGTGATCCAGTTGACCATCTGGATTACTTCCGCACCCATCTAAGTCTACAAGGGTTAGAAGACTCAACGATGTGCCGCTGCTTCCCACTAACGCTGAAGGGAGATGCCCGCATATGGTTTCATCACCTCCTTCAACACTCCATCAGTAGCTTCTGGGAGCTCACAGATCTCTTCCTGGCTCAGTATGCCTCGAGCCGACGGAAAGAGAAGCAGCCATGGCACCTCTCCCACATCAAGCAGAAGTCAGGAGAGAACCCGCGGAGATTTCTGGACTGCTTTGTGGCAGAGGTCAGGCGGATTCCCTGGATCACGGAAGAGATAAAGTAGGGTAGTTTTATCTCCGCGCTAACCTACAGGGACTTCTTCAAACAACTAGCCTACAAGAATCCCCAGACCTTTCGAGAGGCGGAGTTAATCAGCCGGGCTTACGTAGAGGCAGAGGAAGCCAACAAGCCAAAATGCCCAAACCGGGCAGACCAGCTGCGCCCATTCGCTAGAGAAGGAAAAAGAAAATACAGCAGCGGTGATCACTTCCGTTGGAAGCAGCACAGAACTGGACCGCCAGAACGCAAAGATTACGAGCCCATCAACTTTACGCCCCTGATGGATATGCGCTCAAATGTCCTTATGTAGATCCACGAAAAAAAATTCCTGAAGTGGCCAAAGCCACTGAAGAAGGACACCGGGAACCAGTCAAAATACTGCAATTTTTACCAATCCACTGGGCATTCTACTAATGACTGCAAGACATTGCAGAGGGAGATCGAGGAGTTGATTTGCAGGGGCCACCTCACCAGGTTTGGTCAAAGGCCTTGGGCGAGTTCTAGAGCAACCGGCGGAGAAGGGTAGGAGCCGTCTCCTCCCAAAATCTGAATTGCAGCAGGGGTGGTCAATATGGTCACCACCCAACCTGCCAAAAACCCAACCGACAACAAGGACTAGCAGATTGGGAGGAAGAAGCAGTGCACGGACGGACAACGTAATTAGCTTCAGTGATGATGACTTGACTCATGTAATGTCCCATCATGCTGACTCCCTTGTTGTATCCGCACTTGTTTTAGACGGTGGTGTCGACTACTAATTGAAGCGAGTGTTTATTGATAATGGTAGTTCAAAGGACTTACTTTACTTGGATGCTTTCCTTAAATTAGGCTTAAAAAAGAACCAATTAAAACCTACCGAAGGCCCACTGTATGGCCTTGACAACGAGCCAATGCCCGTCGAAGGGACAATCCAAGTGGAAGTCATCCTGGGCACGTATCCAAAAATAGCGAGTCGTACGCTCACCATCTTGGTGGTCGACTCTGCCCTCTGTTTACAACGCTATACTAGGCAGGCCGTACCTAACAGCGTTTGGGGCAGTCACCTCGATTCCACACCTCAAGATGAAGTTTCCAACGCCTTAGGTGTAGGAGAGGTGTTAGGCGACCAAGTTATTGGGCGGACATGCTACAGGTCTCAAATTGCCCCTAGCGACAGCACTAGAATGGTTGGAGAACTTGATCATCAAGACAAGACAACCCTGCGCAAGTGCAGTCCAGCGAAGCCACAAATCTAGTCCCACTAAACCCAGAGGAACCAGAAAGATATGTATAGATCGGCGGCTCACTCGCCGGAACACTACGCAATGAACTGATCGCGTTCTTACGATGGAGCGCTGATATTTTTGCGTGGACTCTAGCAGACATGCCTCGGGTTCCGGCTGAGGTGATGGTCCACAAGCTGGGACTTAAGTCTGACCAAAAGCCCATCAGGCAAAAGCGGAGGAACCACTCCGTAGAAAAGTTGATCGCCATCCGGGAGGAGGTGAAGAAACTGCTAGACGCAGGATTTATTAGAGAAGTCTACTACCCGGATTGGCTCTCTAACATCGTCCTGGTGAAGAAAAGCAACGAAAAATGGCAGATGTGCATCGATTTCACAGACGTTAACAAAGCCTACCCAAAGGACAACTTTCACTTGCCTAGGATCGACCTGCTGGTTGACTGGACGGCCGGATATGAGCTGCTAAGCTTCATGGATGCCTATTCGGGTTAACACTAGATCCGGATGAGTCCGGAAGACGAGGAGCACACCTCGTTCATGACGGATCAAGGCATCTACTGCTACAAAGTGATACCCTTTAGACTGAAAAAAGCTGGAGCAACCTATCACCGACTGGTCAACAAGATATTTGAAAAATAGATCGAACGCAACATGGAGGTCTACGTCGACAGTATGCTTGTCAAGAGCAGAGTCATCGCAACCACATCCGCGACTTGGTAGAGTCATTTGAGGTGCTCCGCAAGCATCACACGAAGCTGAACCTGGCTAAGTGTGTCTTCGAGGTAGCCTCTGGTAAATTCTTGGGTTTCATCATCTCCCGACAAGGGATTAAGGCAAACCCAGAGAAGATTAAGGCCCTCGCAAACATGGCTCCCCCGCGGAGCCTAAAGGATGTCCAAAGATTGACTGGATGGCTAGCAGTGTTGTCCCACTTACTCGCAAAATCTAGCATTAAGTATCAGCTCTTCTTTAAGGCCCTAAGAGGGACAAAATCCAACAGGTTTCAATAGACAGTAGACTGCCAGAAACAGCCTTCAATGAATTGAAGCAGTATTTGGCCAGCCCGCCATTGCTGGTGTCCCCCAAGAGCAGAGAAGAGCTGTATCTCTACCTGGTGGTGTCGGAGGCATCCCTCAATTCCGTCCTCGTACGCCAAGACTCTGACACCCAACGGTCGGTCTACTACGTGAGTAAAACACTGACTGGCCCCAAAATGCGCTACTCACATGCAGAAAAATTGGCCTTAGCACAAATATTCTCCGCACGAAAGTTAAGGCCATACTTTCAGGCGCACCGCATAGCGGTCCTCACTGACCAGCCCCTAAAGAATATTTTCTAGAAACTCGACATTTTTGATTGGCTGGTGATGTGGGCTATCACGTTGGACGAGTTTGACATCAAATTTCGGCCCAAACCTACTGTAAAAGAGCAAGCTCTGGCCCACTTCATTGTTGAGACCACGACCCCAATTCTTGAAGAACAGCTCGCAGAAAGTGCAGTACAACTTGACAGAGTTCCAAAATGGGTACTCTACATAAACAGATCATCTACGGACATCGGTAGTGGCCTGGAGTGGTCCTCACGACCCCAGATGGGTTTGAGGTGAAGTATTCCCTCATACTCGACTTCCAGGCAACCAACAACGTTGCCGAATACGAAACCCTATTAGCCGGATTACGATTGCAAAGGAGTACTCTGCCAAGAAGTTGACGGTCTACAGCGACTCCAAACTGATCGTTAACCAGGTTAACGGAGACTTCGAGGTAAGCAACCCTCACTTGCCCAAGTACTTGGCAAAGGCGAGGGAGGTCGCCCAGGGTTTGGACAAACTAACCCTTGTTCATGTTCCCATAATTGAAAATTGGAAGGCAGACCAGCTGGCTAGAGCCGGTACAGCCAAAAATTCAGAACAGTACTCGAGAGACATGAGGGAGATTATAAACGCTCCCAACATAGAGAAGCAGGAGGCGATGTAGATTTTAAAAGCGGAAAACTGGATGACGTCCTATGTTAGCTATCTGGCTGACGGATCATTGCCAGAAGACGTAGAGAAGGCTATGCGAATCAAAAAGACAGCCGACAGGTATACTATGGTTGATGAGCGACTATATCACCGTGGTTACTCAACCCCATACCTCCGATGTCTAACTCCCAAAAAGGCTAACTACGCCTTGGGCGAAGTGCACCTTAGGATTTATGGAGCACATGTTGGTGGAAAAAACTTAGCATTCAAGATCATACGTCACGGCTACTTTTGGCCCTCGATGAAAAAAGATGCGTTTGAATTTGTGAAAAAGTGAAAGCTGCCAGCTTCATAGTAACCTTTACCACCAACCGTCCGCTAACCTGAAGACGCTTCAGGCCCTTGGCCCTTCGCGCAATGGGGGCTCGATATTCTAGACCCATTTTCCATTGCCACGAGGCAAAGCAAGTTCATCATCGTGGGGATTGACTACTTGACCAAGTGGGTCGAGGCCATCCCATTGGCAAAAATTGCAGAGTACAACGCTCTTGAATTCCTTCTCCAAAACATTATTTGCAGATTTGGCATCCCAAAGGTTGTCGTGATCGACAACGGGACCCAATTCTCGTAGAAATGCTTCACCAAATATTGCGTTGGCCTTGATATCAAGCTGGTTCACACTTCGGTGGCATACCCCCAAGCGAATGGACAGGTGGAGGTCACGAACCGAACGCTACTCCACGGGTTAAAGACCAAGCTGGAAGACGCAAGGGGCTCCTGGGTAGACGAGCTCCCCTAAGTTCTCTAGTCTTACCGAACAACCTCAAAAGAGCCAACGGGCGAGACACTCTTTAGTCTCTACTACGGGACTGAAGCGGTAATCCCGATCAAAATTGGGCTTCCAAGTCTTAGGGTGAAATTGTTTGACCCACGGGGTAACTCCTAGAAAATCAGAAAATACCTAGACTTGCTGGAGGAAGCCCACGACGCCGTCAGAATACGGACAGCGGCCTACCAACATTGAATTGCCCGATACTACAACAAAAAGGTAAATGTGTGATAATTCGATATTGGAAACTTGGTCCTACGAGGCGTCGAGGCCACAAGTAAACTGACAGACCGCAACAAGCTCTCCCCTAATTGGGAAAGGCCTTTCCTGGTCTCTGCCATCCTGCGCAACGAAGCGTACAAACTCCGAAACCAGGATGGGAAGTTGGTCCCACGAACGTGGAACGCGATCCATCTCAAACGCTACTTCCAATAAGGGACCCAGGTATGTACTTGTATTATTGTGTGCATGCATTCGCCTGCTTGTTTCAATTTGTCAAAACAAGTGTTTCCTTAGCATGTTGCCTTCTCTTTTCTGTGTGCATGTATATATATGTGTTTGCTTTGTAGGTTTACTGGACATAGACTGCCCCTAAGTCGGGAGGATCTTCACCCTCTCGTTACTGAACCCTGGTCATTTAGGCAGCCCATAAGCGGTTGAATATGAACCTCGGTCATCCGAGCGGCCCATTAGCGGTCGTACTTAAACCTGGTCATCCAAGTGACTCATAAGCGATCTAGTATGAACCTCAGTCATCCAAGCGGCCCATTAGCAGTCGTATTAAACCCTGGTCATCAAAGCGGCCCATAAGTGATCGAATCTAAACGTTGGTCATCCAAGTGGCCATTAGCAATCAAAATCTTAGGGGACTAGCACGGCACACGTAACGACCTCCTTCACAAGGAGATAGCTTGATCAGTGAACGATGGTCGAATGGAGAAAAATTCTTCTCCAAGGCTGGCGGACCAAGTCATCACTTGGGCAGCGCCACCAGGCATTACTCACAAGCCACTACCACTAGGCCGGTTGACACGTCCACAACCGCCTACAAAGTAACCTAAGGATTCCACTCCTTTGGCAGTAATACAATGGCAGCCAACCAAGTCAGTTAACCATTCAGTACAGCAAACATATGAACCTAAAGCAGTAAAAAGAAATAGACACAAAGTGGGAGGATTCTCATTTTATTGCTATCAAATGTATTACATTATACATGATACAAGTAAAAAGGGAAGACCAAAAATTGACAAAAAGCTAGGGAGGCGGCGGAGGCGGCGCCTGACCATCTCGCGGATCCCTTACGAGACTTTCGCGGGTTTGGGCGGACCTGTTTAACATATTAAATAGGTCCACTGAAAAATTAGGGTCAATAAGCGGCACGATACAGCAACACATATTGACCCCTTCCGACATCCACGACCACATCAGTTGCTCAATCTCATGGGGGCGTATCCGGAGGCTCAGGCGGTTCTCCAGCTCTATCAACTGCCCTTAAAGCTGGCTAAGGCATCCGGTAATCTGCTTGTTCTCCTCCCGCAGTTGAACATTCTCCTCTTTCAGGCTTGCGTTCTCGACCTCCGTGTCAGCCATAATGGTCTGCAAGGCGGCAGCATCCAACCAGTGCTCCGCTTTCGAAGCTGCTAGCTTCGCGTCCAACCAGGCGATCTCTGCCTCCCTGTCAGAGATCACCCGATCCCGCTGGTCAATCCCCTTCGCAATGGCATCCATCACTTTTTCCTTCTGCACCAAATGACAAAGCAAGTTAGAGACTTTAAAGGTGAAGTTGCGCCAAAAGTATCATAGAAATTTATACCTTCCAAACTCTCCGTATGGGCCTATCAGGCCTGGCCTTCAAGTCTGGCTCCAGCAGCGGCGGGCTGAAAGCGATGCCCTCACGAGCTCCTCCAGGATGTCCTCCAGGAGCCCTTCATCAATGTCGTCCGCGGCAGCAGCAGGCTTCCCAGCAACGGCCTTCACTATAGCCGCAAGAGGATCAAGGTCAATCACCGGCTGCTCAGCCGGCAACTGCATGGCTGGTGAGCCGACTGATGGCTCTTGAGCCTCCACCGGCGGCTCACAGGCTGGCTCTGATAAAATCTCCGTCGACACAGCTTGAAGAACAACCTACGGCGCATGCTGTGCCAGTATTGTTAGCGCAAAATGAAAGAAACAGTGACTGCTCGAACAGACTACTCGAATGCCAACAGAGATGAGCGCATGGACGGACGAGCAACAGTAGAGATAGAATAAATGAGAAAGCACACACACGAGATTTTAACGTGGAAAAATCCTTCTTAACTAAGGGAAAAACCACAAAAGAATGCACTACAAACAGTTAATTGTTTACAAGAATGTTAGCTACACAAGCCTAAACAAATAAAATAATCACAAGTGTATATCTTTCAATCTCTCTGGAAAAGTGTCTCTCTCTCTATCTTTATAACAAAGGCTTGCCCACAACTCTCTCTATGCACACACGAGTGATGTTCACGCACCCTAAATAAACAAAGGGCACAAGTATATATATATACAAGAGGCCTAGTGGCCGGCTAGCTACCCTAGCAGTAGGGTGGTAGGACCACGCCTCCTAGGTCTGCCACGGTAGGCGCACGCCTAGCATGCAAAGTGGCAGGCCTGTCACCCCATTGGAAGTTGTAGCTACCTCAAACTTCCAATCAGAGTGGATCAACTGCCTACCTACAAACTCGGCTGCAGCAGGCCTACAAAGAGAGAGAGTCAATGCCTAGGCATTCGAGTCCTCGTCCCAGGTTTCTCGGACATGACTCATCTAACAGGTCCTCATCCATTATGACAGACTTCTCGGACTTATGTTCTCGGACCTCTCCAATAATCCACATCCATTTTCTTCCACATGTTTGCAGACAAAACCCTATGAAGGGAGTGACCCCAACAAACTTCCCCTCACGATATAATGGGAGTAAAATTGGTCAGACCGACAATGCCATAATAGGCTTCCAGCTTTCCCTTTGGCAAGACTTTGGTTAACATGTCCAAGCCATTCTCATCTGTCCGGACCTTTCCAATTGATAGCTGCCCATCATCAAAAACATCTCTAACCCAATGATATCGAACATCAATATGCTTCGACTTGGAATGGAATAAGGAGTTTTTACACAAGTGAATGGCACTTTGGCTATTATAGAGGACCTCGTACTCTCCTTGCCTTAGACCCAATTCTTGGATGAAACTTTTCATCCACAGCATTTCTTTGCAGGCCTCAATCACGGCAATGAACTCTATTTCCGTAGTTGAAAGGGCAACGCACTTCTGCAACTTAGACTGCCAGAAGACTCCCCCTCTCGCAAATTTTACCATGTACCTGGACGTTGATTTTCAAGAGTCAACGTCCCCGGCCATGTCTGCGTCCGTGCACCCAACTAGCTGAAGTTTCTCCCCTCCAAAATGCAAAGCACTTTGAAGTCCCACGAAGATATCTGAAAATTCACTTCACCGCAGACCAATGCTCCATCCCTGGGTTTGAGAGAAACCGGTTGACAAGATCAACTGCATGAGCAATGTCCGACCGCGTACACACTACCGCGTTCATCAGACTACCAACGGCCGAGGAGTAAGGAATCTTACTCATGTGTGCTTTCTCTGTGTCTGAGGACGGACACTGCAACTTGCTTAACCTAAAGTGGTTGGTCAGAGGGGTACAAACAGGCTTGGAGCTTTCCATGTTGAATCGCTGAAGCACCTTTTCAACATAGCCTTCCTGAGACAGCCAAAGCTTCTTGTCGCCTCGGTCGTGAAATATTCTGATCTCCAGAATCTGCTTCGCCGGTCTGAGGTCCTTATGGCAAAAAACTGCCCCAGTTGCTCTTTCAGCTCCTTGATCCAAGCACTATTCTGTCCGACAACCAGCATGTCATCCACATAAAGGAGGAGGATGACGAAGTCATTCTCGAAAAATCTCTGGACAAAGACTCAGTGGTCGGAAGTGGTATTATGGTATCCTCGTCCAACCATGACAGACTCAAACTTCCAGTACCACTGTCTCAGAGCTTGCTTCAACCCGTACAAGCTCTTCCTCAAACGACAGACCAGTCCTTCCTTCTCCTCGACCTCAAACCCTTCTGGTTGCTCCATATAGATCTCTTCCTCAAGATCACCATGAAGAAATATTGTTCGGAGGTCCAATTGCTCTATCTTTAGATCCAAAGCTACTGCCATTCCAAGCACCACACGTACTGAGGACATCTTGACAACTGGTGTAAATATTTCATCAAAGTCAATGCCCTTGCATTGACTAAAACCCTTAACCACAAGCTGTGCCTTGTGTCTTGGGTGCAAAGTGTCCTCGGTCATCTTCAGCCGGAAGATCCATTTGTTCTTTAGGGCCTTCCTCCCCTTGGGCAGCTTAGCCAGCTCAAAGTTATGGTTCTCATGAAGGGAGACCATTTCTTCCTTCATGGCCTCGAACAATTTGTCCTTCTGAGCACTGCTCATGGCCTCGCCAAAGGCCTCAGGTTCTCCAGCATCAGTGAGCAGGACATATCACTTGCTGGCAGGCTGACGGACGGATGGACGTCTCTCCCTGGACAACCTTCTCACGGGGGCCACCTCAGCCTGCTGAGGTGCCTGATCTTCAACCTGATTCTCCTGAGGTGTTGGGACCACCTCATCATTGTTGCCGGCCATTCTTGGTCCGCAGACCTCAGACTCAACAAGTACTAGATGGACAGCTTCAACATCAACTCTGTCCGTCCGGGAAGTGTTGGGTTGAGACTTCTTCTCTTTCCCAATGTCCTCGATGGTCTCTTCTTCAACAAAGACCACGTTACGGGATCGGACCAGCTTCCTTTCCAATGGGTCATAGAATCTATACCCAAGTTCATCCTCACTGTAGCCCAGAAAGACACATTGCTTCGTCTTTGGCTCTAACTTGCTCCTCTCATCTCTCGGAACATGAACAAAGGCCTTGCAGCCAAATGTCCGAAGATAGTTGTACGCTGCTCGTTCCCGGTCCAGATCCTTTCTGGCACTTCCCCATCCAAAGGCTTACTGGGTGACCGTCTTCAAGGCCTCGACCCAAAAAGATCCCGAAAGCCTGGCCTCAGACAACAAGCACCTGACCCTTTCTATCAGGGTGCGGTTCATCCTCTCGACCACGCCGTTCAATTGTGGCGTCTTCGGTGGAGTCCTTTGATATTTGATGCCAAATTTTCTTTAGGACCTTCTTCCCCTTGGGTAGCTTAGCCAGCTCAAAGGTATGGTTCTCATGAAGGGAGGTCATTTCTTCCTTCATGGCCTCGAACCATTTGTCCTTCTGAGCACTGCTCATGGCCTCACCAAAGGCCTCAACTTCTCCAGCATCAGTAAGCAGGACGTACTCACTTGCTGGTAGGCGGACGGAAGGACGTCTCTCCCTGGACGACCGTCTTACAGGCGGCCACCTTGGCCTATTGAGGTGCCTGATCTTCAACCTGATTCTCCTGAGGCGTTGGGACCGCCTCATCATTGTTGCCGGCCATTCTTGGTCCACAGACCTTGGACTCAACAGGTACTGGACGGACAGCTTCAACATCAATACTGTCCATCCGGGAAATATTGGGTTGAGACTTCTTCTCTTTCCCAATATCCTCGATGGTCTCTTCTTCAACAAAGACCACATCACGGGATCGAACCAGCTTCCTTTCCGATGGGTCATAGAATCTATACCCAAGTTTGTCCTCGTCGTAGCCCAGAAAGACGCATTGCTTCGTCTTTAGCTCTAGCTCGCTCCTCTCATCTCTCAAAACATGAACAAGGGCCTTACCGCCAAATGTCCGAAGATGGTTGTACGCTGGCTCCTTCCCAGTCCAGATCCTTTCTAGCACTTCCCCGTCCAAAGGCTTACTGGGCGACCAGTTGATCACATGGGCAGCCATTTTCAAGGACTCGACCCAAAAAGATCCCGGAAGCCTGGCCTCGGACAACAAGCACCTGACCCTTTCCATCAGAGTGCGGTTCATCCTCTCAGCCACGCCGTTCAATTATGGCGTCTTCAGTGGAGTCCTTTGATGTTTGATGTCGTGTGCTCTGCAATAGGCATCAAAGGTCCCAATATACTCTCCACTGTTGTCATTCCGGACAGCCTGTAACTTCCTCCCAATCTCACGCTCAACGAGGATATAGAACTGCTCAAATATTCCCGCAACCTAGTCCTAGGTTTTGAGCGGGAACACCCACAACTTCCTCTAGCAATCGCCAATGAATGAGACAAAATCTGCGCTCCTCCAAAAGACCTTTCCGGGAGGGGTCCGCACACATCTATGTGTACGAGCTCTAGGACCTCGGACCTTCTAGATGATGCGTCTCCCTGAAAGGAGACTCTCCATTGCTTCCCCGCCATGCAGTGAGAGCAAGTCCTCAGCCTTTCTTCATCCAACTTTGGGATGAGACCCTTCTTGGCTAGATGACTCATGCCCCTCTCACTCATGTGTCCGAGCCTTTTATGCCACAGGCCCAAAGACTACATACATCTTGTGGCATTCACCTCTACCACCTCGGCCATGGCTTTCAGCGCATAAAGGCCTGAGGTCTTTCCTCCTCGGGCAACTACCATATTGTCAGCTTGAAACCGCCGTCACAAAAGATGCTGCAGTAGTCTTCATCATCAAGTCGTCCTACTGAAATGATATTCATACGAATATCCAGGATATGTCAAACGTCCCTCAAAATCAGTCAGGCTTCATTATTTGTCACCAAGAAGACGTCGCCCCGTCCAATGATCTCGAATGTCTCCATGTTGCCCATCTTCAACACTTCAAGGGCACTTGGAGTGTAAGTAGAGAATAGCTCTCTTTTGGAGGTGATATGTATGGATGCACCAAAATCCACCACCCAGTCAGAGACCTACTCAGCCACTGTCACAGAGTCCTCAGACTCACAGGCTAAAAGAAGGTCACCTCCTGTGACAACAAAGACCGAGGACTCTTCCTCGCCACGTCTCTTTTCACCCCTATCTATTCTAACATTTTCACGCTTTCACTTGTAACAAAATCTTTTGATGTGCCCCTTCTTACCACAATGATGGCACTCCATGTTCTGGTATCGAGAACGTGACTTACTCCGCCCTTTGCCTTCAAACTTTGGGCCATATCCTTGGCTCCTTTCCCTTGATTCGGTGATAAAGACTTCGGAGTGCTGAGAGGTGGACTTACCCTGAGACTGCCGTCTCATCTCCTCGTTCAGCACCGCTCCTTTAGCCATCTCCAAAGTTACCACGCCGTCAGGAGCTGTGTTGGCAATGGTGATTCTCATGACCTCCTATGAATCCGGGAGGGTTGCCAGGAGCCAGAGCCCGAGCACCTCATCCTCAAAGTTGATCCCCATGCCACTCAGCTGGTCCACACAGCCCTAAAATTCGTTCAGGTGGTCAGCGACAAATGAGCCGTCCTTGTACCGAATCTGCATGAGCTTTATCAGGTAAAAGATTTTGTTACTGCGGTCTTGGAAGCGTACAACTTCTGCAATTTCTCCCAAAGCACCTTGGCATTCGTCTCTCCCCGAATGTGGTTGTACACGTTATCGTCCACAAACTGTCGGATGTAACCGCACACTTGCTTGTGCTCCAGCGTCCACTCCTCATCCAATTTTGCCGCCGGTTTTTGTGTGGCAAATACCAAATTATGCATGGACTTCATAAAGAGCAAGTCTGACATCTTGCTCTGCCAAGTGTCAAAATTGGTTCTGTTTAAGCAAGTCATTTTGCTTCCGACCTCCATAGCAGCCAGCAACAAGGTCATAGTTCAAAGAACCACTTCTCTGATACCACTTGTTGGAGCAAAACGGAAGGCACGGTGACCGCTCAAACAGAACACTCAGATGCCAACAAAGATGAGCGCAGGTCGGACGGGCAACAGTAGAGATAGAATAAGTGAGAAAGCACACACACAAGATTTTAACGTGGAAAGACCCTTCTTAACTAAGAAAAAAACCACAAAAGAATGCACTATAAATAGTTGATTGTTTACAAGAATGTTAGCTACACAAGCCCAAATAAAGAAAACAATCACAAGTGTATGTCTCTCAATCTCTCTAGGAAAGTGTCGCTCTCTCTATCTTTATAACAAAAGCTTGCCCACAACTCTCTCTATGCACACATGAGTGATGCTCACGCACCCTGCACAAACAAAGAGCACAAGTACATATATATATACAAGAGGCCTAGTGGCCGGCCAGCCACCCTAGCAGTAGGGTGGCAGGACCACGCCTCCTAGGTCTGCCACAGCAGGGCACGCCTGGCTTGCAAAGTGGCGTGCAAAGTGCAAAGTGGCGCACGCCTGTCGCCCCATTGGAAGTTGTAGCCGCCTTAAACTTCCAATCAAAGTGAGTCAACTGCCCACCTGCAAATGCAACTGTAGCAGGCCTACAAAGAGAGAGAGAGTCAACGCCTAGGCATTCAGAGTCCTCATCCAGAATTCTTAGACATGACTCATCCAGCAGGTCCTCATCCATTATGACAGACTTCTCGAAGTTATGTTCTCGGACCTCTCCAATAGTCCATGTCCATTTTCTTCGACATGTCCGAGGACAAAATCCCACGAAGGGAGTGACCCTAACAAGCATGACACCCCCAGCCTTAGTTTCTGGCATGTCCTCAAATGTCTTCTCCATCCCAGTGGCGCTGCTAGGACCACTGTAAATCCCAACAGCGATATAGTCAGGCCCCGAAGACGATGAGGAGGGCGTCTCCACAGCCATTCTCTTGGTCCTTGGGCCGATGAAGTCATCGTCAGTCGGACAGGGACGGTGAGAAGGCCCCTGGAGTCCTCCGGTCACATCATAACAGCCGGCGGTGGTGCCTTGAATTTCTGAATGGGAGAGGGCAGACCCCAATTCATTATCTTGGTCTCGGCCCGGGAAACCAAGAAGTCTCTCTTAAAATTAGAGATGTGGGTCTTGACCAACTTCCTCAGCCACTCTAGGGACACTGTCTCAGCATCCGACGGCGTCCCAATGTAAACATCGGGCACCTGGCCCTAATCCTTGGCCAGAGGCTAGGTCTCAGTCACACTCACGAAGAAGAATCGATTTTTTCAATTCTTTAGCGAGTCATACATGGCTGTATTTACCTTCAGGCCACTGCGTGGAACTAGGGAGACCCACTCTCTACCCTGGCTGATCTTAAACAGACCCTTTACCATTGGTATAGTTAACCGCCGAGAATGCTTACGGAAAAAGATGCAGAAAGTACACAAATACCGTATAGCATTGACGTGAAGCTGTGCGATGAGAACCCATAAGGCCTGAAGGATCGACTGTAAATCGTCTGGGAGAGGAAGACGAAGGCTGCTCCTCAAGTGGGCCTTCTATATGGTCATGTGTCCCGCCGGCAGCGCAAAGGCTCTGTCATCCTTCTCCGGAACCCTCCACGCAATATCCTTCGGAATGTTAAACTCTATGCATAGCTCTTTAACGTTACCCTCTCGAAGAACAAAGGGAATGTCAGCAACAGAAGTTGAAGTCATGCTTACAGGAAGGTTAGGGTTTTTCTAGAATTGCAGAAGGAAGGACAGGAAAGCAGTTGAAGATGAAGAAGAAGAGCAGAAGGTGTGAAAAAATACTAAGTGTAAATGAGGGAAACTTAACGGGCAAGTGTGGATGCCTTAAACCTCCTCGAGAAGGCACGCCATCATTCCTGCACATATCGCATCCCTAATGGGCATCTTTTGAACAAATCTTCTGATGCATTAATGGCTGGGATAGTGGTTCAACCATGTGAAGACACTGTCCACTTTTAACCTGACAGGCCGGCTAATGGCCACGCGTCACTCAGGACACATACAAAGTTCTCTGGAATCTGGCCAAAGACGGCCAACAGATTTGGTTAATTTTCTTCTCCAGATCTGGCCAAGGACGGTCAACAGATCCGGTTGACTCTCTTCTCCGGATTTGACCAAAGACGGTCAACAGATCCGGTCAACTTTTTTATTCGTCTTGACCAAAGACGGTCAACAGATCCAATCAACTTTCTTCTCCGGATCTGACTAAAGACGGTCAACAGATCTGGTCAACTTTTCTTCCTGAATCTGACCAGGATGGTCAACAGATTCGGTCAACGCCTCACCCTTTCATGGAGTTCTTAGAAATTTTCAAGTAACAAAGGACAGTGAGGAGCATCCCATTATGAACATGTCGGAGGCCTGAATTCTGGCCACCAGTATAGGGGCTAGTGATGGGTATGTTGTAGTTGGGCTAGCCCAATAGTCAAAGAAGGCCTAAATCCTGAAAGGCTCAAACACGCGCCCGACCGGCCGACGCCTTGGCTGACCGACTAAGGCACGACAGCGGGCGGCGAATTTATGATCGGGGATCGGCTAACTCAAGCGTTGATTATGTATCGTCTGAAAAGAGGCCCAAAAATAAGAAGGCTTTTTCGAGCCTAGCCCACTTGGGCCCACGCTCCAGCAGGCGGTTTGCAACGATTCTTTTCCTAACTTTGCGCCTTCCATAAATCCAACCAGCTCCAAAAAAGGACATTGACAAGCTTGGCGCATTTTCCATAAGGAAGGCGCCAAGATCTTTCCAATTCCTACCAATTGGAGCCTTTCAATCGTAATATACACGAAAGGAAGGCAGGTAATTTGGAAAGCCACTACCAGCCAGAGAAGGAAGCAATCCCAGCTAATTAGGCAACTTGTGCCTTCCCCACAAAGAAGACCGCCTAAATATGGCACAGGGGATTACACCTTCCAACCAAGGAAGATCTCCCTGCCGCCATTAAAATGAGCCCTAGAGTCCTCACTTAGGGCACGCCTACTACTACGCTCTCTACTGCACAAACATACGCTCTCGACTGGGCATTCCGGGACAATTTCATACTCTCTCTCTATGAAGCATCCAAACATACTGAGAGAAAGAACACAAATCAAAGGCATACAGGCGCTCTTCCTGTCGATAGACGACTACTGCCTTCACCCATGTCCAGATTCAAGAGACGATATTGCCTCTCTTTCATCTAGAAACCCACACACTCTTACACTCTCCCTCTCAATTCTCATTTCTAGTTACCTTCCCAGATTTTGAAGGTTGTTTACTGACTTGAGCGTCGGATTGTTTTCGGTGGGACAACCTCCCGCCGACACACTGACCTCCTGCTCGTTTTAGTGGTGTGTAGGATCCAAACTCAGTGAATGAAGCCGGAACCAGACAAGCGGATCAGCCTGAATCTGTTCGAAATTCGGATCCAAGGATGCATCACAAGGAAAATAAAAAGAAGAAGAGAGATAAAGTAAAGAAACTCGAATTTGAAGTGATCCAAGTTAGAATTTAAGTAAACCCAAGTTAAGGCAAGTGTACTCTAAATTCATTTTTCCTTTGTTATTGTTCTTTGCCAACTTCTTCTGAACATTCTTATCAAACCAAAATAGGATATTGGGTATAATATAAGGAATAAACTAAACAAACCATGGATAAAGCCTCCAGAATTGAGACCAATCATTCAAATCAATAAAGGTAAATTAATGAGCTCAGATATTAATGAACTCTATCTAAGACTCAACCAAGCTATGACTTCAAATTCAATATATGTATTTTAAGCATGCATGTCCACATTCCTTGTTTTGTGAAGTAATTTCACAAAAACTCATGCCTAAGTTAAGTATAGTATATGATGAGCTAAATTTTTTGTATTCTAACTTGATGCACGTACAGAAACATTAATTTAATGATCATGCATGTTTAACTTTTGTAAAATACCACCATGCATGTCCAGAAATTTAATAAACCTGACCCTGCATGTTGGTTAATTAAGCTGAAAATTTACTGAGAATATTTGATTACTGATTTCCTATAATTTTTTCTAAGTTTTTGCACTTGCATATTGAATTTCGTAAATAATAATCTAATATAATTATAAATTGTCAAACATATGTTTTGAAAACTTACGGAGGACCTATTTAATGACTAATTTCTGCATTAGACATTGGATTTTGTTACTGTATGGCCTACTGTAATTTTTTATAAATTTTATATTGTTTTACTGTAATTTTTGCTGAATTCTGAGGTTCCATACCACAAGTTCGAACAACAGCTCACATATGCTTTAAACTGTCATATGCCTATCTTGTATAAGCCAGAAAACATAAGTAATTTAACCTGCATAAATTAAATTTTCACTGTAGATGAGCTTATTTTTTATGCCAATTTCTATATTATGACATGCTAAAATTTGTTGCACTAATCTAAATTTGCTACATGAAATTACCCAAACACAAATTGTAATTCTAGAAGAAATCAAGTATAATTAATTCCTGCACTGGTTCTTTATGCATTAAAGTTGATTCCTTACCCTACATGCTAAAAGTTTTGCACCACATGCTAATTTAGCATTTTACATGTTAGAATTCTCATCATGGCTAAGTTTCTACATAAAGATGTGCTTGAAAATAAAGAATCATGATGGAGGACTCAACAATTATGTTAAAAAATGAAGAACCGTTCTCTAAAATGGTGATTCAGTGGGTAATATATTATGGCTTGCCTTAATATTTATAGTGGTATATTGATGTTTGATCCTATGTTACCGTGGGGTTAGGAAGCAACGTCTGACCCTATTTATAGGGTTATATATAGACGATCCACATTTTGGTCTTAAATAGAAGTTTATGGCCTTTAGTTGTGTAGGAATATACACAACCTAAGCCTCAATTATTAGCTCCTTTAGCTGATAAGGCTTTTTGGCCTTGGTCCATAAAGAAAGATAAGAATTAAGCATATTTTCATGGTTAATATTAAGAAGAAACATGAAAAGAATAAGCAAAAATCTACATTAAAACAGAATATGTATTGCTATGAAAATTCACGGCATATCATTGAATCTCAATATAATGATCCTTCCATTATATTTTTTAATGTAAAAAAGTGTACATATTTATTATTACTGTTGGGTCCCAATATAAGGGGCCATAAAACACTGCCCAAAGGAATGGCCCAAGTAAAAAGTCCAGAAATTTATCCACGAACCAAGAGGATTGGACGGCCTAAGAAGCCCCGAAACACAGGCAAGTGTCCCAAAGGCCAAAGCTGCGATAAAGGTCCGAGAGGTCCCTTTAGCCACAAAGAGCTCGAGGACATCACGAGTAGCATCCAAATACGAGGACAAGAAGAAGAAGCCCGAGAACCTCATAAGTTCTATCAAGCCTCAGATCAGTCCGAGAAGTCAAGAGGAGACTCGAGGACCTTCCACAAAGGATCTCCGAGAGCTGCCTTCTCCAGCGAGTCCACGAACTCGCAAAGCAACAAGGCGCGCCACGAAAGGATGAGGACTGTCTTATACACAGCCGAGAGTGCCAGCTAAGCAACTTCGCTGATTCCCAAGGAACCTGCAACCACTGCAAGATGCCACCTCTACAGAGCACGCCCGGTCAAATCAAGACTGATGCCTAGGGCCTACACGCTTGACACACTCAGGCCCTACCAGCAACGCCAGCCGCGTGCTATCCTGCACACGTCAGCAACATTGAATGTGGCCTATGGGACAGTGGACAGCCTTTCGGCCACCCATCGGCTGCCACGCGTCCCCTCCCCAACAGCACATTTTTCCCTATAAATACCCAGCGAAGCCCCTTTCCAAGAGGTGGATCTCCGAACTCATTCCAGAGACAACAAGAGGAGAAAGACTTTAACTCCCTCTCTCGGCCCCCTTCTCTCTCTCTTCCCAACAACAAGGAACAAAAGAGTGACAAAGCTTCCCAACGAGAGAATTCCCAAAGGAGAGAAATACAAAACAAGAGACAAGGAAGGAATCCACCTAAACACTTGTATTTTGTAAAGACTTCCATTTAATAGTGAAGCATTGTTAAAGGCTCGAGCCTCGTGGTTTTTTTCTCCTTATTCAAAGGAGGTTTTCCATGTAAAAATCTAGTCTCAATTTCTCCCTCTCTACATCCATCATCCCCAAACACTTGTGTTGCTCGTGGACCCCGAAATCCTGGACGCAACATTGGCGCCGTCTGTGGGAACGTTAAAAAAGGCTCACGAACGTCCCACCGTCACAGAACAACCAACACTCCGAAGATGGTGAGCGGACAAGATAGCACATCCACCCAGGAGGTGGAGCACTTCGACAGGTGCCTCCCATCAGGCGCCATTCCCCCCTCAGCGTCCAAAACAGTGTTCCCGCTTCCTATGTCCTCGAAAGGGTGATCAATCCTATCCGAGACATCACCAGGCAAATCAACGGGAACTCCGGGAACAGAATCATCACCGGGGGCTGGACGTTCGGGAGCTCCATAACCTGTACAATCACCCCCAAGGCCTCAGTAAGAGGATTAGCAGTGGAAGTGAAGGCGAGACCTTCAGTCCCCGAGGACTCTGATAAAGTACCAATCCTTGACCTCTTAAGCAGAAGAGCAATCACATCGTCGTCACTCAAATCATCGACGTTGAAATCATCATCATCGTCATCACTGGAAGGGAGCTCAACAACGGCTGCTAGGAGTTCCGAACTCTTGGCCGGAAGATTCTTTCCCAAGCGGTCGGCAAGACCCCCAATCCTTAGTGTTCCCGCTCTCCTCAGTCTCTTTTTCTTGGACTTCTCGGAAGGAGCTGCGACGGAGGCCTCGGCCCGTGGTCCCCACTTGACTTCCTCAAATTTCTCGGGCGACAACCAGATGTTCCGCTTGTTCAGGTGGAAGCTTCCCAGATTGGCTAGCATCAAGTCAGTGAACTCCTTCACGCTCTCCCTGTCCTCCTTCGAAGGGTCAGAGCTATACTGGCTAGCCACTTTCCCCTAACTAAAGAGGATGGCCCAATGCTCATGAACGCAAAGGAATAAGAACTTATCTTTCCACCGCTTCGTGGAGTCCAGGTTTCCCCCGTACATCAAGGAAAAGTCTGGGTGGGGGGTCATTATAATCCAGTCAAGGTTCTGTGTAAAGCGAAACATAACCTTAACCGTAAGGGCATTCAAGAGCTTATTCTGGCACCAGAAGAAAATGCATAAGGACACCAGATACCTTACTGCATTCGGTTGGAGCCTGGAAAAGGGGACTCCAAGTGCCCTCATGATGTCGTAAAGCTCCTCTGACCACAGAAACCGTGGCCCACCTTTGAGGTGGACTTCATAGACGGTGATGAAGCCAGCCTGAGGGCACAACGCCCTATCGTGCGACTCCGGGATCATCATGGCCCTATCCGATACCGTGCTCGAATCTCCGCGAGCCTGTCAAGCGTCATCATGGAGGCAATGTCCCTCACTCCGAGCGCCATCGACGTCGAAAAACAAAGGCGGAAAAGCAAAGAAAATCTCAGCGAAAAGGAAAGCAAGAATCTCAACACTTAAGAGGAAGAAACAAAAAGCGAACGCAGAGATGGAGAATTGGGACGAGAAGGCGTTTAAATACCCCTGAAATTCAAAAAGGCGCACTCATTACCCATGCCACGCGTCGCCTGGCCATTCGTCTCAGAAGAATGATGGTCGTGCCTTCCCGAGACGCCTGTTAGCGCGTCACCTCAGCATTTAATGCCCCGCAGAGTCACAAACGGTGGTGTTGGAAAGGTCTCGGACCCAAAAGAAGTCCTGGGACAATCTTCCACCAAGCCTAGCGCCATGCTCATCCCGAGGATACACATGTACTCGGACTACCGCTACGAAAGGCCTAAGCCAGAACACGAACTGTCATGCTCTTGCTTGCCCGAGAACGTCCTTTTCGAGTTATGACACGCGTGCAGACCAACCAGAGCAGGAAGAAATCAACCTCCCAGGAGGAGCAGCGACTTCATGCCAAACGATCGAGGACCTCGAGTTCTTTGGCTTGGGGGGCTAAGTTGGGTCCCAATATAAGGGCCCATAAAACACGGCTCAAAAGAAAGGTCCAAGTAAAAAGCCCAGAAATTTGTCCACAAACTAAGAGGACTGGACGGCCCAAGAGGCCCCGAAACACATGCAAGTGTCCCAAAGGCCAAAGCTGCGATAAAGGTCCGAGAGGTCCCTTTAGCCACAAAGAGCTCGAGGACATCACGAGTAGCATCCAGATACGAGGACAAGAAGAAGAAGCCCGAGAACCTCAGAAGTTCTATCAAGCCTCAGATCAGTCCGAGAAGTCAAGAGGAGACTCGAGGACCATCCACAAAGGACCTCCGAGAGCTGCCTTCTCCAGCGAGTCCGCGAACTCGCAAAGCAACAAGGCATGCCACGAAAGGATGAGGACTGTCTTATACACGGCCGAGAGTGCCAGCTAAGCAACTTCGCCGATTCCCAAGGAACCTACAACCACTGCAAGATGCCACCTCTACAGAGCATGCCCGGTTAAATCAAGACTGACGCCTAGGGCCTACATGCCTGACACGCTCAAGCCCTACCAGCGGCGCCAGCTGCGTGCTATCTTGTACACGTCAGCAGCATTGAATGCGGCCAGTGGGACAGTGGACAACCTCTCGGCCACCCACCGGCTATCACGCGTTCCCTCCCCAACGGCACATTTTTCCCTATAAATACCCAGCGAAACCCCTTTCCAAGAGGTGGATCTCCAAACTCATTCCAGAGACAACAAGAGGAGAAAGACTTTAACTCTCTCTCTCCTCCCCCTTCTCTCTCTCTTCCCAACTAGAAGGAACAAAAGAGTAACAAAGCTTCCCAACGAGAGAACTCCCAAAGGAGAGAAATACAGAACAAAAGACAAGGAAGGGATCCACCCTAAACACTTGTACTTTGTAAAGACTTCCATCTAATAGTGAAGTATTGTTAAAGACCCTGAGCCTCGTGGTTTTTCCTCCTCATTCAAAGGAGGTTTTTCACGTAAAAATCTAGTCTCAATTTCTCCCTCTCTACATCCATCATCCCCAAACACTTGTGTTGCTCGTGGACCCCAAAATCCCAAACGCAACAATTATATTGTGTATTATTGAGTTTTTGGCTCACTCCTTACAGTTTTTACTAATCCCCCTCAGATGAGATGTACGAGTCCTTTTTATGCGAATAGGATTGAGGAATTAAGCTAATATAAAGAGATTAGTTTAGTACTTTATTGGTGTTCAATGCTATTTGATAGCTCCGAATAATGGTTAATGTAGTAAATGTTGTAATTTCAACTTTAATTTCAATTTGGACAATATTTAATATGTTGTATTATGTTTTCGGACAGCAGCTGTCTATGTCTTGATTTTTGGACAACTTTAGAGTGTCGAAAAAATATATGTTAAATATAGAATAGCAGGTTATAGGGGAGGAAATGTTTGGACAATGGTTAACGGTTTTAATATTGTTTTTTATTTGATTAGACAGTTTCGGGTGATATATATTAATATTTTGATTATTCAGATTGTAGTATTTTAGTTTGGACAGCATTGGACAACTTTAGAATTTGTTAGATGATGAAATTAGTCGATGTTTTCGAATCCAAACAGCGGGTTGTAATTCAATTTAAAGATTATTGTAGTGTTATGATATAATTTTGGTATCATTGGTCCATTGATTGATATTGGATTGGTGTCATCAATAATTTTGGTTTTTGTTCGGTCAAGTTTATGGATGTTCATTTACTTTCATAGATTATTATATGTCAAAATATTATATTGTACAGGCATCATTCCTTACTTTAGGTCCGTAGTCGTGTTGATCAAGTCAGTGTTGAAGCCACCAATGACATGGCGGTTTATTGGGCCTTGTATATAAATGTGTGTTATCTATTTGTTATCGTTTGTGGTATCTATGTTAAGTTAACGTCCGAATATTATTTAACGATTCATTGCTTAATTAATATTAATCTCGTATTATCATCGGGATCGGGATTTGGGATGTGACAATACTAATACTAATAAATCGGATTCCATGAGAACTTCAAAGTTAAGTGTGCTTCAACAAGAGTAGTACAAGGATTGGTGACCACCTGGGTAGTTCTCGTGTTGTGGTGCATACCCAAACGATAGCAAGAAAATGATCCGCACCGTTAGGTTGGACTGCTGGCTCTTGTCATGCGATTGAAGCAAGCAGATTCCTATGAGACAGAGATGACATAATAGTAAATGCAAGAATTCTTGATGGGTGTGACCATACCAGCACAAATACTGTAGCTCTCATTAGAACTCCGAAATTAAGTATGCTTAGGCGAGAGTAGTGCTAGGATGAGTGACCTCTTGGAAAGTCCTTGTGTTGAACACCTTGTTTTCACTTCTTTTCTTTTTTTTAGATGTTCCAAGGTGAACCGAGCAAGCATATGCCCACGAGATGGACATCACTTAATAGAAAATGAGAGCAATGTAAACGAGTATGACCATACCAACACTAATTCACCGAATCCCATGAGAACTCCAAAGTCAAGCGAGCTTGGACGTGAGTAGTACTAGGATGGGAGACCTTTTACGACATCCTTGTGTTGAGGTGCATACCCGATTGACAACAACAAAATAGTCCACACCGTTAGCCAGGGCAAGAGGTTCTTGTCATGGGATGGAAGCAAGCATATGCCCACGAGACAAACATGACTTAATAAAAATGCGAGCATTGTAGACGAGTGCAACCATACCAACACTAATGCATCGGATCCCATGAGAACTCCGAAGTTGAGCGTCCCTAAGCGACAATAATTCTTGGATGGGTGGGTGACCTCCTAGGAGGTCCTCGTACTAAACCCCTTATCTTCATTTTTTATCTTTCTTTAAATGTTCCAAGGAGCACCGATCAAGCATATGCCCATGAGACAGAGATCACTTAATAGAATAAGCGAGCAATATAGACGGATGGAACTATACCAGTCCTAATACACGAGATCCCATGAGAACTACCAAGTCAAGTATACTTGGGTGAGAGTAATACTAGGATGGGTGATCTCCTTGAAAGTCTTTGTGTTGAGGTGCACACCTATACGGCAACAATAGAATGGTCCACATCACTTACGTGGGCGGATGGCTTGTGCCATGGCGTGGAAACAAGCATATGCCCACAAGATTGACATGACTTAATAGAAAATGCAAGCAATGTAGACGGGTGCAACCATACATACAGTAATACACTGGAACCTATGAAAATTGCGAAGTTAAACGTGCTTGGGCAAGAGTAGTAGTAAGATTGGGGACCTCTTGGGATGTCTTAGTGTTGAACCCATTTTCTTCAATTTTTTTAATGTTCCAAGGCATGTTGGGCAAGCATATGCCCACAAGACGGAGTTGACTTAATGGAAAATGCAAGCAATGTAGATTGGTGTGACCGTAATTGCACTAATGTACTAGATCCCACGTGAACTCCGAAGTAAAGTATCTTAGGGTGATAGTAACACTAGGATGAAAAACCTCCTAGGAAGTCCTCATGTTGAGGTGCATACTTGGATGGTAGCAAGAGAATGGTTGGAACCTTTAGGTGGGGCCAGATGAAAGCAATCATTTGCCCACAAGACGGTAATGACATAACATAAAATGTAAGTAATGTAGATTGGTACGACCATACTAGCACTAATGAACCAAATCGCACGTGAACTCCAAAGTAAAGTATCTTAGGCGAGAGTAGTACTAGGGCAAAAACCTCCTAGGAAGTCCTCATGTTGAGGTGCATACTTGGATGGTAGCAAGAGAATGGTTGGAACCTTTAGGTGGGGCTAGAGGAAAGCAATCATTTGCCCACAAGACAATAACGACATAATAGAAAATGCAAGCAATGCTGCTGGGTGCGACAATACCAATACTAATACACCAATTAAACGTGTTTGGGTAAGAGTAGCATTAGGATGGGTGACTTCATGGGAAGTCGTCGTATCAAATTCCATTTCTTTATTTTTTTTTTTTAGATGTTCCAAGCCACAAAGGGCAAGCATATGCCCATGACACGAAGATGACTTAATAGAAATGAGAACAATGTAGACGGGTGTGACCATACTAGCACTAATAAACTGGATCCCATGAGAATATTGAAGTTAAGCGTGTTTGGACGAAATTAGTACCCGGATTAGTGACCTCTTGGGAACTCCTCCGGTTGAAATGCATACCCGAACGGCACAAAGAATATGGTCCGCATCGTTACCTGGGACCGGTGACTCTTATCGTGCAATGGAAACAAGCATATGCCCACGAGACGTAGATGACATAATAGAAAATGCAAGCATTGTTAATGGGAGCAACCATACTGGCACTAATGCACCGAATATCATGAGAACTCCAAAGTTAAGCATGCTTGGGCGAGAGTAGTGTTAGGATGGGTGACCTCCTAAGACATCCTCGTGTTGAACGCCTTTTCTTTGTTTCTTTTCTTTTATGTTCCTAAGCAAACTGGGCAGTCATATGCTCCTGAGACAAACATCACACAACACTAATGCACAGAATCCCATGAGTGTCCCAAAGTCAAACGTGCTTGGGCGAGAGTAATACTAGGTGGAAGACCTCCTCGGAAGTCCTCGTGTTGAGGTGCATACCCGATCGGTAGCAACCGAATGGTTCGTACTACTAGCTGGGGCCGAAGGTTCTTGTCGTTGGATGAAAGCAAGCACACGCCCACGAGACGGAGATGACTCAATAGAAAATACAATTCTTGTGGATGGGTGAGACCTTACTAACATTAATTTATCGGATCCCATGAGAACTCCTAAGTTAAGCATGACTAGGCGAGAGTAATTATAGGATGGGTGACCTCCTAGGAGGTCCTCGCGTTCAACCCCTTTTCTTCATTTTTTTTCTTTACTTATTTTTTTATGTTCCAAGGTGCATCGGGCTAGCATATGTACATGAGACAAAGATAACTTAATAGAAAATGCGAGCAATGTAGACGGATGTGACCATACTAGCACAAATGAACTAAATCCTATGAGAACTCCGAAGATAAGCCTGTTAGGATGAGAGTAGTATTAAGATGGGTGACCTCCTTGGAAGTCCTCATGTTAAGGTGCAATCAATATAGACTTAATAGAAAATGTAAGCAATATAGACGGGTGCGACCACAATGACACTAATGCACCCGATCCCATAAGAACTCCCAAGTTAAGCGTGCTTGGGTGAGAGTAGTACTAGAATGGGTGACCTCCTAAAACATCCTCATGTTGAGGTGTAAACCCGAACGACAATAAGAGAATGGTTTGCACTACTAGTAGGGGTTGGTGGCTCGTGTCATAGGGTGGAAAAAAGCATATGCACACGAGACAGAGATGACTTAATAGAAAATGTGAGCAATGTAGATGCCATACCAGCACTAATGTACTCGATCCCATAAAAACTTTGAAGTTAAGCATACTTGGGCAAGAGTATTAGTAGGATGGGTGACCTCCTAGGAAGTCCTTGGGTTGAGGTGCATACCCGAATAGCAGCAAGAGAATGGTCCGCACCGTTTGCAAGAGCCAGTGGCTCGTGTTGTGGGGTTGAAGCAAGCAAATGCCCATGAGATGAAGATGATGTAATAGAAAATCCGAGCAATGTAGGCCAGTACAACCATTCCAACAATAACACACCGAATCCTAAGAGAACTTCGAAGTTAATTATGATTAGGCGAGAGTTATAATAGGATGGGTGACCTCCTGACAAGTCCTCATGTTGAACCCCTTCTCATCATTTTTTTCTTTTTTTAGATGTTCCAAGGTACACCGAACATGCATATGCCCACGAGATAGAGATGACCTACTAGAAAATGCAAGCAATGTAGATGGGTGCAACCATAGCAGCACTAATACTCCAAACCCCATGAGAATTCCAAAATTAAGTGTGATTGGGCGAGGGAAGTGCTACTATAGGTGACCTCCTAGGAAGTCCTTATGTTGAACTGCTTTTCTTCGTTGTTTTTTTTCTTTAAATGTTCCAAGGTGCACGAAGCAAACATATGCCTATGAGATGCAAATGACTTAATAGAAAATGTGACCAATGTTGACAGGCGCAACCATACCAACACTAATATATCGGATCCCACAGCGAGCTTGGGTAAGTGGAGTACTAGGCTGGGTGACCTCCTGGGAAGTCCTCAAGTTGAACTCCTTTTCTTCATTTTTTTTTTCCTTTTTTTGGTTTTCCAAGGAGCACTGGCCAAGCATATAACCACAAGACAAAGATGACGCAATAGAAAATTCAAGCAATGTAGACGAGTGCGACCATACTAGCACTAACGCAATGAATCCCATGAGAACTCTAAAAGTAAGCGTGTTTGGGTGAGAGTAGTACAATGATAGGTGACTTCCAGGGAAATTCTTGTGAACAATCATATGCCCACGAGATGAAGATGACTTAGTAGAAAATGTGAACAATGTAGACATGTGCGACCATACCAGCACTAATGCATCAAAACCCATAAAAACTCCGCTTGCTTGGGAGAGAATAGTACTAGGATGGGTGTCCACCTTAGATATTCTTGTGTTGAACCCCTTTTTTATTTTTTTCTTTTTTAGGATGTTTCAAGGCACACTGGGCAAGCATACACCCACAAGATGGATATGACTAAATGAAAAATACAACAATGTAGGCGGGTGCAATTATAATAGCACTAATGCTTCTGATCCATAAGAAGTCCGAAGTTAAGCATGGTTGGTTGAGAGTAGTACTAAGATGGGTGACCTTCTGAGAAGCCCTCATGTTAAACCCCTTTTCTTCATTTTTCTCTTTTTTCCAATATTCCAAGCCACACCAGGCATGCATATGCCTACGAGACGAAGATGACTTAATGAAAAATGAGAGAGATGTAGACAGATGCAACCATACCAGTACTAATGTACTGGTTCCCATGAGAACTTCAAAGTTAAGTGTGCTTGGCTAGAGAAGTACTAGAATGGGAGACTTCTGGGGAAGTCCTTGTGTTGAGCCCTTTATTTCATTTTTTTTTCTTCTTTTTTTTTATTTTCCAAGGCACATTGAGCAAGCATATGCCCATGAGATGGAGATGCCTTAATAAAAAATTTGAGCAATTTATAGGGATGGAACTATACCAATACTAATACCTCGATCCTATGAGAACTTTAAAGTTAAGTGTACTTGGGTGAGAGTAATACTAGGATGGATGATCTCCATGGGAAGTCTTGTGTTGAACCCTTTTCTTTAACAATAGAATGGTCTTTTTTTAGATTTTCGGATGGATTGTGCCATGGCGTGGCAAGCATATGCCCACAAGATTGAAATGACTTAATAGAAAATGCAAGCAATGTAGACGAGTGCAACCATACAAAACTAATGAACCGGATCCTATGAGAACTCCGAAGTTAAGGATGCTTGGGCAAGAGTAGTAGTAAGATAGGTGACTTCTTGGGAAGTCTTAGTGTTGAGGTGCATTTTCTTCGATTTTTTTAATGTTCCAAGGATGTTGGGCAAAATATGCCCTTCTAAGTCCTTGTTGATCTATGGAAAATGCAAGCAATGTAGATTGGTCGCACCATATCTACACTAATGTACTATTTTCTATTAACTCCCGAGTAATCTATCTTAGGGTGATAGTAACACTATGATGAAAAACCTCCTTGGAACATCTCAAAAAGGAAAAAAATTGGAAAAGGTGTTCAGAATGAGCACTTTTAGGTGGGGCACCAATCCTAGCAATACTTTGCCCACAAGCACGCTAATTTTGACATAACATAAAATGTAAGTAATGTAGATTGGTATGGTACTAGCACTAATGAACCAAATTGCTCACATTTTCTCCAAAAGTTTTATCTTAGGGAGGGCATAGTACTTGTCCGAAAAACCTCCTAGAAAAATCCAAAAAAAGAATAAAAATGTAGGAAATAGGTTCACCATGGTTGGAACCTTTAGGTGATTACCCATCCAAGCAATCATCACCCAAAAGACACTTAATTTAATAGAAAATCCAAGTGATTTAGTGCCGGTGTCGCACCCATCACCAATCCAAATACACCAATTAAACATGCACCCTTAATTTTGGAGTTCTCATGGGATCCAATGCTTAAGTACTAGTCTAGTCGCACTTTCTTTATTTTTTTCTTTTAAGATGTTCCCATCTCATTTGCAAGGGCAAGCATATGCCCATTGGAACATCTAAAAAAAGTAAAAAAAAATGAATAAAATAGGTTCAATACGATGACTTCCCAATATGTCACCCATCTTAGTACTATTCTCGCCCATGCACGCTTAACCGAAAGTAGTACTCATGGGATCCAATGACCTCTTGTAACTCGCTCGTCTAATGCATGCATTTTGTGTTAAGTCATCTTTCTCTTGTGATTATATGCTTAACTGGTGTGCCATGGAAAATAATTTAAAAACAAACAAAAAAAATGAAGAAAATGACATAACTAGAAAACTGCAGGAGGTCATTGTTAGCACAGGAGCTCCACTCGCCACTAATGCACCGAATATCATGAGAACTCCAAAGTGGCATTCATGCTTGGTCGAATTTTCTTAAGATGGGTGACCTCAAACCAAGAGATCCTCGTGTTGAGTCACCTTTTCTTTGTTTCTTTTCAATTTTTTAAAATATTTATTCATTCATCAATAATCCAAAAATTAGAGTATAGAGTCTTTATAAAGAGAAATGTTAGGCCTAAGGTAATTTGGTAATAAATTATCTGTTTTTAAAAATAAGAAATCACAATAAAATAAAATTAAATTAGAAAAAATTACAATAAAATCAAATTAGAATTTTATCCAAGAAGTAAAACAAATAAAAGTCAATAAAGTCATAATATTTTCTAAAATCTCTTGAAATATTTGATGTGATATTCGCATCAATTCTCCTCGGATAGTTCGGACTCGACCCTGTCGGGTAAACCTCGATAATCAATCCACCAACCACAAGTTGAACAGCTAGGCAACCCTTTGGCGACGATGGTAGATGCGTGTAACGGGGGGGTGAAAGCTGACGGAGCGACCGATATCTTCGAAAGGAAGCGGACTTGGGCCTGAAAAAGAGCACTCCTACTAACTCTGATAGAACTCTAAAATATCTTGGTCAAACTGCTATAGTGCCTCTCGAGAGATTTAAACATTCTCAGACTTTAGTCGGCCAACCCAACGGACAAGGAAGCGATGAATAGCTCTATCCTTGATAATCATGCATCTGCTCATCTATAATAGCATCAATTTTATCATGGTATGCCGAGAGAAAGGAAAGTGGCGCAGGGGAGGACAGACAGTCAATAGGGGTTGCACACGGGGGGTGTGGCAAAGGGATCCACAAGTGGAAAAAAGTTGCCTTTAACGTAATTAAATCTTCCATATTTAAAGTATGATGAAAACCAAAATGAGATAAAATGTAAAGAATATATGCATTTGATCCAATTCACTGTAAAATTTTAAATGGATCAGCACTACGAGCCTGCAATTTAGAGAAGTGTCCAGATAGGCGCTGTTCTGGTCTGATGCGAACCATAACATAATCCCCTACATTGAATTCAATGTGTCTTTTATGGGATTCAGTGTGAAGTTTGTATGAAGTATGGCTTGCCTCTAATTATTTATTGATCTTGATGTGTAAATCGTGAAGGTGTTGGGCAAAAGCTTTGGCCCGGTGCACCTTGGAACATCTAAAAAAGAAAAAAAAATGAAAAAAGGGGTTCAACATGAGGACTTCCTAGAAGGTCACCAATGGTAACACTACTCTCGTCCAATCACGCTTAACTTTGAAGTAGTATTAGTGTTGTTATGATCACACCCATCTACATTGCTTGCATTTTCTATTAAGTCATCTTCATCTTGTGGTTATATGCTTGACTAGTGCGCCTTGGAAAATAAAAAGAAAAAGAAAAAACAGTCACACCTGTCAACATTGGTCGCATTTTCTATTAAGTCATCTCCATCTCGTGGGCATATGTTTGCATGGTGCGCCTTAGAACATCTAAAAAAGGAAAACAAATGAAAAAAAAAAGGTTTAACACGAGGACTTCCCAAGTGGTCACCCATGGTAGCATTACTCTTGCCCAATCACAATTAACTTCGAAGTTCTCATAGGATTTGGAGTATTAGTGTTGCTATAGTCACACCCGTCTACATTGCTCGCAATTTCTATTAAGTCATCTTTGTCTTGTGGTTATATCCTTGACCGGTGCACCTTGAAAAATTTTTTTAAAAAAGGAAAAAAATGAAGAAAAGCGGTTCAACTCGATGACTTCCCATGAGGTCACCCAACCTAGTACTCCACTCACCCAAGCTCCCTATGGGATCCGGTGCATTATCATGGTATGGTCACACCCATCTACATCGCTCGCATTTTCTATTAAGTCTTCTCCGCCTCGTTGGCATATGCTTGCCCGATGCACTGTGGAACATCTAAAAATAGAAAAAAAAATGAAGAAAAGGGGTTCACTATGAGGACTTTCCTAAAGGCTACCTATCCTAATACTACTCTCACCCAGGCACGCTTAATTTTTCATAGGATCCAATGCATTAGTGCTAGTATAGTCATACCCATTTATATTGCTCGCTTTTTCTACTAAGTCATCTCCATCTCGTGTTCATATGCTTGTCCAATATGCCTTAGAACTTCTAAAAAAGAAAAAATGAAGAAAATAGGTTCAACACGAGGACTTTCTAGGAGGCCACTCATCCTAGTACTGCTCTCACCCAAGCACACCTAATTTCAAAGTTCTCATGGGATCCGGTGCATCAATACTAGTATGGTCAAACCTATCTACATTACTCGCTTTTTCTATTAAGTCTTCTCTATCTCGTGGGCATATACTTTCTAGGTTTATTTTGGAACATCTAAATAAACATTAAAAAAATGAAGAAAAGGGGTTTACTACTATGAGGGATTTCTCAGAAGGTCACTCATCTTAGTACTACTTTCACTTAAGCACACCTAACTTCAGAGTTCTCATGGAATCCGGTGTACTAGTGCTAGTATGGTCAAACCCGTCTACACTGCTCGCATTTTCTATTATGTCTTCTCCGCCTCATGGCCATATGCTCATCTGGTGCACTTTAGAAAATCTAAAAAAATAAAAATAAATGAAGAAAATGGGTTCACTACGAGGACTTCAGAAGGGGTCACCTATCCTACAATTACTCTCACCCAAGAACACTTAACTTCAGAGTTATCACGGGATCCAATGCATTAGTACTGGTAAAGTCACAGTTGTCTACATTGCTTGCATTTTCTATTAAGTCATCTTCGTCTTGTGGGCATATGCTTGTCTGATAAGCCTTGCAACAGGTTAAAAAAAATTAAAAAGGGGATTCAATTCGAGCACTTTCCGGAGGTCATCAATCCTAGTACTACTCTTGCCCAAGCACGCTTAATTTCAGAGTTCTCATGGGATCCGGCACATTTGTATTGGTATAGTGGCACTCATCTACATTGCTCACATTTGCTATTAAGCCATATCCGTCTCGTGGGCATATGCTTGCTTGGTGAGCCTTGCAATATCTAAAAAAATGAAGGCATTTAATATGAGGACTTTTCGGGAGGTCACCAATCCTAGTACTACTCTTGCCCAAGTACGCTTAATTTCAGAGTTCTCATGGGATCCGGTGCATTTATACTAGTATGGTTGCACCGGTCTATTTTGCTCGCATTTGCTATTAAGTCATATCTATCTCTTAGGCATATACTTGCTTGCATCCCCGGATACGAGCCACAAGTCTCTGCCAATGGTGTGGACCATTCTCTTGCTACAAATCAGGTATGCCTCTCAACACGAGGACTTCCTAGAAGGTCACCTATCTTAATATTATTCACGTCCAAGCACACTTTGAGATCCAGCGCATTAATACAAGTATGGTTGCATCCGTCTACATTGCTCACTTGTCTACTTGCCAAGTTTGCCTTGGAACACCTAAAAACAGAAAAGTAATGAAGAAAATGTGTTCAACACGAGGACTTTCCTAAGAGATCACCCATCTTAGTACTACTCTCCCCAAGCACGTTTAAATAAACTCCAAGCCCCAAGCCCCATACCATAAATCCTAATCCCTAACCCTTAGCCCCTAACCCATAACTCCAAATCCTAAATTCTAAATCATAAACCCTAAACTCTAAACCCCAAACCATATACCCTAAATTCTAAATACTAAACCCTAAACCCCAAACCTAAATCCTAAACCTTAAACTATAAACTCTAAACCCTTTTGTTTCTCTTTTATCTTTAGTTGTTTAGAAAATTTCATGTTTATTTTTTTAGCATCTTTTTTTTTTCCTTTTATGTTTTATTTTCATTTTCTAACTTTTTTTCTATTTTTATCATTATTCTTTTTGGGGATTTTAGCACTACATTCTTAAAATTTTTATATTTAATTTTTAAATTTTTCACTTTGTGTTTTTGTCTTTTCAACGTTTTTCACCCATTTATTTTTATTTTTTAACTTTTTTTCTTTCTTTTTATTTTATTTTTTATTTTTTATTTTTTATTTCCCATTTTCTTTATTTCAATATTTTTTTTAATTTTGCTTGTTTTTTAATTTTTTTCAAAAAAATGACTAGTGCATCTTTTAATCCAGTAATATGGTTTTAGGTTGCAGTTTTTTATCTATAATTACTAGTTTAAAGAACTATATCTGACATTTAGTAGAATTTTACTCAAATCATTGAAAAAAGGAAAAAGAAAAAAAGGCTTCTTTTTGTTCTTTTTTATAATTCATCGACTTCCCCGATCTTTCGCCAAAAACATCAACACACTATGAAAAGCAACCGGTAAGTTCTCCATTCTTTTCAACCCATCACATACCTTCTCTTCTCTCCTTTCAACCCCACAGCTGCCGCCTTTGCCTCGGCTTCCACCATCATTGGCATGCCCTTGCCGAGCTAAGCTGTCCATAAAGCCAGCGCCACCTCTGTTTTAAACTTTCCTCAAGTGACCATCTGTGTTACTTCAAACTCAACTACTAAGAATCATAACATACTTTCACATACTAAAGTAATAGTCTCCAATATCCTTAACCCCGCAATTTGAACAAGAATATAACCAATAGGAGCATGTTAGTATACGAGAGTCATTGAAATATGGTGTAATACCTAGTTTTTCATCTGATTTATTTTGGAATTATATATTGTTTTGGGCATTTTGGATATATTGGACTTAAGTATATTGTGAAATTTTAAAAAAATTCAGAACAACAACCCGAGTAACGCCTGAGCACCATTTGCCAAGAACTAACACTTAGGGGCGACTGAGGTCGCATTTGAGTGCCATTTGCCAAGAAGATGGCGCTCGAGGGGCACCTGACTGGCATCCAAGTGCTAATGAGTATATAATGTGCTACAGTGTCACTGTTTGGGCATTCACATAGGAGAAGGAAAAGAGGAGAAAGAGAGGAGGAGAAAGAGAAAAGTGGAATAAGAGAAGTACTAATTTAGAATATCCTTTTGTCAGATCTGATTGATAGGAGGTTGAAACAAGTATCTTTATACCCTATCTTTGGTCTGTTTTTTTGTCTGATAAGTTTTTTCGTTTTAAAAGTTTAATATTCATACATACTATTTTTATTTAATCTATTTGTTTCCTTCGTGCATGTATGGTACTTTTACCGATCGTTTGAGGTTTTGTTCGGGATTTGTGAATATTTGAGTGTTTTGTTATTTTCCAAAAAATGGACAAATATTAAAAACCATATATTCATATATCAATATATTTGTATTAAAAAAGTCCTAAAAATTTGCATGGGACATACAATGGTACACATGTATTGCTGCCTGAGGCTCGATGTTTCTACCTTTGTGATACAATTCAATATGTGATATGTGACCCTCTCCTGACAAGGAGAGCTTTGGTCCGATGGAAAAAATTTGTGACTTCCTTTTCTACTGACAAGGAAAAGGTTTTATTTATAAATGACCCACCCTATTTATTTTTTAATTAAAACCATTGTAAGTGAATTGAATAAAAACTAATATATTCGGATATTCTAATATATGTACTAAATTTAAAAATTACACTCAACACCGTGGATGGCAAAATATAGTCAGTGTATTCCTTATCTATGGTAGATAGTGTACATCATTGGCCCTACCTACTAGTTTAAATTATTAAAAGTATATCTAACCCTTCTTTAAGTTGATCTCTTGGTTTTCGATTCTCTGATTTCGTACATACTTTGTATTTTAACATTGGTTTCTATTTTAACTTCATTTTGAGATTCACAAGTTTGCCTACAAATGAAATTTGATCAACCTTGTACATTTAGATATACGATTTTGTTCTAGAACATATTTCGTTTCTTATGTGATTTCATTCTAGATTTTGCTTCATTCGTATGTGATTTGGATCCGAATTTTATTTCTTTCAGTATTAAGTTTTGATGCGTCTTTGGATCCGAACTTCGAACAGATTCAGATGATCCTCTTGTCATGGTTCCGGCTCCGTTCCCTGAGTTGGATCCTGCACACCACTAAACAGAACAGGAGGTCAGTGTGTTGATGGGAAAGTTATCCCACCGAAAACACTTCGACGCTCAAGTTAGTAAAATAGTTTTCAAAAGAATAAAACTGAAATTGAGAGAAAGAGAGGGACAGAGTGCGTTTTTTCCAAATGTAAGAGGGACAAGTAAGCCTTCTTGAATCTGGGAGATGGGAAGGTAGTAAACGGTCGTGAGAGGCACGCTTGATTTGCCTAAAGGTTGCTGGTGAATGTGTTTGCATAGCAGAAAGTTGGCAATTTTGAGAGTTTCAATGGCAAAGAAAGTTGTTCGCTGAGAGCGCTTGTGTTGTGCTTCAGAAGGCATATGCGTAAGGAAACGAAAGCGTGCCTTGAATGGTGATTTAAGGGCTTATTAATGGTGGAGAGGAGTATCTTCCCTCTCTCGAAGGAGAGATCCCTTTGTGATCCTTGGCTAGCTTGCCTTTTGGAACAGGCACCAATTGCCAAGCTGTGAAGGATAATTTCCTTCTGAGGCAGCCAACATCTTTCCAAACCGGATGCTTTCCTTTTGTGCATGTTACCGTTGGAGAGCCTAGGTTGGCAAGGAATTGGGAAAATCGGGTGCCTTCTTTATATGAAGCACGCCAATTTTATCAATGTCCATTTTGGGTGCCAATTGGGATCGTGGAAAATCCCTGGAAAGCCGTTGTTGGCCTTTTGATGAATCATGGGCCTAAACGGACTAGGCCCGTTACTGTAGAAGGGCTTCTTTGGGCCCAACGAGCAGAACGCGGACGGTCAACGTTTGAGTTGACCATCTACAAGCGAGTTGGCCGCCCGGACGGTCAACACTGGCGTTGATCGTCCTGGGCTTTTCAGCTTCTAGGCCTGTTCTCCAATTGGGCCGTTAGAGAGTTGACCGTCCTTCTTAGGCTTCCGTTGACTTTTTCGGGCCAGCCCATCTTTGGTATACCCATCACTAGTCCCCCATGCCGGTGGCCAGAATTCTGGCCTCCGGTATATTCATGATGGGATGCCCCTTAGTACTTCTTCGGTGTTTTAGGCTCCCGCAAACCTTCATGAGAGGTGTGGAAGAGAGTTTGGTCAAGATTATTGACCGTCCTGGTCAATTCCAAGATTGTTGACCGTCTTGATCAATTTCTAGAATTGTTGATAACGGTTTGGTCAATTCCGAGAACTGCACTGTTGACCATCTTAGTCAATCCGAGGACCAGAATTCGTGAGAACTTGGTCATTTTGGAATTATTGATTGGTCAATTCCAAAATCGCTTGGTCAATTTTCGAAATCGTTGACAGTCTTAGTCAATTATGGAATCGTTAACCGTCTTGGTCAATTTCAGAATTGTTGACCATCTTGGTCAATTTTGAAGAACCAAATTGTTGACCGTCCTGGTCAATTCTGGAAGGTTTTTTTTTCAGTTCTGACGGACGCGTAGCCATTAGCCGGTTTACAGGGCAGAAAACGGCACGTGTCTCCCTTTGGTTGGGCGGAGATCCTGGCAATTAATGCGTGAGATCCGTCCTTTTGCAGGGTCAAGTAGGGAGGCGACACGTGGCAGGGATCGACGTTTTCTTTCCAGACTTCGAAATTACTCACGCCTTCAGTCCTTCGTCTTCTTCATTCAAACTCTTCAGGAGCACTTTCTAGAAAACCTAACTTTCTATGTAACCATGGCTTCCATCACCGATTTTGCCTCCGTTCTGAGAGAAAACGACATCAAAGCTGTGTGCGTCAATTCAATATTGCGAAGGAGATTGCCTGGAAAGTTTCGGGCAAGGACGACAGGGCTTATGCTCCACCGGAGGGGCACATCACTGTTTACAAGGCCCACCTGAGGAGCAGCCTTCGTATCCCGTTGTCGGATGACCTGGAGTCTATTCTGAAGGCTTTTCGCATCCCCATCTCTCACCTCCATGCCAACGCCGTGTGGTATCTCTGTACCATGTGCATTTTCTGTCGAAAGCATGGCAAGAAGCTTAAGATGTCGGGGGTTAGGCTTTCATTTAAAATAAGCCAGGGGGGAGAGTGGAAATCACTCGTCCCCCGTCCTGGCCTGAAGATAAATAAGGCCATACACGACTCACTGAAGAATTGGAAGGACTGGTTCTTCTTCGTGAGCGTGGGGACGGACTGGCCCCTCACAAAGAACTGGGGCCAAGTTTCGGAGGAATATTTTGGGACGCCATCGGCGGTGGAGTATGCAACCTATGAATGGCTGACTAAGGCCATCCATGCTAATCCCGATGAGTTCAAACGGGACTTCCTGATTTTCCGGGCAGAAACCAAGAAGGAGAACTGGGGACCGCCTTCCCCGGTTTGCAAACCAATGCCACCGGTGAGGATGATGAACCCAGAAGACTCCAATGGTGTAATCATCCGAACGAGGCATACGGACGAAGGGTTTATTGGCCCATTGCCTGAGAAGGTGTTGGATACACCTTCATCATCTTCATCGCGTTTTGATTATGTGGCTTTCGGGATCTGCTATGGATCCGACAATACTGCGGGCGTGGAGAAGACTTTTAAAGACTGGCCGGCGGAGGCAGGAGGACTCATCCTGGCCCAGACCGCGATGAGAGCGGTTCCCGGTGCTGCCTGGAGGGAGTCATTAGAGTAGCCTGTTTGTGAACCGACAGCGGACACGTGGACCATTGCAGTGGAGCAGACAGCGGAGCTCGACTCTTCATCAACTACTCCAGAGGCTGCAAGAGAGGGGCTTGCTACAGCTGCTCTAGAGGCTGCAAGAGAGGAGCCCACAGCTGCCATGGGTGAGACTGATGCTTCCTGGATCGCATTCTGGATGAGGCAGCGGCGAGCTTGGCGCGAGAGGATGCTCCTAGTCCACCACCACCTGATCCACCACCGACTGGGCCAGGTCTAGGGTCCATGCCCGAGAAGCTCTCAAGGAAGATTTACGATGTACGATTCTTGTAATGGCCTCCGTGCACTTCTTTCTTCCTTGTATTTATAACTTACACTTTACTTTTGCCTTGTGCAGTCAAGGAGGTTGATCTCAACCTTTTCCCGGGAGGTGGAGCAACGCGATCAGATCATTGCAGACAGGGAGGCGGAGATCGCCTGGCTGGATGCTAGGGTCAAGCTGCCAGAGGGGAGCCCGCGGGAGCAGATCGCCGCCCTCGAGGCCGCCCCAAGCGGGCATGGAGACGGAGAACACTGAGCTGAAGGCTGAGGTTGCCCGTTTGAAAGGGGAGGATGATCGCAATAAAGCCAACAAGAAGTGGCTTGCTAACCGAATCACAGCCTTAGAGAATGATCTGACCCTCCGGATCCGTCCCATCGAGCTCGAGAGCATGTTGCATGCGCGGCTGTTGGAGGAGATCAACATCGGCCGGTGTATCGCGGTTGATTGATCTCAATTTTTCAGCCGAACTCATTAATCAATCAATAGGGTGGCACAGCACAAAGATGATCTTGTGAGGGAGCCTCCATGACAGCCAGAGACAGCTGTTGCATTTCCCCATTTGTTTTTGTACTTGTGCAATCGTGTGAGATAATTAAAGCAATAAAAAGGGAATTCTTTTCCGTTGGTGTCCATTGACTTTACTGGTTTGTGTTTGTATGTATTGTTGCCTTGGGAGGCCAACTTAGTTGGCCCGCAACCTTCATTTGGTTGCCTAAGGAGCTAAGTCCTTAGGCTTGGCAAGTGATTTTGTTAACCAACTTGGCAGTACTGTCTAAGTGATGACTTGGGTAGCTAGTGTTGAAGAAGAAACGCTTCTTGTTGCCGAATGATTGCGTTATCCTCTCGTAGAGAGGGTTATCGCGGGAGGTGGCCAACCTGGTTGGCTAGCCGCCTAAGGAGTGAAGTCCTTAGGAATGGGTGGTTGTTTGAACCAACCTTGGTGGCGCCGTACGAGTGGTGACTTGGGTGGCCCACATTGGAGAAGAGTGCTTCTCCCTTGACCGTCGCTGACTGATCACGCTACCTCCTCATAGAGGAGGTCGTTGCATGTGCTACGTAAGCCCCCTAAGGTTTTTGACCGTTATTGGGTCACTTGGATAACCAAGGTTTAGTACGACCGCTAATGGGCCGCTCGGATGACCGAGGTTTACATTAGGCCGATTGTGGGCCACCTAAATGACCAGGGTTTAAAGTAGACCGCTCATGGGCCACCTGGATGACCAGGGTTTAAATACGACCGCTAATGGGCCGCTCAGATGACCAATGTTTGAGTTCGACCGCTTTTAGCCGCCTGGATGACCAGGGTAACGAGAGGGTGAAGACACTCCCGACTTAGAGGGCAGTTTAGGTCGGATAACCTGCAAAGAAAACAATCATGCACACGCAAGTAATAGGGATGCTAAGTACACACTTATCTTTTGTAAATTGAAAACAAGCAGACGAGTGCACATAATGATGCAAGTGCGTACCTGGGTTCGCTATTGGAAGTAACACTGAAGGTGGGTTGCGTTCCATGTTCATGGAACCAGTTTTTCGTCCTGGCCTCGGAGTTTGTAAGCTCCGTTTCGCAGTACGGCAGACACGAAGAAAGGCCCTTCCTAATTAGGGGAGAGCTTGTTGCGGCCGACCAGCTTTCTTGTGGCATGACGCCTCGCAGGACCAAGTCCCCCACATCAAATTGTCACGCCTTTAACTTTTTTGTTGTAGTATCGGGCGATCCGATGCTGATAGGCCGCTGTCCGTACTCTGGTAGCGTCTCGGGCTTCTTCTAATAAGTTTAAGTGCTCACTGATTTTTTAGGAGTTAGTCTGCAGGTCGAAGGACTCCACCCTGAGACTTGGAAACCTGATTTCAACCGGAATTACCACCTCAATCCCATAGCAGAGGCTGAAGGGTGTCTCGCGTGTTGGTTCCTTCAGGGTTGTCCGATAAGACCAGAGGACGGATGGGAGCTCGTCAGCCCAGGAGCCTCCGGCGTCCTCCAACTTAGTCTTTAACCCGTGGAGTAGCGTACGGTTTGTAACCCCCACCTGCCTGTTGGCTTGGGGGTATGCCACTGAAGTGTGGACCAGTTTGATGCCAAGGCTGGTGCAATACTTGGCGAAGCATTTCCCCGAGAACTGGGTCTCGTTGTCGATCACAACGACCTCAAGGACGCCAAATTTACAGATGACGTTCTGGCGGAGGAATTCCTGGGCATTGTGTTTTGTTATCTTGGCCAGTGGGACAGCTTCGACCAACTTGGTGAAGTAGTCAATACCCATGATGATGAATTTTCTTTGCCCCGTGGCAATGGGAAATGGGCCGAGAAGATCGAGCCCCCATTATGCGAAAAGGCCAAGGAGCTTGAAGGGCCTTCAGATCTGCGGATGGCTGGCGGTGAAGGTTGCTGTGAAGCTGGCAGCTTTCACATTTCTTCACGAACTCCATGCGTCTTTTTTCATCAAGGGCCAGTAGTAGCCCTGGCGCATGACCTTGAAGGCCAAGTTTTTTCCGCCGATGTGCGACCCGCAGATCCCGAGGTGAACTTCGCCTAAGGCGTAGTCAGCCTCCTTAGGAGTTAGACAGCGGAGGTATGGGGTTGAGTAACCAAGGCAATATAGTCGTCCGTCAACCACAGTGTACCAGCCGGCTGTCTTCTTGACCCATTTGGCTTTTTCCACATTATCTAGCAATGATCTATCTGCTAGGTAGTTAAAGAAAGACGTCATCCAGTTTTTTGCTTCGGAAATCTGCATGGCCTCTTGCTTCTCAATGTGGGAGCATTCAGGACCTCCCGCATGTCCCTCGAATACTGTTCTAGATTTTCTGTTGCAGTGGCCTTGGCCAATTGGTCTGCCTTCCACTTTTCAGTTCGAGGAACGTGAACCAGGGTTAGTTTGTCGAAACCCTGGACGACCTCCCTCCCTCTTGCCAAGTACTTGGCCAAGAGAGGATTGTTTGCTTCAAAGCACCCGTTAACCTGGTTAACGATTAGCTCTGAGTCGCTATAAACCGCCAGCCTCCTGGCGGAGCACTCTTTGGCTAATCGTAGGCCGACTAGTAAGGCTTCGTACTCGACAACATTGTTGGTTGTCGGGAAGTCAAGTCTGAGGGAGTATTTCACGCTCAAACCCGTCGGGAGTTGTAAAGACAACTCTAGTGCCACTGCCCATGTCATTAGATGATCCGTCTACGTGGAGTATCCATTCCGAACTCCGATAGGTAGTTCCGCGTTCTCTTCAGGCTTTCCTCAAGAACTGGGGATGTAGTTTTAATGATAAAGTCAGCCAGCACATGTGCTTTCACAGCTGGCCTGGGCTGGAATTCAACGTCAAACTCGCCCAACTCGATAGCCCACTTTACTAATCGTCCAAAAATGTTGGGTTTCTAAGGATGTTTTTTAGCTGCTGGTCCGTAATGACCACTATCTTGTGGGCCAGAAAGTAAGACCTCAACTTTCGTGCAGAGAATATTAGCGCCAAGGCTAACTTTTCTGCACGTGAGTAACGGATCTCTGGGCCGGTCAACGTTTTGCTTACGTAGTAGACCAGCCACTAGGCATCGGAGTCCTGGCGCACAATGACAGAACTCAAGGACGCCTCCAAAACTGCCAAGTAAAGATATAATTCTTCTCCGCCCTTAAGTGACACCAACAATGGTGGGCTGGCCAAGTATCGTTTCAGTTCATCGAAAGCGGCTTGACATTCCGCTGTCCACTGGAACCCGTAGGATTTCGTTCCTCTAAGGGCTTTAAAGAAGGGCTGGTAGTTGTCACCAGACTTCGTAAGGAAGCGGGACAGTGCCGCTAGCCGTCCAGTCAGTCACTGGACATCCTTCACATTCCGTGGTGGAGCCATGTCGGCGAGCGCTTTGATCTTCTCTGGGTTTGCCTCGATCCCCCGTTGGGAGACGATGAAACCCAAGAATTTGCCAGAAGCCACTCCGAAGACACACTTAGTTGGGTTCAGCTTCATGTGATGCTTACGGAGCACCTTGAACAACTCTTCTAGGTTGCGTATGTGGTCGCCAATGACCCTACTCTTAACGAGCATGTCGTTGATGTAGACCTCCATGTTGCGACCAATCTGTTTTTCGAACATCTTGTTAACCAAGCGCTGGTAAGTTACTCCAGCGTTTTTGAGTCCGAAAGGCATCACCTTGTAACAGTAGGTGCCTTGATTGGTCATGAACGAAGTGTGCTCCTCGTCCTTCATACTCATCCGGATTTGGTTGTAACCCGAATAGGCGTCCATGAAGCTGAGTAGCTCATATTTGGCCGTGGTGTCAACCAGCAGGTCGATCCTGGGCAAGGGAAAGCTGTCATTTGGACAGGCCTTGTTGACTTTGGTAAAATCAACGCACATTCGCCATTTTTCGTTGCTTTTCTTTACTAAAACAACATTAGAGAGCCAGTCCGGGTATTGGACTTCTCCAATGAAGCCCGCGTCCAGCCGTTTCTTCACCTCCTCTCGGATGGCAATTAGTTTTTCAACGAAGTGGTTCCTCCGCTTCTGCCTAACGGGTTTACAGCTGGAGTCAAGTCCCAGCCTGTGGACCATCACTTCTAACGGGATTCCAGGCATGTCTGCCAGAGTCCACGCAAAAAGGTCAGCGTTCCTTCGTAGGAACGCGATCAGCTCATCGCGCAGTGGTCCGATGAATGATCCTCCGATCTGTACACACTTCTCCGGATTCTCTGGGTCCAGTTGAATTAGATTGGTGGCTTCACCAAACTGCGCCTGCTGAAGGGTAGTCTCATCTCTGTGGTCGAGTTTTCCAGTCGTTTTAGCGCTGCCACTTGGGGCAATCTGCGACATATAGCAGGTTCGTCCGGTAATTTGGTCACCCAGCACCTCTTCGATACCGTAGGGCGTTAGAAACTTCATTTTGAGCTGTGGAATCGAGGTACCTGCCCCAAATGCTGCCAAGCAAGGCCTGCCCAGTATAGCATTGTATACTAAGGGTAGGTCAACCACCAGGAAGGTGAGAGTGCGACTTGCTGTCTTTGGATACGTCCCTAAGGTAACTTCCAATTGAATAGTCCCTTCAACGGGCACTGGTTCATTGTCAAAGCCGTATAATGGGCCCTCGGACGGTTTTAGTTGGTTCTTTTTTAGGCCTAATCTGAAGAAAACATCCAAGTAAAGCAAATCACGAGAACTTTTATTATCAATAAATACTCGCTTCAGCTGGTAGTCTACACTACCGTCTGAAACAAGCACGGGTACAACGAGGGGATCAGCATGGGGGCACACTACATGGGCTAAGTCATCATCATTAAAGCTGATTGAGTTGTCCGCCGTGCGCTGTTTCTTCCTCCCAGTCTGCTACTCCTCGCTGCCAGATGGGTTTTTAGTGGTCGGGTGGTGACCATGCTGACCACCCCCGCTGCAACCCGATTTTGAGGTGGAGTCTGTTCCTACCCCTCCTCGCCAGCCACTCCAGAGTTCTACCCAGGACCTCTAACGAATTTGGTGAGGTGGCCTCTGCGAACCAGCTCCTCGATCTCCCTTTGCAAAGTCTTGCAGTCCTCAGTTGAATGGCCAACAGAGCGATGGAAGTCACAGTACTTTGACTGGTTTTCAGAGTCCTTCTTCAACTATTTTGGCCACTTTAGGAATTTTTCTCCACGGATCTACATGAGGACATTTGTGCCCATGTCCGTCGGAGGTGTGAAACTGGTGGGCCCATAGTCTCAGTGCTCTAGGGGCCCAGTCCGGCGCTGCTTCTGGCGAGAGTGTTCTCCGCCGCTATACTTCCTCTTCCCTTCACTAGGGAACGGCCGAGGCTGATCCGCCCGTTCTGGACGTTTTGTCCTCGTTTGCCTCCTCTGCTGCAGCATAGGCCTAAGTGATGGATTCGGCCTCTCAAAAAGTTTGAGGATTTTTATGGGCCAGGTGCTTGAAAAAGTCACCGTAAGTTAGTACAAAGATGAAACTGTCCAGCTTTATCTCCTCTGTAATCCTGGGAATCCTTTTGGCCTCCGCCATGAAACAATCCAGGAAACGCCGTGGCTTCTCTCCCGGTTTCTGCTTTATGTGGGAGAGATGACACGGCTGCTTCTCTTCTCATCTGCTCGAGGCGTATTGAGTCAGGAAGAGATCCGTGAGCTCACGGAAACTGCTGATGGTGCCTGAAGGGAGGTGATGGAACCAGATTCGGGCATCTCCTTTCAGCGTGAGCGAAAAACAGCGGCACATCGCTGAGTCTTCTAGCCCTTGTAGACTCAGATGGGTGCGAAAGTGATTCAAGTGGTCAACCGGATCACTGCCCCCATCGTATAAGTCAAGGGACGGCATCTTGAACTTCGTTGGCAGTGGACGGCTCAGGATCTCCGCAGTAAAAGGAGATCGGTCTAAATCGATGGCGCACTCCTCATCCTGGAACACACGATTCTAGTTCTTGTCCACTCGCGGATCAGTTCGAGCGGTGTTTGCTGCTCGTTTGGAGTTGAGGTAATCCCTCAACTCCATCTTGTCCCTGGAGGGTTCAGCAGCCGGTCGGTTGCTGCCTCCAGTGGATTTGGCAGTCCTAGAGGATCGCTCCTGGATTGCGTTGTTGTCTTCTGTCCAAGAGTATCGGGGATTTCTTCTCTCCATGCTTTCTGGCAAAGACGTGCTCCTGGAGCATTCTTTAGGCCTATTTTGGCCAGGAACGCGGGAGGACGCTAGAGCCGGATTGTCCCTGGCTTTCACAGGCCTTTTGGCCGGCTTCTTCTTCCTCTGGCCACCCCTTTTGGTGGCAGGTGTAGGGATGGCTGCTGGAGGAGCTGCCTGCTGTCGTTGCTCGTTCTGAGCGTAAAGTAGCTAGAGCAGATGATTGTTGGCCTGCATCTGCTCCACCAGTTGTTGAAAATAAGGCGGTGAAACTCCGTCGGTGGCCTCGTTGACCATGGCACCAGCAGCGTAGTCCTGGTCGGGGTTAGCAGCATCTCTAGCGGGATCACTAGCCTAGGCTCTCATGTTCACCATTGCAGAATCAGAAGGTGAAAGAGAGCATTTGGGCAGATTTGTGGTTGGCTTTTGCAAGCGTTTCCCACAGACGGCGCCAATGATGCGTCTCTGGATTCGAACTTCAAATAGATTCGGATGATCTTCTTGTCGTGGTTCCGGCTCCGTTCCCTGAGTTAGATCCTACACACCACTAAACAGTATAGGAGGTCAGATGTCGGCAAAAAGTTATCCCACCGAAAATACTCCGACGCTTAAATCAGTAAAACAATCTTTAAAAGAATGAAACTGAAATTAAGAGAAAGAGAGGGACAAAGTGCATTTTTTCTAGATGTAAGATGGACGAGTAAGCCTTCTTGAATCTAAAAGGTAGAAAAGCAATAAACGGCCGTGATAGGCGCGCTTGTTTGCCTGAAGGTCGCTGGTGAATGTGTTTGCGTAGCAGAAAGCGTTGGCAATTCTGAGAGTTTCAATGGCAAAGAAAGTTGTTCGCTAAGAGCGCTTGTGTTGTGTTTCAAAAGGCGTATGCGTAAGGAAACGAAAGCGTGCCTTGAATGGTGATTCAAGGGCTTATTAATGGTGGAGAAGACGATCTTTCCTCTCTAGAAGGAGAGATCTTGCCGTGATCCTTGGCTGGCTTGCCTTTTGGAGCAGGTGCCAGTTGCCAAGCTGTGAAGGATAGTTTCCTTCTGAGGTGGCCAACAGCTTTCCAAACCGGACACTTTCCTTCTATGCATGTTACCGTTGGAGAGCCCAGGTAGGCAAGGAATTGAAAAAATCAGGCGCCTTCCTTATATGAGGCGCGCCAATTTTATCAATGTCCATTTTGGGTGCCGGTTGGGATCGTGAAAAATCCCTAGAAAGCCGTTGTTGGCCTATTGATGAATCGTGGGCCTAAACGGATCAGGCTCGTTACTGTAGAAGGGCTTCTTTGAGCCCAACACGCAGAACGCGGACGGTCAACGTTTGACTTGACCGTCTGCAAGCGAGTTAGCCGTCCGGGGCTTTTCAGCTTCTGGGTCTGTTCTACAACTGGGCCGTTAGAGAGTTGACCGTCCTTCTTTGGCTTCCGTTGACTTTTTTGGGCCAGCCCATTTTTGGTATACCCATCAATTTTATATGGATTATGATATGATTTGAATTATGTGATTTTGCTCCAAAACACGTTTCGTTTAGGGTACGTCCCCATAGAACTATGTTTTGATTTGAAATATGAATTGAGTACAAGATTATAATTAGACTTTGATACAGATTATTCGAATTCATATCTTTTACACATTTTGAATGTGTTTATAGATTATCCCTCTGATTTTGGATACTATTATTTATTATATGATATTGATACTTGCTGAGATTTATATAATATATAGAATCACCATTCGATATATTTTGGGTTAAATTGGGTGTATTCAATTATGAAAGAAAAGAAAAAGAAAAAATATATATATATCATATAATAATAATAATAATAATATTATTATTATTATTATTATTATTATTATATTTATTATTATTATTATTATTATTATTATTATTATTATTATTATTATTATAAGGTGGGGGGAGGAAGCCGTGTGTAGCAAAGAGAAAGGAAAAGAAAAACAAAGAAAAGAAATGAAATGAAAAGAAAAAAGAAAGAGAGAAGGAGAGGAAGGGCATGGTGGTGAGGAGAGGTGTAGCGACTAGTGGTCGGAGGAATCAATGCTAGGATCGGGAGCCAACAAAACCCTCTCCACAATTTACCCTTTATTTTGTGCTCTAGTGTGAGTGGAAGGAGGATAACACAAGCTGAACAGAGGAGCCACCAACGTCACTAGAAGATAAGCAAGAAATTGAGATAAGTAAATCCTTTATTTCTCTTCATGGATAACTATTCTTTGCTTGCATGTACTAATTTTGAAAAAATCAATCGAATCGTGGTTGATGGGTTAAAACAGAGTCATGGCTTTGGCGCATTGGAAAAGAGGTGTGCACAGGAAGAGAAGATGAGAGAGTAGGTGGAGGAGAGGAAGCACGAGCGTGGGAGGAGAGGCGACGTGCGGGTGTCGACCGGGTAACGTAGAGGAGAGTCTCACAGCAAAAGGGAGAAAGAAGAGAGAAAAGGGCGCGCAACGCGGAGGAGAGGCAGTATACGAGAGTCGATCAAGCAATGCAGAGGAGAGTCTCACGATAGAAGAGAGAAAGAAGGGAGAGAAGGGTGTGGGCTAAGAGGAGAGTGAATAGCCCGATTCAAGTTCCTTGAAGTATCTTTTTGGCAAATCTGCTTGGTATAAGGTCAAGGCAAGTATCCTCTTACTCTATCTCTTGTTTATTTTAGTATCTGATATGTTTTATATGTTATTTTGTATAAGCATGTTTGTATAGAAATATGTGGAATCCGAGACCTTATTGGGTCGATATATGTGTGGACCACGGCAATCCAAGACCCTAGTGTGTTGATATGTGATCCGATAAAAATAAAAGGATAACCAAGAGTTACAGACCTAAAATATAACTAATATTAGATATTAAATGATTGAAAGTTGCAGACCTAAAATGTAACCGATGTTGGATATTTGATAACCGAGAGCTTCAAGCTTAAAATATGTCAAGCTAATTGAGCCAATGATATGTGATAGCTAAGAGCTGTAGGCCTAAAATATAATCGAGATCCAATGATATAAAATGGCCAAGAGTTGTAGGCCTAAATTACAATCAATAATGATAAAAATGTGTCCAAGAGTTACAGGCTTAAATTGTAGCCAATAGTGATGAAAATGTGGCTGAGAGTTACAAGTTTAAAATGTAGTCGGACGTTGATAAAACGTGAAGGGTTAGAGTTGCCGCCCTAAAATATAGTCGTTATGATGTGTAGATTGATTTTGATTTGCATCTGCTATGGGTGTGCGGTGGTTTTAGTTTATGTGGTGGAGTTTATTGGATTTTGTATGAGCTCTCCCTCTGATTTTACATGCGATGGTTTATATATGTTTACAATAATGCTTGCTGAATATTTGATTCACATTTTTATATTTTCTCTCCTTCAGAGTAGAAGGCTTGGATTTGTTATAGGAGTTAGGCAGGATTCAAATGGAACTGGTCATGTTTAATTTCTCGGTTTGTGGCTTGATTTGGTTGCTTCCTTGACAACTATTTGTAGGATAAGCTGCATGTATTTTGCCCAGATGGTTGTCTGATAAGATTTTATACCAGTGAGATTGTCGGTCTTGTATATGGATTGATCACACCATAATTTTTAAAAGTTAGCATTTATTATTGTAATTATTTGAAAATTTAAATTTTATGAGTAACAATTTTCCAAACCTACTTAACTCTAAGTCGTAACATTTTAAGCGCATGTTTTTTTTTTCTTATCCCCTTAAATTAGTGGATTTGGATACCTTACAGAAGCTTGAACATGATCTGATTGTCATTCGTCTACTTGGTGAGTAATAGTATTTTGTTCGGTTTGTATTAGTATGGATTATATTTTCGACTTTGAGTTCAGTCAAATGTAGACCTTTGGATATGTATGTGACAATAGAATTAATGTGTATAATAGATATGTATTTATTTGGTTTGTCTCTCCCTTACAACTGTATAGAGTATATCGTACTATTTATTATTCAGATGAGTATCCGATGAGAGCCTGTGATGAATTTTGGGTTATATTTATTATTATTGAATGATAAAATTTTATAGTTCATTTGTTCTATCATGCCTGACTTTGGAATTTGTTATATCATTTTTTAAAATTTTTATTTTATAAATTATAATTATTTAGACTTGTTTTAATCTGGATTCATGACAATGAATAGTATCATAGAAGAGTTGTAAGAAGAGGTGTCTTGGGCCAATTTTGAAAAGATAATTAATTAAATATTTTGCAGGATAGGTATTGTCTATGGCAGATAATAGAAATTACGGATGTTGAGGTTTAGGTTCAAACCAAGAGGACGATTATTTGGATATGATGGGTCACATGAGCGACATAATGAATTGAATCATCCAGCGGACTAAACAAGGATTTGACTGCTATGAGGAGAATGGCTAATCAAGGCCAAGGTAGAACACTCTTCGACCAATTTAATAGTGAGCCTATCCTAAACTTTTTAGGAGAGTTTGATCCAATAAAGACCGAGAATTGGTTTCAAAAAGTGGAGAAGGAGTTCGAGGTGATTAGGTGTCCGGCTGAAGACAAAGTCAAGTTTGCTACTTATAAGTTAAATGGTGAGGCGAGCCGATAGTAGGCTACTCAATGCCATATTTAGAGACTAGAGAATGAGGAGATTTTTTGGAACGTTTTCATGGAGTTATTTATGGATAGGTTCTTTCCGTCCTTTGTTCAGGAGATTAAAGATGATGAGTTTAGCCAGCTAAAACAAGGCAATAAGATTGTAGTAAAATACAATACAAAGTTTACGGAGTTGTCTTAATTTACTCCTCATGTTGTGGTGGATGAGGCCCGAAGAGCCCAAAAGTTTCTGCAGTGGCTCCAAGATTCTATCAAAAGCAGTTAGTACCTCTCCGTTTGCAAACTTAGAGTGAAGTGCTAGATCAGGCTTTATTGATTGAGCAATTGCAACTGCAGGAGAAGGAGTTTGAGAGGAGACCGGAGCATAGAAGTCAAAGTTCCACGGCCGGATGCTTCCATTTGAGATCCAAAGGTCAAGACAAAGGAAAATTAATTAGGGTGAAGTCTACTCCACTGAAACCCTAATTTATGAGGTCTATATGTAAGTTTTGTGGAAAAAATCATGCCAGCAAAGTGTGTTTCCGCCAGAGTAAAGCTTACTTAAATTGTGGCCAGATGGGTTACCAGACGAAGAATTGCCTGAATCTGAGGTGACCAGACAGGATGACAATTTCGGATAGAGCTTTTACAACAACGGCCCAAGATGCTAGAGAAAATCCATTGGCGGTGGAAGGTACTATGCAAATCTTTAATTCTATAGAGCATGTTTTGATTGACCCTAAGGTTATGCATTTTTTGTGTCCCCCTAAATTTTTATATAATTTACTTGTGCCTCTCTAATTTTTGAAATGTGCATTGATGGTGTCTACCCCGTTGGATAAATCTTTATTTGCTGATATTATATATCCTCTGTGCCAAGTTTGGGTCAGTGGATATGAGTTATTGGTACATTTAATTTTACTTGATATGCTAGATTTTGATGTCATTTTAGGGATGGATTGGTTGGTGTGTTATCATGCTAATATGGATTACTTTGGCAAGACTATTCTATTTTGCATTCCAGAAAATGAATCTTTTGAGTTTCAAAGCAGACTCGGAAGGGAGATAACGAGATTAATTTCGTCTTTACATACGAGTCATTTGATAAAAGATGGGTGTCAAGTTTATTCGGTATATGTGATCACATTTGGGTGTCAAACTATGACCATTGAAGAGATCCCAATAGTGTGTGAATTTAAGGATACCTTTTCGAAGGATTTGTCTAAATTACCTCCAAATAGGGAGATTGAGTTTTCCATTAGTATCGTGTTGGGATCTGCACTAATTTTAAGAGATCCTTATAGAATGGGCCCGTTTTAATTAAAAGAATTGAAGTAACGATTGTAAAATTTGTTGGAAAAGGGCTTCATTCGGCTGAGTGTTTCTCCGTGTGGTGCTCCAGTGCTTTTTGTGAAGAAGAATGAATCAATGATGTTATGTGTAGACTATTAAAAATTAAAGAAGATTACGATCAAGAATAAGTACCCTCTCCCGAGAATAAATGATTTGTTTGATCAGTTGCAAGAAGCTCAAATATTCTCCAAGATTGATTTGCATTTGGGTATCATCAGTTAATGATTAAGTGGAAGGATGTGCCCAATATAACTTCCCGGACAAGGTATGACCATTATGAATTTTTTGTAATACTTTTTCGGTTAATGAATGTGTCGGCATCTTTTATGGACCTTATGAATCAAGTTTTCTAACCGTACTTGGATCAATTTATGATGGCATTTATCGATGATATTTTGATCTACTTGAGAAGTTTTGAAGAGTATGAGACTCATTTAAGAACTGTGTTGTAGATTTTGAGAAAAAGATAGTTCTTTGCCAAGTTGAAGAAGTATGAATTTTGGTGGGAAGAAATATCAATTTTGGGAAATATTATCTCTGAAGGTAACGTATCTATGGATCCAAAGAAGATTAAAGTGGTGAAAAATTAGGAAAGACCTACTAATGTATCGGAGGTGTCGAGTTTCTTAGGCCTGCTTCGATATTATAGGAGGTTTGTAAAAACTTTTTAGAGGATTGCGGTGCTATTGATATGCTTGATGCAAAAGTGAACAATTTTTATTTGGGATAATAGCTATGAGAAGATCTTCCATGAGTTGAAGAATAGACTACCGTCAGCACCGATTTTGTTAACCCCTGATAGCTCAGGAGGATTTGTGGTGTATTATGATACTTCTTAAAAAGGTTTGGGTTACGTATTGATGCAGTGTGGCCGAGTGGTTGCCTATAGGTTAAGATAGTTGAAGATATATGAACAGAATTATCTCATTCATGATTTAGAATTGGCAGTTGTGATTTTTATGTTGAAGATTTGGTGGTATTATTTCTATGGAAAAAAGTCTATGGTATATTCGGATCATAAGAGTTGCAATTTCTATTTTCACAGAATGAGTTGAATATGCAGTAACGTAGGTGGATGGATTTATTAAAAGATTATGGTTGCAAAATACAATATCAGCCCTAGAAAGGCAAATGTGATTGTTGATACTTTAAGTCGAAGTCTTCGAGTTTGATGGTCCATTTGATGATTGAGGAATTGGAGACATTTGATGGAATGAAGAGTTACACTATTCGGTTGCACTCCTAAGGGTCGAGGATAATGTCATTGAATCTTCAAGTGCAACCAGTGATTTTGACAAGATTAATAAGACTCAGATGAGGGACCCATATTTGATGAAAATCGCTAAAGATTTGGATAACGAGTCGTGGGTAGATTTTAATGTGTCGGCAGATGGGATTCTTCATTTTCAAGAAAGGATTTATGTTCCAAATATTGATGAGTTGATGGAGGAAAATTTGAATGAGGCACATAGATTGAGGCATACAATTAATCCCGGAGTAAATAAGGTGCATCAAGATATGAAGAAAAATTTCTGGTGGCAGAATATAAGGTGGGAGATTATGGCATTTGTGGTAAGGTGTATTATATGTCAACAAGTGAAAGCCAAATATAAGAAATTTTCTGAATTTGTGTACCCTCTGCCGATTCTCAATTAGAAATGGGAGTACATCGTGATGGACTTTGTTTCAGATTTGTCCAATATGGCAATGAATTTAGATGCTGTTTAGGTAATTGTGGATAGGCAAACAAAGTCGGCTCATTTCTTGCAAGTCAAGATGACATTTTTTAGTTATAAGTTGGCGCATCTGTATATCAATGAGTGTGAGATTGCACAATATTGCAATTTTGATAGTTTCTAATCGAGATTCGAGATTTGTGTCAAAATTTTGAAAAAGTTTATATAAAAAGTTAGGTACCAAGTTAAAATTTAGTACGACATTTTATCCGTAAATAGATGGTCAATCTAAAAGGTCCATTTAGATTTTGAAGAATATGTTGAGGGTACAATTTTAGAGATGAAAATAAATTAGGATAATTATTTATCACTAGTAGAATTTACCTATAATAACGGTTATTAGTCGAGTATCGGGATGACCCATTTTGAGACTTTATACGGATAGAAATGTAGGTCTCCTATCAATTGGGAATAGATTGGTGATCGTAGACTCCTAGGCTGTAATATCCCGGATTTTGTTTGGATTAATTTAATATTAATCATAATTTTGGGTAAATTGGATACGACAAAATTAATTAAATATTGAGAAATTTTGGGAGGATATTTGGATCGGTTGGGCTGGCGCCCGGGGTGCGCCGGTGTTGCCCAAATATTGTTTTGGATTTTGGATTAAAAAAATAATAATAAATAAAATGAAAAATATATATAATATATATATAATAAAATTATATATATATATATATATATATATATATATTTGGATAAGGATGGAAGAAAAAAAAAAGAAAAAAAAAAGAAGAAGAGATAAGAATCGGGGAGAGAGAAGAGGAGAGAGAGAGGGAGTAGGGTTTTGGCGTGCGGTGGAGGAAGAAGAGAGGAGGAGGCTGCCGGCGACGGCGATGTGCGGCGAGGATGGCACGGTGCACCGCGGCGGCCGTGGTGGTGACGGCTTTTAGAGAGTGAGATCGCGGCGAAATTAGGAGGAGAAGGAAGAATCGGGCGCAGGTGACCGGCGGCCATGGTGGCGCGCGAGGCTTTGCCTCGATGGTGGCCGTGTGTGGCCGCGATTGTCATGACATATTGAGGCCGGCCATACGTGATTCATATGGTAAGCAACGACATCGTGCGATAGTGGCGGCCGTGGTAACGCGCGCCGGTGCCCGGGTGGTGCATTATTTTCGTAGGTGATCGGCGGCGGCAGCGAGTTGCTGGCAACGGCCGCAGAGGGCCGGGCGCGAAGAGAAAGGGAGGAGAGAGAATGGCGGGCAGCGGAGAGAGAAAGGCTTTGAGCGCTGACATCCTTTCTTGACTACAAAGTATGAGGTCCAGGCAAGTTGTCCCCCTTTTGGTCTAATTTTATTTCGTATTTTGGATATCTTGGTTTTTACTAACATGCATGTATTTTTATATGCCTGAATTATTTATTTTGGACATGCATGTGTAGTTCATTGGATATTTTGGAGATTGTTAGACTGGGTTTTATGATTTTGGAGAATTTGATATTTTTCCAAAAGCCCGAATAATTTATTGGACTCGATGTATATTTATATTACTCTGAAAAAATATACACGAAATTTGCATTGGCTGTGTATTTTCATATACACATGCCGGGTTGTGGTCACTACATTTGGATTTGGATTATTTGATTCTGCCAGCTCCCGACGGGGAGATTATTTGTTATTTGAAATCCTCCGCCGACAAAAAGGCTAGTAGTGACCTTTGGATGATTTGATTTGACCTTAGAATATATTCGGACGTCCTAATATATCCGACAAACTTTCGGCCGCGGTGGCAAAACATAGTGAAACCTTATCTATGGGTATACAATACATGGATTTTGGCCTAAGGTTACCGGATTATGTGTAACCCTTCCTCAATTTAGTCTTTAAATAATGAGAACCCAACTTTGGTGCATAATTTGTATTTTTGCATTAATTGGTATTGGATTTTGATTTGGATATGGATTTTGACTTGGATTTGAGTTTCTAGATTTTGCCTATAATTGGGCTTGGTATGTCTCGAAAACGATTTTGAATATAATCCGAACTTTGGAATATCCGTCGCTTCTTTGCTTTGTGACGCTATTGGATCATCCGGCTATCGGATTCGCCCCGCATCACAAGTTGATCGGGCATTGACTTGGACTTGGACTCGAATGGATTTGGACTCGGCATCCGGCCATCGGATTTCGTGTCACCTAATCGGGCATTGGATTTGGACTTGGACTTGGACTCGGAATTGGATTTGACTCGATCCGGCTATCGCACCTCGATCAAGGGGGGCATTGGATTTGGATTTGGATTTGGAATCGGACTCGATTTGGACTCCGATCGACATCGGTTTTGGAATTGTTCGGATCACCTTGTTTTAGTTATATATATATTTATATATATATATATATACGTCCGAGAGGATATTTTGGAAATTTGGACATTTGTTTGGATTTGGATATTTGATTTGGGTACGAGACTACCATTGAATTTTTGAAATTTGGATCTTGGATTTCGGTTGGATTCGTTTTATCGGCGATTTGGATTTATCTTGGAATTTGATTGGATTTTTCACCCATTTGACATTCCCTCTGATTTATTGGGCTTCTTTTGACTAAATATGATACTTGCTGGGCATTAGGCTCATTTTTCTATTTTGTCCCTTCAGAGTAAAAGGTTCGGATGCAGTACAGGAGTGCAGACATGATCAGTCAGAAATTCGTCCGAGTTGGTGAGTTTCTGTTTATTATAGTTTGCATTGATATTTGATGGATTTGGATGATGAAATTGGCCGGATATAGGCTTATTGTTATATGTTGGAAATAGTTGAATATTTTGTTATGCTTGATTATGATTTTTGGGTTGGATTATTATCTCCTTACGATGATTGTAGAGATTTATTTTGCTCGGACTATTGTTCGATGAGGTCCTATGAGGATTTTAAATTTGTTGAGTGTATATTTTGTTTTGTCACACCAATTTTGGGACTTGGTATTATTGGTTTTAAAATTAATTGGGATTTTAGATTTTAGAAATTATAATTAATTATTTAAATTGACACATTTTCGGGTTCGTGGATGTAGTGGTATCGGAAAAAGTTGTAAGGAGAGGTACTTTGGGTTATTTTGGATAAATAATTGGCTGAATATTTGATATAATAAGTATCACCTTTGGTTGATAATAGAAAATTTGAGTTGTGAAGATTTGGGTTTGAATCATAATCGTAGAGTTTGGGTTTGGATTAGAATAATGATCATCTCGATAATGATGAGTCGCACAAGTGACGCAATGTATGGTTTGATTGAAGTTGAATTGAATTTTGTTTGGTTTCTACAAATATGTAGAGAGTTTGTTTGAATTTGTACTTTTGGAAGAATAGTGGCTTGAAATTGGAGTTGGTCCGAAATCTCGCGAGTAGAAGGAGATTTTGGTCAAATATGTGATAAAGTTAATCACTAAATCTTGTAGAAGGAGATTTTTGATTGGCAGAGAGATTAGCGGTGAAAGTGGAGACGAATGAAGATTCTTCAAGATTGGATGCCGCAGATAAAGATGAAGATGTTCGAGTCAAAATCAACTCGTTTATCCTTACTAGAAGACATGACGATGAAGTGCAAGTCTGATTTCGTTGGCAGCAATGATGCTGATCGTGTAGAAGTCTGAAGTTACAATTGGAGCAAGAGAAAGACTGAAGATTGTCCATTCCCACTCCTCGCTGTGATCGGGTGGATAGTCGTCCCTGTGAATCTTTCATCGCTGAAGAATCGAAGGACAGAGTTCGTGGTTCGATCTCTTAAAGCAATGCTTAGGAAGATGTTGAAGAATTTGAAAGATTTGTTGAAGTATGATAGTAGATGAGGACTTCAAGATTCAATCTGGAAGTAGTTGGTGTCATTCGAGACGCACTTATGAAAGAGCTGAGCATACTTTGTTGATCAAGTAGATTCAAGAGAAGCGTTTCGGAAAGAAATCCATTGGAGTCAAGACTTTGGATTTGTTCAACATTATGACAAGCTAAAAGAAATTCAAGTGAAGTAAAGTCTTCTTCCCGAAGTTTGAGTTTAAGATCAAGTTTAGCGAAAGAAGTTCGCAAGACGTTTGCTTCGATGAAGTCCTAATATATTTGTCAAGGATCATTCAAATTTTTGGCATCCGGTTTCCATGTCCCGATAGAAGATGGATGTCTCTAGGCGAAGCATTTGGCTTATAGCCTATGAAGATAGAGTGGATCCTCGAATTAGAAGACTATTTTGGCAAGTCCGTCCCATTTTGCATTTTGGGTTATGGATCCCCGAGTTCCAAGGAAGAGTCGGTAAGAAGGCCTAAAGGTTATTTCAAGCTGCAAGCCAATCATCTATTGAGAGATGGGAGCTACACATCTGGGGGCTATTTCGTGACCCTTGAAGATATGTTGATCATCCGATTTGAAGATATTTTTCAAGATTCAACTGTTTGCTCTTGGATCAAGATCATGTTTGTATGGGTGTTGTGCTTGGATTTGTCACCCTATTTCAAGGCTCCATATGGGGCAGCCTTATCTCGAGTTGAAGAAATTGAGAAAGCAATTGTAGAATTTGTTTTGAAAAGGGTTTTGTTCGCCAAGTGTCTTGGCGTGGAATGCTTTAATGTTCTCTTTGAAATTAGATTGATACATCTATGTTTGGATTATTTGGAAATTGGATATGTATCAATTTTTATGGATCAAGATTGTTGGATCTATTTGAAGAAATTTGGGTTTTCTCTAAGATTGATATGTGCTCGATGTGTCCTTAATCGAGGTCTCAGTGGGGAGTATGTGTATAAGACATCTTTCGAATGTGTGGCCGTTATAAATGTTGATTGTGCTTTTTGGGCTCAAATATTTTAATATCTTTTATGGATTTGGTCGATTGGACTTTGATCGATTTGGATTAGTTTTGATGGTTCGTTTTTCTAATTTGTTTGGAGATATGAGATCCGATTGGAAAATCTGCTGTAGATTTCAAGAATGTGACATTTGGAGATTCGAATAAGATAGAAATAATGACGAATTTGAAAAGACCATTTGAGGTCGCGGGAGTGTGGAGTTTCTTGGCTTTAGTTGATTGTGACGGGAGATTTGTGAAAAGTTTCTCAAAGATTTCAGTGTTGTGGCACCCTTGGAATAGAAGTGATCAGTATTCAAATAAATTGATGCTGGTGAGAAAGGTTTTTAGTAATTGAAGAATAGATTATCTTCGGTGTCAGTTCTGTCGATTCCTGATGGATCGGAAGAATTGGTAGTGCTCAGTAATGCTTTTGAGAAAGATTTAGATATGTTTGGATTTTGTATGGTCGGGCGCTTAATCCAAGAAAAGTTTGGGGATGCGGCGCAATCTAGAGGGTTTTGCATGAAGGTGTCAAAGAATGGGTGAGGATTGGGCCAAATGTATTTTCTCTTTGTTGTCTGGATTGGATTTCAACTCACTATTTATGGGAGAAGTTCTTATGAAGATCGGGTGATTCTCTTTTTTGGACGAGCCGCCCGAAAGTCCGAAATGCGACACCGTTTGGAGGATTTTTGTGTGAAGTGCTATGTCGAAGATACCAATAGGAAGACTTGTCGATTTCCTCTTTCCTCTTTGCTGCTAGAATTGGATTCTCGAATGAAATTTTTATCCTACGTAGGAGAATCTTTTGAGAAGATCAGAATGAAGCCCTTTTGGATGAGCTATATTAAAGTTGAAAGTAACCAATGTCGGGCATTCAAATGTTTTCCTTTGCACGCTTGAGAGGATGCATGTTCAAGAATTCTCTCGGAGTATCTATGGAAATTCGGAGACAAATGAAATTGTTAGCATTATATTGAGTTTGGATGCTTGTCTAAGTTCGATGGGAACGTCAAGATTTTCCACCTTGCAGAGTGGAGAGAGAATTTGATGGCAAGTTGATTATGTGTCAAGGTTTTATAAAAAAATATTCGTGCCTAAAGATGAAGTCGAGCAAGATGAAGCCTCGAGATTTGTGTTTGAGTCTACCTCGAATGACGAGAAGATTGGTAGCAATAATTTGCATGATGGAGTCAGCAATTGCCGATCGGGATGTCGTTTCGAGATTCGTTGTTGGTATGTTGTCGAGATGAGAAGATTGTAAAATATTCTGATTCTGAAACTTCTGGTTTTGATTGGAGATGGATAATCAATCGAGTAGCGCAATGAAGTATATAGACTTTTGGCTATTTGTCACAAGATATGATTTGACGCTTCAAGTGGGAGATTGAATTTGGCGATTTGAAGTTCGATGTGGATGGTCGATGTTTATGGAAGCGCATTGAAGAGAAGAATTTTGATTTGGAGGTCGGATTATTTGAAGATAAGATTCATCGAAATCTTCCAAGTGTTCGGTAGATTAGAGAGGAAATCAAAAATCTCTGAATTTGATAATTGGATATGATATGTCTCATGTGATTTGTATGAGAAATATGTGAATGATCATTCGAATGTGCTTGGATCGAACTATCCATCGACGAGGATTTGTGTTGAGCCAAAATTTCAATTCGAATTTTGGAATAGAAATGATCCACTATTGAGGATCAGATTTTGGATGAATCACTCAATCGAGAAAGTGGTTTGAGAAAAGCGAAGATGACGTTGAAAGAATATCCTCATTATATGATATTTGAGGTTGAGATTCAGATTCGTAAATTTCGAGGCCGAAATTTTTGTAAGGAGGGGAGAATGTAATATCCCGGATTTTGTTCGGATTAATTTAATATTAATCATAATTTTGGGTAAATTGGACAAGACAAAATTAATTAAATATTGAGAAATTTTGGGAGGATATTTGGATCGGTTGGGCTGGCGCCCGGGGTGCGCCGGTGTTGCCCAAATATTATTTTGGATTTTGGATTAAAAAATAATAATAAATAAAATGAAAAATATATATAATATATATATAATAAAATTATATATATATATATATATATATATATATATTTGGATAAGGATGGAAGAAAAAATAAAGAAAAAAAAAAGAAGAGGAGATAAGAATCGGGAGAGAGAAGAGGAGAGAGAGGGGGAGTGAAAAAGGAAGAAGAGAGGAGGAGGCTGCCGGCGACGGTGATGTGCGGCGAGGATGGCACGGTGCCGGTGGTGACCGGCGACGGCCGTGGTGGTGACGGCTTGCAGCAGGTGCGAGAGAGTGGGAATCGGCGGCGAGAGGAGGAGGAGAAGGAAGAATCGGGCGGGCAATAAGCAGGTGACCGGCGGCCATGGTGGCGCACGGACGGTCGACGGCGGTCGATGGTGGCCTGTGGCTGCGAATGGGTGAGGCCGGGCGACGGCCACGTGAGGGTTTCGCGGTGGTGGATCCAAGACGACATCGCGGCGAGGAGTAGTGGCGGCCGTTAAGAGAAAAGCTTTTGGTGAGTGGTCGGGCAGCCGTTACGGCAGGTAAAGTGGGCGGCAAAGTGCCGGAACGCATCAGAGGGCCGGGCGCCAAGAGAAAGGGAGGAGAGAGAATGGCGTGTGGAAGGAGAGAGAAAGGCTCGACGCTCCTTTCTTCGTTTGTCCAGATAAGTATCCAAACCCCTCTTGGTCTAATTTATTTGACTTTGGATTTTTACTAACATGCATGTATTTTTATATGTTATTTATTTTGGACATGCATGTGTAGTTCATTGGATATTTTGGAGATTGTTAGTTTTTATGATTTTGGAGAATTTGATATTTTTCCAAAAGCCGAATAATTTATTGGACTCGATGTATATTTATATCTTTGATATACACGAATTTGCATCAAACATTTTCCTATACACATGCCGGGTCGTGGTCACTACATTTGGATTTGGATTATTTGATTCTGGCCAGCTATTATGTTTGGAAATCCCTTTCCCGCCGAAGAAAGGTGTGACCCTTCCCATTTGGATGATTTGATTTGACCTTAGAATATATTCGGACGTCCCTAATATATCCGACAAACTTGAGAATGCACCCAATTTTGATGGCAAAACATAGTGAGCAACCTTATCTATGGGTATACAATACATGGATTTTGGCCTAAGGTTATGGATTATGTGTAACCCTTCCTCAAGCTAGTCTTTAAATAATGAGAACCCAACTTTGGTGCATAATTTGTATTTTTGCATTAATTGGTATTTTTTGATTTGGATATGGATTTTGGACTTGGATTTGAGTTTCGCGATTTTGCCTATAATTGGGCTTGGTATGTCTCGTCTAAACGATTTTGAATATATGTTTTGATCCGAACTTTGGAATATTCACATTCAAGGATTGGATCATCCGGGTATCGGCAAAGGAGATGGGCATTGACTTGGACTTTAATTTTAATTGGATTTGGACTCGCATCCTGCTATCGGATTCATCACAAGCTGATCGGGCATTGAATTTGACTTGACTTGGACTCGGAATCTTTTGGACTTAATCCTATCGGATTCCAACACAATCGGGCATTGTTTGGATTTAGATTTGGAATCGGACTCGGATTTGGACTCCGATCGACATCGATTTTGGAATTGGTTCGGATCACCTGATATATATATTTATATATATATATATATTCTAAAATTTGGACATTTGTTTGGATTTGGATATTTGATTTGGGTACCAGACTACCATTGAATTTTGAAATTTGGATCTTGGATTTCGACTTTTTATCGGCGATTTGGATTTATCTTGGAATTTGATTGGATTTTTCACCCATTTGACATTTCCTCGATTTATTGGACTTCTTTTGACTAAATATGATACTTGCTGGACATTAGGCTCATTTTTCCGAGTAAAAGGTTCGGATGTAGTAAATCAGAGTGCAGACATGATCGGTCGGATATTCGTCCAGTTGGTGAGTTTCGTTTATTATAGTTTGCATTGATATTTGATGGATTTGGATGATGGAATCGGCGGATATAGGCTTATTGTTATATGTTGGAAATAGTTGAATATTTTGTTATGCTTGATTATGATTTTGGGTTGGATTATTATCTCCCTTATTGTAGAGCAGTCGTATTTATTTTGTTCGGACTATTGTTCGATGAGGTCCTGTGAGGATTTTAAATTTGTTGAGTGTATATTTTGGTTTGTCACACCCGAATTTTGGGACTTGGTATTATTGGTTTTAAAATTAATTGGGATTTTAGATTTTAGAAATTATAATTAATTATTTAAATTGACCTGCTTGGTTCGGGTTCGTGACATAGGCCCTGATATTATTCAGGATGCTTAAAACAAAATCAAGATCATTCGAAATCAACTGATTGTTGATCAAAGTTACCATAAGAGTTATATTGGCAAAAGAAAATTCAATTTGAGGTTCAAAGTGGGTGATCATTAATTTTGAATATGTCACCTAGGAAAAGGATCTCGAGGATTAAGATGAAAGGCAAGTTTAAGCTAAGGTTCATTGTGTCATTTGAGATTTTATAGCAAATTAGAGAAGTGGCCTATAGATAGGCTTTGCCTCCGAGTTTGATGGATTGTCATGACATATTCCATATATTCATATTAAGAAAATATGTATATCATTATTTTCATACGATCGAGTTTGAGCGGTTACAGATTGACAAGAATTTGTCATATGTTGAGGTTTCAGTTCAAATTTTGGATAGAAATGATCAGGTGTTGAGGAACAAGATAATTCTGTGGGTTAAATTACTTTGAAAAAATCATTTAATCAAGTAAACAACTTGGAAACGTGAAGATGAAGTTCAAAAAAATATCCCTATTTGTTTGAATTTTGAGATATATAAATTTCGGTGATGAAATTTTTTCAATAAGGAAAGAGTTGTAATACCCAATTTTTTATCTGATTTATTTTAAAATTATATGTTGTTTTGGGTATTCTAGATGTATTGAAATTAATTAAATATGTTATGAAATATTGAAGGAATTCGGAGCAGTATGTTAGTGCCTGAGGCACGCCCAAGTGTCACCTAAGTGCCATTTATTGAGAGCTAGCACTCAAGGGGTGTCCGAGGCTGCGTTCAAGTGTCGTTTGCCGAGAGGATGGTGCTCGAGGTGTGCTTGAGTGGTGCTCGAGCACCAATGAGTATATAAGGCATTGTAGTGTCACTGTTCGAGCATTCGCGCAAGAGAAGGAAGAGATGAGAGAGAGAAGGAGAAAGAGGAGAGAGGAAGAAGAGAAGTGTTGGTTCAGAGAATTATTTGTTAGATCTATTTGGTAGGATATTGAGGTAAGTATCATTATACCTTATCTTTGATCTTTTTTATATCTGATAAATTTTACTTACGTTTTGGAGGTTTAATTGACATGCATACTATTTTTATTTAACCTATTTATTTTCTTCATACATGCATAGTATTTTTACTAATCGTTTGGAGGTTTTGTTCAAGATTTGTAAATATTTGAGGGTTTTGTTATTTCAAAAAAAATTAACAAATATTTGAAATTGTATGTTCATATTTTAGTATATTTGTGTGAAAAAAAATCATAAAAACCTGCATGGGCCGTGTATTGATACACATATATCGCTGCTTGGGGCTTGAGGTCTCTACTTTTGTGATACGATTTGATATGTAATATGTAACCCTTTCTCGATGGGAAGAACTTTGTTCCCGACAAAAAACTTTGTGATTCCCTTTTTACCAGGAAAAGGATTTGTTTGTAGATGACCCATCACATTTTATTTTAATAAGAATTATTGTAATCGAATTAAACAAAAACTAATACATTTTGATATCCTAATATATGTACTAAACTTGATGATTGTACCCAACACCTCACGTGGCAAGATAATGTGAGCATGTTCCTTATCTATGGGAGATAAAGTATATAGATAACCTTACCTACGGATCTAAATAGTAGATGATCTAGTTTAATGTTATCAGGAATATGTGTAACCCTTCCTCAAGATGGTCTCTTAGTTTTTGGTTCTTCGATTTCATGCACACTTTGAATTTCTATATTTATTTATATTTTGACTTCATTTTGAGATTCACAAGTTTACCTGCAGATAAAATTTGATCAATCTCGCACATTTGATATATAATTTCATTTCAGAACATATTTTGTTTCTTATGTAATTTTGTTCCAAATTTTGCTTCGTTCGTATATAATTTAGATCTGAACTTTATTTTGTTCAGTATGTGTTTCATATGCATTATGAAGCTCCAGTTCCCGCCATAGCAAATCTCGGGAGTACGCCCAAAGATCAATTTACCAATGAATGGGTACCTGAATTTATGGTGGATACAAATCCAACGAAGGCGGACACATAGATCCGAAGGCTTAAAAATGTCTTCACCATCATTCGCTGTCCTGAGGAAGACAAGGTAACCTTTGCTTCCTACAAATTGAAAGGAGAAGCTGATCACCGGGGGGCTATGTTAAAGAGAGCTATGGGAGTACCGGAGAATGAGATTACTTGAGAGATGTTCAATGAAGCCTTTATAAAAAAAATATTTTTTTCACAAGCCTTCGAGAGCAAAAAGAAAAATAATTTGCATGATTAAGGTAAGGGAACCGATCGGTAGCGGAGTACAATACAAAATTTACAGAATTATCCTACTATGCTCCTTACCTAGTCAACAATGAAGTTAGGAAGGCCGAGAAATTCCAACAAGGTTTAAAGGATGAAATCAAAAAGTAGCTAGTGACCTTAAAGCTACAAACCTATTGAGATGTATTAGACCGGGCACTTTTGTTTGAAAATGAGCTTAAGTGCAGGATTAAGTTCAAAAGTAGGGAGACCTGCCAAGAAAGCTAAGGTGGCGAATATAGGGAAGAGTAGTATCGAAACTTAGATAGTACCGCTCATAGGTGGTAGAACCAGCATGCCTTCATTGTGGAAGAATGCATCAAGAAAAGCCCTATCTTGAAAAGATGGAAGCATGTTTCAATTGTGGTCAATCGGGCCGCATGATTAGGAACTGTCCTCATCCTAAGTAGCCGGTAGTCCACACATCCACCGTTAAGAGAAAAGCTTTTGTAGTTACCATGCAAAATGCGGATGCATCATCAAACGTGGTGGAAGGCACGCTTTCTATTTGCGATGTTCCAACTCATGTGTTATTTGACTTAGGATCTATACACTTGTTTATTTCTCCTAAATTTGTGTGTTATCTAGCACCACCCCCGGGGATCTCGGATTTTTCTTTGATAGTATCGACGCCTACAAGATCGTCGATGATAACGGATATTATGTACCCAAGGTGTATAGTTCGGATGAATGGGATATAATTAGCTGTAGATTTAATTTTGATGGAAATATGTGATTTTGATGTGATTTTAGGTATGGATTAATTAGCAAATTACCATACCAGCATTGGTTGTTTTTACAAAAGGGGTTATTTTGTTATTTCAAGATGTGAGCCATTTCACATTCAATGAGTAAGGCAAAAGGAGATGCCTTATTTAATTTTAGCCTTGCATGCTCGACATCCGGTAAAGAATGGATGCCAATCTTATTTAACCTATGCCAACACAATTGGGAGTCATGATGTGCCAATGAAAGATATTTCGGTGGTTAATGAATTTAAAGATTTTTTTCCTAAAGATTTACTTAGCTTACCACCGCAATGGGAGATTGATTTTAAAATTGAAGTTATTCCTGAATTATCCTCGATTTCAAAAACACTATATAGAATGGCACCAGTAGAATTAAAAGAATTGAAGTGACAATTGTAGAAACTTTTGGAGAAAAAATTTATTAGATTGAATGTTTTCCCTTAACGTATGCCGGTGTTATTTGTAAAGAAGAAAGACAAAATATTTAGGCTGTGTATTGATTACCAGGAGTTGAATAAAATCACCATTAAGAATAATTACCCGTTGCCAAATATTGATGATTTATTTAATCAATTGTAATGGGCCCAAGCATTTTCTAAGATTGACCTTCATTCAAGGTATCACCAAATGAAAATTAAGAAGGATGTGGCAAATACCGTAGTCCAAATGAAGTATGGGCATTGGGAATTTTTAGTTATGTTATTTGGACTAACTAATACCCCTGCAACTTTCATGTATTTGATGAATTGGGTGTTTCAATCCTACTTGGATTAATTTTTTGTAATATTTATTGATAATATATTGATTTACTCAATGAGTTATGATGATCATGAGGCACATTTGATAATTGTGTTTACGAGAACAAAAATTATATGTTAAATTGAAAAGGTGTCAATTTTGGCCCGATGAGGTAACATTCTAGGGATATATCATATCGAAGGGTGACATTTCTGTGGATTCCAAAAAGACTGAGGATGTTGTTAATTGAAGTCGTCCTACTACGGTAACTAAAATTCAGAGTTTCTTTGGGATGATAGGATATTATTGGAGATTTGTGAAAATTTTCCCAAGAATCGCCATGCCACTAACCCAAAGTGACGAAGAAGGAAGTTAAAATTATTTAGACTGAAGAATGTGAACAGAGTTTTTGGGAATTAAAGCCTCGATTAACTATTAATCCGATCTTGACAATTCCTAAAGGATCTAGTGGATTTGTAATCTACTGTGATGCTTCCAAGATGAGATTGGGCTATGTTCTAATACAGTATGGAAATATGATAGCATATAGATCAAGACAATTGAAGGTCCATAAAAAAAACTACCCGACTCATAACTTAGAGTTTGCCGTAGTAATTTTTACCTTGAAAATTTGGAGACATTATTTATACGATAAGAAATTCTTAGTGTATTCAGACCATAAGAGTTTAAAGTACCTATTTTTATAAAAAGAGTTGAACATGAGGTAGAGACAATGGATAGACTTTTTGAAGGACTACAACTGTAAAATTCAATATCAATCGGGAAAAGCCAATATAGTATGCCTTGAGTCGTCAGATGTGCTTTATGGTGAGATTGGGGATTAAGGAGATGGAGATACTCGAATGCATAATGAAATGCAACATTCAGAGATGCGCTCAAAGCAATCAGATAATTTTATCATATCTTTAAATCCAACCAGAGATACTAAAGAAAATCAAGCACAGTCAAATGAACGATCCATTTCTAGTGGATACTACTGGAGATTTGAGCCAAGACTCGAGGGTTGATTTTAATGTCTGTGCCGATAGAGTTTTGAGATTTTGGGATAGATTGTATACCGGATGACAAGTAGTTGAAGGAAAAAATTAGAAAAAAAAAATCATCGATCTAAGTATACTATTCATTCGGGGATTAACAAGATTTACTAAGATATGAAAAAAATATCTTCGTAGAGAAATATGAAGAAGGAGATCGTAGAATATGTGGAAAAGTGTCTAGTTTATTAACAGCTAAAGGCCGAGCAAAAGAAACTATCGGATCTATTACAGTCGTTGCCTATCCCTAGATCTATTACAGTTGTAGAATATGTGCAAAACATAACGATGGATTTCGTGATGGAATTGCCAATAACACCGAAAAATCATGATGCTATCTGGGTGATTATAGATCGGCTCGCTAAATCGACATACTTCCTAACTATCTGGATGACTTATTCGAGGGATCGGTTAACTCGAATATATATTGATGGTATTGTTAGATTAGACGGGGTGCCAGCCTCTATCGTATAGGATTGAGATGCATGATTTACTTCCAAATTTTGGGAAAGCCTACATCATGAATTGAGGATAGAATTAAAATTTAGCACAACTTATCATTTGTAAACCAATGGACAATTGGAACAGACTATCCAAATTTTAGAAGACATGTTAAGAGTTTTGGTGTTAGAGATGAAGGGCAATTTAGATGATCATTTAGCATTGGTGGTGTTAGATATATTATAATATACTACCCATTGAAATTAAATTTTTATCTAATGTAAATTCTTAGAAAAACTTTATACTTTTCTTCTTTCTTCTTAAATTTCTTAATTCTGGAGAAAATATTTATAATTTTTAATATAATTGTAGAATTTTTCACATATTTCTATAATTTTATACTTAAGTACTATCACGTCCCACGTCCTCTTTTATATTTAATGAAACGTCATATTATATATAAGTTCACAAAATATATAACCATTATATATAGGATCTATATGATTGTCATATCAAATGGCTCTAATCCCATACGAATAAAATACAGTATTGAATTCTTCAAATATACTATTAGGTACCAAAATATTTATCATAAAAAATATTTCTGTGGGAATATAAATAATGATTATAATAATTTACGAAAATATAACTAAATGGATAATACTAACATTGTATTTATTTACTCATTACAAAATAACGTATACAATTTTCTGATATCACATTATCCACTGTACTACATTACAATTTATCACCACTCGAACCTAATCAACTTCTGACTTTAGTCCTACTCACCAAATACCAACTCGTGCTCACCATGTAAAATACTAGGAAAAATAGTAAGAAAGTGAACTAAATACTCAATAATGTGTATATATATATATATATATATAACAAAGATATGCATATTTATACTTAAAGTAAAAATATTTTCATCAGAAAAATATAAATTATATAAAAAATGCATGAACTTTTGTCTTTTTTTTAATTTTTCTTTTCTTAATCTTTATTGTCATTTGTCTTTCTTTTATTTATCTTTAGGGATTATGACTAATAGGCCTTACCAACTAACGAAATATTCAATCGATGAAAGAATTATGTTAATTTACATAATCTAAGACCATATCCTCCATGATACACCTCAAGGATAAGGTGGTATATACCTATTATATCCCAATAGATGAGGCCACAAGCCACCATTCTTTCCCCATGGAACTAGGAAAAATTCTTCAATTTTTACTGTAATATTATGAAGCATGTTAGAGAATATTACGTGCTGAAAATAACTTCTTTGTTCAATTTCTTACTCTATTTTTAAAAACTTCATAGGAAGCTTTTACTTAGTTCTTAATACTTTTTCCTTGATTTTCTCCACTGAAGAAAATAATCATCATTTTTGAAACTTGCAAGCTTCCATAAAAACCTTCCATATTATTAGAACATACACTGAAACATATAATCATAAAATGTAATATTTGGTAATAAACCGTAAATCATAATAGAAATCAAGACATTATCCGTTTTAGTAGCTTAAACCTTAAACTTTTACATGTGTTAAAATTCATATTTAACATGTAATATATTCAACTGATTTGATTTCTAGTTTGGTAATTGGTTTGGGGCTAGTTAAGGTTTATTTCTTTAATTTGATTTTAGTACAATTTCTTGACAATTCAGTTATCGATTCATGATAGATTTGACGGTCGGTTCAAAGATTGGTTCATACTAATTTTTACCACTAGATTTCATTATTAATGAGCCGGTTCAAAGGTTCAAGGATTTCCATGAGCTGAAATTTTCAGCAAACGCTAGGTCGGCTCAACTACCCGTTTAAGGTTCGGTTCAGAAGCTGATTCGAGACAATTTTTACAGGTTGATATTTTAACATCATTATGATTTATTTACCTACCGGTTTAGGTAATTTATAGGCTGGTTTGAGCCCGGTTCAATAATTATAAAATCAGCATCAGTATGGATGCATTTAGCAAATTCACTTACTATTTTGGGCCCGATTCAGTAGTCAATTTGGGGTATCTTTGACAACCAATTTACAAGTGAACAGTTTAGTCTTAGTACATAATGATTTGGTAGGCTCGACTATCCGTTCAATTGGTTTAAAGTTGCTTCAGTCCATTTTTCCAAAGCTATCAAATTCAGCATCAGTAGAGATACCGAAGCCGGTTCAGAGGTTAATTTAGGGTCCAGTTTAGTGATCATTTCAAATGGTCTTGAGCGCCCGGTTCACTGGTGAATAAGTTAGTACATTATTCTTTGGCTGGGCCGGCAGTCGATTCAGCCGATTCAGCCGATTTAGGTCCGATTCGGTCACTTTTTTCCAAGCTATCAATTTTAGCATTAGCATAGGCCTATTCCATTTTATGATTTTATGGTCAATTTGAGGCCAACTCAGGAAGTCTTCTTACAACTAAGAGACTTAACTTTAAGAAGTTGTCCATATTATGGCCGGTTCAAGTTGATATTTCAGTCGGTTTGGATCAAAGGTATTGCTAAAAATTCTATCTCAACATTTTCTACTGTAGCTGGATTCTGCCTCTGTTTTGGTGGCTAGTTTGGGGCTAAGTTTTACAGGATGATACTTGATTATCATCACAAGGTACTTAAGTCTATATGACTATCAGTTCGGCCAATTTGGGGCCCAATTCATAGGCTACAATTTTAAATATCAAACTGATTGTTGAAGTTGGTCCTATTGCTAAAGTGAGATCCGATTCAGTGATTAATTCAGACCAATTTCATAAGCCATTTTGTCACAATATTAGTAAGAGGCTTAACTAGTTGGTCATCAAATTTGAGCCGGTTTAGAAATCATTAGCTCGTCCGGTTCAGCTGATAACAGTAGCTGATTCAACTACTAACTCTAGCTTCAGGATTTCAGTCGGATATTTCACATGCTAATATGATAAAATTCATAAGTAATTTAAGTATTAGAGCAACAATACTTAAGGAGAATTCACAAGAATCAACAACAATCAAAAAAAGAAATTAAAATACACTTGCCAAAAATTAAGTTTCACTTTTCTTGCTTTGGTTCACTCTCTTCTGCCTCCTAGTTTTGCCTTCTGCTTCCTCACGGTTTTTTTTTTTTTTTCCATTTTCTCCCCTTTTTCTTTTGGTTCTTTCCCTTCTTTTCTTCCTATTATCTTCTTCATGTGGCCTTATATACTTTGGAGGCCAAATAATTGAATTATTTTCTTAAAATTGAACTGCTATCAGCACACCCATCTGCTTCCTAAATTTCAGCTTAGTTGGCCCCCTAAATGTGCTGATTCATTATTGAATCACTATGCTATTTGGTCGCTTTAGAAGCTGCCAAGTGACTATTACATTGGGTTAAATTTATACAACTTTCACTCAATCATCGGATGAGGTGTGCTGAAATCAGCACCTTGTTGCTTTTCTGGTGCCGTGGGTGTGTGTGTGTGTTTCTTGCTGATTTTCTTGGATATTTTGATTAAGTATAATGCTTCTGTGTGTGTGTGGACTCTTATGCCATGTGTGTGTTGAATCCCTCATTGAATTATTGGAAATTTTGATAAATATAGGGGCTGTTCTTGCTGAAGCCGTGGGTCCTTTGTATTTTGCTATTGAATTCATGCTGAATTCAGCTTAATTTGGGGATGCCATGTGTGTTGTTTTCTTATTAAATTATTGGGAATGTGACGCTGAAGTAAGTCTGCCGTGCTGCTGATATATGGCTGCTGAATTTTTGTAATTTTTAAGCCCCCAAGTATGTGTGCCGTGTATTAATAATGCTCTTGCTGAATTCTTTAAAATTCAACTATGTGTGTGTGTGTGTCTGTATGTTGGAGTATATTGGATTGGTCGGGCTATCTATTTCTCAACCGAAATTAATTTGATTGCTATCAATTAAAAATTTAGCTTTTGAGTTATCTTTTTGTTATCTCAAAATAAATTTGGTTGATAACTAATTAAAAATTTTGGGGCTGAATTGTCCTTTTGTTAACTGTAATTGAATTGGTTATTTATCAGTCCATTGGATAATTTTTTGTATTACCATTGTATCCCGTGGTAAATCTTTAGCTTTCAGGTTTATAATTTAATCAGTATAATAAATCTTAATTTTTTACTAAAATCTTTATTTCTGTGAAAATCTCTAAGTCCACATATTTTAATTTCAATGGTTTAGTAGTTTTTGAATATCAAACCCTTCAATCTAAATTTTTCTGTATCATTTGACCTCGATTTCACTTTTATTTAATTAATTATAATTTACTTGATCGGGGGATCCTAGGCCTTACAAATACTCTACAGTAACATAGTCATGATAACTTTTAAAATATAAAATGCTAATTTAGCGACTTAGTATAAAAATTACAATAAAAGTGTAAAAAATAAAGCAAAAGATGCAGAAAATCAATAATTTCCAACTTACTCAATGGATTTTCAGAACATATAAAACATATGTTTAACAATTTACAAACATGTAAGAGAGTTATTCACGAAATTATGTATACATGAGTATTAAATAAAGATTTCAGGCAATGTATGAAAAGATATTTTAGAATTCAGCACATATATACATTGTACAAGAACTTAGACATAAAATTTTGTGTAATTTTACTACAAAATGATGAGAATTTAACATTTATATTAAACATAAACCTTATACTTTGAATTCATGTTATATATGAGCATTTGAATAAAAAAATATTCAAAGAAATTAGTAAAAAATAGCAACAAGAGAAGAAAGCCCAAAAATGCACTTATCTTAGCTCTAATTTGCCCAAAATTTAACTTAAATCAATTGAATTTTGAGTTCATTGACTTCCTCTTTCTTACTCTCTCTTCTCCTCGACTAATTCTCTCTCATCTCTCAAATTTTTTTGGAAACAACAATAGTTATCGAGTAAATATCAGTATGGCCCTATTTGAAGTTTTATATGGAAGAAAATGTTATTCTCTAATTCATTAGGAGGAGACTTGAGATTGAAGACATTTGAAATCAGAAATTATTAAGAGACTTCCAAAAAGATTCATCTAATTTATGATCAATTGAAGAATACCCAAAATCGGCAAAAATGTTATGCTAACCGGAAGAGATTGGAGCTAAGTTTCGATATCGGCAACCACATATTTTTAAAGATATTACCATCAAATTGAATTTATTGATTTGGGAAAATTTAAGCTAAAATTTATAGAACTGTTTAAGATTCTAGAGAAGATTGATAAAATAGTTTACAGATTAGTTTTACCTCCAAATTTAAGGGATGTTCACAACATGTTTTACCTGTCAATATTTTGGAAGTGTGTTCATCATCCATCGTACATTATTAAGTACGAACCATTGAGGATAAATAAAGATTTGTTGTACATTGAGAAACTAGTTCAAATTTTAGAAAAAAGAAATCAAGTATTTCAAACGAAAGTAATTCCCTTAGTAAAGGTCTTGTGAAAAAATCATTCATTTGAGGAAGCCGTGTGGAAAAGAGACGACAAGACCCGAAAGAAGTAACCGCATTTGTTTTTTGGATAAGGTATGCTAAATTTTAAGGACAAAATTTTTATAAGAATGGAAGAAATGTAATTTATGAGTTCTAAAATTATAAATTTTGATTATTATTAATTAAGTTAAGCTGAATAAAATTGAGATCAAAAGAAGAAAAATTACACCAAAGTTAATTTTAGATTAGATCACATCGAATTAAAAGACGATTGACTAGCACCTGATGTACGCCCTTGTATATTATAAGTAGAGAGATCATACCTAATATATACCTAGTCAGAGCTCAAATATATTTTTCAGTGTGTTTGTGCTCGATGCACGTCCGATGTAACCCTTGTGTGTCATAGTGCTTGGCCGCAATGCCTAATACACGCCTGGCGAGTGTATGCATGCCAGTCTATTATATAAGTCAAATTTGATAAATTTTAATTATTTTTTACAAGATTTTGAGAGAAAAGAGAGAAGGAAAGGAGGAAAAGAGAAAGAAAGAAAGAGGAAAAGCTAGAGAAGGACAATTGAAGTGAATCAATGAAAGATTTTGGTGAGATTCAAGTTAAAGCAAGAGTATCCTAAGTCTTCTTTCATTTATTACTGAATATTTTTTTCATTTCTTAGAGCATTTATGGTTTCAAATGCTCATATATGTCATATTTTCGTATATAAATTATTGATACTTTACATGTATGAGTTTACATCCCCTTTCTCTATAAATTTTAGGAAAATTGTGCTCTTAATGTATATACATTTTGTTTCTCAACTAGTTTTTGCATTATTTGCTCAAGCATGTTCTGAATTATTATTCAAATGCATGTATATGCCTTGATTTACGTATATATATACCCTTAAATATATGCTTTACATGTCTTGAATTGGCTACAAATTGTCCCCGTTTGTTTGCTAATGGAAATGGGATGTTGAATTGAGAAGTTTCACTAATTTTTCTGCCATATATTGATAAAAATAGTTTTTCCTGTTTGAAAATCTTATAAGGTAGCATTGTATGTTCTAAATTAAGCATGTTCAAGTTCTATAGAAAATAAAAGCTTTTCATGATATGAAATTGAAAAAATTTTAAAAGAAAACTCTATATTTTATTAAAGAATTAATAATATTTTCTTTAGAATAAAAAAAATACTAAGAATATTGCAACTGAGTAGAGTTTTTATATGTTTATGTATTGGACCATTGTAAGAAATTCAATGATATATATTATAACATGACTTAATATATTATAGTGGTGATTAAAGTTTGAATCTATCATCCGTAGGTAAAAATGGCATTCGACTCCGTTTATAGGATTATATGTATAATGATCCACTAATAAATCTTAAATAGTAGCATAAGGTATTTGATTGTACTGAAATAAATATAACCTAAGCGTCGATTATCTGCTTCTTAGTCAGTAATATCCTACTAATCCTTGGTCTATAAGAATTAACATGTTTAATTATGATTTGCATGACATTTTGATTAAGAACTGAAAATGAAAAATTTAAAAGTTGTGTATATGTGTTATAAAAATTTACAACATTACGTCTATATTTAATCCAGTATTCCTTTCAACATATTTTAATATAAATTGTATACTAAATTATGTAATTATATATTTTATTAAATTTTTGACTCACTCTTATTTTTATTTTTTACTAACCCTTTCAGATTAGCGAGTTGGATCACTTGCAGGAAGATAGAGTCATTGGAAGAGTTGATCAAAATTTAAATTTAGATCCTACACGCCACAATTAAAAAAAGCGGTTAGAGGACAACAAGAATTGCTCCCATCGTATATCGTCTAACGTTCAAATTAGAAATCTTTCTCTAAAAATAGAATAATACTAGAAGGATGCTAGATAATACAGAATTACACGTGAGTGAGGGATATGAGAAGAGAACTAACTCCTGTAGGTGTGCCCAACGGGAGGTAGCTTTGAGAGGAAGGAGGTCTGGGCTTCCTTCTGCTTGCATGCAGTCGGAGACTTATTAGGGTTGCACTCGATGAATGAGTTACTATGAGTGTACTCGGTAGAAAGTGGCTCACTATAGATACACTCAATAGGAAGTGGTTTACTATGAATGCACTTAGCAAGGAGTAGCGTACTATAGATATACTCAGCGGGATGTGGCTTACTACAGATGCAAAAAGGAGGGCTGACTCTTGGCTCTGGAACAGAGGGCTCCTGGCTCCAGGATGGAGGTTTGGCTCTAGGACGAGGGGCTCCCAGCTCCTAAACTGTGGGCTCTTGGCTCCAAAACGGAGAGCTCCTAGATGAACAGTTGGCCTCATAGAAGGAGGACAGCTCTTAACTCTGGAACGGATGACTCGTGACAATGGGATGGAGTGCTCCCGACTCTGGGATAGAGGGCTCCTGTCTCCTGAAAGGAAGGCAGCTCCTGGATTGAGGATAGGCCCCTTCTTGGGAATGTCGAGCCATCTGGAACTTGTCCTTTTAAGTTTGTGGGTGTCTGATTTTATAATATGATTCGCAAATGCGCTTATCTTATTTAGACAATGTGGGACCTTTCACTTTGAAAAAATTTTGTTGTGTTGAAGTTAAATTGTAGATCTACTGTGAGGTCTGGTCCCTTAAAGCTATAGTTGCTAGACCCATCAGATACGGGTCGATAATATTTTTTAAGCACATATCATTAATATATAAGCATTACTTTAAAATTTATAGATTTGTAAGCAAGATTTAAAACAAAATGCAAAATATATGAATTTGATCAAAATTTTTAATTGGTGTATAATTTTTTCTTTTTTTATAGGGATTAACTAAAAAATTTATGTGAGTTTTAAGTCATTACAAATTTTTTTATTATTTGTTGTCTTTCTTATATGTTTATTTTTTCAGTTTTTAAAATAAAAATAAAAAACTTAAAATCTAACAAAAATTTTTGAAAATAAAATGAATATAATAAAGAGAAATAAAAAAGACACAGGATGAGGAAAATAAAAAAGGAAAATACTGAAAAATAAAGCATGTAAATTTCATAAAAATAAAAAGGGAAATAAGAAAATAAAAACTTACCGCTTGGACACCCGTAAATGGAATAAAAATTCAGAAATAAGAAAAATTATATTAAAGAAATAAAAAGTAAAAAAGAAAACCTTATTTTACTTGAAGAACGAAACTCAAGAAAAAATTAAAAAAATGAAATACAAAAAATGATAATTCATGATGCGATGAAAAAACAAAAAGAAATGTTTAAAATCAAATCGTGAAAATTTGAAAAAGGAAAATGATGGGTATACCGCAAAGGGATCAGTCAACGAAAGGTCAACAGTGTCTTCAAGAGTCGGGTCAACATTTTGACGTCCAAGAAGACGGCCCGGTTTGCTGAGCCCAAGACGGCCAACGCCAACTTGACCGCCTCGCGCCAATTTACTCACAAACGTCAACTCAATGTCGACTAATTTAATCGCGCCTTTGGGAGTTTATAACAGTTGGACGGCCTGCTCCATTCTCGCCCACAGCCCCATCACTGACGTCACAAACAATCTCCCTTTGTTCTCCACGAAGGTGCTAACACGCTGGCGGTGTCAACCTGCATATCACTGCTCCAAGGCCTCTTACACATTGGGCCCGAAAGGGCTCTTCTACAAGAATTGCCCTAATCCGCTTAGGGCCTACCACCATGGGGAAAAGGCTAACCACCATCCTCCAAGGATATTCCACGATCTCAAAGGAATATCAAGAAGATTGGCGCCTTCAAAGAAGGAAAGCGCCGTACTTTCCCAACTCCTTGCCACCCAAGGAACTCCAACTAGAACATATCGGGAGAAAAGAAACCAACTTGAAAGTGAAATCCGCCTTTGTGGAAACAATCCTCCACAATTGGCAACAAGATCGACCTCCCAAAAGGGAAGGCCAATAGCAGATCACAAGGACGATCACTCCTTCTAAAGAAGGAGGATCGCCATCTTTACCATAAAAGGCCCGATTCACCATCCAGTGGCATGCTTTGATTGATGCTTGACCGAGGTCCGTGATTCACTCACACAAAACCCTAAGTGCCTCGAGAAACAAGCTCGATCCTATACCCAAAATCTCAAACACGATCAAACTCCAAGGCAACGAACGGGTCTCACGGCCGCTTCCCCGCCTTCCCACCATCCGTATACGAGAAATGTCATTGCGCCTTTGACATCCGGGAACAAAACACTCTCTTTCCCTCTCCCCTCGCTCCTCACGCACTTTCGCCTTCCTTCGAAGACTCCATGACCGGGATTCGGTGCTGCCGTGATGTTTTCTTTAAAACAAAATGCAAAATATATGAATTTGATCAAAATTTTTAATTGGTGTATAATTTTTTCTTTTTTTATAGGGATTAACTAAAAAATTTATGTGAGTTTTAAGTCATTACAAATTTTTTATTATTTGTTGTCTTTTCTTATATGTTTATTTTTTCAGTTTTTAAAATAAAAATAAAAAACTTAAAATCTAACAAAAATTTTGAAAATAAAATGAATATAATAAAGAGAAATAAAAAAAGACACAGGATGAGGAAAATAAAAAAAGGAAAATACTGAAAAATAAAGCATGTAAATTTCATAAAATAAAAAGGGAAATAAGAAAATAAAAAACTTACCGCTTGACACCCGTAAATGGAATAAAATTCAGAAATAAGAAAATTATATTAAAGAAATAAAAGTAAAAGAAAACCTTATTTTACTTGAAGAACGAAACTCAAGAAAAATTAAAAATGAAATACAAAAATGATAATTCATGATGCGATGAAAAAACAAAAAGAAATGTTTAAAATCAAATCGTGAAAATTTGAAAGGAAAATGATGGGTATACCAGTAATGGGGACGCCCAAGGCCGAAAGGTCAATGTAGGTTTCAAGAAAGTGGCCAACATTTTTGACGTCCAATAAGAGGACGGGCCTTGCCGGAAAGCCCAAGATCTGGCCAACGCCAACTCGAACGTCTTGCCGCCAATTTACCACAAACGTCAACTCAATGTCACTTAACCGCCATTGGCCTTTGAACAGCTGAACATGCGCATTGCTCTATTCTCGCCCATGTATCATCACTTGATCGCCACCACTCTCCTCGTTTCTCCCCCATACGCCAACACGCCACATGGTCAACTCAGACATCGACCTGCCTCCCGCGCCTACACATCGGGCCTCAAGGGCTCTTCTACGAATGGCCCTACCCGCTTAGGCCTACCGCCATAAAAAGGCCAACCACCATCCCTCCAAGCTGATATTCCACGATCTCAAAGGCCAATATCACAAGATCGCGCCCTTCAAAGAAGGAAAGCGCCGTATCTTCCCAACTCCTTGCCGCCCCAAGGAACTCCAACTGAATATACGGGAGAAAAGAAACCAACTCGAAAGTAGTCAGCCGCCTCGAAGGAAACAATCCTCCACACCGGGGCAACATAGCACGTGCCTCCCAAAAGGAAGGCCAATAGCAGAGTCACGCTGACGCATCGCCTTCTAAAGGAGGAGGATCGCCATCTTTACCATAAAAAAGGCTCGATTCACCATCCAGGCATGCTTGATTGATGCTTTAACAGGTCTCGCATTCACTCACAAAAAACCCTAAGTGCTCGAGAAACAAGCTCTGCTTCCGGCACCAAAATCTCAAACATAAAAAACTCCAAGGCAACGATTTAACGGGTCTTCTCTGCCGCCTTCCCACCATCCAGATACGAAAATGTCAGCGCCTCTTTGACATCTCGGAACAAAACACTCTCTTTCCTCTCCCCCCTTCTCACGCACTTTCGCTTTCGAAGACCTCAAGACTGAAGGCTGGAGGCTTTACTGGGATTACATCCCGCCGAGTGTTTTGCTCGGCTTACATCCAGATTCGCACCTATAACGCTCGACTCTCAATCCATCCAAGAGAATTAGCCGCGCGCAGGATTCGACACTCATCATCGGAGCCGGTTCAATCCATCCAAACGAATCAACGCCAAGCCACAAAAATCCGCAAACATCATCACCTTGGATTCCGCAAGTAATGGGGAAACGAGCTCGGTGCTACAACCACAAAAAATCAAGAACAAACTCTCTCTCGCTGTCACTCTTCGATTCCGCAATGGTGAACACAAGAGCCGCCTTACGATCCGCAATCAAAGAAATCATTTAACCCCGACTCGACCATGCGCTCCAATTCGTCAACGCAAACAAAAGGGCCAACAACAAGCTACCCAGTTCCACAATCAGCTAGTTCAACACCAGGAACAAAAAGGTGGCCGCCAAAGAAGAAACATTTAAAAGCAACAATAACAAGCGGCTCCACCAGCATTATTCTTTCTCCCGCAAAAAGGCGGCCGTAGGGAAGAATGGAAACCTCCAAGAGGCCCCCGGCCAGAGAGCCCAGAAAGGAGAAATCTCGATACTGTTCCTCCCGACCCTCACACCGAGCGAGGCCAATGGAACGCTCCGGAGTACGCCTCCGACAGAGAGCCCTAAACCCGGGGAGAAATCTCGATACTCAAAAGTGATCAGACCGCCACTCGCGCCGATCCGCAAGACTCGCCCGTGAACACGAAGCTCCCATCCACCCTCTCGCTTATCATACAAGAACTAACGCGCTCGATCAAGATCCTTGCAAAAATCGGGTTTCAAAGTCTCAGGAGTCCTTCGAGAAAAACTCCAAGAAAATCAAGGAGCACTCTGCGATAAACGCCACTGCGATCCGACGAAAGGTGAAAGCCAAAATTCCTCGAACTAAAGTGATCAAGAACAAGCCACAGTAAGCCCTATCCGCGAGGGAACCAAATCGAACCTCGCAAGGAAGCGTAATGACAGACCCTTCCCAACGTGGAACGAACCCACCTAAAGCGCTATTTCAACCTCTTGAACTTACTCTCGAGCATTCATTCGCGAGTCCTTTTTACTTTGATAAAATGAGGAGTTTACTTAGTAATCCCTAGGGTCAAAATCAAGGAGCAAAGTTTTTACCCGAGGAAGCACCTGAGGTCCACCCTCTCAAACCCTAGTCAATCAAGGAGCACTTCGAAGTGGTCTCAACCCTAACATCCAGTACTCCATAAGCTGCCTAAACCCTAGTCATCTAAAGCCCGTACTACAATAGAAAGGTGATCCAGTGGGCCCACGAGCGGTCTAAAACTCGTCATCCATGAGGCCCATGAGCGGCCCGAAACCCGGGCCATCCGAGGCCCTCCCAACCGACTCAAACCTCGGGTCATCCAAGTGGCCCATGGGCCGCCTCGAAACCTTAACGGAGTGAATAGGGAGAGAGAAAGAGAGAGAGTGAGACGCGAGGCAATTCTTGATTAATTTCGCAACGTGGGAGCAAAAGGGGGAATGGGGAACGGGAGCATAGAACGGGAACGGAACGGGAAAACACCTAACAGAAATAGAAACGGAAAATTAGACGTCTCGGTTCGACTTACCAACTTCATGTATGGACATTCATTTCTCTTCTCCTCGACTGATTCTCTCTCATCTCTCAAATTTCTTTGGAAACAACAATAGCTATCGAGTAAATATCAGTATGGCCCTATTCGAAGTTTTGTATGGAAGAAAATGTCATTCTCTAATTCATTAGGAGGAGACTTGAGATTGAAGACATTTGAAATCAGAAATTATTAAGAGACTTCCAAAAAGATTCATTTAATTTATGATCAATTGAAGAATACCCAAAATCGACATAAATGTTATGCTAACCGGAAGAGATTGGAGCTAAGTTTCGATATCGACAACCACATCTTTTTAAAGATATTACCATCAAATTGAATTTCTTGATTTGGGAAAATTTAAGCTAAAATTTATTGAACTGTTTAAGATTCTAGAGAAGATTGATAAAATAGTTTACAGATTAATTTTACCTCCAAATTTAAGGGATGTTCACAACATGTTTTACCTGTCAATATTTTAGAGGTGTGTTCATCATCCATCGTATATTATTAAGTACGAACCATCGAGGATAAATAAAGATTTGTTGTACATTAAGAAACTAGTTCAAATTTTATAAAAAAGAAATCAAGTATTTCAAACAAAAGTAATTCCCTTAGTAAAGGTCTTGTGAAAAAATCATTCATTTGAGGAAGCCATGTGGAAAAGAGACGACAAGACCCGAAAGAAGTAACCGCATTTGTTTTTTCGATAAGGTATGCTAAATTTTAAGGACAAAATTTTTATAAGAATAGAAGAAATATAATTTATGAGTTCTAAAATTATAAATTTTGATTATTATTAATTAAGTTAAGCTGAATAAAATTGAGATCAAAAGAAGAAAAATTACACCAAAGTCAATTTTAGATTAGATCACATCGAATTAAAAGACGATTGACTAGCACCTAATGCACGCACTTGTATATTATAAGTAGAGAGATATACCTAATATATACCTAGTCAGAGCTCAAATATATTTTTCAGTGTGTTTGTGCTCGATGCACGTCCGATGTAACCCTTGTGTGTCATAGTGTTTGGCCATAATGCCTAATACACACCTGGCGAGTGTATGCACGCCAGTCTATTATATAAGTCAAATTTGATAAATTTTAATTATTTTCTACAAGATTTTGAGAGAAAAAAGAGAAGGAAAGGAGGAAAAGAGAAAGAAAGAAAGAGGAAAAGCTAGAGAAGGACAATTGAAGTGAATCAATGAAAGATTTTGGTGAGATTCAAGTTAAAGTAAGAGTATCCTAAGTCTTCTTTCATTTATTACTGAATTTTTTTCATTTCTTAGAGTATTTATGGTTTCAAATGCTCATATATATCATATTTTTGTATGTAAATTATTGATACTTTACATGTATGAGTTTACATCCCCTTTCTCTATAAATTTTAGGAAAATTATGCTCTTAATGTATATACATTTCGTTTCTCAACTAGTTTTTGCATTATTTGCTCAAGCATGTTCTGAATTATTATTCAAATGCATGTATATGCCTTGATTTACTTATATATATACCCTTAAATATATGCTTTACATGTCTTGAATTGGCTACAAATTGTCCCCGTTTGTTTGCTAATGGAAATGGGATGTTGAATTGAGAAGTTTCACTAATTTTCCTGCCATATATTGATAAAAATAGTTTTTCCTGTTTGAAAATCTTATAAGGTAGCATTGTATGTTCTAAATTAAGCATGTTCAAGTTCTATAGAAAATAAAAGCTTTTCATGATATGAAATTGAAAAAATTTAAAAGAAAACTCTATATTTTATTAAGGAATTAATAATATTTTCTTTAGAATAAAAAAAATACTAAGAATATTGCAAGGCCTAGTTTTATATGTTTATGTATTGGACCATTGTAAGAAATTCAGTGATGTATATTATAACATGACTTAATATATTATAGTGGTGATTAAAGTTTGAATCTATCATCCATAGGTAAAAATGACATTCGACTCCGTTTATAGGATTATATGTATAATTATCCACTAATAAATCTTAAATAGTAGCGTAAGGCATTTGATTGTACTGAAATAAATATAACCTAAGCGTCGATTATCTGCTTCTTAGTCGGTAATATCCTACTGATCCTTGGTCTATAAGAATTAACATGTTTAATTATGATTTGCATGACATTTTGATTAAGAACTGAAAATGAAAAATTTAAAAGTTGTGTATATGTGTTATAAAAATTTACAACATTACGTCTATATTTAATCCATTATTCCTTTCAATATATTTTAATATAAATTGTATACTAAATTATGTAATTATATATTTTATTAAATTTTTGACTCACTCTTATTTTTATTTTTTATTAACCCTTTCAAATTATCGAGTTGGATCACTTGCAGGAAGATAGAGTCATTGGAAGAGTTGATCAAAATTTAAATTTAGATCCTACACGCCACAATTAAAAAAGAGCGGTTAGAGGACAACAAAAATTGCTACCATCGTATATCGTCCAACGCTCAAATTAGAAATCTTTTTCTAAAAATAGAAAGATACTAGGAGGATGCTAGATAATACAGAATTACACGTGAGTGGGGGATATGAGAAGAGAACTGACTCCTGTAGGTGTGCCTAACGGGAGGTAGCTTTGAGAGGAAGGAGGTCTGGGCTTCCTTCTGCCTGCATGCAGTCGGAGACTTATTAGGGTTGCACTCGATGAATGACTTACTATAAGTGTACTCGGTAGAAAGTGGCTCACTATAAATACACTCAATAGGAAGTAGTTTACTATGAATGCACTTAGCAAGGAGTAGCGTACTATAGATATACCGGCGGGATGTGGCTTACTATAGATGCAAAAGGAGGGTCGACTATTGGCTGCCCAAGAGGGCTCCTTGCTCCAGGACGAGGGGCTCCCTCCCGAATCAAAGGGCTCTTGGCTCCAAAAACTAAAGCTTCATAGAAGGAGGACAACTCTAACTCGAACTTCCAATGGGATGGAGTGCTCCCGGCTCTGGGATAGAGGGCTCCTGGCTCTTGAAAGGAGGGCTCTTAGCTCTAAGACGGAGAACTCATAACTCCATAATTGAGTGCTTGTAGCTCCAAGACGGATTGCTCCAAACTCTGAGACAAATGGCTCCTAGCCCCCGGACAGAGGGCTTTTGGCTCCAGGACAGAAGACTTGTGACTCCATGACAGAGTGCTCCTAGATCCAAGTTCCGAGATGGAATGCTCCTAGCTCAAAAATGTAGGGTACCTAGCTTCAGGATGGAGTGCTCCTGGCTCCTTGTCAGAGGGCTCTTGGATGGAGGGTAAGTCTCCTAGAAGGAGGGCAGCTACTAACTCCGGGACGGAGTGCTTCTAATTCTTGGACGGAGTGCTTCTAATTCTTAGACGGAGGGCTCTTGATTCTGGGATGGATGACTCATGACTCCATAATGGAGTGCTCCAAACTCTAGGACGATGGGCTTCTGGCTCCCGAATGGAAGGCTCTTAATTTCGAGACAGAGCACTCACGACTTTAGAATGGAGTGCTCCTAACTCTGGGATAAAGGGCTCCAGACTCCTTGACAGAGGACTCTTGGCTCCCAGACGAATGATGACTCTTGAATGAAAGGTAAGTCTCCTGAAAGGAAGGCAGCTCCTGGATTGAGGATAGGCCCCCTTCTTGGGAATGTCAAGCCATCTGGAACTTGTCCTTTTAAGTTTGTGGGTGTCTGATTTTATAATGTGATCCGCAAATGTGCTTATCTTATTTAGACAATGTGGGACCTTTCACTTTGAAAAAATTTTGTTGTGTTGAAGTTGAATTGTAGATCTACTGTGAGGTCTGGTCCCTTAAAGCCATAGTTGCTAGACCCATCAGTTACGGGTCGATAATATTTTTTAAGCACATATCATTAATATATAAGCATTACTTTAAAATTTATAGATTTGTAAGCAAGATTTAAAACAAAATGCAAAATATATGAATTTGATCTAATTTTTTAATTGGTGTATAATTTTTTCTTTTTTTATAGGGATTAACTAAAAAATTTATGTGAGTTTAAAGTCATTACAAATTTATTTATTATTTGTTGTCTTTCTTATATGTTTATTTTTTCAATTTTTTAAATAAAAATAAAAATAAAAAACTTAAAATCTAACAAAAATTTTTGAAAATAAAATGAATATAATAAAGAGAAATAAAAAAAGACACAGGATGAGGAAAATAAAAAAAGGAAAATACTGAAAAATAAAGCATGTAAATTTCATAAAAATAAAAAGGGAAATAAGAAAATAAAAACTTACCGCTTGGACACCCGTAAATGGAATAAAAATTTAGAAAGAAGAAAAATTATATTAAAGAAATAAAAAGTAAAAAAGAAAACCTTATTTTACTTGAAGAACGAAACTCAAGAAAAAATTAAAAAAAATGAAATACAAAAAATGATAATTCATGATGCGATGAAAAAACAAAAAGAAATGCTTAAAATCAAATCGTGAAAATTTGAAAAAGGGAAAAAATACTGATAAAGGAAAAATTAAATAAACAAAAATGAAAATGAGTAATGAAACATGAAATTTGAAACTATTAAAAAACTTTATAATTCATCTAAGTGTTCTAATTTTTACAAGTTGTGCTTTTCTCATTTCTTATCTCTTTTCCTTTTCCCTTTTTTGAAAATTTACTTGTTTTATTTTTCAATCTTTTTTTACTTTTATGATTTGATTTTTTGTTTTTTTTCCCTTTTTCACTCAAATTATAAAACTAAAAGTAATATTAAAAATAATATTTGAAAAAAACAAAAATAAATGTTAAATGAAAAATACGATTTTTTTTTTTTATTTTTATTTTATTTTTATTTTTATTTTACATCAGTTTTTATTTGATATTTTTTCAATTTTTACTTTCTGTTTTATTTTTTTTTCCTCGTTTTAAAATTGACCTTTTTCTATAATCTTGTTGTTTTAGTTCTCCTAGCGAGCACCCTTAATTCCTATCTCTTCTATGATTTTGTGAGACAAGCCTCGCTTGAGCGTCGAGCAAACCAAGTTCTAAATTTTATCTCGTCGACGACAAGGAACTGTGTCTTCCACGTTCTCCCTAGCCAAGCTGGATTTTAAGGTCAAGTAAAAAGGCCAGCTACAAGCAAAATCACTAGGATGTCCTGGAACCACGGTTAGGCAGAGACAATCTGAAGGAGTCGTTCAATCGTTCTCAGAGTTAATCCGCTAGAAGAGATAGCACGTAACATATACCCTCTTAAATAACTTTCTTACATAGCCCAGAGGTTTGTGCTGGGTTGGGGTTTTTCTCCGTCGTCAAAATGCCAGCATCATTCTCTTATTGCGCGCACTTCATTATGATTTTGCATGGTAAAATTGAACGTTCATGTAACACTTTATTTCAGTCGCTGAGCTATCTGCACCCAAATATTCCTTTCGTTTATCGAATACTTGAATATATAGGCCTCTGTGCATTTCTAGGTCTTAAATGTCGGAGTCCTCAGAGTCAGTCAAGAGCATCAGCATCAGAAATTCGTTATGGGATATAGGGGCTGTACATGATATTATGTCACTGATTTGCAGTACAGTCTGCACTTTGGGAAGAGACACTGTGAGTCACCCCTTGGCCACCTTTGCTCATGCTGGGGAAGAAGTGGTGGTGAAAAAATCAATGGAGTGTTATCACGCAAGCAGATGGGGACTGCAAATCATCTCTCTAAACTTTAGCCACACTGATAGTCAAATGGAAATTAAGGTGAGTCAGAAAAGAATAGTCTGGTATCCGTGACCCAGAAATATCAACTCCTACTACCACTAGTGAAAGCCTCTCATGCCTGGCTCCAAATCTATGCTTATTGTTAAATGAATCTGGTTCATAACACAGCATTCAAATCTGCAATCCATATTTGCACAAAGCATGACACAAGTTCCTTTAAAAACAGATACAAAGGCAAGAATGTCAAGAAATAAAATAAAATGAGATCAAAAGCCTCTGGCCAACCTTGAGGCCAAGTATGTTTGAAACAACACAAAAGTGAAATGGATTAAACGGGATATCAAGGGCCTAGAACTAAGAACAGCAGGGCAACAACACGGAAGGCTTCCACATTGTTATATTGGGAGGCTCATTACGTCCAACCTTAGAGAGATTGATAGCCAAGTTCCCAAGAAACAAACAATGGACTGGCTAAAGAAACCAACACACCGAAGTTTTAGCTAAAATCAAAAATTATGATCAGTCAACTCGAAACAAAGAAACTCTTTATTCCTCTTCCACAACATTGCACAAACTTGAAAAATACATCTGCAGAAACATGACTATTATTTCCGCCAGAGTAGAGTAACCACAAAAGTCAAACAGAGTTTCCAGAAGGGGGTTGGCATTTTTACCTGTGTAAAAATGCATATGTGCAGTCAGTCAGTCAGAGTTGCCCTGGCTTGGGATGCGGGAGAAGCAGGGAGAGAGGGAGGGGGGACTGTTCATCTTCAATGTGCAGCTTCTCTGACTCCCTCTGTGAAGCAACAATCGCAATAAATGTAGTGTATACTACTTAGCTAGGTTCTGGTGGCAAGAGCTTCAGACCACGCATCCACTCACAGAAGCTAGGATCATCAAAGTGCAAAAAACTGCTCTTCAGCTTGGTTCTCTGCTCTGCCGTCAATGATCGCAGCTGTGGGAATCTTGCTTCCTGCTTTCAAAGGTTCAAAATCTTCAAATTAATCTATCTGTTTGTTATCCTTTAAAAAGTATAGTCTTAAACATGCATCAAATGAATCAATTAACAAATGATATTATCCAGGAATAATGAAAACAACTAGTGCACTAAAAGAACATCCTGATCCTCTTTCCAACCTGCTCATAAGGGGGATCTTTATGCGCAGGTATCAATCGAGAAACAAAATAACGAGCTTGAGAGCTTCCCTCCTGCAACAGACCACCCAAGACCATGTAACTTTAGCTTTCCATAAATCACCAAGGAAAAAAAAAAAAAACTAAGGCCTCCGGCAAAGAATATAATAGGAGATGGAGAAGCAAGCGAAACCTTGAATGCAAGTATTCTAGGTGCTGGAAACCGTGATTCAGTGAGCTCTTCTGCCAGTGTTCTACAAGCGGCTAAAGCTGCAGCACACTTTCCTTCGTGGGCAGCAAGGTCAGCACCCTGAATACCAATGTTTGATGGGGAAACTATCATAACTACTTACAAACAGAGATGGATTAAACCCATTCAATATAACATACACAATTGAATGAATGAAGCCATTGCTTGCAATTAAAGTATGGAAAGGACACTCTTAATGGAAAAATGAAGCTGGTGGATGTTGTGGATGATTAGAAACAGCTACATGAGATGTTGCATCCAGAGCATATAATAAATTAGAAATAAAACTACTATAAGACACCAAAAAAATTAAAAAAAACTGAAAATAAAGGGAACAGATATGGTAATTGCAAAGATTTGTTAAGAATAAAATGCCATTACATGACTACTTTTACCCACCAAGGTTCAGAAGTTTTAATCAACTACCATATGTGAGGTAAACTATGAATTATACAGCCAAATTCTTATTTTTGCGTATTAGACTTAGCCCTTGGAATTTGTCCATAAATATAATGTGTTTAAGTAGAAAATCAAGCGAGAGCTTTTATCCCACAGAGCAACTTAAACATGCATAGGACACGGGTCTATGCAATGATCAATGAGAGAATAAAAAGCAAATAGCTATAGATAATCAGCACAAGAAGGCGAAAGAATTCAGTGCTCAGCACGAGGAGAGATAGAAGCATACCAACCAAATAAAGATGTCTGTACCGTGATCAAGGACAACAGCAGTATCAGACTGCATTGCAAGGTCATGAGCCGGAAGTTCCTCAAAAGTGCCCCTTTCACAATGCATCAGACATCGAGGCGCCACCATTCGAAGAGAGAGGTCAAATGATGCATTCAGAAACAAGTTCCGCAACACAGACCTCTCATCTTCATGATTAACAATGCTTCCTAAGAGTGGGCCTCTTCGGAGATGGAATAAGAGTTCTGGCAGTAATGGGAGCTCCTTTGGAAATTGATGAAGCTTGGATTTTGGTACCAGAGAGCCAAACTTCAACGCAATGTCTTTGACTCTTTCATCGATAGTTGCTCGCATGTCAACTGCATCAGATGAGTCCTTAGCTCGCAAAAGAGTCCTCTTAGCAATAAGAACTGCAGCCACTTCATCTTGAATACTATCAAGATATGCTGAAACACTGTCAACAGTAGGCAATCTGATGGTAATCACTCTGGAAATGTTAGCCTGGTAGATATTTGAGTATTGTATAGCAAACTGGAAAGACACATGATCACTTTTGATGTCTCGTTTGGTTTCCATGAAAACAGAGAAGCTCTGTGTTTCTTCAACACTGAGCATTTGAACAGAAACAGAGGCATCATTTTTAAAACTATCATGTGCATCCAAGTGTGCTTCCTCACCAAAACCAACAACTTGAGTAATGAGAATATCATCAGAACAGCGTATCTCCAGCAAACCTTGAGAACCTGCTGCCCTGCTGGAAGCCCTTTGCAAGTTCACCCCAAACGCCTCTCCAAAGTCATCATTGAGAATCAGGACACCACCAGAAGCTCTTGCAAGAGGCTGCAGAACAGGAACTCTGACAGGGCACGTCCCAGCACAAAGAATATCAACCACTGTTTGCTGTCGATGAGCCTTCTGGCCTAAATGCTCCATCCACTTCACTGCCATTTTCTCCAGATAAGGATAGTTTGGGTGAGAGAAAGAATGAGGAACTGATCCAGGTCCAAAAGTATTAGGTCCAGCAGCACAAATGATAACTCTGCTGTCACCTCCTGATCTTTTAACTACCCCTCCAGACATTTCTGCAGATGGCCCACGGATAATAGCCAGGGCTATATCCACTGCTGTACCCAAACACCGGTCTCTCAAAGCCTCTGGAATGTTACATTTGTGCGGCCTGAGTGAAGAAATGATGGAGTGGGCTACAGGAAGTGAAGCATGAATTGATGACAAATAAATTCCTGTCCCGTAAATCAATGATTTCAAAGTTTCCTCACTAGGAGACTTGTTACCGGGAAGCACGTCTGCAGATGCAGTTGATTCCTCTAAAAAATCATACACTGAGACAGTTCGTCCATATGAAACAATTCCAATTCTCATTGTTGGGGAAAGAGAGTCAACAAATGCATGCAGAGAACTCTGCAAATGTTGGAGGTGTGGTTCATCTAAACACTCATCGATGACAATAACAATTGGAGCAGACAATCTTGCATCAGATGTTGGAACAAAACCAGGCCTTCTGCTCCCAGTTTGGACATAATCAACCAAGGATGAGGACAATTCTGGCAAGTTACAAAGTTCTTCTTTGCTGGAAGCCACATATTCTCCTTCACTTCCATTCAAGTTCCCGCAGATCACACATTGCCATTGTCCTGATCCAGTTAAAATATTGCAATATGGATTGGGATAAGCCCCACAATTTTGGCATCGATGGGGATCACGCTGTATTATTTGAGGCCCTGGTGACATCTCTCTCCCCGGGGAAACCAATGCTCCAAGTCCTAAGCTAGGCACATTTGCTTGTTTTTTCTGTTTCAGTATCTGTAGGGAAAGAAAGACAAAACTTCAACAAATTGGGAATGCAGAACTGGTACACTGCAGTTCGATGTAGAACCTAGAGAATTTGGTTTTTCCTTTTTTTTTTTTTTTGCATGTGTTTTTTTAAGCGAAAGGGCGAGGGGGGGCGGGGGCTGTGTCAAATTGTGTGAATCATAGATATTCTCATTTAGTTAGCAGCAGCACAATCAGTATCACGATATGAACAGTAGCGCGGGAATATCGAAGGAGATAATAGAGAAGATATACCTTATGTGCTGAAAATAAAACATACGGTGTTCCTCCAACGGCTGTTAACCCCTCAGAGGCATCAGAAAGCTGATGCTGCAGATCAAGTAACCCATTTGAATAGCTGGGAGGAGAAGAAGGGGGCAAGTTTGAGCTGGGGCAGAAAGCAATTGGCTGAGGAGATGCAGGATAAGTTCGAAAGGGCACAGCAGCAGGCCGTAGCGGTGAAGAAAAGTCTGGCGGACCGGGAGGGACGCTCATATGAGGAACGGGGCTACCATCATTGTTAATCCCGAATGCAGGTGAAAGCATACTAGGGGTTTTAATATAAGGAGAAGGATTTTGATCCGGCTGCAACATTGGCAGCGGAAACCTTACAGAAGGGGAAGATAACGCAAAAGGGGGAGGACTTGGTTTGTTCTCTGGATGGCCAGGCGGGCCTCGTAAAATTGGGGGAGTGGCAGAGACCGGGGACTCGAAGGCAATGGAAGATTTTGGCTGATTTTCCATTGAAAATTGAAACTAATCTTTTTAATTAACCAAAAAACAAGACACAGAGAGAGAGAGAGAGAGAGAGAGAGATTCAATCAAGAATCAAAGCCAGATCCGATCAAAAGAATACAAGGAAAAACCTTGTCTTGCGAAGATCGAAACATTACAGGAGGGGAAGACGACGCCAAAGCGGCAGCACTCGGTTTGCACTCTGAGAGGGCAGACGGACCACGTCAAATTGGGGACCGGCAGTGGTGACCGGGTACTCTTGAGGCAATGGAAGAATAAGAAGAAAAATCTGGGGCTCCTGTTTCGATAAACGTGTCATTTTTCCTTGTATGGATTATTTGTTTTCAAAGATGTAAACTTACCTAAAATACTAAACAAGTTAGAATATATTTTACAAATTGTGAGGAATATGTTAAAAAAATGCATTATCATTTTATTTACTATAATAAATTTAGACAAATTTTAAATTTGCCATTTCGATTAGAAAATTAAAATCCATTTATCTAAGCCGAGTTCAAAAAATAATAAATCAAAAGATATCTGTACACAAAATAATGATATAGAAAATAGGAAAAGAATTCCCTACAATTGCATTATAGGATAATTAAAAAGAACATAACACATCTTAGTAGCGCTTTTATTTTGGATTAAAAATATTAAGAATTTCAATCTTATCATTTCTATTTATTATTGAGATTGATTATTATAGAGGAGCAAGTTGGATTTTTGTCACGCCTTTATGAATGTCACAACAATTAAAGAGTCATTCAAATGATAAAAAATATTAAATAATCATACGATATTCACGTAAGAATTGGTCAAATGTTAGTAGAGTGGCGCATGACAGGTGCCTGATTCATACTTATATGCCGATTTCAGATTAGGAGTTACATGAGGTGCGCTTTAAGGATTGCTTGTGTTCAAATTTAGTGGTCACTCGCCACACACGTGATGGGTGCTTGTGCACCAATTTTAGTGGGTGCATACTCAAAACTTGCCTAAAGGGCACTCAAATGTCATACCTGGTATAAAATCGTGCCTGGTACAAGGCAATCCAAAAATCATTTTTCATACAAAGACTATCACATAGAGAGAGAGGAGAGAAAAAAATAAAAGAGAAAGAGGTTCGGTATTTAATTGAGATCCGATTTCAGTTTTGATGGGTACAGTATAGCCAACCTAGAAAACCGCTCAACCACTTTGTCTAATCCATCGGCGGTTATCTGCGACGGTTGGCTATGGATAAGAATGATCATCCTCCAACTATATAAAGACCCGCATCCCAACAAAGAAAATAGGCTCCCGAAAGAAAAAAGAAAAATGGGAGAAAAATAGAATATAGGCTAAAGGCGAGAAAAATGGAAGACAGGCTAATCACCATCTATCCCAGGAGGCCACCCAATGAAAGGACCCAAAAGAGAGATCTCAAAAGGGAGGCTGGAGAGGATAATCCAAAAGAAGACTCATTCCTGAGCCATGTGCTCCGTCCAAAAGGCCACATCTAAGGAGGCCAGTCCTCCATCCCTGGAGGCCAGAAGAACATCTCAAGGCTCTCCCTCCAGGAAATATTCCAATTGAGTGACTGCCATCCCTTCAAAGTACTCCTATAATATTCAGACAGACAATCTGCATCTAAGCCGCCCCTTTACAAATGCATATTTAAACTGTCCATTATCAAGACGCATGTTCAATCCACTAATACAAACATCTAAATATCATCCTTATATCTTTCTATTTTTTTGAAAAGTCATCTGACTTGAGTATCGGAGGATTTACGGTGGGAGAAATTTTCGCTATCCTCTAACCTCTCGTTTTTAGTTGTATTGTGCAGGGTTTAGGTTCGAGGTTATGGAGACCGGATTCATATCAAATCAACTAACAAGAATATCCGATTTGCTGCTCCTAACCCATAGGACAACTTGAATTCTTGGTACGCAATATTGGCACCGTCTGTGAAAAATCGACCAAAAGGCCAACTTTACCTCTAAAAACATGAAAACAAAACTTGATCTTAACACTTTTGCCTAGGAAACTACCACTCCTAAGCCATTTCACAAATAGCCATAAATGAGACCGGCAGACGCTCTTCATAAAATAGAACAATACTCGAATGTACAATACATCCATCCCAGACTCTTTGTGTCAAACATGCCAATCATTTTGCAAACCAATCACTTTACACCAACTGGTCATTTCACTTAAAATTACAATCGGCATTTCTCTCTCAAACCACTGGTTGTAAATCAATGGGTATTTTCTCTCTTATAGAGAAAAGAAAGGTCGAATACAGAATGGTGTAAATAGAAGAAAAAAGAGAGAAAAGCCGACAGCAACGTATTCGGCATTTCCTCTCTAAAAATGTTAGACACGAAAGCATTTCAGAATCTCCTTTCACAGTAGCCGGACACGGATCCATTCTAATTCTCCCTTTCATAAGCAACCAGATTTCCTATTTTTCCAGCTGGTGCCTACAGTGGCATTCCAGCATTTCTTGACATCCACAAGTCCATTCTGGTGTCAATTCCAAACCGACTGAAGCAAAATCCACTTTAGATTTCGTTCAATGGAGTCTCACTTCCGTAATTCCACAAGGAATGACCAATGTTGCCCTGGGGGCTCTTTCTTCAACCGCCCATATTGAAACTTCAAAAGAAGAAATGAAGAAAGCCACCCGGCCTAGAAAACATATAGACATAATATTCAAATCTAAGTTGGCTCAAACAATGGGATTTTATTCGAGATAGAAGTTTGAGGGGCAACATCCTTGCCACTCCCAAGATGGCCGGCAAAGAGGTTCATATACCACCTGAGGATAATCTACTGCACTGATATTTACTCGCATTGCTATCTCGTTGAAGCAATAATCTTGGCTTGAGGACGCAAGGGCTAGTCAGAAGCGGTCACGCTAGGGGCTTCTCCTCAATACCAGTCTCCAACATTAAAAACAAAAAAGAGAGAGAGAAAAGGCCCAGATTTGGCCCACGGTCGGTTTGACTTAGTCAAACCAGCTCCAGCTTCCTTCCTAAAAAAAATCAAAAAATTAATCAAAGGCGTCGCACAACAGAGACAAAGTAGTGGAGTAGAAAAGAAGAAAAAGGAAAAAGAAAGAGATAAGGAAGAAGGGGCGGCGCACAAAGTGGCAACGACCGCTGTCTCCGATGGAGACGCTGCCCAGATCGGTCGCGGCGAAGCCCTCTCCATTTTTTTCCTCTCCGATTTGTCTCCAATTTGCACAGTGATGTGGAGAAAGGAAAGAGATCGTGAGCCGCAATGAGCTATCATCGCTGTCGCCACCATCACCAAGGCAAAATCAACAAATCAATGCAAGTGAATCCTTCCTTCTTTTTGAGGATGCCGGTGTTGTGCTTGCATGTGGCAATTTTGTGGTAAACTGGCCAAATTTTGGTGTATTGTGTGGAGGAGAGAGGAAAAAGACGCTGACGGCGCTCGCGTAAGCTACCATTGCCACCGTTCCCGTCGCCAGACGGCCATCACCGTGACTAGCGACATCACCCGTACAACTTCATTGGTGTTCATCATCTTCAAAGCCCTCTCTCTGGTTCCTCAAACCGCGCACAAAGTCCACTCCGGCAACAGTGGGTTATCTCAGCCAACTAAGATACACTTTAGCAGCAATTCAGCCTACCCAGATATTCTCTAACGGAAAATCCACTCCAACACTTCCTCTCATATACAGTCGGCTCATTTTTCACTCCGTCATTCAACATGTGTTCTGCTCATGTGGAAAATCGGCACCCAAACCAACATCAATTTTGCGGGTTTGCTAATTGGGCATCCAGCTGGTTGAAATCCGCTCCGGCGCCCAAAATGGTAACCTAGAAGTTATCTTCACGTTGGTCTAAGCCCACTCTAGCGCCCAAAAAGGAACTCTGGATGATTTTCACTCCGACACCCAAAAAGCATTCCGGTTGATTTTCACTTCGCGCGTAAAAGCCAGATCCACTTTGGCCAGCTTGGGCCACTCTAGCGCTCAAATTACTCTGGCGCTCCACTTCTCTCTCTGCCGGTCAAATTAACTCCGACACTTTCCCTCCTAATTAACCAGCCCAAAACCACTCCATCCAAAAGCGTTGCACCCCGCTCAAATTCCACTATGTATTTCTGTCTCTCACTTAGTGGGCCAGTCCACTTTGGATTTTTGTGTCACATTCAACCGGATCAGATTCCATTACGGCGCCATCAAGACACTTTGATAGATTACCACTCCGGTGCCAAAACTACTCCGGCTCTACACTTCCTCTCTCACACAACCGGTCTAGGTTCACTCTAGTGCGCTAGATACAAATCGCCGGTACCCACATCTAGTCAACTTGAGAACACTCCGGCCAGATTAAGTCACTCTTGCATTTAACATGTATTTTGCCGGTTTGGATGATCAAACATCCAAACGAGTGCCAGAAACATCCACGGTTGGCATCCTGATTTGACTAATTAGAAATCCAAACCGGCATCAGGATCGAGACTGAAATCCAGTTCGATGTTCATTCCAAAATTCGATAAAACACACCATTTCGGTATTTAACCGGTTTGAAGTTCATTCCGGAATTTGATTCAGCACTCCATTTCACTGATTTGATCCAGTCCGGCATGCAGCATCTATTTTGTCGGTTTGGATAATCAGGCATCCAGTCAGTTGAAATCCACTTCGGCGCTCAAAAAAGGCATTCTGGTGATTATTTTCATGCCGGTCTAAGCTCACTCCGCGCCCAAAAAGGCACTTTGGATGATTTTCACTCCGGCGCCCAAAAAGCACTCCGACTGATTTTCACTTCGGAGTGTAAAAGCGAGTCCACTCCGGCCAACTTTGGCCACTCTAGCACTCAAATTACTCTAGCTCTCCACTTCTCTCTCTGCCGGTCAAATTGACTTCGGCACTTCTCCTCTCAATCAACCGGTCCAAAACTACTCTGGCTAGTAGCACTCCTACACCCCACACAAAATCACTCTGGCTCTAAGGGTGCTCATCCACTCCGTTTGGAGGCGATCAAGCACTCCGCTTGAAATTTTGGACTCTGTCTGAGATTTGCACTCCGGCAGCAACGCACCATTCTCAGCCGGTCAAAGTTCACTTCGGTGGCAATGCGTTATCTCAACCAATGAAAGTTCACTCCAATATCACTTTAGACAGTTAATGTTCACTCAGGTGGCTTGTCCACTCCGGAAGGCTGCCAACCCTGGACTTCAATCAACTCCAGACTTTAGTTAACTCCGGATTTTTCCTAGCAGCACGAAGCACTCTGAAAATCTCTCGTAAATTGCCGGTCAACATTTCCCCTCACAATTTGCCGATCGACATTTCCTCTCACAGCAAACCACACCATGAGCAGCCCACTCCAGCATCACTTTTTCCATTTTGCTAATCAAGCATTCAGCCAGTTGAGATCCACTCCGGCCAAAAAGGCATTCCGTCAATTATTTTTACTCTAGTCATAGCCCAATCTGGTGCGCAAAAGGCACTCCTGCTGATTTTCACTCCGGTGCACAAGAGTCACTTCAGCCGAATAGTTGTCCAGTGCCAGAAACACCCATTTTGGCATCCAGCCGAGTTAACAATCAAGCATCTAGCTCGGTGCGGAAACAACTAGCTGATCGTAGTTCTTTGTTTCCCAATAAGCCGATTAGATTCACTCCAGCATTTTGTCTCTCATCAAGCTGGTTTAGATTCACTTCCGCATTTTGTTTCTCATCAAGCCGGTTTAGATTCACTTTGGCATTTTGTCTCTCATCAAGTCGGTTTAGATCCACTCTGGTATATTACTTTTTTTAACTAGTCGGTTTGATAGCATTCAATCCGGCTCTTAGAAGCGGAGCATCCAGCCCGTGAAAGTCATCCCGTTGATTTTCACTCCGCTAGCAAAAATCGCTCTGGAAGTTTGGTCACCGTAGAAGTTTGATCACTTCAGAAGATAGTCACTCCGAAAGTTTGAGTACTCCGAAAGTTTTGAAACTTCGGAATATGACCACTCCGGAAGTTTATTCATTCCAAAATTCTCATCGTGTGAAGTTTCAACCCACCCCGGAGGTTTTTCACTCTGAAGATCATCTCAATCCGGAAGATTACTCAATTTGAATTCTCAGTCCACTCTGGAGGTGTTTTCACTCTGGAATTTCATCTCATGACAGATTTCACCACTCCCGGAGGTTTCATTCACTTCGGATTTGCCGCACACCAAATTCCACTCCAAAAGATAATCCACACCGAATTTTTAGTTCGGATTTTGTTCATTCATGAATTTCCACTCCGAAAATTTAATTCCAAGAGTTTTACTCCGGAATTCTCTTGAGGTCATATCGCACACAATACATCCTACAGTGAGTAACCGAACCCAACACAACGGCCTTTGTTGACAGTCTTCTAGCGGTTTCAACTGCTTCGACTTGTACCGGTCTCAAGATATTACACTGGGGTTTCACTCTTCAACTCCCACGTAATTGAGGTCGTCCAGCATTCACAGAAAAAGGATGTGGATTGATAATCTCATAGCCCAAATGGCCAAGGGTGATAAGGCCTGACAGTAGCCAGAAAATTGATTCAGTCGTTAAGTACTTATGAAAGCCAAGAGCAATATAGACCACACTTCTCCAATGGCATAGCATACCATCTACTTTGAACATCAAGCAGCCCAAAAGAGTTCCAAATTTTAAACCTCGATTACATCACCGAGCGGCCCAAAAGTGGTTGAAATTTTAAACCCCGGTTACATCACTGAGCAGCCCAAAAAAGGCTAAAATTTTAAACCTTAGTTATATCATCGAGTGGCCCAAAAGAGGTCAAATTTTAAAATTTGGTTATATCACCGAGCGGCCCAATAGTGGTCAAAATTTTAAGCCTCGGTTATATCACCGAGCAGCCCAAAAGATGTCAAAATTTTAAATTCGGTTACATCACCGAACGCCCCAAAAGAGGTCAGATTTTAAAACTTGGTTGCATCACCGAATGACCCCAAAGGAGGTTAGATTTTAAAAATCAAATTTCTTAAGGATGGTAAATTGGCAAAGCCAGACCTATTAGTATCATCAGAAACATGTTGGGAGTTAAAAAATTTTAAATCACTCGACATGGGAGACTAGTGATGGGTATAGTATACCCAACCCAGAAAACCGCTCAGCCACTTCGTTCAATCCACCGGTGGTTATCTTTGGCGGTTGACTATGGATAAGAATGATTATCCTCCAACTATATAAAAACCTTCATCCTAACAAGAAAAGGGGCTCCCGGAAAGGAAAAGAAAAAGGGGAGAGAAATGGAAGAGAGGCTAAAAGGCGAGAAAAAGGGAGGAAAGACTAACCACCATCCATCCCAGGAGGCCACCCAATGAAAGGACCCAAAAGAGAGATATTAAATGGAAGGCTTGAGAGGAGAATCCAAAAGAAGACTCATTCCTAGAGCCATGTGCTCTGTCCAAAAGGCCACATCTAAGGAGACTTGTCCTCCATCCCTGGAGGCTAGAAGAACATCTTAAAGCTCTCCCACTAGGAGATATTCCAATCAAGTAACCTGCTATCCTTCTAAAACACTCCTATAATATTTAGACAGACAATCTGCATCTAAGCCGCTTCTCTACGAGTGCATATTTAAGCCATCTATCATTAGGATGCATGTTCAATCCATTGATACAAATATCTAAATATCTTCTTTACATCTTTCTATTCTTTTGAAAAGTCATCTGACTTTAGCGTCGGAGAATTTACTGTGGAAGCAATTCCCACCATTCTCTAACCTCTCGTTTTTAGTTGTATTGCATAAGGTTCAGGTTTAAGGTTATGGAGGCCGGATCCATATCAGATCGACTAACACGAAGATCCGATTTGTGGCCCCCAATCCATAGGACAACCTAAATTCTTTGTACGCAATATTCAAAAGTTTGGTCACTGCAGAAGTTTGACCACTTCGAAGATAGTCACTCCAAAAGTTTTGGAACTCCAAAATATGACCACTCCGGAAGTTTATTCATTCCAGAATTCTCATCGTGTGAAGTTTCAATCCACCCCGAAGTTTTTCACTCTAGAGATCATCTCAATCCAAAAGATTACTCAGTTTGGATTCTCAATCCACTATAGAGGTGTTTTCACTCTGGAATTTCATCTCACTACAGATTTCAGCCACTCCGGAGGTTTCATTCACTCCGGATTTTCCGCACACCAAATTCCACTCCAAAAGATAATCCACACCGAATTTTTACTTCGGATTTTGTTCATTCATGAATTTCCACTCCGAAAATTCAACTCCAAGAGTTTTACTTCGGAATTCTCTTGAGGTTATATCGCGCGCAATACATCATACATTGAGTAACTGAACCCAACACAACGGCCTTTGTTGACAGTCTTCTAGCGGTTTCAACTGTTTCGACTTGTACCGGTCTCAAGATATTACGCTGGGGTTTCACTCTTCAACTCCCACGTAATTGAGGTCGTCCAGCATTCACAGAAAAAGGATGTGGATTGATAATCTCATAGCCCAAGCGGGCAAGGGTGATAAGGCCTGACAGTAGTTAGAAAATTGATTCAGTCTTTAAGTACTTACAAAAGCCAAGAGCAATATGGACCACACTTCTGCAAGAGCATGGCACACCATCGACTTTGAACATTAAGCAGCCCAAAAGAGTTCCAAATTTTAAACCTCGATTACATCACCGAACAGCCCAAAAGTAGTCGAAATTTTAAACCTCGGTTATATCACCGAGCAGCCCAAAAGAGACCAAAATTTTAAACCTCGGTTATATCACCAAGCGGCCCAAAAGAGGTCAAATTTTAAAATTCAGTTATATCACCGAGCGGTCCAAGAGTGGTCAAAATTTTAAACCTTGGTTACATCATTGGGTGACCCTAAAAGAGGTTAGATTTTAAAAATCGAATTTCTCAAGGATGGTAAATTGATAAAGCCAGACCTATTGGCATCATCAGAAACATGTCGGGAGTTAAAAATTTTAAACCACTTGACATGGGGGGCTAGTGATAGGTAAAGTATACCCAACCCAAAAAACCGCTTAACTACTTTGTCTAATCCACTAGCGGTTATCTTTGGCGGTTGACTATGGATAAAAATGATCATCCTCCAATTTTATAAAAACCCTCATCCCAACAGAGAAAATGGGCTCCCAAAAGAAAAAAGAAAAAGGGGAGAAAAATGAAAGAGAGGCTAAAAGGTGAAAAAAAGGGAGGAAAGACTAACTACCGTCAATCCTAGGAGGCCACCCAATGAAAGGACCTAAAAGAGAGATCTCAAAAGGGAGACTGGAGAGGAGAATCTAAAAGAAGACTCATTCCTGGAGCCATGTGCTCTGTCCAAAAGGCTACACCTAAGGAGGCTAATCCTCCATCCTCGAAGGCCAGAAGAACATCTCAAGGCTCTCACTCCAAGAGATATTCCAATCAAGTGATCGGCTATCCCTCCAAAGCACTTCTATAATATTTAGACAAATAATATGCATCTAAGCCGCCCCTTTGCGGGTGCATATTTAAGCTATCCATCATTAGGACGCATGCTCAATCCATTGATATAAACATCTAAATATCCTCATTATATCTTTCTTTTCTTTTGAAAAGTCATCTAATTTGAGTATCAGAGGATTTACGGTGGGAGCAATCCCTGCCGTCCTCTAACCTCTCGTTTTTAGTTGCATTGCGCAGGTTTAGGTTCGAGACTATAGAGACCGGATCCGCATTAGATAGACTAACACGAAGATCCAATTTGTGGCCCCTAACCCGCAGGATAACCTGAATTCTTGGTGCGTAACAAGTTTTGATTTTCGCCAATGTTTGGTACATTTTTCTATGGTGAATTTTTAGAGTGTATTTCGTTTGATTACTATTATTTCTCATTGTATTTCCTCTTATGAGTTGATAGGTATATCAAGGGATTGTAATCAATTATTCTTCACTCAAAATTATAGTGAAGGATTTTAAATGGGATTATTTATAACTAACATTATAATTATAGTGGATTTGTTTGAAATTTATTCCATAATTTTTTCTTAGTTAGAAAAATTATTTACTTTAAAAACGTTGTGTATTATTATATTTTTTATACTCATAATTTTAATGTTTGATATTTGATGAGATGCTTAGACTTTTGTTCCGCTATATTGGATTATATGTGTTTGAGTCAAACCCTAACAAATGATATCAGAGATACTATTTGATAGTATCAATGTTTAGAAACTTACCATTCAATGTTGAGTAATTTAATGAGTAAAATACTTTTATCTTTGACAAAAAAAGATGATAAATATTTTAACCCATAAGGAAACAGTAAAAGTATTTCAAAATAAGGAAGATAAATTAGAGAATATGAAGGATAAAGAGTGACAAAGATGATAGATTTTGCAAATTGTACAATCACGTTGTATCTCGTGGATAATATTTTTCAAGAAGTTATTGGTTTATCGGATCTATCGAAAATGCAAATGAAACTTAAAAGTTGATATAAATTCAAATCATTGACAATGAGGTTGTATGTAAAGAAGTTTTATAAGCTTTTGTTTGTCGAAAGAGAAAATTTTGAGAAGTAATTGGATAAGTTTAATCGAATTTTAACGCAGATATCGACACTTGATGAAAAATCAATGAGGAAGATAAGGCGGAAGGGAAGAGTTGAGGTTTCAGGAGAGTTAAAACTCTTAGTATCCATTAACAGTCAGATATATGGGAGATTGAGGGATCGAGGTGATAAATTGAAGAGGAATAATGGCTGGTCCAATTTTTTAAGACATTAAGTGCTTCTATTGTGGTACGAAGAACCATATGAAGTGGGATTATTTCAATATGAAGAAGGAGAATGAGAAAGAAGGCCAATGTTAAGAGAGGAGGGATCATGACGAAAATGATCGAGCCTCTATTACTTCATGTGGAGACCTTCTAGTTATCAACATAGGGAAGATACGAAACTTTTCGAGCTAGAAGAAGAATTAGGTGATGGATAGCGATTCCTCATACAGTGTGACATTAAAAAAGTTTCTTTTTATCGCATATATGTCTGATAACTTTAAGATATTGAAAATAGGTAACGATTGTTTTTCAAGAGTTGTTGGCATCAGGAATATTAACTTGCGGATAAGTAATGGGATGAAATTCGTGTTGAAGGGTGCGTGACATTTCCTAAAATTGTGGTTAAATGTGATTTCAATCGAGAATTTTGATGAAGAAGGCTTTTGCACAATGTTCAAAAAAGGCTAATGGAAACTTACCAAATGTACCTCGGTTGTGGTATTAGGAAGTAAGTAATCAAGCCAATACCTGATAAAGACTTCGGTTGTCACGGATAATGATAAGATGACTAATGGAGACATTGATTAAGGTGGTGGGAAAAGGAGGGCGAAAAAGGTGTAAGGGGAGTGATTCTACTACTACAAAGGAGAAACCGACGAAAGTAGAAATACTTCAGGTTTCATAGAGCGGAAAATGGTATAATTCAACCTTGTAGAGCCCAATATCGGCATATTGTTGAAAGTGAAGGGTTCCTCACAAAGTCGTGAGGAAAAATTTGTTGAGTTTTGATCACTTTTTTGTGAATATCATAACAAATGAAGGGCCATCCAAACGTCAAAAGATATTAAAAAATCGTGCGATATTTATATGAGGGTCAATTAAAGGTTAACAGAGTGGCACATAATAGGTATTTGATTTACGTATATGCGCCCGATTTAGAATTAGGGGTTGCTTGAGGCACACCCGAGGAATTTGTCGTACATGGATTTCAATAGTCGAGCATGCAATGGGCGCTCATGTGCTAATTTTAATGGGCACACGCTTGACGCGCACTTGATCAATGCTCGAGAGTTGTGCCTGGTATAAAATCAGGCTTAACGTAATTGTAGGGTAATTCAAAATTATTTTTCATACAAGGAGTACCACATAGAGAGAGAAGAGAAAAAAAAGAGAAAAGAAAGATGTTTGGCACGCAGTTGAAATCTAATTTCAGTTTTGTTTTTTGCCAATATTAATACGTTATTCTAGAATGGATTTCTATTACTAATTTGTCCATAAATAGGTAGAAGCATTGTCACCAATAGGGAGATGGCAAAGGATCTTATATAACTTCTAATTGCCAAAATTTTTCTTAAGTTTAAAAGAACGTTGTGAAAATTTTAGTAGTTTAAATATATGTCCCCTAAGTCTTTAGAATGGAACTATTCAACCTAGATAGAGCTTTTATTAGAGAAGCTGAACCTTCAAAATTATCAACCAATAATAATTTTATTCTAAGTAAGTAAATTTCTAAATTTTAAATTATTTACTTTCTTAAATTTATATATTTTATGGCATGCTACCTTAGTTGTGGATTTATTTTCAACACTTTTATGCTAAATAAATTTCTCATAAGGCCCTCAATCCAGAAGTGATAAGAGGAATGTCCAAAATATCATATCTGAAATAATTTTATCTGAAATTAATGATATCGTCAATAAAATTAATAAAATATTAATCTAAAGTAGAAATTAACAATTCCTTCTTAGAATATTTGGAGAGAATTACAAAGCCAAAAAAATATTGAGGCATTTTTTGAGGATGGATCCAAAACAGAGATTTGTGGCAAAAACCAAAAGCAAGTCATTAACAAATGCCAACGTAGTCAACTTAAAATTTCTCACATGTTTAATGAAACTTAAAATTTTCACCCTCACGTTTTAATAGAAAATAATGCAATAACCAGAACTTTCATCACGTAAAGACAGAGGAAGAGAGACGATAATAAGGAGTAGACTATTCATTTTTTAACTTCATTGCATTAAACTCAACAATGTTTAAAATTTGATCGTGCTGATAAATTTTTCGAAACATAATCGTCGACGAAATAGTTGCGGAACGGAGGGTTCATTGATATTTCGTTGTCGAACAAGTGTAATCCGGGACAACAAATTGAGAAAAGGGTAGTGCTCAGCAATGGCCGACGATTTTCCGCCTTCCATAAGGTTGATGAATTTTGTTTCGCAGGAACAGGTCAATCCCTATCCATAGGTTTTTTATATGTCTATCTCTAGAATCTACATACTGCTTGTGTGTGTCGTTTCTCTCTCTCAGTGATTTCTGATGAGATGGATGGCAGTTGGACGAAGCAAAGAGGACAAGGGGTGAAAGAGTCGATGACGGAACTGCGCAGAGGGATCGCCCTCTTTACGAGGTTATACTTCTATCCAAACTTACTGCATCTTTATCTAGTTGGCTGCAACTGAAATGCATTATAACGAAAAAAATATGCAATCGAAAGTAAAAAAAAAAAAAAAAAAAAAAGGTTTTCTTCTTATGATCTGTGTATATTGAATCATATTTTTACGACATTTTATATGATCATGTTGATTTTTCCTCTGTGCCACACCAAGTATGCCCTCGTGTTAATATCTTGCATATTTATCTAAATATGGCTTGTGAAGTTGCATTTAAAGAAGCAGATGATCACTTTATCTAATCTCATATACCATGTGTAAAGACCTGAAATAGGCGCTTTCCCAGTGAAATTAAATTATCCCGTAAATGGGATATGTGTTCATTCCTGTACATTTGAAGTTCTGAGCCATTAGTCAACTAGCCAAATCATTGCATGTTGTTGGATGCTGTAACTCCTGTTTTGTGATGAGTAAACCTTATGATATTACCAAAAAAAAAACTTTGAATAGGCCAAATTGAGCGTTGAACTCATGCCAAATTTAGATATATGGTTTTTTTATTTACTTTGAAACCAGATCATCCGGTTATTTAACTCTTAGGAATTTTCAAATAACTTATTAATATACTATTGCTTAGTGCAAGCACATAGAAAATTACACCAAACCAAACCAACCATTTTTGCAATAAGAGGGGACATGGATTCTTGACTACAATTCAGCCTTTTGTAAGCCATGTCATCTACAAAGTCCAAATGCAAAAGATCATATAGCTTCCGTAAAACTCTTATTTGGTCTTCTATATGAGCCTTTTTCTAGCACTTCCACATGGGAATCGGGCGGTCTTTGTTATATGTGATCTAATTGCTTCATACCATTAAACAAAATCACTTTTTCCTTTCTTATCACCTATTTTAATTCAATAAAAATATCCTCATTGATTGCTACATCTTTTTGCATATAGATCCAAGCCTTTTGAAATAATTCCTCTTTTCCAAGATTTTAGCCCGTATCTTCACCTACCCACCATATATTTGTCTGTTGTTACTTTTTATTAAACTTCCAGTCAACATAATTAGCTTCCAAAATTTCTCTCAAAACTTCCAGCTAGCTATAAAATTCTTTTATCTCACTAGCCAAAACTATTATTTCTACAAAAAAATATGCACCAATGTACATCATATTGAATGAGCCTTGTTGATTCATCCATAAACTAGGTGTAGTTTCAAGCTTATGCTGAACCATGGTGTAATCCAATTGTAATTGGAAAAACCTCAGACTCCTTTCTGTGTATTCTTACACAAGCCACTATTTCCGTTTGTATCATTTATAACTTTGGTGTATGCAATACAGATTTCTGTTTTCCAAAAAAACTCCATAATACTTTTCTTAGAATTGTATTGAATAATTTCTTTAAATTGATTAATACCATATGTATTGTACCATATGTTTTCCCTAACTTCATCGTATAGTTCATTACTGCAATACTTGTGTTTATGGCATATCTCTGCACATCACTTTTTCATTTATATGGCTACTAATTTGCTCTTTCTTCACTCGTCCATCATGTTCTTGCTAATTAAATTTTTTTAAACAATCTAGTCACCATTAGATTTCTTCTCCCCATACATTTCCAGGCTTCTATTAGGAAACTGTTTTGTCCAACTAGCTTGCCTAATTTTATTGTCTTTAATGATTCTTTAACTTCTTCTCTTTTGGTATGTTGATAATAAGAGCATTTTAAATTTAACTCAGAGTCTCTAATCTCCCCAAGCACTATGGCATTCTCTCCACCTCCATTTAAAAGGTTATGGAAACAGCTCCTCTATCTATCTTTGGTATCTGTAGCAAGTATTTTACATCACCATCCTTGGTTCACTTCACTAATTTGAAGTCTTTTATTCTACTATCTCTTGGCTTTGATAGTCTGAAAACATCTTTTTCTCCCTCCTACATGTTAGTTGGTTGTACAAGTCCTTGTACTTTTTTAGATTTCGCATCAGTCACTGCATCCTTTGCCTTTTCTAGAACTTTTAGACCTTCATAAATTGTCATCTTTTCTACATTTGTATGTCTTATAATGATATCTCTTAGTTTTGACCTTATTTTGGACCTTTTAGCACCACTATGAAGTTTTTTTTTTTGGTATGATACTCCTTTTGACTCACTTAAAATTTTTTTGGCTGCTGTTCATATGGAATAACCATTGAATAGCATCTCTCATCCCGCTGCATGATCCTTAGTATGATTTCATTCATAATTTATTTTCTCATAACCACAATCCTATGCATGCTTATATATCCATTTGCATCTTGTCAAATATGGCTATTTAGATTTTCCATCCATAAAAGTCAACTCCCTCTGCTGAATTTATTGGATCAACATATCCAATTTCTCCTTGAATTTCACATTCAATTGTTACCCAACCCCATTTGGGGTGCATCTACACTAATGATGTTTAGGGTTTGTTACCTCATTGCATCTTGTTGAGCATGATATTTTGCCCATTATTCTTGATACTCATTGCATTTTCTTTTTTACTTTTTATCCGCAATTATGTAAACTCCATTCCTAACTCAATCCATCCCCGAGTAACATAATTTGTCACTGGTCTTCTGTATATGATTAGCTTTTCCTATCACCCACTTTGTTTCTTGTGGGAACTTGATATTGATCCTTCTTCAAATTGTGATATCTACCTTCTCTGTATGCTTACTTGCCGAAGTATCAATATTTGAAGTTCCCTGTTGATCTTGCTATATGGGATTAACCTTTTTAACCACACTTGTCCATGATGCTGTAGCCTTTGCTGATTTGGCATTTCATCCTAACAATGATATGATGACTTTAGCCCATTAACATTGTATTCAAGCAATACAATGCATTGTAAGTGGGGTTTACCTGATGATAATACATATGTTTTTCAAATACATTTCAAAGAGCCGACAAGTATTGTGCTGGTGTCTGTAATCTAATGGACAACACTCATCTGTTATGGCTAGGTAGGTAAAAAGATTTTCTTCATTCTCTCTAAAGTAGTCATTTGTAGCATGTGAATCAATGAGAAATACTCAACTGATCAATATCGGTATTTTGATGCTAAAATTAATGTAACTAATGGAGTAGAGGCAAGTGCCACAGTCTCACTTTAATGCAGCTAAAACCGAACTTATGGCATTGAGATTTCACCAAGTGAAGGCCAGTCATTCTCAACTCGATGATCTATAGTCTCATTAGCAATTCAAACTTTTCTTTGTGAGTCTCATATGTTTCCTATACTTCAAGGCTCCTGTACTTCTCAGTTAAGCAACTAGTAGCTTATTAATTGCTTCTTAGTGTTTTGCTCACCATCGGGCCGGCACTTGCCCTACCGATAGATCCTCATGCCTCGGTGCTTGTAGACATAGGTTATTATATAGCACCTCATCACATGAGCAATCATGCTTCAATACATCAATAGGAACTCACTAGTCCATGAGTGTAGGCCACTTGTTTCACAAACCCGGATCAAAGTAGGCCTAATTAATAAAATTGACAAAATAAAAATTCCATAATAATAATACCACAATGATCAACTAATCCCAAATCCGGGCGTGACAAAACAAAGAAACCACAGGACCTAATATAATAATTATAACCCGCATAGGATCTCATTGAACAACCATTCGGATAATATAACAATTGACCTATTCCATAAATATTGTAAGGGGAGGTGACAAACCATAACATAACCGCAATGCCCAAAATACACAACCCAACTAGTCTCAATACATAAACAAGGGCCCACACTCAGCCATATCAAATATCCAAAATGTATTTGATACATATCTAGTCCAAAAATAAAACTAAACTCACTAAAATAATTGAATGGCGATCAAATCTTGTCCGAGCTTCTGCACAATATCCAAGCCCATTATTTTGAAGGGATAAGAACCAAAACGTGAGCCTAAAACTCAGCAAATATCAATATTATATATAATAAACAATAATATTTAAAATCATAGGGACGGTCTATAAACACATTCAAAATGGATAAAAGACTCAAATTTGAAAGTTCAATAATGAAAGTCATAACGTAGTCACGTATTCAAATCATAAGTCAAATTGAAACGTAGTCTCATTGGGACGTGCTCATAATAAATCGTGATCCAAAGGCAAACACATAATCTGAATCATATCATATCTATACGAAAGGTATGCTGAATGAAACAAAGCCTGGATCCAAATCATATATGTATAAACAAAAGCCGAAATGGAATCATATAAATCGAAACATGTTTCGGGATAAATCACATATTCAAATGTACGAGACTAACCAAATTCTATCCGTGGGCAAACCTATAAATCTCAAATTGAAGTTCGAATATAAATCTAAGTAGAAATATAAAGTATGCATGAAATTGGAGAATCAAAGACCACAAGACCAACTTGGGAAATGATTACATATACTTCATATAATCTTAAGCCATATCAACCACTATTTAGACCCATGGGCAGGGCTATTTATGTATTCTGCTTCCTGTAGATAAGGAATTTGCTCACTATATTTTGCCATCCGTAGTTTTAGGTGCAATCATCAAATTTAGTACATATATTAGGATATCCGAATATATTAGTTTTCCGTTCAATTCACTTACGATGATTCTCATTAAAACACAAGTGGGGTGGGTCATCTACGAATGAAACCTTTTTCTGCCGGTGAAAAAGGGAGTCACAAATTTTCCCATCGAAAACACAATTTCTCAATTGTGAGAGGCGTCATAAATCACATATCGAATCAAATTACAAAGGCAATGACCTCAATCCCTAGGTAGCAACCTCAATCCCTAGGCAGTGATGTATGAGTATTAATGCATGGCACATGCAAGTTTTCATGACTTTTTCCATACAAACGTACTGATATTTAAACATACGGTCTCAAATATTTACCTTTTTTTTATAAATAATAAAATCCAAAAATACTTATAAATCTAGAATAAAACCCCCAAACAATCAGTAAAAATATATGCATGCACAAGAGGAAACAAATAGGCTTAAATAAAAAGAGTATGCATGAATATTAAACCACCGAAACATAAGAAAAACATATCAGACACTGAAACAGACGAAGGATAAGGCTTATAGATACTTACCTCAGCCTTATTCCTAGTAGATCTGATAAAATGATGCTCTAATCTACCTCTTCTCTTCTTTTTCTCTCCTCTTCCTTCTCCTCTTTCCTCTCTTCATTTCTCCCGCATGAATGCTTGCACAGAGTGCTGCCCTCCCTTTTATACACGGATCGGTGCTTGAGCACCAACTCAGGTGTGCCCCGAGCGCTAAGCCCACTGGAATTGACACTCGAGCAAGGCCTCGGGCAGGTCTGGGGTGCCACCACTCTGGAACTGGCGCTCAGGCGCTACTTGGGTGCGCTTCAGGTGGCAGCCGGCTATTCCAAATACCCTTCAAAATTCCATCAAATACAATTAATTCTAGTACATCCAATTAACCCAAATAACAAATAAATCTAAAATAAATTAAATGGGGATCTGGATATTACAACTTGTGTCCGTGACACATTGTCTCCACCACTCAGATTCTCAAGGCCTATGTTCAATAGTGGTCCCAATACTCGTGAAGGCAACTTGATTTGTAAAACATATTAGTCACCCGAGCATTATAGTTGAGACCAGCATTCATGTCTTGACAAGTAGCAAACTAACTAACCATGACCTTAATCTCACATAACACTGTTTTCTCATTTTGTGTTTATGGCGCTGCAAGTTTCTAGTGGGCTCAAGGCTCCTAGCTTGCCTCTCGCCTGAGAAGGCCATCAAATGGTGTCTTTCTGCATTTGGATAATTTAGAAGCAGTAAACAGGTCCTTATTTGGAAAGAATTATAAGCATGCATGAGACAAAGTGACTTGCTATTAGGAGAATATAGGCTCTTTTAGGTGAAATGTGATGAAAATGAGGCAAAGAGGGAAATTTTTTATATGGCTTAGTGATAAGTTTGTGAACATATGCTTTTTTGGTGAGTAGAGAACATATGCCTTTATGCATGACTTGGTACTTATCTGAAAAACATATGATGAGAATTCAAAAAAAAAAAAAAAGAAAAAAGAGTCTTAACACCTTGAGATGAAGTAGATCTTACTTTCGGTGATAGGTGAAAGGCAGTACTAGAGAACATTTTTGTTTTTTCTGTTTTGGGAGTAGGGATGGTGGGATAAAAATAAGAGACATTGATAAGGTGGGATATTATGGACACAGTTAAAATAAGTAAAATTTGATATATGAGAAATTTTCAGAAAAGAGGGGACACCTGATTTTCCTTTGAACCCTGAGTAGATATCTGAACTTTCTGTCTTTATTGATCAGGACCAAATGCTCTATAAAGGATGGTCCACTGCACCATACTCCATAATGGAGTGTCGGGGAGGTTAGAAGCATGTAATCTCATCATTGCATTGCAAAGGTGCTGTTTTAATGTCATGATGAAGCAATCTGATATTATCTGAAAAATCTCCCGCTAAGATGAAGTATCCTATGCTGTATTTAAATTTTGTCTTGGTTATTTTTTAAATTAAAATACTTTTCATTCTTGGTTATTCTGTGGGTCTTGAATAAAATGTTGTCTTGACTTAAATCTTTCCATTTGTATTAAGCAAGTTCCTTTTATTACAGATTTTGAAGGAGAATAAGGACAAGCGAGATGCAGAATTTAATGAACGGTTTAAGCATAGTAAGTGCTCATTTTTGGATGATAATCAATACAGAAAATGTGCCCTACTACTGCATCTTCAACTGAGATGTTTTCACCATCCTATGTATTCTCTCTTTGTAGAATTGACCGAAGCATCTTCTTGTTGTTTTTATATGGTTCAATTACCTGATCACGTAACCATGTGAGAGTATCCTTTTGTGATGGAGATATCTCAGAGATTTGGTTTATTAGTTTATTTTATTTACATAGTGAAAAGTGGAGTCCCATTAGGGAAGAAGAAATCTTTAAAAATGCTAAACCTTAATAAATCTTGGCATGAGTTGTCGGTGAAATAATATATCACAAATCCAAGATACTTCAAACTTGTTGGAGGTAATGCTAGCAGTTTGATGGCCCTGATAAGGTAATAATTTGAAGAAGATGGTGAACTATGCCTTGTTCTTTAACACCTTAGACTTTGCTTAATTTAAAAAAAGGGATATTCAACAATTAAGCAGAATTTAACCACTGGTGCTTGTGATGCTGCTGTTGATCATTGTTTCTAGCAGGTATGCTAATCATGCTTTTTCTCATCTGAAGGTGAGTTTTCTAATGGGGAGGAGTTGGCAATTAACAATGCAAAGAGGGATAGAACTAATTAAGATGATTCTGAAGGTATTTGTGATAGTGTTAGGCTATTATCTCTTTGAAAGCAAAGTGGAATTACTGATTTTAAGTCTTCAAGATGAGATTGAAAGTGGCTTGGTCTAGTTTTGGACATTGTTGTGGCCTTTGAATCTCTAGCTCTCTGCATATTGCTTCCCTGGATGCACCATCATCTAATGGTGTCATTTTGAGGGAGTTTAGGGAGATTGATGAGATCATTGTGTCCTGAAAAGAGTTCTGATTGGATAATTAAAGCTGAAGGATATTTTGTCAGAGCATTTCTAAAGGAGAATGGCATGGCCCAATTGCTCCACCAAATGAAGGATTTCATCATGTTTTTGATATTTCCTTTGGTCAGGCCAATAGGGTTCTAAGCTTGGTTAATAGATTTTGTGTGGTGACCTGGACTAGGTTCATGACCGTGGACCTAGACCATCACATTGTCTCTAGAATCTCATCCTCACAATATAAAACTGAACATAAACATTAAAAACCAGCAAAATTAACCCCTCGCAGCATCAAGGCTAAACCAATATCCAAATTACATCATCGTCATGATGTGGATGCAGCTCTTGAAATCTCACAATAATCAATTTACGGAAACATGAATAAACTCCAATTCTAATATAAGACATTTAGGATTTTTGATTCTTAACATTTCAGTAACTCAGCTAAATCGATCTTTCGCTAGCTCTGTGTTGATTTGGAGTCAGGAAAACATAAGGAATGGGCCAAATGCTTAGCAAGTAATAATATCCAATAAAAATGATAACCATGTCAATAATAATCATGGGTTAGTTAATAACAATAGTTATAAAAGCAAGAATGGAAATAACAATGCCCAAACAATAACATTACCCAAGAACTCTGCCACTCATTCGCAACATGACTCAAATACGATCTCCCAAATCATTAACAAATGGATTCCATCTTTAATTTGAAATTAGGGATTAACCAAGCTGAATTCTTTTTCCAGCCTCCAAGTCTGCCTCCTCACTTAATAATAACCAACTAAACAACTAACATCATTTTAGGGTTTACATATATCAAAGTGTTGGCTAGGTTTTAGGAGTGGCTAGGGTTAAGCTTAAAATTTTCTTGTGAATTTAAATTTCTAAAACTGAATTTCCCCTCCCTTAATCAGCTGATTAACCCTCCTAAATTTAGCTAACTAAGTTGACAATTTAAACATGGGGCAGTGGCTAGGGCTTTTTCCACAAAGGAAGGCGCCTAGGGTTACTCGAACTACGGTTTTCCTAGGGAAAGTTAAGGTTTGAAAATTTTCCATTTTCTCTCTCTGAATGAATTTGCTTAATTTACAAATATGCATCACACAAATTGAATAATTAACAACATAATTATTTCTAACTAATTTTTTTCAATCACAGTTTACTAATAAGTAAGTCCATCTTCTCAAAACCGTTAAGTCCAAGCCCACCAAAATATTAGTTCTGGCCCAAATATGATTTATGAGCTTTGAAAAATATCATCTACATATTAACTATTTCATTTAATGATCAATTTGTGATCATGCATCCAATTGACCTAAGTAATCATGGATTGAAGTAGTTCAATGCTCAAAGGAGCAATGACAAAGTTGCCATGACTGGGAAGGACATTGAACTGGTCTACTGAGGCTTCAATGGAATATTCTTTAAAATACAGATTGACAAACTTTGATTTTGGGTCAATTTTTTTGGCCCTGGCAATATTTTAGGATTGATTTTTATTTTGTTTCACCGCATTTTGTTATGTTTTCCTTTCTTTTGTGATATTTTGTTGTTGGACTGGCACTCTCTCGTAATGTTTGAAGTTTTACCTTAATGTATGTGGGTGCACCCCCTTCTCGACTGAATTGATGTAGTTTCTTACTAGTAGAGGAAAGCATTGATACATATTCCACTGCAGGACCACCAAAAGCTTTGGATGAAGAAGAGACGGAATTCCTTGATAAATTGGAGATGGTGAGATTAACTTTTGGGTTTATTCCTGGTTACACATCTTTATAGATACCTGGTGATCACTAAATTTCCCTATTGGTCAAAGCTGAACCTTGTCTTTGTTTTAGTTGAAATACTTGTCTATTATTTTTATGGATGATAAAAGGATGATTGTTATCAAGGAGAGAAGCAACAACATGAATCTGACCTGATTCATAGGGCTGCTGTTGAGCCTCTCCGATGACACCTGTCGATCGTGCCTCAACGACACAAACAAGTCAGTGTTGCGTCATTGGTATGGAGATGGAATGCCAAATAACTTTTACCATTTAGACAATTTCTGATCTACGCCTGGATTAGGAGATTCTTGTTAGTAGAAAATAGTCCTAGCGTGATTAACTCTCGGTAAAATAGCAGCTACACCCCCCTGTCACGTTTCAGTTGGTTAAAATCCTTGAATATCAGTTTCAGTTCCTTAAAGGGCTAAATATCTGGATCCATAGCCCATTGAATACCTAGTTCCCCTCGCTGGCTGTCTTTTTGTGGAAACCTTTAAAAACAATCATCGTTTTTTGATGGTTTTTCCACTTCTCATAGTGGCTTTTTCCACCCCTCTGAATTTCTGCTGTCAAATGGCCGCTTGTTTGGAAATAATTTGCTGGGTTCTACCTGTCTAAGACATATAGACACTCTGCTGGAAGAGATTGTCCAATTTTGACTTTTCACCTTGACCTTTATTATTTAAAAAAGCAAATCAAAGCGATAGAACTAAACATGCAAAAGTTTTTGGAATTATTTTTTTTTATGTTCCAATCAACATAATCTTTTAAAGGACTAGGGTTAGAGATAAAATTTATTGATCTTTAAAGCCAAAAAGAGGACAAGGATTTTAGACATAAGGAGTGGCTTTTATGAAACATGTTCACTTACCTATGCGTTTTGGGTGAAGATGAGACAGGATTCTTCAGGAAAGTGGACATGGTGAGTGCTTTGATGCTAGGGAATCGTGGACTTATGTCATCATTCAACCAATAGCCATTTGTCTGCATTAACATAAAAATGTTCTCTATTACTTTTTGATGGGTCCAACTATACTATGGGCCAACCCTAGTCCAAGCTAGATCCATCTATGGAGCAAAGCCCCATGAGGATGGGAGTCTAAAAGACCCAAACGGTAGGCCTAGACATGACAATGCACAGTAGGTTGCTAGAGATGCAGACCAGCTAGGCCCAACAGGCAGCTCTTGTAGCGCGACTAATCACGATGGAGGAGCCCTCCAGCCGACACAGACACTTACCATTGGTGGCCATAGTCAATGGTTAGAAAAGACGCTGCTACTGCCAGGCTGCTGCCGCCACTAGCGTGGCTCAACGAATCACCTGCCGGACGGACAGGACAATGTTAGCAAGGACCATACGCGGTCACACCATCACCGTGAGGCGACAATTGACACGTTGGCCACTACTATAACCAAGACTGGCCCACGAATCTTGCCCAGGCACCTGTTACTAGCTTTGGTGCCAACGCCATCTCTACGAAATATTACAAATGCCCTGTGACATCACAGGTGAAGAAAAACCATGAATCAGCATACAAAAGCTAAGAAAAAACTAAACTATCTTTCGATCACACAACTCTTTCTCCTTCTTTAGTTTTTAAAGTCGCTTCCCGTTGAGTGCACCACCAAAGCCTAGTCCTCCGTCAGCTTTAAAAGCCGCTCCTTGTTGAGTGCTCCACCGAGCCTTGGCCCTCCGTCAACTCTCAAAGTCGCTACTTGTTGAGCGCACCACCAGAGCCTAGCCCTCCGTCAGCTCTCAAATCCTCTCCCTGTTGAGCGCATTCACAAAGCCCAGTCCTCCACAAACCCCACTTTTCCCCACACAAGTGCACTAACGTATTTTTTTTACATCCTTCTTACATCTTTTGATCCGTTGGAAAATATTTCTGAATTTAGTGTCGGAGGATAAATCGAGTGAGTCCCGTAAATCCTTTGATCTCTTGTTCATTGTTTGTGGTGTGCTGGACCTAAGTTCGCAGAGACGGAGATCGGACCCGCTTGAGTTTAACCGGACGCAGAAGACTTATCGACTCTTTAATTCGTACAATAACCCGGATCTAGGGACGCAACATGAGTGCCTTCTGTGGGAACAACTTAAAAGTCTCACCACCAACCACCACATTCGCATTTTAGACGAGAAGATGGTTAACACTAGAGTACAAGTTAGTGTGTCGGCAAAGGACGCCGCTCTCTATGGCGATGACCTCTTAGTGGGTAGCCAGGCAGGCAAGCGACCTGAGCCTGATATGCACGAACTTGCCGTCAGGTGAGAGACATGAAGAAGACACTCCATGCATTCTTGGCCCATGTGGATGGGCAGCAGCTGGGGGCCCCCTTCGTTCACTCAGGCTTGAACCTTGAGACAAAGGAACTGGACATAGAGGCACCCGGCCGTGAAGACCCTGCGGTTCAATGATGCATACAGCAGGCCCCGGAGTCGGCCGCAGGGCCAACCAAGCCATGGGATGCGCATGGAAAGCTTAGAGCTGCAGAACCCTCGCAACTCTCGTAGTGACAGGAGGCCTACGACCCAAGGAGAGGCCTCAATGTAATACGCGACCACCACGGGCTGGCAGTCGCCGTGATCTGCACGTCGCCTCGGAGACTTCAAAGCTCAAAGCCTTCCTCAATGCCAAGAGAAACATGTCTTCCCATCGAATGGAGAAGGTAGAGAAAATCTGGCAGCATGTATTTAGGGGGGATGCTGGCCGACAATCCCTTGATTTGAGGAGATCATTGTTCACAATGCATATCGGGACGTAGCTACTCCCACTCAAATTTTAAAAACCAACCCTTGATGCGTATGATAGAAGCACTGACTTGATGGACCATCTGGACTTCTTCCGTATGTTGTTGACCTTCCAGGGCCTAGGCGAGGCTGCTATGTGCCAATGTTTTCCCCTGACTCTCAAGAGAGATGCTCGAATTTGGTTCCACGGTCTTTAGTCAATTCGATTCGGTCATTCAATGAGCTCGCTAACTGGTTCCTGTGCCAGTTTGCGTCCATCCACAGGGAAGAGAAGTAGCCATGGCACCTTGTCCACCTTCGACAAAAATGGGACCAAGGTTTGAAGCGCTTTCTGGCCCGGTTCACCGCTGAGGCTTGCAAAATACCAAAGTTCTTTGATGAGGTGAAGTTGAATGCCTTTATCGCCACATTGGAGCCGGGAGAGTTCTTCAAACACCTGGCCCACTAGTTTCCTCAGATTTTTAGAGAAGTTGAAGTCATGACCTGGGCCTACATAGTGGATGGAGAGGCCAATGAGGCGAAGCCCCTCGAGCGCAAGGACCGACCCCCTGAGGGGCCGGCTGGTAGGAAGAAGAGGAACGGGGACTGCAACTGCTCTCGTGAACCCCGAAGTAGCCACGGTCTGAGCCGAGTGTCTAAAGGGAGTACAGACCTTTGAAACTGACTCCACTAAGGATACTTGCACAAACATCCTGATGCAGATTTGGGATGAAAAGTTCTTGAAATGTCTCAAGGCGCTGATGAACCGAGAGGGAGGAGACAAGTTTAAGTACTGTCACTACCATCGATCTCTGGGGCATAGCATTGAGGACTTTGGACTCTGCAAAAGGAGATCAAATACCTGGTTCGTTGAGAACATCTGACCATGTTCATGCGAAACCCAGGACAGACTCTCGCAGCAGCGAGAGAGGATATACAAGAGCAGCCGAGGAACCGAGTTACAGCCAGAGTCGTCAACATGGTGACAATTAATCTAGCCAAGGGCAACACCCTGGACCGCTCGGAGACTACTTCCAGTAGCAAGAAGCTAGGGATTGGAGTTAGTATTGATGTCAATTTTAGCAACAACGATATGACTCATGTAATGACTTCCTATTCAGACCATCTGGTTGTATCCGCTTTCGTTTCGGATGATACGATAGACTACAAATTAAAATGAATTCTTGTTGATAATGAAAGCTCCTGGAATTTGACGTATTTTGATACTTTCTTTAAACTTGGACTAAGAAAAAGCTAAATGAAGCCAACCGAGGGACCATTGTACAAATTAGACAATGAGTTGGTGCCCATACTGGGAGCCGTCCAACTGGAGGTCACGCTGGGAATGCATCCACGTATGGTCTCTAGGATGCTCACATTCCTTATAGAGGATCTCCCCTCAGCGTACAACGGAATTCTAGGATGCCTCTGCTTAACTGCATTCGGAGCAATGAGGTTGATTCCTCATTTGAAGATGAAGTTTCAAACCTCGTGCCACGTTGGAGAGGTCCTAGGTGACCAAGTGATTAGCCAAACATGTTACTTGTCCCAAATCACACAAACGGCTCCTGAATTGCCAATTGAAGACCTCAACATCCGTGATGAAATCACCCTGCAGCAAGCCCAATTGGGAGAAGTGACTAACCAAGTTCTCTTAAACCCTAGCAAACCTGAGAAGCGTGTGCAAATCGGGAGTTCCCTACCGGGTCCCCTCTGTGACCGGCTTATAACCTTCATCGGGCAGAACTATGATGTCTTCGCGTGAATGCGCGTTGACTTGCCAGGGATGTCGACCGGAATAATGATCCACAAGTTGGGTCTCAATCTTTATTATAAGCCCGGTCGTTAGAAGTGTAAAAATCACTTCATTGAGAAGCTCATTGCCATTCGAGAGAAAATAAAGAAACTGCTTGACTTAGGGTTCATCAGGAAGGTATAGTACCCGGACTGGTTGTCCAATATGATCCTCGTTAAGAAGAGAAATGTGAAGTGGCGGATGTACGTCGACTTCATCGATGTGAACAAGGCTTGCCCGAAAGACAGTTTATTGTTGCCAAGGATTGACTTGCTGGTGGACTCCACGTCAGGTTATGAATTGTTGAGCTTCATGGATGCCTACTCGGGCTTAAACCAGATTAGGATAAGCTCAGAGGATGAGGAGCGTACTTCCTTTATGAACGACCAGGGGACCTATTGTTACAAGGTCATGGCCTTCATTTGAAGAACGCTGGGGTGACTTACCAGTGTCTCATGAATAAGATTCTCGAAGCTCAAATTGGTTGGAACATTGAGATGTATGTGGATGACATGCTTGTCAAGAGTAAAGCCACGGACGACCATGTTCACAACCTGAACGAGACCTTCCAAGTCCTCCGAGCGCACCAGATGAAACTCATCCCTACAAAGTGCGCATTCGGTGTAACCTCGAGGAAGTTTTTGGACTTTATCGTCTCACAGCGGGGAATCAAGGCGAACCCTAAGAAGATACAAGCCATCCTCGACGTGCACCCGCCTTGGACAGTCAAAGAGGTTCAAAAACTAACCGGAAGGCCTGCTGCTCTCCCCTGCTTCTTGGCGAAGTCCACGGAGAAATACTTGCTGTTCTTCAATTGGCTTCTAGTGGATGGCCTAGTGTGAAACAGCCTTCCAAGAATTCAAGGAGTATCTCTCCAACCCTCAGCTCCTAACCTCGTCTCAGGAAAGCGAAGAGCTGTATCTGTATTTAACGGTTTCAGGTACAGCATTGAGCTCTGTCTTCATTTGGTAGCTAGATGGGGTATAGTAGCCGGTGTATTACGTCAGCAAGGTCTTGACAAATACTGAGACCCGCTATTCGCATGCCGAAAGGATCACGATAACCTTTATCTACTCCGCCAGAAAGCTATGCCCGTATTTTCAGGCACATAAGATCATCGTGCTGGCCGATCAATAGTTAAAAGGAATCCTATAGAAGCTAGATATATCTGAACGGTTGATCAAATGGGCCATTGAGTTGGGTTAGTTCGACATGGAGTTTCGACCGCAGCCGACTGTGATGTTAAGGGCTAGGCCCTTATGGATTTCCTCTTTGAGACCATGACCTCGGTTCCTAATGCCCTCGAATTTTTCGCTGACACAAATCAGTCAGAGGCCTCAGTTTGGACTTTGCATGTTGATAGGTCATCAATGCAAGCTGGCAGTGGAGCAGGACTGGTCCTGTAGACTTCGGACAGGTTAGAGATAAAGTATTCGATAATCCTCAAATTCTCAGCCACCAATAACGTGGCCAAATATGAAGCGTTGCTCATTGGATTTCGGCTAGTGAAGGAATGCTCAACCAAAGCGCCAGTCGTATATAGTGATTTGGAATTGGTTGTCAACCATGTCTATGGGAGCTTTGAGGCTTTGAACCCCTTGCCTGCAAAATACCTCGCTAGAGCGAAGGGTTTGGCCCAAGCATTTGACAAGATCAAGCTGATCCATGTCCCGAGGGAGGAAAATTGGAAGGCGGGCCATCTGGTAAAGGCAGCAACGATCGGAAACCTGGAGCAGTACGCTAGAGACATGTGAGAAATCTTAGCTGTCCCGAGCATTGACCACCCCGAGCTCGAGGTGTTGCGAGTGGCTGATGACGAAAAATGGATGATCCCGTACAGGAGGTATCTCACCGATGGTAGATAATCCAGAGGAGACTAAGCGTATAAAGAGGACGGCCAGCTAGTATACCATCGTGGACGGAATGTTATACCATCGCGGGTACTCAACTTCCTACATGAGGTGTCTCACGCCGCAGGAAATCGACTGCGCGTTGGGCGAGGTGCACCTCGGCATCTGCGGGTCACATGTCAGTAGCAAGAACTTTGTCCTCAAGATCATGCAGCAGGGCCTCTGTTGGTCCTTGATGAAGCCCGATGCCATGGACTTTATCAAAAAGTGCGAAAATTGCCAAATTCCGAGAAGCATGACCCACCAGCCGCACACAGAGCTGCACACCCTAGTCGTTTGCGCAATGGGGGCTCAACATACTTGGCCCATTACCCATAGCATCCGGGTAGAGGAAATTCGTCATAGTCGACATCGACTATTTCACTAAGTGGGTTGAGACGACTCCATTGGCATGGATCATCAAACAGAATGTGACAAAGCTCGTTCACTAGAACATTGTGTGCTGGTTCTGGATTTCTGAGGTTATCATTATTGACAATGGGACCCAATTTACTGGCAAGTGATTTACTATGTATTGCGTAAGCCTACGGATCAAGCTGGTTCACACTTTTGTCGCCTACCCGCAAGCCAACGAGCAAGTGGAAGTAACGAACCGAACGTTGCTGGACGGGCTGAAGACAAAGTGGAAGACGTTGGGGGCGCCTGGGTTGACGAGTTGCCGTCCGTGCTATGGTCATACCGAACGACATCAAGGGAGCCAACTTGTGAGACACCCTTCAGAATCTGCTAGGGGACGGAGGCAGTTATTCCGGTTAAAGTTGGGGGCTGCCCAACCTTACGGTCGAGTACTTTGACACGATCAGAAACTCCCAATGATTCATGGAACACTTCAACTTGCTCGAGGAAGCTTGGGACACAGCATGCCTAAGGACGACATCTTACTAATAGCGCATCACGCGATATTGCAACAAAAGGGTAAAAGCTCATCAATTTGAGGTAGGGGATTTAATCCTACGGAGCGTGGAGGCAACGGGCAAAATCGCCTACAGGAACAAGCTCTCCCCGAACTGGGAGGGACCGTTCCTCGTTTTAGCAATCCTCTCGGAATGGAGCGTATAAGCTATGCATGCAGGACGACAAATTGGTCCCAAGGACCTGGAACACGACCTACCTCAAAAAATATTACCAGTAAGCCTCAGGCAAGCCCAAGTATGGTTGGCATGCATCATCCCAAATGCTTGTAAATGTATCACGTTACACTTAATGAAATTATTGTTTGTTCATGTGCACCTGCTCATATGAATGCATGCTTGCATAATGAGAGTAAGCCTTGTCACCCTCTGCGGACTCAACAGCCCTAGACGCCTAGCCTGACGAGGATGCGAAAGAGAAGCCATCCTTCTCAAAGATCCCCTGGACAATCGCACCCGCTCCATTGCGGCCTCATCTTTCCCAGAGGAGAAGGAAGAATTGGAAGAAGTATGGATAGAGGAGGTGAGCTGCCGCTTAACCGGCAGGCTGGAAAACTCATGGATAACCAGCGACAGAGGCTTCCTCTGGGGCGCTGCAAGCGGTGCGTGGGCAACACTAGCCACCTCGGAGCCAAACTCCCATGCGACAGCAGCGAAGGCTTCCGGGGTTAGCCAGTAGCCTCTTTCCCACAGGGTGTTGGTGTGCACTCAGATGAGCTCCGTCGGCGACTTCTTTAGGTCCTCCTCATGGCGCTCCAAGGACTTGGTGGGACTAGGCCGCACGTTCCTCCACTTGCTGAAAAGGGCCAATTCAGAAGGGACCGCCAAATAAAAATAGCGGTCCTTCCAGCTCTTTGTTGAATCTGGATTCATCCCTTTGAAGCTAAAGCCTGAGCGAGGAGATAGTGAAATCTAGTTTGCGGGTTGGGCGAAGTGAAAAATTGCCCTCACCAACTTGATGTTGAACTGACAGCCATGACAACGAGAGAAGACACACAAAAACACCAAGTATCGGATGGCGTTGGGCTGAAACCTAGCCACTGGAACTCCTAGGGCTATCAAGATAGCATACAATTTTAGCAGCACTGGAAAACGGAGTCCCCCTGCAAGTGAATCTCGTATACGGTGATAAATCTCTCCGACAGAGAGCTGGTCATGCTGTCTTTACCTAATAATAGAAACACCATATTCCCTAAAATCCTGAATTGGGTGAATAGCAACTAAACGTTGCTGGCTGTGAGGATGGACCGAATTGATGTAACCTCTTCGAAAGCCATTAGTGGTGAAGCGAGGAGAGAAGGTAAACAAGAAGCAATTTGCAGCTGTTTGACAGCAAAAGCAAAATGAGGGAAACGGCGACACGACCCAGGGTTTAAATAGGCAAAGCCTTGGCCCCAAACGGCGTCTTGTGAAAGAGGGCAAAAAGTTGCCCGTCATAATGGCAAAGACATGCGTCCCGTCGTTGAGGCACCGTGGTATGTAAATCGAATGTCAGTAATGATAGTCTGACAGACTCGAGACAGCCAACAACCAAAAAATTTGCAGTTTTCAAGGCCCTGATGCCACCACTTCCCAAAGTGGCAAACTGGCAACGTGCAACCCTTGCAGGCCCGAGGCAGATCCGATTGGTCCCTATCCTAACCTAGTGTTCGGAACAATGGCAACGGGGTCCATGCCACCTGGATTGGCGGTCGACGTGCAGCATAGTGCAACACTCACACATTCGAATCACATACAATTTGCGAAAACAACTAAAATGGTTCATGTTTTATTAACAAATTCAAAGCATACATCTGAAGGAAACTATCGGCCTCAAAGTTTCGAAAGAAAGAAAGAAGTTCCTGCCCATGCCTATGGCCTGCCGGAATGGCTGCCTCGTGATCTTTGACTGCTTAACCTGCTCGGCACAGATCCCTGGCTGTCCCTCGGCAGTGCGAATGGCCAGTGCTTAACCCTAAGTCGGGCATTCTCACGCCGGAGGTCCACTAGTTCTCGCCGAGTCCTTTAGAGCTTGTCCTTAAGCCAAGCTATTTGACCCAGAGCCTGAATGTAGACCTCTAAAAGCTGTTGGTACCTTGTCCCTACAAGCAGCCCTTCGGGGGTAGATGCCTGTCCCCTCGTGATTGCCATGTTGGTGCTGATGCCCCTTGAGCAGAGTTGGCAGTGAGGAGCCCCATGTGCCAAAAGAGCTGCCCTCTTTGAACGAGGCCTCCTTTGATCCTCCCTCCAGAGCACCGCAGGAGACCCACTCGATGTTGCGAAGGTCATTAGGGTGTCCTTCAATTAGCGTCGTCAGCGGTTAACTTATCTCTACCTCATGCGGTAGGAGGTCTTCAGCGTAGAAGCTGTTGACCCTGCCCCATTTATTTGGGACCCGCTAGTCGGGCCAAACTCCAAAAAAAGAAACGAGACTTCCAGTCCTCCGATGGCCCGGGCCTTACCTCACTTAGTCAAAACCGCGCACGAGGAACAAAGGAAACCCAATCGCCCTCATGGTTGATCCAGAGGAGCACTTTTAGGGACCAAGCGTCCAGGGTGAGCCTCCTAGCACGGAAGAAGGCAAATAGAGTAATCAAATGTCGGACGACATTCGGGTGTAGGCAAGCCACAGGGATCCCCAGGAACACCAGAATCTCGCGTAGTTGTCTCTAAAGTGGAAGTCATAGGCCAACACATAGGAGTTCCTCATAAACAGTAATGAACCCCGGAGGAAGAGAGCAAGTCGTGTCACCAGCACCAGGGGCCGCGAACTAGGCAAAGCCGAAAAGGTAGCGCTTACCAATTCAAAACTCCACATCCTTGCCCGACAAGGTCGACTGAATATCGGAGATGCCCAGGGAAGCCATTCAAGTGTTGAGCAAATTGGTAAGAAGTACAACAAATTGAAGTAGAGATGTTCTGAAAGTGATAGAAGAAACGGCTCGGGGGCTAGTGCTTAAATAAGCAACGACACTCGCTAGGAACGGCGTTGCTTGAGGGAAGCGAATTGGTGCACCCCCTGCAGTAGCTGCAACATGTGCCTTCGCCCGAGTCAGTTGCAGTGCGTCTTTTTGCAAGTGCAATAATGATGCTTGACACCCTGCTTCCCCATGCAATCAATGCACTGAGACAATTGATTGAAGTAACAGCCCACGGTGTAGTCTATGATGCCCTGACACGCCTTTTCAATGGCTGAAAATGTACGGCGTGCGGCCTTGGCAGGCTCAAGGCTGATTCGCTTGGTAGGCCCCTCTCCCAAGCACTCGAAAGGCTAGCCAAGAGGCGGATTACTAGAAAATCAAGCTGTCGGCTGCCCGAACTGTCAGGACAGCAGGACGTCGAGGAGCTCGCAACTACATTCAAGCATTTCAACCGTCTAAAGTCATGCGAAAGAGTTAGAAGACACAAGGTAAGAAACAAAGCAATGCTTGGAAGTTCCATTCATTAATATCTTTTACAAAATACAAAGTTTATATTGGCGAACGTATATAGTGAAAGAAAGAAAATAAAATATATGGAACGACGACCCTTCAGTGCTCGCCTGGAAACTGGTTCGGGAAAGACACGCTCGGGGAAGACAGTCGCGACTAAAGCACCAAGCAGCTGACCTCTACCTACCCATCGAAGTGTTTAGGCCAGGGACTAGGCGCTGCAGAAGGTGATTGGGAAGCAATTCCCTAACGAGGAGGAAGGCGAGATGCAGCCACCTAGGCGTGCCCAAAGATCCTCTGCCGAGGTTGACCGTAGCCCTTCGGCTGATGAAAGAGCCAGTGCAGCGTCGCTGTGTAGCCCACAGTGGAGCTCTGGAAGCACCTCCCCCAGGAAGCTCCGGAAGCAAGCCTTCGACGAAAGGAACCGAAGGCCGAGCGCTCCCCCAAGTGGGAGCAAACGAAGAACCCATGCTAGTTCTAATCTCCCACACCACTTAGTTAGAGTGAAGATGGTCCATGGAGCAAAGAGCAAGGAACCCCTCTATTTATAGCTGTTGGGGGAGATTGATGAGCCTTAAGTGAGAAGTCACGTCTGCTATCATCAACCACTGAAAATCGACAAGGAATTGACGCCAAGCTCCGAATCAGTGCAGAGATCTTTCCAAACAGAGTAGCAAATCCCTGCGTCCCTGTACGAAAAGTTGTAAGGCTCTTGGAAAAGGAGTGCAGCCCTTGGAAACAGGTGAAGCATCGCCTCTGGAAGGGACACGTCAGCAGGCTAGCTGGAAGCGACCCATCATGACATGTTGGGAACTGGCGAGGCCTAGTCACCCCGCATGGGGGGCTAGTGATGGGTCTAACTATATTGTGGGCCCACCCAAGTCCCAGCTAGGCCGATCTACGAGGCAAAGCCTCATGAGGACCGGAGCCTAGAAGTCCCAAATGGCAAGCCTAGACATAGTAACGTATAGTGGGCCTCTAGAGATAGGGATCGGCTAGACCCAGCAGGCAGCCCCTGCAGCGCAACCAATCATGATGAACCCTCTAGCCTAACAGCGGCAGTTTAGCCAGTGTAGGGGCTGCCGACATAGATGCCTGCCACTGGTAGCCATAATCAACTTTTAGAAAAGACGTTGCTGCTGCCGCCGCCAGCATGGCTCGATGAATCACTTGCCGGGATGGACAGGACAATGTCAACAAGGACCATACGGGGTTGCACCACCACTGTAAGGCGACAATTGACACATCGGTCACGACTATTGCCGAAATAGGCCGGCAAATCCTGGCCAGATACCTGTCACCATCTTTGGCGCCTACGCTATCTCTACGTAGCATTACAAATGCCCTCCGTCATCGCTAGGAAAAAAAAAAACCCCGAATCGACATACAAGAGCTCAGAAAGAACTAATCTCTCTTTCGATCACACAGTTCTTTCTCCTTCTCGAGTTTTCGAAGTCGTTCCCTGTCGAGCGCACCATGGGAGCTTAGTCCTCCGTTAGCTTTAAAAGTCGCTCTCCGTCGAGCGCACCATCGAAGCCTAGTCCTTCGTTAGCTTTAAAAGCTACTATCCGTCGAGCACATCACTGGAGCCTGGCCTTCTCTTAGCTCTTAAAGTTGCTCCCCATCGAGTGCACTATCGGAGCCTAACCCTCTGTCAGCTCTCAAAGCCATTCCCCATCTAGTACATTCACGGAGCCTAGTCCTTTACAAACCTCACTTTCTCCCACACGAGTGTATTTACTCATTTTTTTATATCCTCATTACATCTTTTTATTCGTTGTGAAAAATTTTTGATTTGAGTGTCGAAAAATAAATTGGGGAGTGAGTCCTGCAAATTCTCTGACCTCTTGTTTATTGTTTGTAGTGCGCAGGACCCGTGTTCGCAGAGACGGAAACCAGTCCCGCTTGAGTTTGACCCAACTCGGAAGACTCAACTGCTCTCTAATCCGTATAACAATCCGAATCTAGGGACTCATAACTTTTTTTTTTGTTTTGTTTTTAACAGACAATATATAACACATTATTGTAGAAAAGTGTGGCCACAGAAGCCCAAGTAAATCACTTACACTGGTTTTGGACACAACTTTAGGATTCTTCCAATGCCTTAATTGACCATCTTGTAATTTAAAAATTTAGTGTTTTTTATGTACATGTTCCTTTGGATAATGGAAATCACAGTGCAATAAGTAAATGTCCTTAATTCTTATTGCCGAAAATCATATTGCACAAACATCACCATCAATTGTGTGTTGGTGCTATTCCTTTCAGATAGCAAATTTTGTATTAATTCCTCAATGAGGGTGGCCAAAGTTTCCAATGTACGAAATGTCAGGGGTTTTCCTGATGGAATTCTAAACAGCACGTTTCAACAATGCTAACAATCAAATCTATAACATCAAAATTAATTAACAAGAATTATCCAATGTGTAGATTCCTCTGGGTAGATTGTTCGTGCTATTTGTGTTAACAAAGCCTTGACCTTAGCCAAAAAATAAAAGGAAAATAGGCATTAACTTTGAGATGAATCTGCATCTGAAATTGAATTTGACAATTTGACAAAGGCTTGAATTGGGGACTCTTGTATCTAAACCTTTTCATTAGAAACTCAATACATTGAGAGAAACTAGTTATCTTCCCAGGCACTTATTTGCTTCAAAGTAGCATTTTCCAGCTAACTCGCAGACATAACATGGCTGGAATGCCTTCTTCCTTTTTTTCATTGGTAATAAAGATGTAATTGATTTTGACAGAGAGATGCCAAGATAGTGAAGGTGTGGCCTATGCATTGGTAAGGTTACTTCGTTGTAACCTAGAAGTCATGAGTTCAATTCATGGAAATAGCTTATTGCATTTAGGGGCAAATACATAGATCTGACCATCCTTTTAGGACTGGAATGCAAGAAGTCTAATGCATTGGGCCCAGTTTTAAATGCTAAGGGAGCATGCAAGGATTCATCTGGTAAAAGGTGAAAACATAAACAAAGATTAGCATTTACATTCATTAACAAAATCTAAAAGAATAGATGAAGATGAGGAATATTGTTTTGAACCAGAAGAGTGTGGAGCTATTTAGAAGGAAGTTGCAGATCAGTTTTTTTTCACAGTTGAAGACCAAAACCAGTTTGCAGCTTGGCATGATGAAAGCAAGTGTGACAGGTTCTGACTTATATCTGTATGTTTAACATTGTTAACAAGTGAAAGCCTCTGCTCTGCATGTTATCAACATTAAGACATATCCAAGCTGCTTCCAAAGTTGAAAACGATACACTGACGGTAAAATTTGTTTTTTACGACTATCTTGAAGGAAAACAATCTGAATTCTCAGCAGCCAGTTTGAAGTATTGAGATCCTCAAGTTTCCATGAGTTTGTTTCCTTCTGACCAGGTTGAACTCTTTGATCCAGGTAAGCAGGCAGTGTGTCATCATCGCAGCTCATTCAATAAATCTGAGTTTGTAAATGGAATTATTTCCCTGTGGGTGCACATATTCCACAACAGAAAAATTTTTATCAATGGCATAAATGAACAGATTAGGAAATACAATCAGAGGCTGTTCCAGTCTAGGAGTTTTGCCACTTGTTTAACACAATTCAATCTGAATGGCTTTTGTATTTTGATTTGCTGATTTGTCAGACAGGTAAGTGTATACTGGAATTCTCGGGTAACGTCTTGGTCTAATTTTAAAAAGGACGCCCTGATCCCTGACGTTTAAATCACTCATGCTATTTAGATAATCAAGAGCTCTATGTCCTGTCCAATGTGCTTTTTTAGAGACATAATATTTGGGGACATCATCCTATTTCTAGCATTGCAGATCAGTAGACAACAAGCTGCAAGTAGTCAAGATTAAACTAGTGCTTGCTGCTTAATTTGCCTAATGCACCACACTTTGTAAAACAACCACCTTTGTGGATATATTGTCATCCTAGGTCCTATTTGACTATGAATATTCCATTTGGGAAAAAAAAAAAGAGATCCAATATCAACACTTTCATATTTAAGCAGGAGATACAGCCATCTAAGCTCAACCATCTTTATATGATCCTTTGCAGACAATCTTTCCTGCATCATGAACCATAAGATGAATCATTGTCGGGGCACCTCTCTCATAGGTGATATGATTCTGCTCTTGGTATAAAATCCTCTTACTCAGGCAATTGTTTATTTTTAAACTATACACTCTTAGGCCATGCCATTGTTCATCATCAGATTTTAACATTAGTGGAGGCTTACTAATTTCAGAATCTATCATGCCTAGGCCCCAAGCTATTTGGTAGGTTTGTAGCACACCACAAGCCCAAAAATCATTAACTCAGGGAGGCTAACATCAAATAAGCCAATCCATCCTCCAAATATGAATAGCCTACAATTTTTTAACTGATCTTTCAATTACATCAATCCCAAAATAATTTCAGTGCCGTCAAGTGAAAAATTTATCTAAGGGTGAAGAGGATGAGTGAGGCATGGAAACGAAATCCAGTGACAGCAGGTGGACCTGCTCATACTCTGGGAAATGCCCCCAACATGTTGGCTTATCTCAACACTTCTTTATCGTGGATTTTGCTTCCATTGATTGTGTTTATGGCAATGAGAAGATTGTCCTACGTCGAAACGGAGCAGATTCAAACTGATAGTGTGCATAGACAGAGGCTATGGCAACATTCCAAGAAGTGAAGTTAGCTTCTGGGACAGGTTGGCCCTCAGTGATTTTTTAGTAGGATAACCTGGAGACTATCCGGCTTTTGAAAATGTTGATTCTCAACCGCCATGGTTAATCACTGCTGGAATTAGTGACTTTGATCTTCCTTAAGCTGTATACAGAACTCTAGTGTGGCTTGGGTTCCTAGAGGAGTCTACAGTTTTTATTTACTCTGTTCCAAGATGGGCTGCATGAAACTGTAGGCTTTTTAAACCTGAAGCTAAAGATATCTCTACTCTGTACTCCCTTTATCTGCTTTTTGTCAGAGGGCAATTTCTAGAATAAAAGTCCTCATTTCCTGATAAAAATGATAGTTCTTTAATGAAAGCCAATGAGCTTCATTAACGATAGTTGGAGCCTCTCTCAACCTCAGTGAGCAGCTTAGAGGTTGTTTCATACACCACATTGCAATAAGTAACCTTTCTTGAAAAAAGAAGGGTTTTGAATTCTGATTAGATCATTGGACACCTTAGGGAAATAGAATGACACTTGGTAGTATTTACCTGCTTTAGAAGCTTTCCATAGTGGATCAAATTCCATTATAGAAGCCACAAAATCAATGAACATTCTTCCACACTGTAATAAAAGTCAGAAATCAATCTGTTGGGGCCAAGAGCCATATCTCCAGGAATTGACTTCAAAGCTTATTATCTTCCTCAACTTTTTAAGTAAAAATTTGGGAGCATTATATGAGACATCTAGAGAGAGCCTCCCATATATGCAAGGGGTGACCTATATCAAAATCAGCCTTGTACCTTGTTCTGCAAAGACTAAGCTGTGCCTCTAAACCAGGTGCCTGTAAAGACAAAAAAGTTCAAGGTGGAACCATTGATATATCAGAGCTCCATATGTACAAGGTGTACTAAAATTTAGCTTTCTGAATCCCTCATATACAAGGCATGCAAAAACGTTTTCGGTTAAGAATCAACATAGAGAATTTTCTTGTCTTTGAAAGTTTAGGTATTTCTTTCCCTTCCCTTAATATGCGCCACCAAAGGAGTAGAGGAATAAGCTTACAGATTTTTTCCATCTTCTTGTCCGCAAATCTAGCTTTCCATGTGAATGGATCATGCTTAGATGGTTTGACGATGACTACTTGAGCTTGGGAAGGGTGCCCTTACTATGAATGCCAAGCTGTCCCCTGTTCAGAAAATGTATTGTAGGAATTTTCTCAAGTGCAATTTCCATTCAAAAAATTTTACTTGAGAAGGAGCTTTAGATCCCTGAATTTCATTATGAGGGAAGGTGGTATGGAATTTGAGGAATCGTTTCTAAACAGAAAAATGAAAAGGAAGAATAATGCACACCCCTATTCCATGCAATTCAACATCACAAACTTCAACTTCATTACATCAGCTACAGAATCTGGCTCGTTTTTCTTGAATGGTCCAGAAACATATTCATTTATAGCATTCCATGAAAAAAAGCCTTCTGAGTAATTATAGAAAAGCTGTGAGATACTATATAATATTATCTGCAATGGTTTTCCTGCATGCAGGATGCAAATTGCCAGTGTTTTTTATTGTACATTCCACAATTTATATGATCTTTCATGCAAACTTCTTGTTCCTTGTTTCTACCCAACATTACTCATATTGGCTTCCAAACTTTTTGACTGGTCATTTAGTCAAAGAAGGAATATGAACAACAAATGGCAGGCGAAGAAGCTCAGCAGCTCCGGAGATTCCAAGTAACATACTATTCTTTCCTGAAGTATAGAACTTTTATGTTGACAGCATAATAGTAAATTTTCTTATACCTGCACATCTATATTGCTTTGTTAATTCAGGCATTCATGTTGAAATCTGTATCATAATTAGAGACATTAGTGTTTTGATTTGTAAAGTTGAATAATTAGAGTTGCCTTTGATGATTTGCAAAATTTTTTTTGTGTATATTTACTTTGAAGCCATATTGAAAGGCCTATTTTGTGATGGAGTCGCTAATATTTCTACAACAAAGGGTGGCTATATGTATGAGGCTTGCACTCCATGGGGTCTAGGAAGGTCCAATTTATGCACCCTTACCCCCACATCCTACAGAGGAAGTTTTTTTTTTTAACCAATGATTTGCATCACAATGGAACAACATTGACGTTATGCTGTGACTCATTCCTCAATCATGGATTTCTTAATTTAAAATTTTATTTGGTTTCACTCATGATCAAATTGTTCTACATATGCTTTACTGTGTAGTTTCAGTGTGTCACTATGTGCACTTCAAATGTGTACTGCATGAAGGCTTTTGAAATTCCAGTTATGAACTATATGACATATAAAGCATCGTGTAATGCTGGGCATATATTAAAGGCCACCCAGACAGCACATCAAATACGAAGAGATGAAATGAGTCAAAGGCTCTGATTCATCTTTGTCAATACAATCCTCTTTGTCCAAGGTGAATGATCACTAATCATATTTGTACTTCTGAGAAATAACTGTTGTGCAGTTGAAAATATCAGATTTTTGTTAGATATTTTTGATTATTACAGTGCCAATTTGATTGAAAATGTGATAAACCAAATTTGATTCGCACAATGTCATCTAATAAGACAATAGTGTTTTGTTGGTAAAGTTGAGGAATTAGAGTTACCTTACATGCTATGCTGAATTTTTATTGTATATTTACTTTGAATCCATATTGAAGCGCATATTGTGCCATGGTGGATTCATTGATGCTTCTTAAAATGGTGGCTCAGTGTATGGCGTTCCCATATTGTGTTGTCTAGGGAAGGTAAGGTGTGTACACAGTATTACCCTCTGCAAGATAGACTTTTGTGGTTTTAACTCTATGAATTGCATGTCATAATGGAGCAACATTTTATTTGGTAAGTCAATGGAGCAACATTGCTATTTTACCAAGGCTGATCCTCGGTTATTGATATTCGTGATGGAAATTTCATTTTGTCTTTCCGTCATGATCAAAATACATTTGCTTTTCTGCATGGTTCGTGAATTTATTGATTAATACTTCAAATGTATATTGTATGAAGACTAAGATGGCATATAAAGCAAGTTGTATTACTAACAAGTTCTAAGGACCACCCATACAGCACATCAAGTATAAAGAGATGCAATCACCCTAAGAGGCATCCTTATCACCAATCACATCTGTTCTTCTGATAAATATCTGCTTCTGCAGTTTAAAATCAGCTAGTTCTTTAGATTGTTTTTATTGCTATGGTGTCAATCATAGGCTTGAACTTCAATTGACCAATATAATTCTAATAATTTAATTAGAAAATGTATTTGCAACAAGAAAGGAGAAATTTCATCATCTTGGGATTGGCCTGCTCTACTTTATTAGGTGAGAAGTTTGTTGGCTGGGGATTAAGGCAACCATGGGAACATGCAGGTTCCTTGGCTCAATATTGCACTTACACTGGCTTAACAGAAGTCGTGGGTCACTGTAAACTTTGTCCCATGGTTCACCAGTAACATTTGCAAGACTAACTTAGTCAGAAGGCCTTGTAATTGACTAGTTGTTGGAGGCTTTGAGGTCATATGCTCAACCTTGGACCTAGACATAACTTGACTCCATTGTCTGTTTCATTGAAGCTGGGCACCTGGCTCTCCTCATGCCAAATTGTGCTATCCACTGGGAAATCAACAAGGAGGTGGGCCTTGATGGCTGTTCCAGGAAGGTCATGCATGTCAAATTCGCTCAGCTAAATATGCTTCCAAGCAAGTCTTGTGGATTCTTCCAACTTCTGATTTGCCTTTGAAATAGCAAGTTATTTTTTCTCCTGCAAATAGAAGACATAACGGGAAAACCTTTCTTCCATAGACATTCTTCTTTGGGCCTCCATCAGTGAATGACAACCAGTTCAAAGTGTATCCTTTTGGAAGCTTCCACTTGCAGTCAGGGGGCTGGTTAGACGAGTCACATGAATAGAAACTCCAGAAGCCTGTGATAAATCTCATTCTCCATATTGTCCATTTTCCTGCAAGTCTGTTTGTAAACATATTCATTTGCCAGTTTCTGTATGGACACCATGTGGAATTCACCTGGTTCACGAGTCCTTTTTTTAATGTCTTGTTAATTCATCACCACTATGGGCTACCATTTTTGGTTCACATGTCAACATATTCATTTGGTTAAGGTACAGAGAGCTTTTCCCACCTTTCAAAAAGCATTCCATTGTATTTAAAACAAGAAAGAACTTAAGGTTTCTATTGAAATTATATTGAAGTATTCTCCATTCAAACAGCTGTAATTTAGTTATCAGTGTCTTACTAAACAACCAAGGGGTTTGTATGTGGAGATTCAAGAAGAAAGTTGTTCCCAGACACACTAAATTTATGGAGATTCAACAAGTTTGTGATACTAGAAGAACTGCAATCATTTCTCACGGCTAGCAAAGTGTGAGCATCGTCCATTCAAAAAGTTGAAGCATTCACTTTACTCCAAATGCTCACCTAGGGTAAGCAATTGTTTCTGCCTGCGTGTAGCTCAAAATAAGTGAAACACAGAGAATTGCTTCAGGTGTGTCTTCTCTCCAGCTGCACCTTAATTAATTCATTGAAAACATCAACTGTGGAAAATATACCTCTCACCATGTCACCTTCACAGAGATAATGTCTGGAGTTTAGTGTGTTTGAAGTCTTCTCTCATTGCACACAGAGAAAACCATGCCTTTGAATACAATATTCTTTATGAATTTAGCCAGCAAAATTTTCCATTCAAACTGGTATGTGCATCAGGGTGCCTCTTCGAATTATCATTGTTACTGATGGGGTCCAATGCGGACCTGGACCAGAAGCAATTGAGCCCAAGTAGCAGCGAGCAAGCCCAACCAGCAGACAGGTCCAGCTAGGAAGTGGCAATCCAGAGAAATCAGGGCGAAGCCCCTGAGGTCCCCCTGGCACGCGCCCAATCAGCTTCCTCTATGTCTTTGCAGGAGCGGCTGTAGGCTAGTAGTGTAGGCGGTGCCTGTTCAGGAAATGCCAACTAATGGGAGACGAGGTCAACATAGGCAAACTGCAGCGCGCGCCATCCTAGCAGGTGCTTAACCAATCCACGCAAGGTTAAACTGGCTAGTGTCAGGCACTCCCGACGACGGTCCCTACATCACCGTAAGGTGACAACTGACACCGCTTACCACCTCCAGCGCTCAGCGGCCGGCGAATATCGACAAGCCACCTTTTGGAGGTTCTCGCACCCGAACCTTCCTTCATGGAGCCTACAAATTTCTTCTCTCTTGGCAAAAAAGAGAGATCCTGAGTCCTGCTAAAGGGAGCGCAAGCCCCCTTCAAGCAACATATGCACTCCTTGCATTCTTTCATTTCCTATCACGTTTATTTCCACGCCTGCATCTTTTCATCCCCTGGGAAAGATTTTCGATTTGAGCGTCGGAGTGTTTATGGAGAGAGAACATCCCGCTGTCCTCTGATTTGTTTGTAGTTTCTAGTGCACGGGGCCTAGGTTGAAGGTACGTGGAGACCGAACCCGTTCGTGATTCGCCCGAGTTGAGGAATGCGAAAGCTCCCTAATTTGCACGAGAACTTGAACTCAGGGATGTATTATTGGCGCCGTCTGTGGGGATGACTAAAAAGTCAAACCACTTCTCACATCTTCTACTCCCCTACTCGAAAAAATGGTCAAGACCAGAGCTTAGGCTAGCGCACTGGTGAGGGACACCGCCGCCCACGGCAACGATCACTTTGTGGGTAGCCAAGCAGGAGAGCAGTCTGAGTCTGACTTGCGCTAGCAATTGACGTGGACGACATGAAACAAATGCTTTAGGTGCTGTGCGCACAAGTTGGCGCACAATGGGAAGGGGCTTCACCTCCAGGACCCCAGGCATCGACCTCTAGGCGAAGGGGACACGGGGCGAAAGCCCCAGCAGTAAGAGCGACTAGGTGTGATGACGTTGGGGCCCCTGTGGCCTCAGGCAGCAGGGCCTAGACAAACGCTCGGAGCCTCCTGAGTGGGGATGCTTCGGAAGAAAGCCAAGAGTAGCAAAACTCTTGGAACTCCTGCAATGATAGGAGGCCTACGACTAAAGGAGAGGGATCATGTAGTGCGCAGCTGCCTCGTGTGAGTAGCCGCCACGACCTGCACGACCCCCACGACTCCCAAGAGAACTCCGAGCTCCGAGATTTCATCCATGCGAAGAGGAGCGGGTCCACTCCTCAGATAGAGGAAAAGATGGAAAAGATATGACAACACGTGTTTAAGGGGGAGGCCGGACTATAGGCACTCGACCTGAGGAGGTGGCAGTTTGCCGTGGATATCCGAACTTAGTAACTCCCCCTCAAATTCAAGATGCCAACGCTGGACACGTACGACGGAAGCATAGATCCGATGGACCACCTGGACTATGTTCGGATGCTACTGTCCTTCCACAGAATAAGCGAGATTGTCATGTGCTAGTGCTTCCTCTTGATGCTTAAGGGGGACGCTAGGCTCTGATTCCACGGTCTCCGGCCCAACTCCGCCCGATCTTTTGACGAGCTTGCTAATTGTTTCCTCTGCCAATTTGCCTCCAGCTGGAGGGAGGAGAAGTAGCTTTGGCACCTCGTCCGTCTCCTCCAAAAGCCGAAGGAGAGCCTGAAGCGGTTCCTCCATCGCTTCACCGTTAAGACTCGTCGGATCCCTCAACTCCCTGACGAGATGAAACTGAGCGCCTTTATTGCTACGTTGGCAGTTGGAAAGTTCTTCAAGCACTTGGTGTATCAGCATCCCCAGACCTTCTGCGAAGCTGAGGCCATCACTTGGGTCTACATTGCGGCCGAAGAGGCCAACGAAGCGAAGCGTCCTGAACGGGCGGACTGACAGTCGGAAGGGCCAACCACCAGGAAGAATAGAAATGGTGATGGCGGTAGATCCTAGGAACCTCGCAAGCAACCGCGGTTTGAGCCAAGTGCTCGAAGGGAGTTCAGGCCTTTGACCCTGACACCCTTGAACGACACTTGCTCGAACATTCTGATACAGATCCTGGATGATAAGTTCTTGAAGTGGCACATAGCGCCGAAGAACATGGAGGCCGGAGATCAGACGAAGTATTGCCATTTCTATTGGTCTTTGGGACATACCACGGAGGATTGCTGGACTCTGTAGAAGGAAATTGAAGACTTGATCCACCAGGGACATCTCACATGGTTCCTAAGGAGCTCGGGGCTGGCCCCTTAAGTCGCCAACGATGAAGCTAGAGAGTTGCCAAGGAACCGTGTTGCCGCCAGCATCATCAGCATGATCTCGAGCAGGCCGGCTAGAAACAGCGGCCGGGATTAGCCTAAAGTCGCGTCCAGCAGCAAGAGAGCAAGGGTAGAGGCTAGGAGTGATGCCATTAGTTTTTGTAACAATTATATGACACATGTAACCTCCCCTCATTCACACCTCATGTTGTATCGGCTCTTATTTCAGATGGTACGCTTGACTATTAATTGAAACGAGTTTTCATTGATAATGGAAACTTTCAAAATTTGCTATATCTTGATGTATTTTTTAAGCTTGGACCAAAAAAGAACTAGATGTGAGCAGCCGAGGGCCTTCTGTATGGCCTGGACAATGAACTAATGCCCGTACAGGGAGAGATCCAGCTAGAGGTCATGATAGGGACTCACCCGCGTATAGTTACGTGAATGCTTACGTTTCTCGTTGTTGACCTACCGTCAATCTACAATGCATTCTGGGCCACCCTTTCTTGACCACTTTCATGGCCGTAATGTCGTTCCCTTACCTAAAAATGAAGTTTCCGACTTCATACCGGATAGGGGAGGCGTTGGGCGACCAGATGATGGGGCTGACGTGCTACCTATCCTAGGTCGCTTGCGCCGCACCTAATCAACTGATAGAGGATCTAGATTTCTATGACGAAGCAACGCTACAGCAGGCCTAGTTTGGCGAGGCAACGAAGCAGGTCCCCTAGACCCCAACGAACCTGAGAAGTGCGTGCACATCAGTGGTTTCCTTTCTACACCGGTCCAAAGCCCAGTCATGGACTTTTTCAGGCAGAACTCTAATGCCTTCGTGTGGGTTCCTACCGACATGCCTAGGATACTGGCTGGAGTAATGATCCATAAGTTGGGCCTCAATCCCGGTCACAAACTTGTCAGGCGGAAGCGCTGGAATTATTCTGTCAAAAAGCTAATACCCATACAAAAGTGAAAAAACTCTTTGACGTGGGATTCATAAGGGAAGTCTAATATCCGGATTGGCTCTCGAATGTTGTCCTCATGAAGAAAAGCAATGACAAGTGGCGAATGTGCGTTGACTTTATTGACATCAACAAAGCCTGCCCGAAGGACAGCTTCCTTCTCCCGTGGATCAACCAGCAGGTGGACTCCATGTCCGGGCATGAAATCCGGAGCTTCATGGATGCCTATTCAAGCTACAATCAAATAAGGATGAGCTCAGACGACGATGAGCACACCTCATTCATGACTGATCAGGGGACCTCATGTTATAAGGTCATGCCATTCGATCTAAATAACGCTAGTGCAACCTACCAGCGGTTGGTAAATAAAATGTTTGAAGCCCGAATTGGAAGGAACGTTGAGGTGTACGTAGACAATGTGCTCGTTGAAAGCAAACTCGCTGAAGACCACGTCTGTGATCTAGCAGAGACCTTCGAAGTACTTCGGACCTACAGGATGAAGCTTAACCCGAAAAGTGCGTGTTCGGGGTAACCTCTGAAAAGTTCTTGGGTTTCATAGTATCCCATCGTGGCATCGAAACAAATCCAGAAGAAAATCGAGCCATCCTTGTTATGAATCCTCCATGGACCGTAAAGGAAGTCTAGAAACTCACAGGGAGATTGGCTACCCTTTCACGATTTTTGGCCAAGTCCATAGAGAATTACTTACCATTCTTCAAAGCACTCAGAGGGACGAAGGCAACCGGATTCTGGTGGATAGATGAGTGCAATGCTGCATTTCAGGAGCTAAAAGAATACCTTAGCAACCCTTGGCTACTAATATCCCCTTTGGAGGGCGACAACCTATATCTTTACCTAGCGGTATCGAACACGGCCCTAAGCTCCATCCTTGTTCGGCAGCAGGGGAGCGTGCAGTGACTCGTATACTACGTAAGCAAAGTACTGACAGATATGGAGTCCTGCTATCCTCACGCTGAAAGGATTGCCTTGGCCCTCGTCTATTTCGCCCGAAAGCTGCGGCCATACTTCCAAGCACACTGGATCGTCATTCTGACAGACTAGCCTTTCAAGGCAATCTTGTAGAAACCCGATACGTCCCAACGATTGGTCAAGTGGGCCATAGAGTTGGAAGAGTTCGATGTGGAGTTCCGGCTGAGGCCGGCCTTGAAGGGTCAAGTCCTCATAGACTTCATGGTCGAAACGACCCCTACTCTCGATGCTCCAGACCAGGGCGAAGGCGCAGTCGCCACAAGTGCCCTATGTGGACCGTCAGTGTCGACTGATCGTCCACATAGTTGGGTAGCGGGGCCAAAGTTGTACTCCGAACCCCAGACGGCTCGGACATAAAATATTCTCTAGCACTTGGGTTCCAAGCCACAGATAATGTGGCGGAGTGCAGGGCCCTTCTTGTAGGGCTCAAATTGGCAAGGGAATGTTCGACGAAGGCATTGGTTGTATATGGCGACTTGGACCTAGTGGTTTATCAGATTCGAGGAGTCTTTGAGGCATCAAGCCCTCAACTTGCCAAGTATCTATCGAAGGCGAAGGCCCAGGCTCAAACATTCGATAAGTTTGATAATATATATATCCCGCGGGCAAAGAACTGGAAAGCCGACCAGTTGACAAAGGACGTAGTAGCTAGGTCTTCAGAGCACTACGCCAAGAGCATACGGGAAGTCTGGCGGTACCCGAGTTGATGACCCGAGTGCGGGATGCCCAGGCGATCAAGGCGACAATTGGATGACCTTGTCTTGGAGATAAGCCCAGAGACAATGCTGCAAAAAACCCCGAGGAGGCCCAACGAGTAAAGAAGATGGCTGGCTAGTATGCAATCATCGATGGAAAGTTATATCGATGGGGATACTCAACCCCTACCTAAAATGCCTCTCGCCTAAAGAAGCTGAATACGCGCCGAGCGAAGTCCATCTTAGCATATGCAGCTTGCACGTCGGAGGAAAAAATCTCGCGTTCAAAATCATGCAACAAGGTTTATTTTGGGCCACGATGAAACGAGACGCCATAGATTTTGTCAAAAAGTGTGAGAGTTGCCAAATCCACGGGTCCATTAGCAACCAGCTACACATGGAGTTGCAGAGCTTGCAAGCCCAGTGGCTGTTCGCACAGTGGGAGCTTGATATCCTTAGGCCCATGCCTTTGGCCTTCAGGCAGCGAAAATTTATCATCGTGGGTATTGACTACTTCACCAAGTGGGTTGAAGCAACCGCCTTGCGCGCATAACCGAGCAGAACGCAACGGAATTCGTCTGTCAGAACATTGTTTGTCGGTTCGGGATTCATAAGGTTCTAGTCAATGACAACGGAACCCAATTCACCGGCAAACGATTTGCCAAATACTGCATGAGCTTGCACATTAGATTGGTCTACACGTCCGTGGCGTATCCACAGGCTAACGGTTAGGTCGAAGTAACCAATCGGACGCTCCTGTATGGACTGAAGACTAAACTCGAAGGCTAAGGGGGCTCTTGGGCCGATGAGCTACCATTTGTACTATGGTTGTACCAAATGACCCTGGGGGAGCCAACAAGGGACACGTCCTTCATTTGTGTTATGAGTTTGAAGCGGTCGTCCCCGTCGAAATGAGGCTACCTAGCCCCCGGGTCAAATGCTTTGACCCTGTTAACAACTCCTTGTGGCTCAGAGAGCACCTAGATCTGCTTCCAGAAGCCCGGGATGTGGCACGCCTAAGGACATCATCCTACCAGCAGCACACACTTGATACTACAATAAGCAGGTGAAGGCTTGCTCGCTCGAGGTCAGGGATTTGGTCCTGTGGAGTGTAGAGGCAACCGGCAAAATTGTCCACAGGAACAAACTCTCCCCGAACTGGGAGGAATCATTCCTTGTCTCAGCGATCCTTCAAAACGGGGCGTACAAACTGTGCATCCAGGACGGCAAACTGGTCCTTTGGACCTGGAATGCCCCCCATCTCAAAAAATATTATCAATGATCTGGGAATACTCCCAGATAAGGTTTGCATACATGGTCAGGAGTGCTTGTATATGTATCACGTTTTCATTAATAAAATTGTTGTCTTCATATTTTTGTCTGATTGCTCATGTAAATGCATGCATGCTTGTTATCTCAAAGATAAAAAACAACCTAAACTGTCCTTAAATCAGGGAGGTGATCACCCCCCTGTAAGAAAAACCTCGGCCCCATGCCAAGCGACCCACTAGTGGTCGAAATCCGAACGTCGGCTCCATGCCAAAAGGCCCTTAGTGGCTGCCAAAAACCTCGGCCCTGCACCGAGCGACCCACTAGTGGTCAAACTCCGAACAATGGCTCCATGCTGAAAGGCCCTTAGTGGCCGTGAAAAGCCTCGACCTTGCGCTGAGCGACCCACTAGCAATCAAACTCCAAACGACGGCTCTACGCCGAAAGGCCCATAGCGGCCGCCAAAAACCTCAGTCCTGCGTCGAGCGACCCACTAGCGATCGAACTCCGAACATCGGCTTCACACCGAAAGGCTCACATGCGGTCGAACACGTAGGTCGGGGGGCTCTGGAAGCTCCCAATGAAATGGACATTAAAACCTTAGAGGGCCTAAGTGGCAGACGTGCGCGGCGATCTTCTTATGAAAAAAGAGCACTTTTAGTCAACAACGGTCGATGGGCTAGGACCATGCGCACGTGAGCGATGACGCCCTAGTTAGGGGTGAGTGTTAAAATAGTGTCCTGTGCGCGACGGCTTAAAACCCGGAGTCTGGCTGCTGTGGCCTTAATACCCAGCTGGACCTCAACAAACTCCACCTTGGGTGTGCGGCAGCGTCCATCTCACTAGACAGAACACCCCACTAAGCAAGAGATGCGACGACACCCTCGACAAAGGATGAGCACAACGTGAACGGCTCTCGAAGCGAGTCTTGGTAATGATAGCGAAATAGTTTAACCAACACAACAAGAAGATCAATATCATTAAAAAAATGAGGTGAAAAGAAAGTATACTTTATTGATTATTCAAATTGGAGGTTACAAGGCTTCTCTCAAAAGTTATACATAGAAAAAGTGGAACAAGGGACTGTCTGCCCTAAGTGCTCGAAGGCCCTGCTCCCTCCTAGAAGTTGGTCAAGTGCGGGCTCTCTTTGATCCCATTGTTTGAAAATCCCTGCGAGACGCTCGGAGCCACGACCGAGGCTATGCAATGACATAGGCGTATGCCATCCCAGAACCTTGCATCCAGCACTCAAGCTATCTCCTCTGGAAAAATCCGAACTCGCCAGTTGGCCTTAACACGGGCACACTGGTCTTACAAGTCAGTTTGATGTCCCCAGCTGCCAACCGCTCACCTTTTAGTTGCTTAATCCCCTACTTTAGGGTGGCATCCTCATCCTTCCAATGCTGCGCAGCCCTCTTGCCCTCCTCTCGAGCTTGACCGGTGCGCTTGTTGCATTGAGAAAGAGCTGCATGGAAGTATTGAATCGCATCTGGGGTATGTAAAAGAGAAAAAGGATGAAAAACCCGTGAATCCTAGCAACGTTGGGAACATTGCACAAAAGAAATCGGCAAACAAATTCTCAACTTGATGAGCAAAGAAGTCATACCTTTATGAAAGGCTCCTCTACAATGCCAGGCAAGCCCAGCACAACCCCAGGTGTAGATACGCCTGGGGGCTCCAGCCGCTCGGCGGCCTCCTCCATCCAGCTTGCCAAAACCTCGCTGACTGGAGCTTCAGCTGCAAACTCGTTGTGCGCGCCAGCCTCCATAGCAGACTCTGGCTTCGCAACGAGAGGCTCAGGTGGCTCTACCACTGGTGCGATGACTTTCTCCGAGGCATCCGCAGGCGCAGCATCAGGTTCATGGTTGTCTACCTCGACAAGCTTGATGATGCTGATCACCACCTCCTCAGTGCCCGCCATGACTCCCTCTCTCAAAGGCTTAGCTGGCTCCTCACCATGGGAAGGTCCTGCCTCAATGTCAAAAAGGGGACTCAGTGTGGACCCCTCACCCTGGGATGGCCAGTGAAGGGGACGCCATACTCTACCAGAGCAATGGCCGGAATCGGTGGATACTCTGCATTTCCCTTATGTGCCTATGAACCTCGCACCTGCGCCGCAACAGTACCTCCAGTGGGCATCGCAGGGGCAAACTCAGTGGACTGACTCGACGCGGTTGGCAAAATCAAGGTCCTCTTGCTTGAGGTGTATCCTGCCCGCCTAAGCCTTTTCAGGGCCACCACATCTTCGCCGGAGGACTCCAGGGAAAACGATGAGCCCCTCCCTTCAGATTGATACCTTGGTGGCTCCCGGATAGTCCAGGCTTCAGCCTTCCTCTTCTAATCGGCAGCCGCCACCTTGCTGACTACGGGCTCCCATATAACGATCGCAAACATCTCAGGGGTCAAGTAATACCTCCGAGTGTAGAAAATACTGATTGTCACCTGAATGTGGTTGATCAGCTTCTTTAATTCCTTCTCCTCTGCCTCGCTCACCTTTTGTGTAAAGAAGTCACTCATAAGACCCCACTTGTTGGGGATGTCCCACTCAGGGTAGGCCTGCAAAAAGAACACGCGATTCTTCTAATTTTTTGTCGAATCTGGGTTCGTTCCCTAAAAACGGAAGCCTGCGTGAGGAGACATGGAGATCCAGTTCTCTGATTGGTTGAAATGAAAAATCACCTTCATTGAGCGGGCACAGAACATGCACTTGTGAAGACGAACAAATACGCACAAGGATACCAGGTAGCGCACGACATTGGAATGAAGCCATGCCACGGGATGCCCCAGCGTCTCGAAGATCCCATATAGGTCCAGCGCCACTAAAAACGAAGCCCACCCCTTAGGTGGTGCTCATATATAGTAATGAAACCTTCGTGGGTGCGTTTGCTCTTTCCTCCTCACCAGGAAGGCGATGGGCCAACTCGCCAGGAATGTGATAACTTACACTCAAAGCTGCGATGACACTCTCCGAAAGAACTAACTTAATCTCCCCCACTCTCTGTCAAATCGTGGAAATGGAAGAATTCTTCTTTTTTGCCATAAGTGTTGAAAACAGGAGATCGCAAAGTGTGAGAAGTGTTGGGGAGCTCCGTTAAAATAGGCAACGCAGGAGGCTATCAAGCGGCGTTACGTGGGAAATCCAAAAGGTTGCCCCTGATGATGGCTGTGACACGTGTTCCTCCAACAAGGTGTGACACGTCTGTCCAAGGAAGCCCATCATGGCACTTGACAAACGGCCACTCAACGTGAGCCACCACTACCTGCCAAATCCTAACCATCACACCAAGCAATTAATGCGAGGATACCAGCCGCCAGAAAGAATGACAACGGAAGCTCGTTCGACTTCTAGACCAGGCAAATAAATTGGACTATTAAAAAAGAAATTTTATTAACAAAGTTTCGTTGTAGAATGGGTCAACCAGCGACCGCAAAAATAACAACATACTACCAGCGCCCATTAGGCTCGGCAGGATCGGAAGATAGGAACTCGTTCAACTCCAACTGTGTCCGAGCACCTACGTTTTGGGAGTCTAGGAGGCCCGTGGGGAAGCCGGGTGCCGCCAGAGAAACTATCCTTTGGCTCGGTCGGATCCCATCTGGGAATCGCTCCTCCAGTATCGGAGCCAGATCCTTCCGGTGAATCCTCGCTCTCAACTCAACCTCTAGTTGGGCATGGACGACTTGCTATTCTTGAAGTCGCACTTGGCACTGCTCAAGCTCCCCTTTGAGAGTCGCGATCTAGCTCTGCGCTTGTGTGTTAACGTCAGCTAATTGTGGAGACTTGGCTTGTTTGAAGTAGACAGCACACGCTCGACTCTGTTTGATGTCAACAATGGTAGTCTGCAACCGACCCTCAGCCTCCTCAACTACTTGGGTCTGTCGAATCAGCCGACCGATATCCTCAGGCCTTCGGCTCCGAGAGGAATTGGAAGCCCCGTTAGATTCGAAGCCTAGCAGTGCTCTAAAAAGCCTTGCCGGCCCAGGAGGACTGAAGGCTCCGAGTGATAACCTTTCGTCACTGTTGCGGCAGGATGCGCCTCATTAGGGCCTCTCAGCTCGTGTTCCCCCCATCTTGACTCCTCAGTAGGAGGCTTAGACCCAGACGAGGAAGACGATCCAGCTAGCGGCCTTGGAGCGAAGTTGTAAATTTCGTCCGCCATTGTCACGAGCACAACCAAAGGAAAGAGGAAACAACTGCAGTCAAGTTTCACGTGTCACAGCAGCAAGCAAAGACCAAAATTGAAGTGGGCTTTGGCGCTTAAATAGCCAAAATACCCCCAAGGAGATGGTGTCATTTAGCAAAGGCAAGGCATGCCACCACCCAACGAAGTCCCTCCATGTGGCGACACCTTGAAGTGTCGTACCTTTTCAAGGGAAGGTAATGATACCTGATGGGTCTGCAGTTCCCAGTGCATTAAATGTGCTGACGTGACGGCTCTGCAATTCTCGACGCATTAAATGTGCAGATGCGAGTTGATTGATGTGGCCGCCGTCAATGGTGTTCTACCACTTGAGATGAGATGTGAGTAGCTCCCTTTGAGCCTCCCCACCGATGGTTAATGTACGAACTTGAGGGACGATTGTAAGCAGCAACTTGGCATCCAAAACATACGAGTAATTTAACATGTATGGCGGCGAGAGGGCCCTTCGGCCCTTGAGTTATACCAAACACAATAAAAAAGAAATACGACGGCACCAAAGGTAAAAGCAAAAGTCAACGCTTTTATTCATTAAAGTGTTCGTTGCAGAGTACAAAATTTGCGCCAACGTAGGCACACATAAAAAACGGGATGAATCAAAGTACAAAGACAGAAGAAAAACGGCGCCCACCGGGCTGGCTTCAGTCGGAATCGGAGATGCTACACCACAAAGTGTCAGCTCATTTTGGTAGCATCTACCCTAGTACTGCTCCCCCCAGATGGGCTGAATTGGATGCCAATCCCTCGTTGCTATCGAAGGAAAGGCATCCATCAGGGGTTGATCGCCGAAGCCACGGTGCACTAGATGCGTAGCCTAATGGGACCCCAGAAAATGCCTCCACAAGCCAAGCCAGAAGGATGACCAGCAGAAAGAGAGCCGCAAGCAACATGCTATTGAGGGAGCAGGGTCCCTAAATCACAGTGTTGACCTCACGATGCTTCTCTAGCAGTTGAACACCTTGGCCAGGCAGAGAGAAGGCACATGATGATTGCAAAGTGGCCAAACCACCTTTGTTACAACGAGAAAACATTCACAAGAGGAGCATGACGATAGGCTTCAAAGACGGCTACAGGTCTCCCGTAGATCCATCTGATTCCCATGCGGAACTCCACGGGACATGAAACTCACCAAGGACTCCACATTGATTCGCCGGTGAAGGAGTGAGCGTGGGTCCCCAAAGTATGGGACCCACAAATTTATAGCCGCACAGTAAGCCCGATGAACCCCCAAAGAGGCATGCTGCCCAACAATCGTCAATCACGGAACAGGAAACCATCAATGTAAGGCCGATTCCCAGGCTGCGAATCTTTCCAAATAGGGCACCGAATCGCTGCGGCACCTCTGAAAAGCTGCATATTTGTATGGGGAAGGAACGATGTCCTAGAAAATAGTAGACTGGGGCATCTCGGAAAGACACGCTAGCCAGTGACGGGACCCACCTTTTGACATGCCCGGCCTTGGCAATGGGCTGTCCCTAGGCATGGGAGCTAGTGATGGGTCCAATGTGGACTTGGACCAGAACCAACGAAGCCCAAGCAACTGTAAGCAAGCCCAACTAACAGACGGGTCTAGCCAGGAAGTGGTGACCCAGGGAAATTAGGGCGAAGCCCATGAGGTCCCCCTAGCGTGCGCCCAATCAGCTTCCTCTGTGTCTTTGCAGGAGCAGCTGGAAACTGGCAGCACAGGCAGTGCCCGTTCAGGAAATGCCAGCCAATTGGAGACGAGGTTAACATAGGCAACTGCAGCGCGCGCTGTCCTAGCAAGTGCTCAACTAATCCACGCAAGGTCAAACAGGCCAGTGTTGGGCACGCCCGATGACGGTCCCTGCGCCACCGCAATAGACAACTGCCACCGCTGGCCACTACCAGCGCTCAGTGGGCTGCGAATCTAGACAAGCCACTTGTCGAAGGTTTTTGCACCGAAAGCCTCCTTCACGAAGCCTACAAATGTCTTCTCACTTAGCAAAAAAGAGAGATCCTAAGTCCTGAACAAGATCATTGAACTCTTGAACCCTAAAAGTGATGGATCAAAACATCTCGCTCTCGAGAGGGACGAGGAGAAAGAACCAGCTCTCTTCCCTCAAATTGTCATCCCTATACAATGACAACATTGAGCCACTCTTAGCAATACAAAAGGGGAGCGCAAGCCTCCTTCAAGCAACATACGCACTCCTTGTATACTTGCATTCCTGCATTTCCCATCACGTTTACTTCCGCGCCTACATCTTTCTATCCCCTGGGAAAGATTTTTGACTTTAGCGTCGGAGTGTTTATGGTAGGAGAGCATCTCATTCTCCTCTGATCTCTTATTTGTAGTTTGTGGTGTACAGGGTCCAGATTAAAGGTACATGGAGACCAGACCTGTTCAAGATCCGTCCGAGTTGAGGAATCTGAAGACTCCCTAATCCGCACAAGAATCGGGACTTAGGGATGCATCAGTTACCAATTTTAATAATTTTGGTTTGTTTTAATATTAGATATGCAAAGTTAAAAAAGATGCAGCAAACAAATAAAAAAAAAGAGAGAGATTTGATGATACCATAGTTATATTGACTCAATAGCACTTATATCCAATCCAAAGCTACGCTTGAGAGTTCACATCCATTAAATTGACCTTCTTCTCTTCGGTGAAGATCAAACCTAATAATTTTAAATGACACTGCAGCTTTGAAAATTTCTCTGAAAAGTGACACCTTCACTCTTATAAGATTATGATTATAATTTTTTTTCTCAAAGAAAATATAAGCAAGTAAAGCACAAATTGCTCTCAACAAAAATTTAAAAATTTTGTACGCAAAGAAAACTAATATTTTTTCAATATTTGCTCTGATTTTTTCAAGTGAAGCCATGGTGTCTTCAAAGTGTAGAAAACAAAGTTCATATAGAAGTTGGGAGCGATTAACCCATTGATACATAGGGGTCATCTCAGCATTAAAGCACTAATTTGAAAATTGTAAAAGTAGCCTTTCTTGAGCCTCAAAAAATCTCCCCCTTCCCTCCCCCTTTCAAAAAAAAAAAAAAAAAACTCAAAGCATCTACAAAAAAATCAGATTCAGATAAATTACTATTTGAGAGATAAAATTTAAATTTTAAATTTGTGTTAGTATACATTTACTGTTATGATAAAATATGTTTGATGTTATCAAAAAACCATATCAAATAATTGACTAGTCCAAAAAATATAAAATATACTTTCTTGAAAATCTTGCTAGTCTACTTTTATATAAAATTTGAATTGAATCGAAATCAATTTTGTGCATTGATATATGTGCAAAATACTACAACATTGTCAGTTTTAATATTTAGCATTTATCTCAGTAGATTATCCAACTTTGAAGAATTTGTTTTCTTGATATAGAAATCCAAAATTTTCATCCAATATACCCACAAAATCATTAGGATGTCTAGTTTTCACAAATAATATTTTTCTAATTTAAAATTATTATAAAAGATTACATTGATTTAATCCTATAATATATACAAATCTCAGTTTCATGTTGTTAGTGAGCATTCGTACAAAGAAATGATCTTTTCATTAAATTTTATAAGGCCCAAATTCGAATATATTTGATCCCTTAGAATTATGATTTATTATCGATATGTTTGTTATCATCAAAATAATTAAAGCAATCTTAAGTTAACATATAATGTACCTGAATAGTATGATGTTGATCGGTACTATATTCTTCATGGAGGCAGTTGGGTGCATTCAGCCCATTCTCCAATAGTTGGCCATGTATCATTGCTGTCACTGGAAACTATTCACCAGGAGGATCAGCACATGGATCAAGATTTCTGACTTGCAGAAATAGGCTAATATATATCCCTATATCCATCATCCATCTCCTCTTTTCTTGCAGTTATTGAACACTTTTGATTTTTTTCGATAAAAAAATAGGTATGGTATGGCCAATTATTTTAGATATAATGGTAGATGCTCTGGACAAGGTTGCTATTATTTCTTTTTCTGCCCTTGTCTTATTGTCTTCTTATTCTTATTCATGAATGGAACCTTCTGGCCTTTCTTTGCATCAGTAAGGAGGATTTACATTTTATGGATACTGTTATATTTTTGGTTTATCTTTCTATTCTTTAACTTTTTTATCTTTTAAATTTCAGGTAGCAGTGGCAGCACAATCTATGATTGTACATGAGCATATGGAACAACCACGTGTTCCATTTGTTCAGGTGAATTGCAAATCATTGCGAGTCTGTAATTTTGCTTTAGGTTTTGATTACAATGTGCATGATGCTATGCTAGAAATGCTGTCTTGTTACACTTTTTAAACCTGATTTCCTGATACTTACTAATTGTTGTTGGGAACTTGGAATACCAAAAAATGTAGATCATAGGTGGACCTACTTCTTTCGCGAAAGAAGTATGTTCTCCCTAGGCTTAGGAAATCTAATATCAAGATTATTAGATACTTCTCTTGAATTTGGCTCAGAATTTTTGGGGATAGCATGTATGAAGGATGTCAAATGTTGCATCTGTGTTTTCCCTTCCCTGCTGCACATCAAGTGAGGCTGTGTTGGACATGGCCAAGGATGGGCTAGGACAATGGTTGTGTTGAAACTTTAATTGGTTAGGGTCAGTACCTAGAACTTTTCTGGCCTCTGAACTATGAAGACCTTGGTTCCCATCAGTTATTGGCTAAAAGTCAATCAGTCAGCACATTCCCGAGCTTAAGATCTTGTATATGAATATTAGTAAACTGTAGCATGCAAACAGCGATGTAGTCATTTATTAGTGACCTAGGCTTATTGATGGGTTTGTTCAATCTAGTAAGGCTAGCATGCTTATTAGCACAATAATCCTATCGGACTTCTTGTGGAATTGGTACTGGCTTGCATGGAGATCTGGGGGTTTTCTATCAGCAAGGCTGAGACACTGGTATATTGTGATTCATCAAGTAGTGTGAGATGCTGTTACTCGGGATTAGAGTAAGGAGCTTGCTGCAAATGATCCAAGCCAGGCTGAGCTTGGATATGTTTTGGATCTGCTTAACTCTTTTCTAATTTCGTCAAGTTCAAGCTGAACTTTACACTTTTTGCCCTAGCTTGGCTTGAGGAAAAATTATAGGTACGAGCAAAAATAAGTCCTGATATCATTACCTCAAACAAAACTTGTAAGGAACCTTACTCCATCAAGAACCTGTAGAAGTTTGTCTTGGCAAATATTGCCACACGACAGGCAGTAATATGATGCAAAAATAATATATATCTGAGATCGAGTCATTGTGGCAACAAAACTTCAAATAATATAGATTAGCAAAACTTAAAACAAAATGCAGGATCGATAGATATCTTTGTTTTCCTTTAAATTCCATAGAAACTACGGAGCCCGTCCTGTGTACAGAGCACTAGATACACAGTATTTGTTGATAAAAATCCACCATATGGATCAATAACTCTCTCACCAACAGCCAATTATGAAGCTACGGTACTGGTTGGAAAAAGAAAATACAATGCAAGCTATCTTTTTTACTATTTAAGACTTCAGATTGTCCACCTTCCACCATTATAATGGAATGAATTTTGTAGTTGAACCTTAATTCTATATATAGACACCTTCCTTTAGATATAAATACAACTCTAACTTCACATTTGCAATAGAATCTAGCCTTCTACTGTAATCTTCAAACTACTTGCTAGTAACATCGTTCTTTCCTTTCATTATAAGTACCCCTTCATCATTATAAACTATGTGCAAACTACATTTTGTAGTTTATAATGTAGCCTTTCATTATAAACTACTTGCAACTCTGTCACCTTCCGTGAGACCCAATGAAGGCTAAACCGATTCCAAACACTATAAATATCTCTTCATCCTTACGAGCAAAGGGGATCGCCGGCAAGATAGAAACAAGGAAAGAATAAAAGAAGAAAAGGAGAGAAGAGAAGAAACGCACAGAGATGGCTCAGAAGGCATGCCCACTTCCATCTCGTCTCTAGGGAGGCCTCATTCTCCTGCTCCTATGGATGGTTGAGCAGGCTTCTTGCTGGCTCTGAGTCCCCACGTCACAAAACTAGTGAAGGCAACTTGTAGAGTGTGGCATGGAGAACCCCTCTGTCTGTAGTCAGAGAGGAGACTGATGAGTGTCCCTCTCTTCATTGTTAGCGCCCAAGAATCTTTTCCTCCAATTAGCATCCACTTGCGATTGCATTTATTAGTCAGCCACTCCTTGGCAAGTGCATAGCTCTCTTCCTCTAGTGAGTCGCCCCCTGGTAGGGCGCACCCGTAGGAGCTCAGTCCTCCATCTCTCAAAGTCGCTTCCTAGTTAGGCGCACTCAGTAGGAGCTTGGTCTTCCATCTCTGAAAGCTGTCCTCTCGCAGGGCGTACCTACAGATGCTCAGTCCTGCATCTCTCAAAGCCGCCCTCTAGCCGGGCGCACTCGTTAGAGTCCAATCCTCCATCTCTCAAAGTTGCCTCCTATCTGGGCGCACTCTATGGAGCCCAAACCTTCATATGTAAGCCGCTCCTTAGCTGGGCGCATTCATATGCTTAATCCCCTTATCCGTGTATTAGCATCCTTCAAAATCTTCCATCTTTCTCACCATTGTTAAAAGATTATTGACTTAAGTGTCAAACGATATATTAGGGAACGAGTTTTAGCCATCCTCTAAACTATTATTTGTTTGTTGTGATGTGTAGAATTCAGGTTCAAAGTAACGGAGATCAGACCCATTTCAGCTCGACTCATTGGGAAATATCAAACGGTTCCTTAATCCGTATAATAATCCGAATCCATGAATGCATCAATAATCCTTTACTTTCCTAATTTATTTTCTAATTACAATCAATCAGTCTTAATTACAATCAATTGAAATAATCCTAATAAAGAAAAATTTATACAATTTTGGCAATTAATGCTACTAACATCCCCCCTCAAATTGATACTAGCTAATTAAGAAATATCAATTTGTCAACTATGAATTGATGTCAACGGCACGAGAGGGCTTTAATAAAAACGTTTGCTGTTTGAAGACAGGTAGAGATGTGAGGAAAAGTGATCACATGTTGATCAAATGCTATACAGATATAATAACAATTAATCTCAATATGCTTTGTGCATTCATGAAAGAAATAATTGGTGACAATCTAAATAGCACTAGTGTTATCAATATAAAGTTGATTAGATTAAGCTAGAGAATGCCAAGTTTCCTTAACAAGCCCCATAACTAAGCAATTTTTGAGCAAGTTGAAGACATAGCATAGTGTTTTGACGGTTGAGGAATTTGATACCTGACCTTATTTTATACTCTTTCAAGAAATAAGAGGATTATAAATAAACATGCCCCGGTCAATAATTAAAGAAGTGTAGGTACAATCTACCCAATCAACATCATTGAATCCTTATAAACGGAGGAAATTCTTAGTTGGAAACTATAGTCCTTTACCTGAAGTGCCTTTAAAGTAACGAATTGTCCATTTTACTGCTATGAAGTATGAGTGTCGCGATGCTTATATAAATTGACTCATCTATTAGACTGCGAAAGAGACACCGAGTTGAGTAATTATTAAGTAACTTCCTACCAATTACGGACATATAGATGGATCAGGTAATAAATCTTATTCCTCCCATCGAAACTTCAAATTAATCTCCATGTTTATGAGAATATATTTGTTTTTTGGCTTGAAGACCATCCGGCATAATAAGCTCTATGTATATTGTATTAGTGCAAAAGACCGTCAGTAGGAATTTGCTATAACTCAAGATCAAGAAAATATTAGAGTAAACCAAAATCTTTCATCTAAAACAAGGTTTAGAGGTAATATTATAACTGCTCAATCAACTAACAATCAGATCCAATTATAATAATATCATTTACATTGATGAGAAGTATAACAACTATAGTAGAGGTCTTGCGAAGCAAAAGGGAAGAATCATATGGATTCTAATTGAAATTAAACTCAATAAGACAGGTACGAAAATTTTTCAAACCAAGCTCTCCATGCTTGCTTTAAACCATATAAAAAACAATTTAACTTACGTACTTTAGAGGAGTAATGAGTGAATATGTTGGGAGGTGGAATCATGTAAACTTCTTCCTTTGGATCCCCAGGTCAAAATACATTTTTTATATCCCTTTGTCGAAGTGGTTATTCTTTTGAAGTAACAATAGCCACAATAATACACAAGGTAATCATTTTGGTAACTAGCATAAATGTTTTCTCGTAATCATCACCCTATTCTCGACGATTATCAAATGCCACCAAGAAAGCTTTATATTCCTTTGTGTATTAGGCCATAGTTTAATTGGGTATACTCTTTTGTATCCCATAGGTTTGATTCTAAAGGGATACTATATAATATCCCAAGTATGATTGTCTTTTAAGAGCCTAAAGCTCGTCTTGTATAGCTTGTTGCTAACACTTTTGAGTAGAGGTCTGAGAATAAGATGAAGGTATAATAGTAGTATCCAGAGTTATCTGGTGAGTCATATGAGAGAAACCACATTTGTCATGAGGACGAGTATTTCGAGTGGACTGTCAAGGTTGAAGTGTAGTGGGGTCAAACGTCCATTCCGAATCAAGAAGATGATGTCGATGACGTCTTTGATATGCAAGGCTAGGTTTAAATAAGTGATTTAAACAAGGGTCATTAAAAGTCGGAAGAATGCGAAAGTGGATTCGTGTATGATAGAGATTAAAAGTAAGATAGGTTTTCGAAGGATCCAATATGGCAGGAAATATGAAATTTGTTGGCATCGGTATCAAAGCTAACAAATTCTTTGTGTGTGTTGCTATATCTAAGAAATGCGCACTCAGCAGCTTGAGGTGTAAGTTTGAGACTTTTAATTGGAGGTAAATAAACAAAACCGATACTACCAAAAATATTGCGAAAATGATAGTCGGGTAAAATTTCAAACAAACAATAGTACAAGGAATTGTAATGCAAGATTTGTGAGGGTAAGTGATTACTTAGATACACTACTATAGATAAAGTATTTACTTAGAGTTTAGGAGGTACAGATGATTTGATTAATAAGGTATGAATAACAACCGGAAAATGACGGTTTTATATTTGGTGACCCCTGTTTTGTTAGGAAGTGTAAGGATAAGAAGAACGTTGAAATAGAATATCTTTTTTGTTTAGATAATCTCGAAAAGCTTTGGATCTATATTCTTCTTAAGTCTGAACGTATGATTTTAATACGTGTCGAAAATTGTATTTTGATATAAGTAATAAATGTTTGAAATACAGAAAATATTTCATCTTTTGTGTGAGAAAACGTACTCAAGTGAAGCAGTAACAGTCAGCAATGGTCACAAAGTATTTTTAATTAGCATGAGAATTGTAGTTAGCATGTGATAATTCCATATTTCCTTAGTAGTGTGAAGTATTGAAATTATTTACCATATGTGGTTTATTTACCATATGTAGTTAGCATCTTTATCCTCCCATTGATTGAGTTCTTTTATTTCGGTGGAGACTGTAGATAATCCATCTAAATGACTTTAAAATTCTTTTCCCTTTACAAACATCTTAAATTAAAATTCTCAGGTAGAATAATTTTTTCCATTAAAATAGATAATAGAAAATTTTTTCTAACATTATAAATTATTAGCAAGACAAATTCAAACCTTGACTGCAAAATACTTCGAACAAGCACTTCAGGTCACATGTTACCCTTAAATTTGCTGCAAATCCAACAGAATTCAAGAGAGCTGGAACAGAGGCCCTGACTCACGAAAAAAGTTTCCAGAAAACCTACAAGCCTTCAGAGGACTAAAAAATAGAGTGAACCACGAGACTTGGAGTGAGAACCTAACACTCTCGTGAGACTTGGAGAGCGAATTCCAAAACTGAGTCAAATCCTCCTGAACAGCACAAATACGAGAGCAGTTCTGGACAAATATCAAGAACCCACATTCTGAGAAGAAATATCAAGAGATTCACAGAAAGGTTTGTGTATCAAGCCTTGATGCCATGACAATTTTTGTTTGAATGCCTCCATTGAAGTTTTTCCTTCTCATTAAATAGATAATATTTTCCCTGATAACATTAAATTATAATATTTTATTTTTTTGATTTATCTCTTAATTACAATTAATTAGTCTTAATGACAATTAATTAGAATAATCCTAATAAAGAAAAATATATAATTTTTGTAATTTATACTACCGATAGGATCCTCATATCAAGTGCATTTCCTACCATGGGAAAATGCACTTATTTGAAGGAAATGCTCACATAAAATTTGTAGGTTATGCTTAGGGAAAAACAAAATATAATAGAAAAAAATATTAAAAATAAAATCAAATTTCCTTAGAATTTATTATTGTTAGTTTGTTAGAAAACATTTCCTTTGCAAATTCTCAAAAGGTTGTGATACGCCCCTAGATCTGAATTGTACGGATTAGAGAGTCACTTGATCTTTTATGTTCGGCCAAATTGAGGTGGGTTCGGTCTCTGTTCCTGATAACACGGGCCTTGCGCAACACAACGAACAAATAAGAAATTAGAGGATTTGCGAGATTTACTTCCTAGTTTATCTTCTGATGTTCAAGTTAGAAATCTTTCTTAGAGAGTCACTTGATCTTTTACGTTCAGTCAAATTGAGGTGGGTTCGGTCTCCGTTCCTGATAACCTAGGTCTTGCGCAACAAAACGAACAAATAAGAAGTCAGAGGATTTGCGGGATTCACTTCCTAGTTTATCTTCTGATGTTCAAGTTAGAAATCTTTTTCAATGGATGAAAAGATATAATGATATAAGAGAATGCATGAATGCACTTATGCAGGGTAAAGTGAGTAATATCAGAGGGCTTGGCTTTGATGGATGTGCTCGGCAAGGAGCGACTTTCGAATGATGCCGGATGGCTTGGTTCCGGTGGTGCGCTCATTGGGGAGCGGCCTTAGAGTGATGTCTGAAGGCTTGGTTCCGGTGGTGCGCTCACCGAGGAGCGACTTTGAAGGAATGGGAGAGATTAGGAATGCTCTCTATTTGAGATCGTATCTTGGGTTCTCTCTGAAATGCCTTCTTCTCTTCGGATTTTTTTTCTCTTGGATTTTTTCCTCCTTTTCCAATGGTGGGGAAGGGATACTTGTAGACGATGACCCGGCGTGACTTTGCGCCAAAGCTTAGACAGCTGTTGCGCCGGGATTGGCAGGTTGTTGGTTGTTGACCGAAGCCACTGGTATCATCTATTGTTTTGCGGTGGTGGTGCGACTGTGGATGGTTCTTGCTGACATTTGCCAGACTATTTCGGCGGGTGATTTGCTCGAGCCACGGCCCGACGATGGCGATGGTCGATAGCGACAATGTCCTTTTTCTTTGCGAGGCGGCAAGCGTGGTCGGTCGTCCTCTCGATTATCTATGGCCACCAATGGCAGACGTTTGCCACATTGGTGCCCCTTGTGCTAACCAGGTTGTCACTGTTGTGTTGGAGGGTTTACTGTGATTGATTGTGCTGTAGGGGGCTGCCTACTAGGCCTGGCCGCTCCCTATCTCCACTAGCCCACTATGTGTTGGCCGTGGTTGGGCCTGCCACATGGCCTTATGGGCTCCAGTCTTCATAGGCTATACTGACGCATGGGCCCGACTTAAACTTGGATCAGCCCATAGTATGGCCGAATCCATCACTAGCCCCCTATGCCGGGTAACTGGATCTCACCAGTCCTCGATATATTGGATGATGGGACGTCTCCAGTTGGGCCAAGTCATGCGTTCCTGAGATGCTCAGTCACCTATTCTTGAGGGTTATGCTCCTTTCCCAAGCGCCTTGCAACTTTCCGTACATGGATGTAGGGATTGGATACTCTGTTTGGAAAGATCTCAGCATTGATTCAAGGTCTGGCATTGATTCCTTGCCGATTCTCGATGGTTGATGTTGGCAGTCATGACTTCTCACTGGTGGCTCATCGATCTCCCCCTTCGGCTATAAATGGAGGGGCTCCTTGCATAGGTGTGGTTCTGGCTGTATTGATAGAGAAATTTTGGATAAGAAGAATTTTTATGAATCGATCTCAAGGAAAAAATAATAATAAACCAAATCCTATTTGCTTCTTTCACAAACGAATCCCAGTAGAAATAATAAAATCCTAATGGGTTTGAATCTTCGGAAGGGAGAGCCTCCTGTGCAAGGGCGGCGGTGTCCAATGCCTTGTTTTTGTAGGGGATGGCTTTCCCTTCATCTCCTGACTCACTTAGTGTCTAGTCGAGATGCTTGGCGAGGAGATAGTCTTCCAAAAATTGTTGTGAGGTGCTTCCCGTTGTAGCTACCTTCCCCAAGTTTATCTTTCTCGAACCAGTTCCTATCCGAACGTTGTTAGGTTCTATGTATTTTTTCCTTTCTTGTTACTTATATGTCTATTGATGTAAGCTTTGTATTTTGTAAAAGAAATTAATGAATGGAACTACTGAGCATTTTCCTTTCTTCAGCATATGGCTCTGACACTCTTGTGTACTTTGATTGATTTGGATCTTTTAATATTGCCTCTAACTGCTCGGTAATAGTGTTCTCTCCTCCTAGAGGTCGCCACACGAATGTCGTAAAAGCCCCATAAGGTTTCAATGGCCGCTCGATAGCATGGTCCGATTCCAACGATGAGCCCTCAGGCCGTGATATTCAACCTCGCATGGGCCGTCGATAATGTGATCGAGTTTTAGAATTCGACCACGTGTGAGCCTCTCAATAATGAGTCCAAGGTTTCTTCACCTTTGGTAGGTCGATGTATAGTTGAACGAAAGTTCATCCTACTTAGGGACAGTCTAGGTCATTTGATTTTATGAGACAACAAACAAGCATTCATATGGGCAATCAAAGATGAACAAATAATTATTTTTTTAATGTGATTATGATACATATTACAAGCACTCCGAATGATGCATGCTAACCTTACCCGGGTTCGGCTAAGGCTTATTGGTAGTACCTTTTGAAGTGGAAGGCGTTCCAAGTCCTCGGGACCACCTTGTCATCCTAGGTGCGTAGCTTGTACGCGTTGCTTCAGAGGATGGCCGAGATAAGGAATGGTCCTTCCCAGTTAGGGGAGAGAGCTTGTTCCCGTTGGCAATTTTACCCCTTACTTCTATACTCCGTAGGAGTAGTTCCCCCACTTCAAACTGACGGGTTTTTGTCTTTTTGTTATAGTACCATGCAATCCGCTGTCGATAGGCCATTGTCATGCTGTATCCCAGGCTTCTTCGACCAAGTCGAGATGCTCTTAAAAGCCTTTGAGAGTTGTGGAGCGGGTCAAAGCGTTTGACCTGAAGGTTGGGGAGTCCGACCTTTACCGGAATAACTACTTCAGTCCCGTAACATAGGTTGAAGGGTGTTTCCCAGGTCGGCTCCTCAGGGTCATCCTATATATCCATAGGACGGACGACAACTCATCCACCCAGGAGCCCCCAGCATCCTTTTTGTCTTTAGTCCTTGCAGTAGCATTAGATTCATCGCTTCCACTTGCCTGTACATTTGCATGTAGGTGATGGAAGTTTGGACCAGCCTTATCCAAGACTTGCACATTACCTAGCGAACCATTTACCGGTGAATTGGGTTTTGTTGTTGTTACTACGACCTCGAAAATTCTTAACGGGCAAACGATGCTTTGGTGACCAAACTCTATCGCGTACTATTCGGTGATCCGTGCCAATGGGGATACTTCGACCCACTTAGTGAAGTAATCAATACCCACAATGACAAACTTTATTTGCCCGGATGCTTTGGGCAGAGGATCGAGTATGTCGAGCCTCCATTGTGCAAATGGATAGGGTGATTGCAGGGCGTGTAACTTCGTATATGGTTGATGAGTTATGTTCCTATGGATTTGGCAATTCTCATATTTCTTTATGAAATCCATGGCATTATGCTTCATCAGGGGCAATAGAAGCCTTACCGCATGATTTTGAAGGCCAGATTCTTGCCCTTGACATGGGACCTGTAGATACCGAGGTGCACTTCACCTAGCGTATAATCAACCTCTTCAGGTGTGAGACACATCATGTAGGGGGTCGAGTACCCATGACGATACAGCCTTCCGTCCATTATGGTGTACCAGTCTTTTGTTTTCTTCCTCTTGGCTTCTTTTAGACTCTCTTGTAGAATGTCGTCAGTTAGGTTCCTCCTATACGGGGCCATCCAGCTATTGCTGTTGGCCACTTGCAGTATCTCACGCTCGGGGTCGTCAATACTTGGGACAGCTGGTACTTCCCATAGGTCTTTGGTGTACTGTTCCAGGTTCTTTGTCGCTACCACCTTTGTCTATTGGTCCGCCTTCCAGTATTCTTTCCTCGGGATGTTGACTACAACTTTGCCAAACGCCTGAATCAAACCCCTCGCTTTAGCAAGGTATTTTGCGAGCAGAGGGTTTGAAGCCTCAAAATTTCCCTGGATCTAGTTGACGACTAACTAGAAGTTGCTGTAGATAATCAGGGATCTGGCCGAGCATTCCTTTGGTAGTCAAAATCCAGCGAGCAATGCCTCGTATTCAGCGACGTTGTTGGCTGGGAATTCGAGAGTCATTGACTACTTTATCTTTGTCCTGTTTGGAATCCTCAAAACCACGCCTGCCTCACTATCGATCTGCGTTGATGTCCCGTCGACATGCAAGGTCCAGGTCAAAGTCCTTGGCTGGTTGGCATTTTCGACAAAGTTGAGGGCATTTGGAGCCGGGATCTCATCTTAACGATGAAGTTTGCAAGGTCCTGTCCTTCATGGTCGGCCCATAGTTGGAACTCCACTCGAACTTGCCCAATTCAATAGCTCGCTTGACCAGTTGCTTGGGGTGTCCAGCTTCTGCAAGATCCCTTTCAGTGGCAAATCGGTCAGGATGATGATTTTATACTTTTGGAAGTACGGGCGCAGCTTCTTGGCAGAGTAAATGAGGGTTAGGGCGATCCTTTCGGCATGTAGATAGCGGATCTCAGTGTCCATCAGGCCTTGTTGATGCAAGTACACCGGCCGTTGCATGCCGAACTGCTCTGATATGGACCGAATGCATCGCTGTGTCAGAAACCGTCAGGTACAAAAACAGCTCCTCGCCTTCCTGATGTGAAGTTAGAAGAGGAAGGTTAGCAAGGGACTCTTTGTGCTTTCAGAAAGTTGTCTCGCACTCGGCAGTCTATTAGAAACCAGTTGCCTTGGTTCCCCTTAAAGTTTTAAAGAACGGTAAGTATTTCTCCACGGATTTTGCTAGGAATTGGGAGAGGGCAGTGAGTCTTCCGGTGAGCTTCTGGACCTTTACGGTTCGGGGCGGACTCATGTCGAGGAAGGCATTTATCTTCTCAGCGTTTGCCTCGATTTCACATTAAAAGATGATGAAATCCAAGAACTTTTTGGACGCTATACTAAATACGCACTTGGCCGAGTTTATCTTCATCTAGTTCGTCCGAAGGATTCCGAAAGTCTCCTTTAGGTCGCGATCATGGTCACCGGTGGCCTTACTTTTGATGAGCATGTTGTTCACATACACCTCAATGTTCTCACCGATTTGGGCTTCGAACATCTTATTGACAAGCCATTATTAGGTGGCGTCAGCATTCTTAAAACTGAAAGGCATGACCTTATAGCACTAGGTGCCTTGATCGATCATAAAGGAAGCAAGCTCTTTGTCCTCTTGACTCATTCTGATTTGGTTGTAGCCCGTGTAGGCATAAATGAAGCTTAGTAGCTCGTGGCCAGACGTAGAGTCCACTAGTAGGTCGATCCTCAACAACGAGAAATTGTCCTTCGGGCATGCCTTGTTCACATCTGTGAAGTCGGCATATATCCACAGTTTTCCATTATTCTTTTTGATATGGACGACGTTTAACAGCCAATCTGGGTATTGAACTTCCTTGATCAACCTCACATTGAGCAGTTTCTTCACTACCTAACGTATGTCGATCAATTTCTCGACCGAGTTGTTCCTGCACTTCAGTCGGGCATGCTTGTAATTGAGATCGGGGCCCAACTTGTAGACTATTACTACAGTTGGTATCCATGGCATGTCAATAGGCGTCTACGCGAAGACGTCAGGATTTTGTTTAAGGAAGGTTATGAGCTGATCGTGGAGGGGACTAGACACGGAGGTCGCGATTCGCACACACTTCTCAGCTCACTAGGGTCCAAAGGGACTTGGTCGGTTAACTCTATTGACTGAGCTTGTAGTAGGGTGGTCTCGTCACGGAAGTTAAGGTCTTCAAACGGCTGGCTGAGGGTCGCTAGGTGATTTAGGAGAGGCAGCACATCCGTTTAGTGACTTGGTTGCCTAAGACCTCTCCGATACTATACGGGGTCGAGAACTTCATCTTCAAGTAGGGGATTGATGTCATTGCCCGAAGGCGGTCCAGACAGGGTTGTCCCAAGATGGTGTTGTAGACCGAAGGAAGGCCCACCACTAGAAATGCGAGCATCTTGGAGGCCATCCTGGGGTAAGCCCTTAGTGTAACCTCCAATTGGACTGTGCCTTAAATAAGCACCGGCTCGTTGTTCAACCCTTACAAGGGATCCTCGGTCGGCTTCATCTAACCCTTTTTCAATCCAAGTTTGAAGTAGGTATTGAGGTAGAGTAAATTCCGATATTTTCCATTATTAATGAATACTCGTTTCAATTGGTAATTAATGGTACCGTCCGAAACGAGTGCCGATACAACTAGAGGGTCAGAATGGAAGGTTATTATATAAGTCATATTGTCGTCACTAAAACTAATGACATCATTCCTAACCCCTACTCTCAGCTTCTTGCTGCTGGAAGCTTTCTCTGGACGGTCTAAGGCGTTGCCTTTTGTTGGCTTGGTTGTCACTATGTCGACAACCTTGGCTACAACTCGGTATTTTGACTAGTCTCCTTCCTCCGGGTTCGTTAGTGCCTTCGACCATTTGAAGAACTTCTCATCTTGGATCTACATGAGGATGCTGGTGCGGGTGTCGTTCAGAGGAGTTAAGTTAGGGGGCCTGAACTCCTTCCATACACCAGGTTCCGCCATGGCTGTTTCCAAGGGCCTCGGAAGTGATTGTTGTCTGCACTCTTCTTTTCTTTCATTGTTTCCTCTAGGAGTTGGTTGGCACGCTCCGGCAGTTTTGTTTTGTTGGCCTCCGCTGGTATGTAGGCGTGGGTAATGGTCTCGACCTCCCGAAAGATCTAAGGGTTCTGATGGGCCAGACGCTTGAAAAAGTCACCCGGCTCTAAAATGGCGATAAAGGCGTTGAGCTTCACCTCTTCGGTGAGCCGGATATCTATCAGACCTCAGCAGTGAATCGGGCCAGGAAGCGCCTTAAGCTTTCCCCTCGCTTTCAATCTTCTGCTTTCAATTCTAATTAGTAGAGAAACGGGGGGGACGAATCCTTGTTCAGAAATCCAAGAACTTTTTGTTCCCTCTGACGTGTTCTGGGATACTAAATACGTATCTGCATGCATGCATTAAAGTTTAAATACCTCCCATAAATTCTTTTCTTTTGGGGTTTCATTTTTTAAATTAGCTGTGGCTTTGCCAGGATTCGATCTGTCATGCATTCTGCAATAGGTTTCAATTGAGATGCATGGAAGGCAAGCATCTATTTTTAAGCAGTTTTGGTCAGAATGCGGACTTAAATATTACTTGGTCTTCCAAATCTGCGGCATAATTTGTGTTTAATAGCTATAAATATCAGTGTATGTCACCTTAAATAAGAATTTTTGTTATTATATAGAAAAATAAGAATTTCAGAGCATCGGTGTCAACTGTCATTTTGCGGTGGTGGTACGATCACGGATGGTCCATGCTGACATTTATCAGAATATTTCGGTGGATGATTCGTCAAGCCACACTAATAGTGGCCACAGCCTGGTAGCAGCCGCGTCCTTTCTGATGCTGGCAGGCAAGTGTAGCCGTCCTCTTTAATTGTTGACAATGGCCACCAATGGCAAGTGTCTGTCGTGTCGGTGTCCTCTATGCTGGCCAGGTTGTCGTTGTTGTGGTGAAGGGTTCCTCCACTATGATTGGTCGCGTTGCAGGGGGTTTCTTGTTGGGCTTGACCGGTTTCTATCTCCCCCGCCCCAGTGCGCTGGCCGTGGTCGGGCCTGCCATATGGCCTTTTGGGCTCCAGTCTTCGTGGGGTTGTGCTGACGGATGAGCCCGGCTTGAGTTTGGATTGGCCCATGGCATAGCTGGGCCATCAAGTTGTTATATTAAACAGTGATTTTGTATAAAAAAAGTGAAAAATCCGCCTTTATGACCACAGAAAGATTCTAGAAAACTCCATTTTTATGATTTCTTAGTTTTGTAATGTTTAATAGAAAGTTTGAGAGTTGGAGAACCATTTTTGTGTTTTCCGTGGTGTAGCATGAATCAGCCTGATTATTAGATGTTATACTTGCCAATGCTGTAGAGAGTGCTTCCAGTCCTAGTTGCAGAATGCTTTCTTGTGGAAAGTGTTGAACATAATTTGGTTGTTATGAAGGTGCCTAGATAGGAATCAGAACTCTAAATACACCTAAATAGAGAATAGATGGTGGTGGTTAATTTGTTTGATATTGTCTGGAGGCTTAGGTATCTTCTTTGCTGATATAGAAGATCTGCAATGATGTTAGCATTTTTTTGCGGTCTGACTAAAGAAGGTCGACCATTGCAGTTGAGATGACCTATAGCAACTGCACAGTGATGCCCCCCTTATGGTCTTTTTGGGAAATTCCGCTGTACTTGAAAAAGTCATTGTTTGATCTCAAGTGACTATGACTAAGAATGCAAGATAATTGGTTGGTTTGACTAACTTCAGACTTTACAGGCACCAGTTGTTAGACCTTGGGATACTGGGTATGGAGTGTCAAGTTGAACTGTGGAATGCTGGTTATGGAGTTTAGAGCCGACCTGATTACCTTTTCCTTTGATAGCTCCTGGGAGGAGGTTGATTTCTGCATGTTGCTAAGCATGGGCTAATTTGTTTGGCTTCTGTAGAGCAGGAAAGATTAATTTCATTGTGTATTACAGACCAATTTATTTGGACTCAATACAATACGCAAGATGCAAATTCTATAAAATTGGCATCCGATGAACCAGCTGACTAGAAATAATCCAAATAAAATTGATATAGTCCTCCCTTGCGTTGTATCAATGTGGTTCAGCGTTTTCCTTGGTTATTCTTTGACCATATTTTTCTGTATTCATGCCGTTATTTTTACCCATTAGGCTTCTAAATGCTGCTACCTATTGGAGCAGGAACAAAGATCACGAGGGAGGAAGAGTCCTGCTGCTCACCCTTTAGGTATGATTATAAAAGTGAAGCCGCAAGCCAAGAAAGCTAAAGTGGACCCATCAAGTTCTGAGAAGCTATCGTCAGGAGCTGTGGAAGTGCTTGCTAGCAAGGTAGCACACTCTCGAAATCTGGCAAAGGCAACCAGCGACGGTGATGGTGAAATACCTCTGAGGCCTTTAGGAAGTCTTGATAGTAATTGTGAAGAGTGCAGTGGCGCTGCAGTAACTGGTCTGGTTTCCTACAGTGATGAAAGTGAAGAAGGAGGAGAAGATGATGATTAATCATCCTCCCGAATGAATTTTGTCAGGATGGGGGAATAGTTTTGTAAGGACACAGTGAAGGTGGATCATTTTTTTTCCCCCCATTAATTTGGAGTGGGAAAGGGATGCTTCAATTAGAAAAATAGTTTTCTTTTTTCTGTTTAATTTTTCCCTTTTTCACATTTTCATCTGCGACGGTGCTTCTTTGAAAAATGATTAGAAAACGGTTAACAATTTAGAAAATGTAAAGATGGTCGAGTTGAATTTGTTTTCTACAACCGAAAAATTTGTTCAAAACACTTGCTGCTTGTCTTTGCTTCACTGCACTTTATCCTATGATTTAGAATCCGGTTAAATGGCATGAATTTCTACTTAAATGTTGCTATGGTAGACTTCGTAGCTGAGAAATGCTACAAATGTTTTTTAAAAAAAAAAAGCGCTGACACTGCTCTTTCATATGTCATCAACTTTCAGCCTCTGTCGTACGTGGCCGAGGCATCACAATAGGATCAGCTTCTTTTATAAATATTAATGGGTAGGCCTGTAGCTGGTAGGCCCAATAAGAAAGTGACCCAAAATTTAAAAATGGTCCAACGCGCTAAACGATCAACGCGTTAGCGCTGACCGTCCGGTGCACAACAAATGGCCAACAGCACACCTTCAAAATGGTCAACGCTTCTGTTGACCGGAAATACTATAGCAGCAGGCCGTGAGAGACAGTAAACCTAATACATATCAAGCCAATTTGACAGGCGATCTTATACACGAAAAATAACAATCCTTTCCATGATTACACACTTTACTAAAAGCTAATCTTCTCTAAAAAGGGAGCAACAGATTCAGCGTCAACGATAAAGTCTAATGATCACAAGAACATGGAAGGAAAGCAGAATAATCTGAAAATCGTTACACTGTTCATAAAGGAAACAACCCATCAAATCACGCCAGTCACGCCCACCAACTCAGAGAAGGCCGCCATGGCCATGCCAAGGAAGGTGTTTCTCTCCACAGTTTATATAAACCCAGAGTCTCCATTCTGAAAAGGACACGCTTTAAGAGACGCTTTCAAAACACACTTTTAAGGGAACAAACGCTTTCAAAACAATAGAGACTTTCTGTCATGAACTAAGCTACGAACGCTTACAGTGCCTGAGAAAAACTCTCTCACTTTCTCTAATGTGTTCACCTTCCAATCCCATTCTAGGCCTCCAGTTCGCAGAGTCTCCTCCCACTCTCTAAGAACCGTCCGCCAAAGTTTTCACGCTTTTGGGACGCAGTTTTCACTCGTTCTCTGTGAACAGCTAGTGGGAATTCATACTCTCAACGAGCCCCGGGAACGCCTCTACATCTACAGGCCAACACTCCCGTCAAACACATTCTCTCTCTCTCGCTTTTACTTATTAGTTTACCTTTTACAATTCAAAAGCTTTTTACTGATTTGAGCGTCGAAGTGTTTTTGATGGGACAACCTCCCGTCAATACCTGACCTCTCTTTTTCTGTAGTGGTGTGCAGGATTCAGACTCAGTGAATAGAGCCGGATCTAATCAATCAGGCAAATCGAATTTGTTCAAAGTCGGATCCAAGTACGCATCATTGGCGCCGTTTGTGGGAAGGGCTTTCGAAAAGTCAACCGCATTTCCCAGGAACTCTCTCCGATCAATATACTTGAACAAAATGGTGAACACAATGGTGCAAGCAAGCGAGCCAGCTCAGGACGTAGTTTTGCCAAACTAGGACCACGCCATCAGCACCGTGGTCAACGGGGTAGCTGGTGGAATCTCGGCGTCCTTTTTCTAAAACCTAGTGGAGCACATGCACAATATGCATGTGGATGTTTCAAATACTCAGGCCCACCAGAGAGCAAGCACGGTGGGGCTACACCAAAGAAAGGGCCCCAAATACAAGGCCCGTCGACGAGGAGGCCAAAGGAAGAAAGCTCTGGCCCAACGAACCGGAAGACTGACTAGCGCTCCCACGCCGATATCCTCACACGCCCAACACCGTTTTAGGCGTGAGGAGCGAGAAACCAGCATAACTCCGGATGAAAGTCCGGAACGGAGGAACTCTAGATACTCCCGAGCGGAGTCTAGGACCCAAGCTCAGGAGGAGCCTCCCGGGCCGCGAGATCAGCCAGAGGTAGCAACCGTCCTGTTGCTGCACCAGCCCAGAAAAGAATAGAGTTGAGAGCATATCTCAACTCCAAGAGATCTGCTAACGCCATTCTAGCATATCAAAGACTGGAGAAGATATGGAACCGTGTCTTCAAAGACGATGAACGCACCGCCAACATCGACAGATCTTCCTTCACTACGGAGATCTTGAACCATCCTATGCTAGCAAAGTTCAAGATGCCAGCTCGACTCTTACAATGGGAGTGCGGACTCTGTCGACCATCTCGTCTACTTCCGTACCCATCTGGGTCTACAGGGGCTGGACGACGCAGCCATGTGTTGCTGCTTCCCCCTCACACTAAAAGGGGACACACGCATTGGTTCCATAATCTCCCTCTAGACTCAATCCGAAGCTTCCAGGAGCTTGTGGATATCTTCTTATCACAGTACGCCTCCAGCCGCAGGGAGGAAAAACAACCGTGGCATTTGTCGCATATCAAGCAGAAGCGTGGAGAGAACCCACAGAGGTTTCTAGATCGCTTCGTGGCGAAAGCCAGGCGGATCCCTTGACTCACGGAGGAAATAAAACTGGGCAGTTTCATTTCAGCACTGGCGCACGAAGAATTCTTCAGGCACCTGGCGCACAAGAATTCGCAGACCTTTCAGGAAGTGGAGGCTATCACCAAGGCCTATGCGGCGGTAGAGGAGGCCAACGAGACGAAACGTCCTGATCGGCCTAAACAGCCTCGCTCTTTCCCTTCTGAAAGAAAGAGGAAGCACAACGGCGGGAATTACTCCCACCAAAAGAGCCACAAATCTGGGCCACCAGAGCACAAGGACCACGGATCCATCAGCCTGACACCCTTAACTGATATGCTCTCAAACGTTCTCATGCAGATCCGTGGGGAGAAATTTCTTAAGTGGCCAAAACCACTTAAGAAGGTGGAGGGAGGAACTCCAGTCAAGTACTGTGATTTTTATCGATCTCCTAGGCAATCCACGGAGGACTGTAAGACTCTTTAGAGGGAGATTGAAGAGCTGATCAGAAGGGGCCACCTCGCTAGGTTCGTCAATGGCCCTGGTCAAAGCTCTAGCAATACGGGCGGAGAAGGTTCAGGGGCCTCTCCACCACGGAACCGGGTCGCGGTAGGAGTGGTCAATATGATCACCACCCGGCCAGTCAAGACTCCGGCAGACAATTGGGACCAGTATGCAAGGAGGAAGAAGCAGCACACTACTAACAACGTCATTAGTTTTAGTGATGATGACTTGGCACATGTAGTTTTCTCCCATGCAGACCCCCTCGTATCAGCACTCATTTCTGACGGTAGCGTCGACTACCAGATGAAACGTGTATTTATTGATAATGAAAGTTCACGTGATTTTCTTTACCTCGGTGCGTTTTTTAAACTTGGTTTGAAAAGGAGACAACTAAAATCTGCAGAAGGCCAATTGTATGGCCTCGATAATGAATCGGTGCTCATCCAAGGGACGATTAGACTTGAAGTCACTCTAGGAATGTACCCGAGAATGACAAGTCGTACACTCACCTTCTTGGTAGTCAACTTGCCCTCTGTGTACAACGTGATACTAGGCCGGCCATGTCTAACAACATTCGGGCCGTTACTTTCAATACCACACCTAAAAATAAAATTTTCGATGCCATACGGTGTGGGCGAAATACTGGGTGACCAAGTCACTGGGCGGACATGTTATATGTCCCAAATCGCTCCTAACAACAGAACCATAACAATGGGAGAACTTGACCATCGAGACGAGACAACCTTGCAGCAAGCACAGTCTGGTGAGGAAACCAACTTAGTCCCACTGAATTTGGACGATCCAAAAAGGTGCATACGAAATGCTGACATCTTCGCATGGACTCCAGCGAACATGCTTGGAATTCCAGACCGGAAATGGTCCACAAGTTGGGCCTCGACCCGGATCAAAAACCTGTCAGGCAGAAGCAGAGAAACCACTCAATAAAAAAACTAATCGCCATCCGAGAAGAAGTAAAGCAACTGTTGGAGGTTGGATCCATCAGGGAGGTTCAATACCCTAATTGGCTCTCCAACGTCGTCTTGGTAAAGAAGAGCGACGAGAAGTGGAGAATTTGCGTTGATTTCACCGACGTTAACAAAGCTTACCCAAAAGACAGCTTTCCTTTACCCAGGATCGATCTGCTAATGAACTCAACATCCGGATATGAGCTTTTGAGCTTCATGGACGCCTACTCAGGCTACAACTAGATCCGGATGAGTCCGGAGGACGAAGAGCACACCTCGTTCATGACAGATCAGGGACCTATTGCTGTAAAGTAATGTCCTTTGGACTGAAGAATGTGGGAGCCACCTACCAGTGACTAGTGAACAAAATGTTCGAAAAATAGATCGACCGCTATATGGAAGTCTATGTGGACGACATGCTCGTTAAGAGAAGGGTGATGGGCGACCATATCAGCGATCTGGCGGAGTCCTTTGAAGTGCTCCGCGAACACCAAATGAAATTAAATCCAACTAAGTGTGTCTTCGGGGTGGCTTCCGGAAGATTCCTAGGTTTCATCGTCTCCCAACAAGGGATCGAAGAAAACCCAGAGAAGATCAAGGGCCTCGCGGACATGGCTCCCTCACGAAGTGTTAAAGATATCCAGCGACTAACTGGACCACTAGCAGCCTTGTCCCGCTTCCTAGCGAAGTCGGGCAACAAGTATCAGCCATTCTTTAAGGCGCTGTGGGAAACAAAATCGAACTGTTTCCAGTGAACGGCAGACTGTCAGGCAGCCTTCGATGAGTTGAAGCAGTACCTTTCTAGCCCCTCATTACTGACATTGCCCAAGGTTGGCGAAGAGCTGTTCCTCTATTGGCAGTATCGAAGGTATCCCTCAACTCTGTCCTTGTAAGCCAGGACTCTGACACCGAATGGCCGGTCTACTATGTGAGCAAAAAGTTAATCGGCCCAAAGACGTGATACCCGCACTCGAAAAAGTTGGCCTTAACTCTCATATTCTCCACACGAAAACTAAGGCCCTACTTTCAGGCGCATCGCATCATGGTTCTCACTTACCAGCCTCTGAAAAGCATACTCCAGAAACCCAATGTTTCTGGACGGTTGGTGAAATGGACTATCGAGTTGGGTGAGTTTGACATTGAGTTCAAGCCCAAGCCAGCCATAAAGGCTGAGGCTCTGGCCGACTTCATTGTTGAAACCACAACCCCGATCCTCGAAGAACTGCCCTAATAGAATGCAGAACAGTGTATGGAGGCTTCGGAATGGATGCGCCACGTAGACGGGTCATCTACTGACACGGACAGTGGAGCAGGAGTGGTCCTCACGACCCCCGACGGGTTTGAGGTGAAATACTCCCTTAAACTTGGCTTCCTAACAACTAACAATGTCGCCGAATACGAAACCCTGCTGGCTGGGTTAAGATTAGCAAAGGATTGCTCAGCCAAAAGATTGGCTGTATTTAGCGACTCCGAACTGATCATCAACTAAGTCAATGGGAACTTCGAAGTGGACAACTCGCATATGGCCAAAGCAAAGGAGGCCATCCGCAACTTCGACAGTCTAACCTTGGTCCATATTCCCAGAACTGAAAACTGGAAGGCCGATCAGCTAACGAGAGCAGCAGCGGTAGAAAATCTAGAACAGTACTCGAGGAATATGAGGGAGATCCTAAACGCACCCAGTATAGAGGGACAGGAGGCGATGCAGGTCTCCGAAACTGAAAATTAGACGACACCTTACTTAAGATATCTAACAGACGAAACATTGTCGGAAGACACAGAAGAGGTCAGGAGGATAAAGAGAACGGCCGGTTGGTACCCTATAGTCGATGGGCGGCTACATCGCCGCAGCTACTCGACTCCGTACCTCCGTTGCCTAACCCCAGAAGAGGCGGACTACGTCTTGAGTGAAGTGGACCTTAGGATTTGCGGATCGCATGTGAGCGGCAAGAACTTAGCATTAAAAATCATGCGGTAAGGCTACTACTAGCCCTCGATGAAGAAAGATGCACTCGAGTTAGTAAAAAGGTGCGAAAGCTGCCTGTTTCAGGCAACCTTCGCCACCAGCCGTCCGCAGAAATGAAATTCCTTCAGGTGCCGTGGCCCTTCACACAATGGAAGCTTGACATTCTTGGCCTATTTTCCATTGCAACCGGGCAAAGAAAGTTCATTATAGCGGGTATAAACTACTTCACAAAGTGGGTCGAAGCCGCCCTCACTGGCAAAAATCACTGAGCACAATGCACTTGAGTTTGTCTACCAGAACATCATCAGCAGATTTGGCATTCCTGAGGTCATTATGACTAACAACGGAACTCAATTCTCGGGAAACGCTTCACCAAATATTGCACCATCCTTGAGATTAGGCTGCTCCACACTTCGGTGGCATACCCTCAAGCGAATGGACAGGTGGAGGTTATAAACCGAATGCTACTCCACGGGCTCAAGACCAAGCTGGAGGACGCAGGGGGCTCTTGGGTAGACGAGCTCGTCTCAATCCTTTGGTCTTACCGAACAACTCCGAAGGAACCAACGCGCGAGATGCCCTTCAGCCTCTACTACGGGATTGAAGCGGTGCTCCTAGTCAAAATCGGACTTCCGAGTCTTAGGGTGGAACACCTAGACCTGCTCAAAGAAGCCCGTGAGGCCGCTAGAATACGGACCGCAACCTACCAACATCGAGTCGCCTGCTACTACAATAAGAAGGTGAAAGCGAGGCAGTTTGACGTTGGAGACTTGGTCTTACAGAGCATCGAGGCCTCAGGAAAGGTACCGGCCAAAACAAGCTCTCCCCTATTTGGGAAGGGCTTTTTCTGGTCTCCATCGTCCTGCAAAACGGGGCATACAAACTCTGAAACCAGGACGGAAAATTGGTCCCGTGGACGTGGAATGCGATCCACCTCAAACGTTACAACCAATAGAGACCTAGGTATGTGCTTTGCAAAATTGCATGTCTTGCATTTGTGTGCATGGTCCGATTAAGTAAAATAAGTGTTTCCTTAGCATACTGTATGTGCATATGTATATATATGTATGGTTTTCATTGCAAGTTCAAATCGACATAGGTTGCCCCTAAGTCGGGAGGGTCTTCACCCTCTCGTTACTAAACCCTGGTCATCCAAGCGGCCCATGAGTGGTCGTAGTTAAGCCCTAGTCATCCGGCGGCCCATGAGAGGTCTTATTCAAACCCTGGTCATCCAGGCGGCCCGGAGAGGTCGTATATAAATCTTGTTCATCCAAGTGCTCCATTAGCGGTCAGAAAAAATCTTAGGGGCTAACACAGCACGTGCGACGACCTCCTTCATAAGGAGATAGCGTGATCAGCCAACGATGGTCAACTAGAGCAAGATGCTCCTCCAAAACAGCCGCCCAAGTCTTCACCTGAGCAGTGCCGCCAAGCTTTACTCATGGGCAAGTTCTAAGCCAACTTAACATACACAACAGCCTAGAAGACAACCTTAACGCTTCAAAAACAAAGCTGGCGGCCAACTAACAACTCACTCTGCTCAATTGACCGCCAAGAATGCCAAAGAAGCAAAGTATAAAGGCAGAAGCATTTGGCAAACGCAGGGTTATTTATGTTATTGCTGAACCAAGATATACATCATCGAATTCAATATATATATATATACAAATACGAGAACTATGAGGGCGGCGGGGGCCTTTGGTTGTCACGGGGCTCCCCACAAGGCTGCCTCTACGCTATACCAACCGGTTCGATAAATTAATCAAATCAACGGGGAAGTCGGGATCAATCACCGCACAATATGCCGGCTGACGTTGACTCCTTCCCACAACCGTGCACGCATCATACCTTCAACCTCGTTGGGGCGGATACGGAGACTCAAATCATTCTCCAAGGTCACCATCTTCCCAACAAGTTGATCGATGCGCCCTTTGGCTCGTTCATTTTCTTCCTTCAAACGGGTGACCTCAGCCTTTAAACTCGTGTTCTTCGCCTCCACGCCCGCCAAAACAGCCTCCAAGGCAGCTGTTTTCTCACGGTGCTCGACCCCCGAAGCCGCCAGCTTAGCTTCGAGCCAGGCAACCTCCTTATCCCTATTAGAGATCGTCAAGTCTTTCTGCCTGAGTACCTTAGCCATTGCGCTCGCGACCCTATCCGCCTGCATAAAAAGGAAAGAAGGATTAGAAAGGGAAAATCAAAAGGCAAGGCGGGCAACAAAGCTTATACCTCCCAGATTTTTCACGCTTGTCTTTCTAGCCTTGCACCCAACTCTGATGCGAATGGCGACGAACCAGGAAGGGGGCCCACGTCGGTGGGGCTGGAAGCAACCTCAGCCATAAACTCTGCCGTGGGATCCTCTGAAGTGCGCTCTCTCCCGTCCGGCTCTCCGAAAATGACAGGAGACTCCAAAACCTGCTCCTGCTGCTCCTCTAGAATCACTACACCGGGAGAACCAACTGATGGCTCCTATGGTTCAGGCGCCTCAATGGGTGGCTCTTGAGCCGGCTCAGACGGTGCAGGCTGCGCCAGGACCACGCCGCCGCTCAGCTTGGCCTTATAAGCCTCGATGGCCGCCTCTACTTCAACCCTAGACACGGCACCAACGCCCTCAAAATGTCTGACAGAGACGTAGTTGGGCCCAGAGGACGACGAAGAATGCGCCACTAAGGCCACCCTCTTTCGCCTTGGGCTGAAAGGACTCACGTCAATAAGGCGGGGACCAATAATGTTGCCTTTCTTCCTCTTCTTTCTCTCCAAAACCTCCAGCAGCGGAATCCTTAGTTTTGGATCGGAGACGGAGGCACCCAATTAGCCTTCTTCGCCTCCGCACGAGAGACCAAATGCTCTCTCCATAAGTCATGCAAGTTCTTCGCTATCGGCTCGACCAACCAATCCATGGAGGCCGTCTCTAGAGACGCCCCCGTGTACACCTCCGGCACTTCGCCCCACTCTACAGGCAAGGGCCAAGACTCCCCCACATTAACAAAAAAGAACCGATTTTTCTAATTCTTGAGGGAGTCGTAAATGGCGATACTAATCTTAATGCCACTAGGGGAGCTAGAGAGATCCACTCCGCTTCCTGGTTGATCTTAAAGACCGCCCTTACCATCGACATCGTCAACAACTTCGAACGTTGACAAAGAAAAATACAGAGGGTGCACAAGTACCGATGGCGTTGGTGTGAAGTTGGGCGATGGGAACCCGGAGCGTCTGAAAAACCGACATTAGTTCGTCGGGATCAGGGAGGCAGAGCCCACTCCTCAGATGGGCCTCATAAATGGTCTCGAAACCCTTGGGCGGCAGAAAGGCTCGACCGTCCTTCTGGAATACGGAAGGCGATCTCCCGTGAAATGTTAAACTCTACATAAAGGACCTTCATGTCAGTTTCTCTCAAGACGGAGGCGATGTCTGCAACGGAAGATATGGTCAGGTCTAGGGCTTGCATTCTCTTCTTCACAAAATGAAACAAGGAAGACGAAAGATTAAGGATGGCACAAGGAATTCAAAATGGAGCAATCTGGCAGTGTAAAAACCCATGTGGGCCCCACACCGTCTTGAAAACTTGCGCCATCAATATTGCCGCGTGTCATTTCCCTAGAAGGCCGCTATCGTATCGAGTGCTCCGGCTCGTTAAATGCCAGAATCTCGAACGTACCACATGAAGACACGTGGCCTGCTTTTTTGACACGCTAGCTAAAGACCAACGTTTCCCTCTCCAAATTGTCCGAAAGCTTGCTAAGAACGGTTAATGAACCCGGTCAATATTTTGAAAGCTCTTAAGGCACCTCTTCAAATGGGCAACAACTCCGCCAGCAGAAACAAGTATGTCCCATCATAAACATGTTGGAGGCCGGAATCCTGACCACTAGCATGGGGGGTTAGTGATGGGTAGGCCCGTAGCTAGTAGGCCCAATAAGAAAGCAACCTAAAATCCAGAAATGCCCAATGCGCGTTAGACGATCAACGCTAACGCGTTGACCGCCCGTTGCACAACAAACGATCAATAGCGCTCCTTCAAGAGGTCAATGCTTCTGTTGACCGGAAGTACTGTAGCAGCAGGCCGTGAGAGACAGTAAACCTAATACGGGCCAGGCCCAATTTGACAGGCGATCTCGTACACAAAAAGCAACGATCATTTCCATGATTACACGCTTTCCAAAACTAATCTTCTCTAAAAAAGGGAGCAACGGATTCAGCGATCAACGACAAAGTCTAACGGTCACAAGAACATGGAAGGAAAGCAGATAATTTGGGGATCCGTTACACTGTTCAGAAAGGAAACGACCCATCAAATCACGCCAATCATGCCCACCAACTCAGAGAAGGCTGCCATCACCATACCAAGGAAGGTGTTTCTCTCCACCGTCTATATAAACCCAGAGTCTCCACTCTGAAAAGGACACGCTTTAAGAGACGCTTTCAAAACACACTTGTAAGGGAACAAACGCTTTCAAAGCAACAGAGACTTTCTGTCACGAACTAAGCCACGAACGCTTACGATGCCTGAGAAAAACTCTCTTACTCTCTCTAAAGTGTTCACCTTCCAATCCCACTCTAGGCCTCCAGTTCACAGAGTCTCCTCCCGCTTTTTGAAAACCGTCCTCCAAAGCTTTCACGCTTTTGGGATGCAGTTTCCACTCGTTCTCCGTGAATAGCGAATGGGAATTCATACTCTCAACGAGCCCCGGGAACACCTCTGCATCTACAGNGCTAACACTCCCACCAAACACATTCTCTCTCTCTTTCTCGCTTTTACTTATCAGTTTACCTTCCACAATTTAAAAGCTTTTTACTGACTTGAGCGTCGGAGTATTTTCGGTGGGACAACCTCCCACCGGCACCTGACATCTCGTTTTCTGTAGTGGTGTGTAGGGTTCAAACTTAGTGAACAGAGCCGGATCTAACTAACCAGGCGAATCCGAATCTGTTTGAAGTCGGATCCAGGTACGCATCAAATATAATGATCTCCATGAAGTGAAGAAGCCTGGTAAAGTTGTGTAATGTGCCACATATTATTGGAATTAATATTTGTAGCCTCAGTGGATAGTGTGGATTTAGTAAGATACGAAACCTAGAATTAAGGCATCGAATGATCTCTTTATTGCATTATGCAATAATAAATTTGTTGTCCCAGTAAATGACCTAAGCGAATGTAAATTAAGATCGTTATTAGATCAAGTAATTCCTGTTAGTTTGGATATTAAATATACAAAACTAAAATAAATAAACAACTGGTAGGTAAAGATAGATTTGATGCCATGGTAACACACCGATATTTAATTTTAAGCCACATTTAAGAGTTCAAAAGGTCTGTCAAGCACCTTTTATTGGAAATTTAAAAACCATATAATATTTAGTCTTTATGTAAAATGTTTTTCAAATCTTGAAATTATTATAAAAAACTTGAATTAATTTTGTGAGTCTCGGCTTCATAACGTTATTGTAAAAACCCTTGTTCTAACATTCAAGCAAGATGGCCGTTGTTCTCACAAAGAATCCCCCCTCGCCCCCTAATCACACGCACGCTTCTATTAAGAAATTTTTTTCCCATTTTCATGCTCATTATCTAAGGTGGGACGTGATAGGACGGAAGCACGACGCCAGCTGCAGTAGGCTTATCAAAGACTCGGTCAAATGGATTACAATTCTTACAACAGTTGTTTTTAAATGCTCTGAAATTCTTATTCTTCTATATAATAACAAAAATTCTTATTTAAGGTGACATACACTGATGTTTATAGCTATTAAACACAAATTATGCCGCAGATTTGGAAGGCCAAGTAATATTTAAGTCCACATTCTGACCAAAACTGCTTAAAAATAGATGCTTGCCTTCCTTGCATCTCATTTGAAACCTATTACGGAATGCATGACAGATCGAATCCTAGCAAAGCCACAGCTAATTTTAGAAATGAACCCCCAAAAGAACAGGAGGTTGCTATTTATGGGAGGCCCACAACCCCTATATAGTCTCCTCCGTTCCTTTAATGCATGCATGCAGATACGTAATCCCATCCACCATCCGACGAATGCAAAGTGCAGGGAAGAGAAAGAGGGAACTAAATACGCTCTCTGCTCTGTCTCCTGTCTGAACAAGGATTCGCCCCTCCCGTTTCTCTACTAATTAGAATTGAAAGTTGAAGATTGAGCCGGCGGGAAAGTTAAAGGGCAAAAAATGGTGATAAAAGCTATAGTAACGACCATATCTATCCTCATGGTGGTTGGCCTCGTGGTTGGCGTTGTTGCCGTCATTCACAGCAGGGCCAATGGACCTAAGTCGTCAGATGGAAGCACGAACGACGAAAAGTTGTCTGATTCAATGAAGACTGTGCATGCCTTGTGTGCTGCTGCTATGTACAAAGATCGGTGCATCAGGACCCTCGGCTCCGTAGCTCAGAACCAGAGCTCCACCCCTCAGGACTTTGTCAAGGCCGGAGTGAAGATTTCCCTTGACCAGGTTATTGGCTCGTTCAACCTCACCGACACCTTTGTCCCCATGATCAATGGCAGCAAGGAGCCTGAGCGAGTCAAGATGGCCATCGAGGACTGCAAGGACCTGCTTGGCCTCGCCATTGATAAACTCAATCTTGCACTCAACCAGGTAGGTGACCCCAGCGTCTACAAGGAGGACGCAAGGACTTGGGATCTGCGGTTGTGGCTAAGTGATGTCATCACATACCAAACAAACTGTGTCGATGGATTCGAGGAAGCGGGAAATCCAGAGCTCCAGTCCCTCATGCAAAAGAGCACCGTCAACAGCACCGAGCTGACCATGAGCATCCTTGATATTGTAACTGAATTCACCAACACACTTAGCAAGATGGGCTACAGCCTCAACACCACCAAGCTTGTGGATGAGCTCAGGTCCACGGGCGCATCCTCCATCAGCACCAGCAGCCGCCGTCTCCTTGGCATGCCCGTGGACCACCATGGCTTCCCAAACTGGATGTCCGCCGGAGACCGTCATCTCCTGGCAGTCGGGAGACCCATGGCTAGAATCCGACCCCATGCGGTGGTTTCCCTGGACGGCAGAGGCCAGTTCAGGAGCATCAGGGATGCTCTAGCGGCTTACAATCATAATGTTTACAAGGGCAGATACATTGTTTATGTCAGGGCAGGCATTTACAGGGAGGAGGTCCTCGTTGACAAAAAGATGGTTAATATTTTCATGTACGGTGACGGCCCCACAAGAACCATAGTCACCGGTAATAAGAGCTTTAAGAGGGGCTACCAGACGTCGAAGACGGCAAGCTTTGCTGTCCAAGGAAATGGGTTCCTATGCAAGAACATGGGGTTCCAGAACACAGCTGGCCCAGATGGACACCAGGCAGTGGCTTTGAGGGTGAATGCAGAGCAGGCAGTCTTCCACAGCTGCAGGTTTGACGGCTACCAGGACACCCTCTACACTCAGGGAGGCTCCCACTTCTTCCGCGAGTGCACCATCTCTGGCACCGTCGACTTCATATTTGGGAATGGAGCCACTGTCATCCAAAAGTCCCAGATCATTGTCAGGCTTCCTAGCGAGAACCAGTTCAACGCTGTGACAGCCCAGGGCCGGCTGGGTCCCAATGAGCCCACCGGCATCGTCCTCCAGAGCTGCGCGATCTTGCCTGACCGGGCTCTCGTCCAGCAGAGATTCAAGATCAAGACCTTCTTGGGCCGCCCATGGAAGCCATATGCAAGGACCGTGTTCCTAGAGACACTCATTGGGGACCTGATCCAGCCCGGTGGATACGAACCATGGGCAGGGAGTGCCTTCACAGACACAGCATTCTACGGTGAGTATGCCAACCGAGGACCTGGTGCGAGGACCAACAGGAGGGTCAGGTGGAAGAATGTTAGGGTGCTGAGCAGACGGGAGGCTCTTACCTACACTACCTCCTTTTTCCTGAGGGGACTCCCATGGTTGAGGGCCAGTGGGGTGCCCCATGATCTTAGCTTGAGGGCTTAATGAATCAAATTTAAGGGGCTGGATAATGCAACTATCTTGATGACTTTGCAATAGCTAATATGCTATTATTAGCTTAGTTAAATTGTTTTTCTGCAGACGACCTTTTGGGGGAAAATACTGAAGGAGAAGGGAGCGGGCGTCATGTTTGCAAATGTTTGCACGTACAATTTGTTATCATCAAAACCGAAAAAACCTTGAAAATAAAATGAGTATTATTTCCTATTAGCCCAAACTTCTCTCTGACTAATCCACCAAGAAGAAATGACATTGATAAATTATCAGATAAATTTATATTATGGTATTTACTTCTGTATTGTGAAGATAAAATCCATCAATACTTAAGGTTCTAGTTAATAATATGGGATGGGTGGCAATCAACCCATGTGAAAAGAAATTTCACATTCAGATTCACTCACCATCCGAGTTATGAGATGCAGTGAACTCAAGCGCTTGCATCCCTCTCCCAGCAACAACAATCTGATACAAGTTCCTGCAAACAAGAACCCCATAAAAAAACACAATTGTGAGCAAATATTTAGAAAGATACGAACCATAGCTAGGGACCACCACCACCACCCCTCTACATAACAACTTGCTACTAAAAAATGAAAGCAATGTAGTCAGTTGCTACAAGAAGCTCTAACATTGAAAGGTTTGGGGATAATTTGATATACACTATCTTACCTCTCCACTGAAGAGAGACTTTTATGTGGTTTGAACCATAAATTTTTTCTCTGTCATACTGGAGCAACCTTAAACCATAGCAACAATCTAACGGTGGAATTGTTGAAGAGGAGGGGACAATAACAGTGGGTGTAGAATTAAGATTAATGCTTCACATACCTCTCACAAGCTCTGGCATCCAATGATTCTGGCTCTGGAACACAGACAATAAAATGAGAATGCTCAGTTAGTTTTTCAGGCTGGTGAAGATGCCAGCACCTAACTCTCTGATCAAGGCCAACCGAGAATACCCAACTTCCATCTGTCCAAACTCCTGCAGCAAACGAAAACCAATTGTCACATTATTTGGTTACGATGCAACCACAGCTTGGCCGATTCTAGATTGGTATTATCCTATGCTATGCCAGTTTACATTGCTCTGTAGTTAACCAAACTTTCTTGGTAATGCCCTCAATGGAAATGCTAGAAGGTGATGGCCCAGATGCAGTATTTTCCTTGTAGACATTGCTGAAGTTCAAGCCCACAAGAACAAGCCCATGCCATAGCTATGGCCTAATACACATATACATGACAATGGTCATGTTTCTGGTTCCCCCTTATATTCAGATCAACTTGGTCCATGTCCACCACAACTAATCCCGTCTAGGTGGGAGGGGAGTATTATGGAGTTAGGCAAGAACGAGGCAATGAAAGGAAATTATGAAGCCATTTCCCAAATCCACATTTGTAATTGCTTCATTAGTACATTAGCAAACCAATATGGAAACTAGGGAATGTTACATGCCTTTCACAGCAGAACTGTGAGCTGAGGCAACTTTGTGCTGACATAAGATTCTCATCCGGAAGCTTTGATTTTGAAGGTAATTAATATTGCCTATTAAGCTTCCAGTTTCAGCATCTGCTCTCCTGTCCCCAAAATAGGTTGTTGGTGGAGCTGCCAAATCAAATTTTAGAAGAGCAAGAGCTTGATCATCTCCCCCACTTACAACATTGTATACCAAACCATTCTCAGAACTTTGGCAACTCCTGTTGTCTGAGACAAAGAGGCAGTTGACGCCAGACTGGTGAGCATTATTCAAGACATGCAAGGGCATTATTTCATATAATTTGTGTAGGAAATCATCAGAATTGGCTTCCGATTTAGGGGAAGCAGTATGTACAGCATGCAAGCAAGATGCTGCATTGCCCTTTGAGTTCTTCAATCTTGACGATGTCCCAAGAAGCATATTGTCACTGGAATCCGCTTTGGCATTTGATGTTGTGGAACCACCACTTAATTTTGTCTCTGAAACAGAAACATCTGTAGATCTCCACCAACGTCCACCTTGGCTTCCCCTACCAGTTCGTGGCCGTTTTTGAAAATCAGTAGACTTCATCAAATCAAGAGATGGAATCTGCTGCATAAAAGCTTCAACAGTCTCACTTATATCCCAGAATGCAATACTTCCATCTGTTGATCCACTAATAACAATAAATACATTCTTACTCCCAGTCCCAGGGTGACCTGCTAAACATACTTGGTATCAAGAACTCTGCTAAAAGACTAAACGAAATGGAACAGGAAGCATAGTAAGTCTCACATAACATTAAGGAATTGCAGTTAAAAATCTGTTTATGGAGACCAGATGTTGATGGTTGGAGAGGGAAGATCAAGAAGAAAAAGAAGATAGAGGAAGCAACTTGAGGGGAAGAGGGTAAGTGAGAGAAGAGGGGAGGAAGGAGGGCTGCCAATGCCTCTAAAGGGAAGTGGAGGGCAAGGGGCTGCTCTAAAGGGGCAAGTAGAGGGCTTGCACATACGGAAAGACCTAAACCTGGCTGGTATCAACTGATTGGAGCAATTGGATCCAATTGATTAATAAGGAAAACCATACACCAAAATTCAAGTCATAGTAAAATAAAGTTTTCCAGAAAATATTTTGAATGTAAGTGCCATTTTTGCCTATATCTACACAATGCATTGTCAGTCACCATGACTAGTAGCATATTGTGCAGTTAATGTCTGTATTAAATGCTAACATAACTGTAACAACACTTCACACTTGTGATGAACAACAAAATTCATAGAGGGCGCCAAGCCTATTGCAATCCCCAAACAAGATATTATCAAAACCATGCTCATATTTCTCTCTTAAGGAGGCAAAAGTGATTAATTTTCTGTCACAGGAAATTTTCATTTTACATGAATAAGTGTCATCAATAATAATAAAAAGCTTTAGAAAATGCTATGAGAATTTGAAATCAAGATAGACCTTGAAAAGGAAAATTAAACGGAATGACGACATTCTGCAGGGCCAGAACAGGAGACGACAGGGGAACCAAAAATGCAACTTCAAACCTGCAATATTTATGTAAAACAGTGAAGGGCGATTGAAAGGTGAATGAAGACAGTCCCAACCAAATTATGGAGTAAGTATTACAGATTACTGAATGAAAGAGATCACCATACATACCAAAGCCGATACGGTAGAACAAGAGCTTTAAGAGCAAGAGTAGCGTCAGAACAAGCAACAACAGTGAAGCAGACAGTTAACCTGAAAGCAGATAAAAGTAGCATAACTGAAAGCAAAACCAAAAACATTGTGGAGCACAACAGGTTGGTTAGCAATAACCCACCTTGAATTAGCTAGTTTTACAAGGAATGCTGTGACAGCCAGGTATCTCCAGTCATTGTCATGTGCTTCTTTACAGAGTTTTAAATATTTCTCCTCATTCTGTAAGTCAGGTGACACAGAACTTGCAGTGGTTTCCTTAAAAGGAACTTTCTTAGGTTCAGCTAATTTCTCACTTTCATTTGTATTGCGAACACATTTCGTGGGCATGTCAGTAGAAAGCCACTTGAATGACATTGATGAGAACTCTTCCGATGAAAAATTAAGACCACGAGACTCATCACATAGACCATCATTTGCTGTGCCTTCCCCTTTCATCTGTCGATTTCTTAGCAACCAGGAAGTTAAGACCCGCTTTGCCCCAACAGAAATTAGTAAGAATGAGTTCTCATTGTACTTGGAGGCATGATGGAGCCTGACCATGCCATTTGATCCACCAGTCGCATTTGCTCCCACTAGATGTGTCATTGACACAAAGCACATTGATCGCACTGCTGATCCACCCACATGCTCCCCTAGCAAATTTGATGTGGTCCAATTCTCAGCACCATGAATATACCTATGCCATAATTACAACTTTTTAATTGACAACAATTACAGACCTGAAATCAGAGTTCTGATAAATGGTACCAGTATCAAGCATTTCACAAAGAAAGCAGCAGTACATTATTCTGAAAAAAATCATGTACTGGCAACTTTCTATTTCAAGCATAAATGAATATATTCGTACAAGTACATCCATGGAAAAACTGATTTTCAGGGTCAGCAAGCCAAATATCTGAGCGATAAATATAATGTACCTATTCAACCTCACAGTACCATCTTCACACCCAGTAGCAATCCAGATTGATTTGGAAGCAACACTGTTCGTTGCTCTTGCTGTAAATTGACAACTATGAGAGATAAAGCATAAGGAATGCACCTCTCTCCCATGGAATTGCAAATGCAGATTCTGAGGAAAGATCTTTTTTTCACTCTCTGGTACCCTGTATCTGTGAATATAGATGATTTCATCCTGGGATAAAGAATAAAACATGGAAATACAGGTTAACAGAGAAATATCGGCATGAGAATTGCCCTGAAAATGAGGGAGGAAAACATAGACAAGTGTCTAGATAACAACAGATGATCTTTAGTTTAGAAACAAGGTCTTATGGGGACCATCAAGTTAAAAGGGGCTTGAGGTGCAAATTGAGATAATTGAAGAGCAAAGAGGGTAGCAATAGAATATCACAGGTGAAAGTTAAAAGATCTTTTTCTCAATAAATCAGGATAGGGTACAAGTTTGACTCAATTTTAGTTCTATTCATGTTTAAGTAGCACTATCCTTCAGCAACTAGACACAAAGTAATAACTATAGACATACATGTAAATGTTACACCTAAGCTAAGATATTCCTTTTGTCATGAATATAGACTCCATAAATCTCACTACTTGGCACAGTTTGAAGCATGTGATTTTATCTGCTATTAAACCATGAGCAAGATAAAATTCCTTGCCAGGAGAGTCAGTTGAAAGATATAAGAGTTGAATGTAGTCTTTCAAGCCACACTGCATATCCTTTAATGGTTAATTGCCTCACTATGACTTTAAGTCATGGGTTCAGCCAACAGATTAGTCTCCTTCAATTGCAGGGGTAAGATTACATATATTGACCCTAATTAGAGCCTGCAAGATGTGAAACCTTGGACACTGTGCCACCCTAATGGCAGGTAATTCAACTCAAATTTGGCTTTAGGAGGATGGGCATATAGTGGTCTGCATTGATGGCTACAAAATCCCATCTACTTTAATTTCACCCCTCACAAACACGTGGGAATATCCCATATTGCTAATAGAGACAAAGTTAGGTGGCTGCCTCTTTCAGATACTATTGTCTCTGCAACTTATCAAATAAATTTCTAGGCCATCTAATGTAGGCCTTCAATATGTTCACCCATCAGATTAGAACTTGCATTGCAATCCCTGGATTATTGTTGATTATAATTAGTTATGAATAGTAGTATGAGGAAGCATAGCCACCAGAGCTCCGGTAAGTTGGAAAGTAATAGTCAAACTCAAGATGAATTTATTAAACCTTCTCATAGATTTACCTCAGCTCAACCCTTATCTCAGCTCTAAAAGACTAACTGGAACACTAAAAGACTGGCCAGTAAGTTTCACACGCATAAGACAGACTTTCCACTGGTTTCCCCTTCCAATGTTAAGGCTCCATTTGTTTGTTGGAAAATATTTATTAAATACGAAAATTTCCAATTAAAAATATTTTTCTAGGAAATGTTTTTCACATTTTTCATGGAAAATATTTTTTTAAAAAAATAATTTCTCATCAAAATATTTTCCAATGATTGGCATGTATAAGAAAATATGGAGTATCACACAAATCAATCAATAACATTAGATATCTGTTGTTATTGACTGTAGTAATATTTTTTGGATGATGGTAATATTTCAAGGTCAAAAATATTTAAATTTACTAACAATCATTATCTAATATAATCATATTTCAATTTAGTAGTTGGGTCAAGGACACCGCCGGTCAATAACCTGCAGCTTGGTTGGGGGCATTGACGGCTGGCAACCCTTGTCGGCAACTGTAAGGACAAAATTGGGGTGATTCCTCTAGTGACCGACAAGACAACCTGGGGGTCATCGTCCAGCAATTGGTAATGGGAGTAGGGACGACAATGACGGGTGATAAGTAGGAATGTTCAGGGCATCGGCTAGAGGCAGGCTTGGTCAAGGTGCCGATTGACAAAAGACATTGGTGGCTAGAGGCATCACCGTTTGATGACCAATAATGGGGTCGGGGAAGTCAATGGTCAGCAACTGATGGTGGAGACTTAAGGCATCACAAGTCGGTCAGTGACTAACGGTAGCCTGCGTGCTGTCTGGCAACTAATGATGGTAGCTTGAGGCATCGCCAACTGGTGATCATATCATATTCTGGTAAAATGTTCGCTATTGGGTGTTGATGATTATTATTTAGTAGAGCTCTGAAAATTGACTTCCCATTTTGAAAAGAGGAAGTCGTTTTTCAGAATTTAAGAGGAATTTAAGTCATTTTTTGGGTCAGGACATATTTTCCCTGGTGCGCCGCACACCAAAAAATGAGGAAAATATTTCTAATAAGTTATTTTTTGATAAACAAACAAAGTAGAAGAATTGGATAATTTTCTAATGATGTAATCTTTAAAAAGTCACACTCTTCTGAATGATTTATCAATCTTTTACAAAACCTAAGTGACCCAGATGTTCACTTGAGGCCTCTCTCTAGAAGCTATAATGCCCCAATCTGCTACTTGTAAATCAATCCCTGTGTATTAGATTATTATGCCAATTATTGTCAATTTCAGAGTAATCTTAGAAAATAACTTCTTATGATTGCTGATTGAGAGATTATGTGATAATGGGAATATAAGCATGAGCTTAAATAAGAACCACTTCTTGACCACAGGATTTGTATCAAGATTCCTGCACAAGAGGGTTGATGCAAACTAATTTCTCTTCTTTCTCGTAGACTATTTGGTATCAGCCTAGATAGGAAAGTGAAGAATACTTGAGAGGGAGAATCCTCTTTTTTTCTTCTTACTTCATATTCACAGAACCAAAGAATTAATAGAGGAAATGAGGCAACACGATGTGCCACTGATTCTCCACAGTTTCTCCTTAATTCAAGTAGCAAATAATGTAAACCCCTTAACTAAAGTGGAGAAATTAGGAAAGAATAAAGGAAGAATAAAATGGAGAGATTCAACAAGACAACCTTCCTTATCTTTCTACTGAAACAGGAAATAACTTCAATAAGGAATGCATATAATAATTACGAAGAAGATAATCTAATCCCTATGGTATAGGATGCTGTTATGAGATCTCATTTTGAAATTCAATGCTCCTCCTCAAGCTAGTGAATAGATATTCATCATTCCTAGCTTGGAAGAGCCTTTGTTAAAACAACTATCACTTCAAGATGACTGGGTGTGTAAATCAAATTCAGAATTCCTGCTTCAATCTTTTAATAAAATGATATCTGCACATGTTTAGTTTTATCAAGATGAACAGGATTTTTAGCAATACTTTTTATTATCAAATTGTCACAAAATATCTTCATTTGTTGGAATCCTTTAGTTGGAATCCTTATCTCGGCAAGCAGCCTTCTTAGCCATAGTCCTTCACATTTGCTCTGAGCTAATGCCCTCTATTCTACTTCAGCACTGCCTCTAGCAACCACCAACTATTTCTTCCTTACTCCTTTCCAAAATAATCTGGAGTCATATTCAAGTACCTAAGAATCCAATAAAATGCTTGAAGATGTTCTTTATCAAGCTTATTCATGAATTGACTTACAACACTAACTAGGAAACCTATGTCCGGCCCAGTGTGAGTGAAATGAATGAGTGTTCCCACAAGTCAATATCTCCCAGTCTCCACTGGTGGGTTATCTTCAATGAAATTGATTTTATTAATTGGGTCCAATGGAACGTTCGCTCCCTTTCATCTCAGCATTCCAGTTTCCTTCAGTAAATCTAAGGTATACTTGCATTGTGAGACCACAATACAATTCCTTTCTTTCATCAAGCAACCTCTATGGCCGAGAAATATTTTAGAGGTCCTAGAACTTTGACTTCAAATTCATAGTTAGTATTCTCTTTAAGCTGTCCAATTCTTCAGTGTAGTCTGTCATCACAATTAAATCCTCAACATAAATGATTAGATAGCAATTTTCTTAGTGGGAAAAAATATTCTGAACATGGTATGATCAGATTGACCGTCAAAGTATTTGTGCTTCTCAATTGCCTTCGTGAGCTTATCAAACCATACTCTAAGAGATTGCTAGAGACTATATAGGGATTTACGGAGCTTACAAGCCTTGTTAGCATTATTTTTTGTTTTAAAACACGAATATTTTCATGCATACTTTCTCTTCTAGATTACTATTGAAGAAAGCATTTTTCACATTTGATTGATGTAGCAGCCAGTCTCGATTTGTAGCTAGAGATAGCAAAACTAGTATGGCATTGATCTTGGGAACAAGAGTAAAGGTTTCATAGAATCCAATGTCGTAAGTCTGAATTAATCTTTTATCAACAAGTCTTAATTTATAACGACTTATATTCCTATCTCAATTATAGCACAATAAATATCTAATTATATTTTACTAGTTGCTTTCGTCTAGTTAAATATGAGAGTTCCTTTGTGTCGTTCATTTTTAGAGCATTTGACTCTTCAGGAATAGCTGTCCTCCATTCTAAATTTTTAAGAGCATCATAAACACTTCAAAGAGTTTCTACATTGAAAGATTAGCAGTAAATGCTCGATATTTTGATGATGGGCCATCACAGGATATAGAATGTTGAGTAAAAGATCTCACGCCTTTCCTTAAAGCAATAGGAATGTGTAGTATGACTTGTCTAGAAAATGTTTTACCTAGAATATCCGAGCTTAGGCTCGGATTGAATTTAGGGTTTTCCTTGGGAGTGTGCGCTCCTCTATCTCTTCTTGGGCCCTTTTCCTCCTTGAGTAATGTAGAAGTAATGGGAGTTGGAATGGAAGACTCAGTGTTTGGTGGGGTGGATGGGAGAGCTGATAACGGAGTTAGAATGTAAAGCCAAAAACTTCCTTCTTAAATGACTAAGTTCTCCACTTGAATGAAATTTTTTGGATAACATCATTAATTTTGGAAAAAAAGTGACATCCATTGAAGTGCAAAATTTCCTAGTAACAAGAGAGCAACACTTGTAACCCCTTTTAGTAGGAGAGTACCTAAGAAAAAGGTATTTGATTGCCTTTGAATCAAGTTTCCTCTGGTAGATATGAAGAAATGCTATACACTCAAATAGTTTTAGTGGTAGGGATGAGATGATTTGGGTTCATAGGTAGGATTGAAGAAGGGCTTGGGAAGGTGTTTGAAATTTGAGGACTCTTGATGGCATTCTTTTAATGAGGAATGTAGAGTGAGAAATGCTTCTCCCCAAAAATGCTTAGGAGTATTTGTAGTGAACATAATGGATCTTGCTACTTCAAGGTGTCCATTTTTCCTTTCTACTATTCCATTTTGTTGAAATGTGCCAACACAAAAGCTTTGTCATACTATTTTTATAAAACAATATCAAATATTTGCCTAGTATTTAAGTAGTTTTGGCATCATCTGATTTCAACATTTTTATCTTTGTCTAGAATTGTGTTGGATCATCCAGTTGAAATTTCTAAAATGGTGCTTGACATTTATTTATTTTTTTACATCCATGTTATCCAAGTGTGACTGTTGACAAATGAGATGAACCACCAAGCTCCTGAATGTGGACTCTAGCGGGTCCCTACATGTCACTTTGGATAAATGCAAATAGATGTGATGATCTGTTCTCTTAGGTTGAATAATTATTTCTCACATACTTGGATAATTGATACACTTCAAGGGTTGGTTTCAAGTACCTAAAGATGGCGTGACCTACTCTATAATGCCAAAATATGATTGCACTACAGTTTTTAGACAACGTAGGAGAAACTGAAAAGAAAACACTACTGGCGGCTGGGGCTTTCTCTCTTGGATTATTAGGACTGTTACTAAGAAGGAGTCCTGCCCATTTCTAAGCATTGCCAATCATCCTTCCTGACTCCAAGTCCTCAAATTCACAAATAATTTGAGAAGAAATTAGTAATACAATTTAAATCTTTGGTGAGTTGGACTGGACAAGTTATAAGTCAAATTAGGGACCAATAGCACGGATATTTAGGTCCGGTTATTGGTAACAGTGACTGATCCTATTCCTGCCAATTTAGACAGTAATCCTTCAACAATCCAAACCATGTAATTTCTAGAACTAGGTCTGTAGGTATTGAAAACTGCAATATTATCAGTCATATAATCTGATGCACCTGAATCAATTATCCAAGGATTGTGTTTCTTCATTAGGGCACTTAAAGCCATAGGAAATTTACCTGTTTGGGCAATCAAACCATTGGCAATGATGTTTTCAGCAGGAGTTGAAGTGGTAGTTTGGTTTGCAAACATATTTTGAAGAAGTTAATGTTGGTCATGAAGCATCAGCTTTCATTGGCTATATGGGGTTCCAGTTAGTTAATTTTCCATGTATCGTTCATTACATATCCTTGGCGTGTCCTGGTTTTGTGATAATGATCACACCAGGGTCTTCCTTGCTTCTTTTGCCTATTATCTGGAGACAGATACTTAAGTCTATGAGCAGCAGGAACCGAACTTTCAGCAACCGGTTGGAGATTTGGTGAGCTTCTCATAAACCTCTTTCAACTCTCCTCGTGGCGGACTTCAAATAAGGCTTCTCAAAGATTAGGAACTTCTCAGAGGTTGGGAAGAGGTTTAATTCCTATTATTCTACCTGTAATTCATCAAGATTCTTATTAGCCCTTACAAGAACATTAAGAACCATTTTTTTTCAACAATCTTTTTTATCTAGCATCTTCAGTCAGGTAATCCCAATCTTATTTTCAAGCATATAAACTCGTTGCTAATGTAAGGTGAAGAGATTAGAGCATTGAGTGACCAGAAGATCATCTTGATGGAAATCATGGGGAATACATTTGACTTCAAACAGATCCAATGAATTTTCATTGGATGAGTATGTCTCTCATGCTGCATCCCAGATTTTCCTTGTGGTTTCATAGAGGGGAAAATTTTATCCACTATTATTGTTCATGAAATTTATTAACTATGACATGAAAATGTTGTTTTCTGCCTTCCAACTCCTGAACTTGGGATCTACTTTTAGCAGAGGAAGGAGTAGTTCCAATGAGCTAATCATCCTTGTCTTTGCCGCATATGAACATCATGACAGATTGAGACCAATGAAGAAAATTTTGCCATTCATATTTATGTCCTGCAATGAGAAAATGAGAGATGCCAGATGCCCCATGGCTGATTGGAGCTGTGATTTCAGATTTTGTGGTTAGGTTTTCTGTAGCCATTCCAGTAATTCAGCCATATTTTGGCATAAGAAAGAAAAGGGGTGGAGTTGACAAAGAAGGGAGCTTAGGTTTTCATTCTCTACCATGAAGAATACTTGAGTTTGTTTATTCATATTCGGCCAGGAACAAGGAATAAATAGAGAAACTGAGGCAACAAGATCTTCCAGAGATTCTCTGCAGATTCTCCTTAATTCAACTAACAAATAATATAAATCACTTAACTAAAGGGAAGAAATCAGGAAAGAAGAAAGGATTAATAAAATGAAGAGATTCAAGGAGACAACCTTCCTTAACTCTTTCAATACAGTAAACAACTTAAATCAGGAATACATACAATAATTACTAACAGGACAAAACTAATCCCTAACGTTTAGTTGACCCTGCACTGAGATCTGCTTCTGAAATTCAATAGAAAGACATGCGAACAGGTCTGCATTGTCAGGTCCACTTGGGAACAGGCTTAGTCCAAACTCCATAGATTGCCATGTTTGACCTATCTTACCTCTCTACTTAAATTTACAGGACTTAATCCTGCACTTACGATTGAGAGATTTCATAAAAAATCAAAAGGTGTTGGTTTGTAGGGGTAGTGTTTAGTTTCCAGGGAGCATCCGATACCCACTGGTAGTGCTATGTTGGCACAAGAAAGAGTACAGGGCAAATGACCGATTTCAATAGTATACAGAAAATTTTGAAATTTATTCATGTTACTGAGCAGGGCAAACAACAGATAAGGAATACAAACCTTAACATATGCAAAGCAGTAGTTTATCTCTGGTATACAGCCAAGATAGTAGGAATGGGGACGCCGCCATCCACCACATTTAATTTGCACAACCTGATCCAAATAAGCATAATCAGGCGCTGAAGTTGATAGCCAAGGGAGAAAAGAATGCACAGATACAGACCTTTGTTTCAGTTACTAAGTTCCATATGAGGAAATCAGTGGATGAAAAGCCAACTGCATAGCTCCTGTTTGCTGAATCATCAAGAGTGTAACCACTAACTGATACAGACTGAATTAAACTTAATTCTTTTGCTTGTTTCATCCCCACAAATTCTAACATTTGTTGACCTTTATCATATTCCAAATAGCAAATGCATCCATCTGCTCCAGTCTGAGGAAAAAATTAAGCCATCAAGGTCCTCAATCCAAATATTGACCCACATTACCGACATTTCTAATTGGTTTGACAACCAAACATTTGTTATTCGCCATTCTTCTGGTTGACGAAACAGAGAAGTGCTTCGAAGATGATACACAATGATAGATAACCTCTAAATTGTGAAGGAAAATGCGAGAATTTAGCCATAGTACAATCATAATGGTAAGGGTCAGACTCTACTGAGGTTGTAAAGCTAAGAAGAGAACAATCATGCCACGGATGAGTGGCGTCATAGTAAAGCTAAGAAGAGAACATACATTCACAGCAATTTAGAGGTACAGTTGCTAGAAGGTCAAGTTACAGGTCCTTCAAGATTTAGACCTAAGAGGATATGGGAATATGACACCATAGGAAAGATAAGTATCTATGGTGACAAATAGTTACAGTTTTGTTCAAAGGACAACAACATCATTAATAAATAAAACCAAAACATAATACCAACATACAGTGCTCGTGATAGCTTTAGGGTTCAAATCTTCTTAATGCTCAACAGTTCAAGAGATACACAATAAGAAAGAAGTAAAGAGAATGAAAGTAGATATAATGACAAAAGCATGTATGCTTTCATGATGTGTGTATGTAGTGTGTGAATGTTTGTCTATATACAGAGTTCTGCATGCACAAGCTGGGATTTAGCATATACCGAGCATATATCAAGTAAATTAGGACTACATCTGGATAAGGAAACACTGGACACTGTAGATATCCCATGGGCTCCTTTGAAATAAGTAAGTGGAAGCATCTTTTCAGCAGATCCCACAGATCTATCAAGTAACATGCTCTTTGAAAGAGGGAATAGTAATAAATTGCCACGCAAGTCCCCACATACTAGCACCTGCAGATATTACATAGGTCTCAAAGAAAAGGTTCTGAAGTTATCATAAGTAACAACAGTAGAATGAAATATTAGCAGAATTCTGATATATCAACTGATATATATTGAGATCAGACCCTCGATACTAATATTTTCCGATACAGCAACAAAATCACAATATGTTGTCATATCAATAATACATAAACTAATATACCATCAATATATCTAATATCGATATAAGCTTGACCGGCACTGATACTTTCATTCATTTAAAAACATTAGTGATAGTAGCAAAACAGTTCATGAGATGCTTTATCATTCCTACTGTTTACAAATAGTGTTTGTAAGATTGAAGTACACTGGGCTGTGAACAGCTACATGACATTCCAAAGGAATGAGTACATCAATAGAACCCTAATCTCTCACTTGAAATAAGCATAGAAGAAGAACAAATACCTCATCCTCAACTGATGCATCCAAACACATTATCCGTGCTCCAAAAGATGACTTGAATTGTGTTACCAGATACACATCATAACTTCTAGTATGATCCTGGGATAATGATTGCAAAGGATCAGACAACATCCATAACTTCAGCAGTCCTCTTGGATCAGATGTGAAGATATACCTACATTGATAACATAAAAACTGATGACACTAAATATTCACCATGATACAACAAGAAGAAACTTCAAGAAATTCTTCATCCAGAAGCATGTTGGCACAAATTTTTACAGTTGAAATACAGATATATGATTCCAACCCTATAATTCAATTATCAGTATCACCAAGAAGACAACTTAAATGGACATAATATCTGAACCAGAAAGGATATACTATTTCTCCAGTAATAATTCCATTTCGTTGGTGATCAACTGCCAACCGTAATACCATGAAAACTCCTACTGACTGAAATAATATGTCATGGAGAATTCATCCAAGATTATAACAGGGAAAAGAATAACATTACCCACAACCCAATGATTTGCACCAATAAGCTCCCAAGAGTTGTCGCGGTATTTCAGCTGACCACCTGACAGTGTGGCCCACTTTAGCCACATGATCATCAGAATAAACCTTGATAACTGTCATGCCACCTTTACCATCTCCAACGGCAATCCAATCCCCCACATCAGTCATCTGTGTGGAATGATCTGCAGACAACAAATCCATACAAACAATTGGCCCACTGTCTCTGACCTGAAGAAGTTCTGTCCATTTTATGCTTTCATTCTTGGAAAGTTTAGCATGGTACACATAACCACGATTTGTTGCAACATAAATTGCATCCTCACAAGCAAACCTCAAGCAACGTACATATTCACTTTTACTGCAAGAAAATCAAGCATAACCGTGTCAGTCAACCAAAATGTTGAGAAAACTTCAAGGAGCCATATTACAAGGGTGAATAACAAACAAGAGGAACAAAAACAACTATACTTGGGCACATGAGGATGATAGAGATCCTTGGACCACTAAATTCCTATGCATCAGATTGAAGATGCTTTAGCCGTCTCTCAGTGTTAAGCAAGGAACTAAAAACATAACGGAATCAACACTTAAAAAATAACCTAACATGATCTCGCAGAGTAACTTATACTGCAGCCAATATGGCATTAACATGGAATCATTTCCATTAAGCTGAATTCACAGGCAGCCACATGCTGCTAAATCAGTTTGAAAAAGCATAAGGCCAAAACACGGAATCTGTTATTGTGATTAAGAAATTACTTTTCTTTCTTCCATCACTTCCAAAAAACAATATTTCGTGGTCTAGAAACTACAGCATCTTACATGTGGTGTAAACAAGCCAAATTGAAACTTCTTTGATAGCGTTGGCTCAAGGTCAGCTCACCTACTCTGTTGAAGCATCATTGTTTTACTTAATTAGCTCGAGCTTGTGCACAAGTTTTATGCATCAAGAAAGGTATATGTCTCATATGTTTATAACAATAATTAATCAAAATATGTGTAGTTTTTCACACTTGATTTGTGATGGGTATAGCTATAATTGGACCTATATGAAGAAAGGTTGCTAAGGCCATAATGCGAAATGGGCTGGACAAATCGAGGCCCACAAACACCGGCCCAACAAAATCCTATCTAGTGAACTGATGGGTCATGCGCATGATCCCATATCCGGAAACCATAACTGCTTCAGTTTAACTCTAGAGACCATAACTACTTCAGTTTAGCTCCGAAGGCCTTAACTGCTTCAGTTGATTCTACCAACGTGACGTCACAGGTCACAAGAAAGCGGATGGATCAAGAACTGAATGGTCTAAGCATCAAAGTCTGAGCATCATATAAAAAGAAAGAACATCCAAAAAAGAGGGGACCAAAGAAAAAAGGGAAAATCCCACTTCTTGGACTGTGACAAAAACTAAACTAAAAACACTTGACTCTTATCTTCTCCCTTAAAAAATTCTCTCTATTTTTAGACGATAAATGACTTGGGCGTCGAAGTGCCTTTCGGGGAGCAAGCCCCGATTGTACTCTGATTTTTGGTTTAGTTGTGATACACAGGTCTTGGATTGTCGAAGACGAAGTGAGATCCTACTTGCAAAAAGGGCATGATCGATACCCATCATGAATCCAGATCTCTGGCATGCATCATTGGCACCGTCCGTGGGAAGCTTGAGAGAAAAGCTAGCTTTACCACCACACTCATCCAATTATGGTAAATACTAGAAGTCACACAAATGCACCTGGAGGCGTAATTTCCCCAGAACGACCCTCCAGCAGGTAGTCGCGGGGAAGACCGACAAATGATGTTGATGGAAGCCATGAATGATCAAATGGCAAACATGGCGGAGGCGTTCCAAACCCTTTATGCCCAATTGGGATAACAAAAACAAGCAATCCCGGTTTCAACTGCAGGCACTCCTGCCTCGAAAAGGAGTCAAAGGAGGAGATGCCCGATGAGAAATGCAGAGCAACCTGTGGACCATGGAAGGGAGCTTTCCAACAACAGATATGGAGGCCGTTTGCGATTAGAAGGCCGATTAGGCCCAAGGTCTGAAGAAGAGAGTCCTGAGAGGTGAAATCCTTGTTATTTGAGAAATGACCGAAGACCTCCGAATCATGATGGGGCTCCTCCAACATGCAGCCTGCTGAAGGAAGTCATCACTCTAACCGGCCAAACCATTCGGAGTTGAGGGATTACTTCAACGAAAAAAATCAGCAGCTACCGCTACCCCTCATGCAGATGACAAATTGGAGAAAATCTAGCAACACCTGTTCGGTGATAGTGCAGATAGGCACTATGCAGATTTGAGAAGATCTCCTTTTATGACGGAGATTAGAACTTGTCCACTCCCGCATAAATTCAAAATGCCAATGTTGGATGTCTACGATGGAAGTGGTGATCCAATAGATCACTTGAACAACTTTTGCAACCACTTGAGTTTTCAAGGTCTGGATGAAATGAGCATGTGTCAGTGTTTTCCCCTAACACTAAAGGGAGATGCTCAAATTTGGTTTTATCGTTTGCCACCAAATTCAATCTGGTCGTTTGAGGAATTGACCAATTATTTTCTGTCACAGTTTGACTCCAGTGGGAGGATTGAAAAACAACCTTGCCACTTGGCTCGCATCAAGCAAGGGCCAAGGGAAAGTTTGAAATATTTTTTGGGAAGATTCACTGCAGATTCCCCAGCTTACTGATGAGGTTAAATTAAATACGTTTATGAATACTTTGAAATCTGGCGAATTTTTCAACAAAGATCCCAGGACCTTTGCTGAGATGGAGGCTATCACTCGAGCCTACATAACAGCAGAGGAAGCAAATGAGGCAAAGAAGCCAATACGACATGATCGCTCGTAGTATGGACCAGATGGAAGGAAAAGGAGCGGAGACCGTGTTGACTTCCGAAATCTGAAGAAGCAGTCCAGGTTTGACCCGGAGGCTCGAAGGGAATACAAACGCTTAAGCCTGACCCAACTGAATGGCTCCAGAGCAAACATTCTTATGGAGATATGAGGAGAGAAGTTTCTGAAATGGCCTAAGCCAATAAAGAACCCAGAGGGAGGTAATCAATCAAATTATTATAATTACTATAAATCTTCGGGACACAATACAAAGGAATGCAGGACCCTGCAGAGAGAAATTGATGAGCTCATAAAAAAGGGGCACCTCGAGAAGTTTGTGAAGAATCCGGACAAACCACCAGAAAAGGAGGAGAAGAGCAAGACCAGCAGCAACACCTGAGGAATAGAGTTGCAGCAGGAATAATTGATATGATATCAACCATACTGCAGAAGAAGCACTCTCCGGGCTGAGTAGAAGCTGCTATAGGAAACACAAGGCAAAGGGTAGGGGTTAGGAATGATGTAATCTGTTTTATGAAAATGATATGTCTAATGTGCAAGTTCCCCATTCTGACCCTCTATAGTAACCGCACTCGTTTCAGATGGTGAAGTTGATTATCAATAGAAACAGGTATTTATTGATAATGGAAGCAGTAGAAATTTGCTTTACATGGATATCTTCTTTAAGTTGGGTTTAAAGAAAAGTCAACTAAAACCTTCGAATGGACCCCTTTATAGATTGGACAACGAACCAGTGCCTGTCCAGAGAACAATACAACTGGAAGTTACATTGGGGACGTATCCCAGGACAACAACCCATGTACTCACTTTCTTGGTTGTAGATCTGCATTTAGTTTACAACGCCATCTTAGGTCGGCCATGTCTTAATGGCCTTTGGCCGTAACGTCAATCTTACACATGAAGATGAAATTCCCAACGCCTTTAGGTGTTGGTGAAGTCTTGGGTGACCAAGTCACTGGCCGTTCATACTACTTGACGCAGGTTACTCAAGCAGTACCAGAACAGCCAATTGAAGATTTGGACTACCAAGATGAACTGACGTTACAACAGGCTCAATCCGGTGAAACGACTGAACATGTTCTTCTCGACCCAAATGATTAGGATAAGTATATACAAGTTGGGAGCTCTCTTTCCGGACAGCTGCAAGATCAACTTATTTCCTTCCTCAAACAGAATGCAGATGTGTTCACATGATCTACCGTTGATATGCTTGAAATCCCGGGATTTGATGGTCCACAAGCTTAGACTTAATCCCAATCACAAGCCGGTTAGGCAGAAACGGAGAAACCACTCCATAGAAAAACTTATTGCAATCCGTGAGGAAGTAAAAAAGTTGATCGATGTCGGATTTATAAGAGAAGTCCAATATCCTAATTAGCTCTCCAACGTGATACTCGTGAAGAAAAGTGATGGAAAGTGGAGAATGTGCATAGACTTCACCAAGTTAAATAACCTAAGGAAAGTTACTCATTGCCCAGGATAGATACATTGGTGTATTCCACAGCCAAGTACGAACTGCTAAGCTTCATGGATGCTTATTCCGGACACAATCAAATTAGGATGAGCCAGGAAGATGAGGAGCATACTTCATGACTGACCAAGGCACATATTATTATAAGGTTATACCTTTTAGTCTCAAGAATGTAGGAGTCCCTTATCAACGGTTTGTAAACAAAGGTTTGAGGCTCAAATCAGTCGAAACATAGAGGTCTACGTGGATGATATGCTCGTAAAGAGCAAGGCAACGTGTGACCACATCAAAGATTTGAACAAAGCCTTTGGGGTACTCAGAAAACATCAGAAGAAGCTGAATCCAACTAAGTACGTTTTCGGAGTAACCTCTAGAAAATTCTCGGGCTTTATAGTCTCACAACGTGGGATTGAAGCCAATCTGGAGAAAATATAGGCTATAATTGATATGGCACCACCAGTGACAGTGAAAGATGTCCAAAGACTAACTAAGAGGCTTACAACTTTATCCTGGTTTTTTACCAAGTTGGCTGAAAAATACCTCCCCTTTTTTAACACTTTAAGGGGAACGAAAGCAAATGGTTTCATCTGGACAGCTGACAGCCAAGCTGCTTTCCAAAAGCTAAAGGACTATTTGTCTAGTCCTCCTTTGTTGACTTCACCAAAGCAGGGTAAAGATTTATATCTATACCTAGCAGTTTTGGAGACGTCGTTTAATTCAGTATTGATCCGAGAGCAATCAGATGTGCAACGACCAGTGTATTTAATCAATAAGATGTTGGCAAATGCTAAAACTCGTTACTCACATGCGGAGAAAAAGGCCTTAGCGCTTGTTCATTCACCTCGGAAATTGCGGCCTTACTTTCAAGCTCATAGGATAATTGTCCTCACTGACCAGCCTTTGAAGGCTGTGCTACAAAGGCCTGATATGTCTGGAAGATTAGCAAAGTGGGCAATAAAATTGGGTGAGTTTCACATTAAGTTTAGGCCAAGGTCGACGATCAATGGTCAGACCTTGGCATTTCATCGTTAAAGCCACGGCCCCAATTCCGGCCACCTTTGTAGATAATGAAAACGTCTGCCAGACAATTGATCTACCCAGTTGGACTTTGCACGTTAATGGATCATTAATGCAGTCCGAAAGTGGAGCCAAAGTAATTATGAAGACTCCTAATGGAAAAGAAATCAGTTACTCCTTAAGGCTTGGATTCCCGGCGACTAACAACATCGTAGAGTATGAGGCCTTGTTAGCTGGACTTAGGCTTGCTAGAGAGTGTTCAACGAGGCACGTGATTGTGTATAGCAACTTCGAACTGATCGTTAACTAAGTTTAGGGAAGCTTTGACATAGCTAATCCTTTGCTTAAAAACTACTTGGCAAAGGTGAAAAGCATGGTGCAAAGTCTTGACAAATTGGAGATAGTTCACATCTCCGGAGTAGACAATGAAAAAGCATACTAGCTTGCAAAGGCTGTAGCCATTGAAAACCTTGAGCAATATTCAAAATGTCCATAGAAAGTGCTGCAGACTCCAAGTATTGAGGAGCATGAACAAGAAATTCTGCAGGTCATCGATCAAGAAAATTGGATGTCGCCATATTAGAGATACCTGACTGATGGAATTTTGCCAAAGAGCCCAGCCGACGCCAAACGTGTAAAAAAGACAGCAAGTTGGTATGCTATTATGGACGGAAAAATGTACTGCCAAGCATACTCAGCATCATACCTCAAATGCCTCACTCTGGAAGAGGCAGATTATGTCTCGAGTGAGGTCCATCTTGGCATATGTGGATCTCATATTGAAGGCAAAAATTTAGCTTTCAAAATTATGAGGCAGGGTTATTATTGGCTTATGATGAAAAAGGATACAATGGATTTCGTCAAAAGGTGTGAAAACTGTCAACTGTACGGGAATATGCTTCATTAACCACCAACTGAGTTGAAAACCTTACAGACGCCGTGGCCCTTTGCACAATGGAGGCTTGATATCCTTGGCCCGTTTCCAGTCGCCTCCGATGAAAAAAAGTTTGTTATTATGGGGATTGATTATTTTATAAAGTGGGTGGAGGCTACTCCCTTAGCAAAAATTACCGAGCATAATGCTATGGAGTTTGTACGACAGAGTATTATCTGCCTATTTGGGATCCCAGAGGTTATAATAACTGATAATGGGACCCAATTTACGAGAAAGCGCTTCACCAAATACTACACAAGTTTAGGTGCCAAGCTGATACATACATCAGTGGCTTACCCACAGGCTAATGGACACGTGGAAGTGACTAATAGAACTCTGTTGCGCGAGTTGAAGACGAAAATGGAGGACGTTGAGAGCTCCTGGGCAGATGAATTGCCTTCGATACTATGGTCTTATAGAACTACACCCAATGAGCCAACTCGAGAAACTCTATTCAGTTTATACTTTGGGACAAAGGCAATGATTTCTATAGAGATTGGGTTATCCAGTCTCAGGGTTAAGAACTTTGATCCTCTTAGCAATGCCCAGAGACTCAAAGAATATCTTGACCTGCTCCATGAAATCTGGGAAGCAGCCAAGGTGAGAACGGCTGCTTATTAGTAAAGAGTTGCACGGTATTATAATAAAAGAGTAAAGACTCGAAAGTTTGATGTTGGAGACTTGGTCCTACGCAGCATAGAGGCCACAGGGAAGATTATTAACAGAAATAAACTGTCCCCAAATTGGGAAGGCCCATTAATTGTGTCAACCATCCTACGGGATGGTACATATAAATTGTGCAATCAGGACAGTAAATTAGTACCGAAAACATGGAATGCCATTCATCTAAAGAAATTTTATCAATACTTACATTCGAAGATCCAGGAAGGCAGTGTAAGCTTCCTCATGTGCTTGTATTATGTTCAATAATAATGAAATCGTTTGCTTTTTTTTTTATCTATTTATTTTATTTTTATTATTATTTTATTTGAATGTGTGTGTGCCCATGTTATAATACATTAAACTAAACCGAGCTAGATTACCCCTAAGTCAGATAAGATTTTCCATCTCACCTGTTCCGTGACCCAAGGTGGTCAAAAGAACCTCGATCCAAATATCAAGCGGTCCACTAACAATCGAAAATTTCAAGTTATGGATCCGTTCCAACTGACCAAACATGGTCAAATAATTAAACCTAAGGGGCTGTTTAGCATGTGTGTTTCGACTCCCTTCCTCAGGGATGAACACCTTCAATCAACCATGGCCTGCGAACTAGGATCAGAATAGTCAACGATCCTAAGCTTCACCAAAGGTCGGCATTAATAAAGCATAAAGCCAAAGCGCTTGGCCGGCAAATGACTATTTACAGAACAAAATAGGCAACCAAAAAAGAACTGGTATATTAATACGTCATTGAATCTTTTACAATGTCAAAATTACATAATCAGATAAATGATTACCCTTAAGAGCTCTCAGGGTGGAGACAGCTTGACTCTCTGGAGTTAGAAGAGCCTCGCAAGTCAGATGAGCAGTGGGCATCTCTATTCATTTCATTAAAAAAGTTGACCGAAAATTGTGGGTCAACCAGCAGGGCAATCTGTTTGCATAGATGGACACTATCCAAAAATCGGCATTCAGCACGTGTCCCAACTCCTCCGGCCTAAGACAGGTCCTCAACTTAGAACGCAGGCGTGCATTTTCACTCCAAAGCTCTTCGATCTTATGGTTGGCCTACTCAAGGGCATCCTTGGCACTCCAGAGCTCTTCATTTTGTTGGTTGGCCTGCTCAAGAGCATCCTTGGCACCTTGCAACTCAACTTGAAGACTGAAAATTTGATCTTGGAATTGTTGCAGAACGTTTGGATCAACTTGGTTTCGTCTCAAATGATTAATCTCATCTTGAAGTTGACGAAACCAAAGTTTCCATTGATGAAAGCCGATCTTCACGGTATTGAACATTTTGTCTTCTCGAAAAGCGCACAAAGTAAGTACACAGCATCAAAACTTATCCAACTCAATGGAAAGGATTAACAAAATACTTACAGTGAGAAATGATGCTCTGAGAGCTGCCTCAATCAAAGAAATTCTTAATCCAGTTGCCGAAGTGGATTCAAGCCGTCTCCCAATAGGGCTAAGGCGAGGCGTTGAAGCCATTGAGCTCAGAGTGAACGGCCACGTAGGAGGTTGGTCTCCGGCTTTGGTTGAGATGAAGGAGCATCTGGATTTAATGCCAGAGACTCTTGATGAGAAGTCTCCTCTCCACCAGTCGCTCTAGCAACTTCCTCTACAGTGGCCTGGCAAGTAGATGGCTCAGCTTGCGTATGTGAAGAGGCGGCATAAAACCTCTTTAGGGCCACACTCACCGGACTGCCCAACATCAACCGACTGGCCCATGATCTCATGAATGCTCGAGGGCTCCATGGAAGTTACTAGAGGATCCTCACTAGTAACGATTTCAGGTCCTGAACCCGTTTCCAACTCTGGTTCTAGACCTTTGAACAAGAGGGTTTGAAGCTGGACTTCCAGGATGTGAAACTTCTGGCCCGGACCCAGGAGGGTTTTCCTCAACGGATTGAGAGGTAGAAACTCGCCATTATGATGAAGCAGCTTTGACCTTAGTGACATCCGTTTTTCTTTTACGTGTTTTAGGCGGTGATGCAACAACAACCACCATTTCTTCTATATCCGTCACCCACTCAATAAAGGCTAGGAGCTTCGATGAGAGAAGACGGTCTTTATTTTTAACATTAAAAGAATCCGCCTTCTCCTGGAGAATCTCAACAAACAATTTTGCAGACTCCTCTTGAGGAGTAACCTTATCGGTGAATGAGTCGACGTCTCTTCCCCAACCACAAGGAATGCCCACAGATAACTTCATAAAGAAAAATCGGTCTTTCCAATCTTTCACCGACTCGTGGATCAGTCCGAAAATGCCTATTACCCTCGGAGACAATGAAATCCAATTGCCGCTTTGGACGAATCGGAATACGACCATGACGGTGGTGGAGTTAAGTTCCAACCCATGAAGACGAAAAAAGAAACAAAGATTGCAAAGATATTTTACAGCATTCACGTGAAATCTGGCAATAGGAACGCCAAGCTCCTTAAACATCTGAAGCAACTCATGCGCAATGGGAATGCGAACGTCATTCCTAAGGTGAATCTCATATATGGTGATGGAATCAACAGGGGTAGCACAAGCCCTGTCATTCTCACCAGGCACCACAAATGGAATCTCCCTAGGAATGTTGAGCTAGGAGTACAACTTCTCAACGTCATTTCCGATAAGCATTGATCGAATATCAACAACGTGAACGACCATGGAGCGATACTAAGTGGAGAGGTGAAGTAACTGAAAAGCAAAAATGTTTGAAAGAGAGTTAGGGTTTGAAGATTGAAGATGGTAAAGAATGGCTTGAAACAGTGCTGAATTTATAGCGGATTTTTTTGGGTTTGAAAAGGTGCCAATCTCGAATTGAAAGGACACATGGTTTCAAGGAGTGACATGATTGCAAATCACTTCAAAAATCGTACCCATTAATGATGTGGAGAACAGCACCCAAGGTAAATCTTGAAAAACAAGCTAGTTGCTTGCTGCTGACAGAACCATTCCGAAGACCTTATCTCTCTAGAGACCTTTTTTATTTTCGGAAGCTTTGTTCACTTCAGAACCTTATCTCTCCATCATGTCTCTTCAGAGACCTTTTTCCTCTCCTGGAAGCTTTATTCACTCCGGAACCTTATCTCTCCGGAGACCCATTTCTCTCTAAAAATTTTGTTTTCTCTAGAGATCTTGTTCACTCCGGAGATCATGTCTCTTCAGAGACCTTGTTCATTTCGGAGACCTTATTTCTCCGAAGACCTTATCTATCCGAAGATCATGTCTCTCCGGACACCTTATCTCTCCGAAGACCCTTTTCTCTCCGAAAAATTTGTTCACTTCAGAGATCATGTCTCTCTGGAGACCTTATTCGCTCCGAAAACCTTATCTCTCCGAAGACCTTTTTCTCCAAAGATCATGTCTCTTCGAAGACCCTTTTTTTTTTTTCCTCCGAAACCTTTTCTCTCCAAAGACCTTTTTTTCTCTACGGAGGTTTTGTTCACTCCGGAGATCGTGTCTCTCTGGAGACCTTTTTCTCTCCGGAGACATTGTTCACTCCGGAGACCTTGTCTCTCCATAAACCTTGTTTACTTAGGGGATTGTATACCTTCGGAGACCTTTTTCTCTCCGGAGGCTTCGTTCACTCCGGAGACCATGCTTCTCTGGAAAACTTATTCACTTTGGAGACCATGCTTCTCCGGAGACCTTATTCACTCTGGAGACCTCGTTAACTCTAGAAGATTTGTTACTTTGGATTTTTCCTCTCACTCCGAACTTAATCCATTCCTAGAGTTTGACCACTCACGCTCAGTCCCGTCCCTGATTGACTTCAAGAAAATCAAGCACAAGGTGATTCCGCCAAGAAAATAGCAGAGAGCGGATGAAAAGGAGTACATAATTAGTGAACATACCAGAGGTTTAAAGTTAACAACCTCTGACATGGTGAGCTAGTGATGGGTACAACTACAATTTGACCTACATGAATAAAGGCCACTAAGGCCATGATGCGAAATGGGTTGGACAAATCGAGGCCCACAAACACAGGCCCAACAAAATCCTATCCAGTGAACTGCTAGGTCATGCGCAAAATCCCACGTCCGAAGACCATAACTGCTTCAGTCTAACTCAGAAGGCCTTAACCACTTCAGTTGATTCTACCAACGTGACGTCACAGGTTATAAAAAAGTGGATGGATCAAGAACTGAATGGTCTGAGCATCATATAAAAGGAAAGAGCGTCAACAAAAAAGGGGACTGAAGAAAAAATGGAAAATCCCATTGCTTGGACTATGACAAAAATTGAACTAAAAACACTTAACTCTTATCTTCTCCCTTAAAAAAATTTCTCTCTATTTTTGGATGAGAACTGACTGAGCGGCCAAAGTGCCTTTTGGGAAGCAAGCCCCAATTGTACTCGATTCTTGGTTTAGTTGTGGTGTGCAGGTCTTGAATTGACGAAGACAAAGTGAGATCCTACTTGCAAAAAGGGCGTGATCGATACCCGTTACGAATCCAGATTCTTGATACGCATCAATTTGAATACATTACCAAACTAACAAGCCAATTTCACATAGAATAGCCTAAATTGTTCAAATTTTCTAATATGAAAGAATATTAGAGCTCCATAATGAATTGAACATGATCATCAGCATGCAAAAACAGGTAATAAATGAGAAAGTAGACAAACAAATGAGTTATCAACTAGCTCTCTTCAAGACCTTAAGTTGATCCCAGCTCATCTAAATTATATATTGGTTTGATTAAATGATCCTAAAAAACATGTCCAATTTTTTTAGATTAATTAATTAATAGAAAGATATCTTCCCCTGCACATTTATTGGCAGCTGGAATGTACAATAGTTTGCTTTGCATCTTTACTCACCTGGGAAGTACGAATGAAAGGTCATACCTGTCCACAAGTCCAACATGCCCTGATGAATTTGGAATATAGAGCACAAAGGCCTCTTCTTTATCTTGATATACCTCCTTTGCAACTCCTCCTAAGCCCCCAGACAAAGAAGCATACAACTGGTGGACTTCAACAGCAGAGTCAAACCCAGCAGTAACAAGAAGAGAAGAGCTTGGATCATATAAACATCGCCAGATGCCTCTCCCTCTGCACAATTGCAAACAAAACAGATTCTTTGGCAGTAGTGAAAAATTTCATAACAAATCTTCTGGATGATTGTGGGGGAAAAACCAATGCAGAACACAGTCATCATTAGTCTTGCAGCCACCCATAGCACAAGAATGAATGAGGATCGTAGAAAATGTCCATCAATGAGTAAGTATGGATCATTATAATCACACAATGTATATTCTGAAAACTCTACTAACTTTATCGACCGGACGAGTCACTAATCAGTCAATATATCCAGACTTAAGCAAGCCCTAGAAAGGCTTCCATCCAATGGAGACACAGAAGTTGAAATTTTTTTTACTACAAAAACATGGCTATACGTCAACAAGTGCATGGCCAGATGATGCAGCATACTCTCATCCTATATAGTGACAAATGGAAAGTTAAGGTCTGTGTAGCATTCAGCAATAAGGCAGGTTGATGATTGGTAACTAATGTCCCAAATAACATCAATAAAGCCTCAAGTTCCACTAAGTATAGTTGGCTATGTTTATTATCTCATTCATTTTACTGCAACTTCCTCCAAGAGTAAATAAAATCCCTCTCTTCATTATCACCTCATTCGTTTCTAGACCTACTCTCCCATTCTTCTTGCAATCAACCTCTATCAAATCACCTTTTAGGACTATGTCTCCAAAGTGCATACCACCTTAATCATCCTTCCCTCATCTTTTCTTATCTACCAACACTTAGTCTTTTGCATGTTTTCAATTGCCTAATTTTATAAGCAACCATAAAGTAGAGCGGTTGTACCATTTCTCTTTTATAAATTTCCTTCCAATTTAGAGAAAAAGAAATATATTACTTTAGGAATTTATTGATCATTAATCTTAATTTGTTAATTATTCCATTTAAAACTACTAAAATTACACTTCATGCATTCCATTTTAAAAATTGCATTTCATGCATTCCGTTTTACTCCTAGTTATCTTATGCCCTTTAGATTATATAGCATTGCCTGCACTTCTAACTTTGTTCTCTCGCTTTCATTAAACTTATCAAAATATTATCATCTGTAAACAACAAATACAAAGGCACCTCATCTATTTTGGTTACAAGGCACCTCATCTTGAAGATAGATCATAAATTCATCTATAAATAATGAAATCATACAAAGCCTAAAATTTGACATTTAATCCACTTCTCTCATAGAAGGAAAATCCTCAAGGTCTCTTTCTACAATTCTAACACTAACTACACCCCTTATACAGTCATTAACGAAAATAAATTTTCTAAGCAATAAAAAATCATAAGTAGATCTCTTCCCCCCCCCCCTCTCTTAAATAACTCTATTAAACCACTCAACAAATGTATAGGTTTAGTCATTGAGCATCCCGACATGAAAATAAATTTGTTTTCCAACATGCCCACTTTTTGTCTTGTCTTTCTCAAATCACTCTTTCCTAAAGTTTCATTGCATGACGTGATAATTACAACCAAGAAAATAGGTAACAATTTCTTAGAGGCACAAAAAGAACTTTTGTTCCACGCATGATCCTTCTTTGTAGTTCTTAAAAACCATAAGAGATAAATTAGTTAATCAAAACATCCCACAATAACCTAAGAATTTTCAAACTAAAATTGGAAAGCCATCTGTTTTTGTCCATTTATCATTTTTATCCTTTTCAGTAGATATTTAACCTTTTGAACTCTAATTCTATAGACATTTCTAATTTGTAGTATCTGCTCTCTCGCTTCTAAATTTGGGCCTTCTACTCTACATTTTGTTGAATAACTTAATAAAACAATTTCACTGTCTTTTTTTTTTTTTGGGTCATCTTCTATCACTAGAACACTATTATCTTCACCTTGTATGCCCGTCTAATATTACCTCAGTCCTTACTCCTTTTACTTGTACTAGTCAATTTGTATGTCTTTCTCTACCTCATTGTTCCCTAACTTAGCATACATATCATTATAAGCTCTGAACTTCGCTTTATTTACCATCATTCTTGCTAGTCTTTTTTGCCTTGTTGCATTTTTTGAAGTTCTTAATAATCCTCCAATGTAGTCATGTCTTATTAACGCCCTCTTTTTGTCTTTCTTGCCTCGAGACATACTTAACCAAGATAAATTTTTCATAGTTCAATTGCTTTATCCTTTCTCCTTAGACTTCAATGGCAATAAGCCTATGACACTGTCTTATTCCACACATTATTCACATCTTCCCGTAGACCACAGCCCAAATGCCTACTGTCAATATTTTATAGAATTATCTGCCTTAAGGCTCCACCATTTAGTACTAGATGCTATGTTCTCTTGTATATTATTTAATGCCTTTTTTCTATTGTTTAGTGCATATATCTAATACCAAAAGTCTATATTGTCCACTTAGACTCTCCATGGTAATGACTTGCAATCCTTACAACAAAAACTTCCAATTTTCTTGTCAAGATGAATAATTATTTGACTAGTATTAGATTCGCTTTTTGAGAGTTATTAAGTGCTAATTTCTTCTCTATAAACAAGTATTCAGTATTACAAGGTCATAGGATAGAGCAAACTCTAGAATCATATCTCATGGATCATTCTTATCACCAAAACCTAAGCTACATGTACTCGTTAATATCCTTGTAGCTACCTATTTGACCATTTAAACCTCCTCTTATAAAATCTTTCCATCCACATCTATCCTCTACATCACACCATTCAAATCTTCCCAAAACTATAATTATTATTTTTGTTTTTATGATAAGCATATTTGAGGAGTGTAAGCACTAAATATGTTTATTATTTCTATGCTTTGACACAATGATAAAACTGCTCCTTTGTGACATAGAAGTTACAGATTTAACCACAGAAGCACTTCCCGTGGGGAAGGGATAAGCCTATGTACATTTGACCCTCTCTAGACCTTAGGATGTGGGAGCATTGGGCCCAGGAAAATCCTTCTCCATAATGCTAGTTTAGTTTTAATAACTATTCCCAACACTTATTAGCATTTACTATATTATTTTTTACAATTTTATCCACAATAATGTTTACCCCATTATTGTTTTTTTAACTAACACTTGCAACATTTACTATATTCATTTTTTACAATTTTATCGACATTAATGTTTACCCCACTATTATGGTTATCTTTTCCCAAGTACCAAAGATTATGATGCCTTTTTAATCTCTCTCGATTTTTCTCCACCCACTTAGTTTCATATAGGCAAAAGAATGTAAATTTTTCTTCTAATAATAATATCTACTATCTCTATTAATGCTCTGGTTGCATATAGGCAAAACTCCTGTCCATGGCCATCTACACCCCACCCTCCTTTATTATTGAGCAGTCATTTAGGGGCCTTCGCTGGGGATTTGGGCTATTTTCCTCTCAACGATGAAGCTTATCCCTCGTTGCCTCACCACTAGTTCCAAATGATTGTTACTAGTATTTAGAGTTTGCCAGGAGTTACTATGTTTTGCATGATGAATCTAATCCTACTCACCTAAATAAGTCTCTTAACTGGTCCACCATTGCATACTTGACAATGCATTCAATTAATGACACAAAGTGTCTACAACCTAGCCCCTTCTTGCCCATGTTTTGACTCCTTGAGTGGTACATAGAAGAGAAGTCTTTGCAGAGGCACAATGCAAAGGTATTGCATATGTGATTTCATAAAGGTTCTAACAAAAATTTTATGTTTGTTGTCAACTCCCCAACATAACCCTCAGCTACCCGAGCTTGAGCCTAACCATGATAAAATCGAAAAATATTTTGGCAAAACTCTAGTGCTTAGACAATTGAAGTCATATATCAATTTATAAAATATTTTCAACTCACATGTGATCCTTAGTCATCCAAAGCTCATGACCATCCAGTCCCCATATGCGGCACGTACAATCCTCTCCTGCTGTTACTATTAACTTACAGGAAAATCACGAAAAGCTGATTTAGTTTGGAAACAACTTTATGCTCATGGTTTAATCAAGAAGAGACTGACAGCTTAATATATCACTTGACAGAAGTAGTATATTTCTTTCTGTTTTTTTGGAGCACACTGAATATTTGAGAAAAGAAGTTATGAAATGAATGCATCAGCACATTCAACTAAATAATGGGCAGGAATAGAAGTGCTGGTCATCACTCTCCGTTGGGTGGCTTTATTATCTGACCTTATATAACTCATAGATAATAAACTTGCCAACACCAATACAAAATCAGCGAAATGACAAAATGTGATAGACCATATCAGTCACAGAAACATGATAAACTCAATTATCTATCCTGATAATCTTCAGCCAACAAAGCAAATGTTAATCAAGACCAAACTTTCCTAATTTAACAGATAATCTCTACAACCCAGGCATGCTATACTATTCCCTGATTGCAAATTATCCAAATATGCTCGTTTCATCAGCCATTATTTATCATCCCATTTTTTATAGGGGAAAATTTATTCATGGGCAAGAGGAGGATAAAATGTATTTGTTATCATTCTTCTAGACTGCGGTCAAAAATCAGTCACAGAGTTCCACCAAATTTTTTTAAGTTTAAATTATTTAGCCAATCAACACCAGATATTGATACAAGCAACAGCCATGAAGAACCCTATCTATTTGAAAATATTTGGCAACAGGCTTCAAGAAAGAAATACAACTGCCTATACATGATATATTGGTATATTGAGGTTAGGGCAAGTGCACGTAGTACGCTCACACAAAATCTAACGTGGCACATTGATAATGCAGTTGTATTTTCCTCAGTCTGCCAGATATTCCTAATGTAATTAAAAGCCATTAGTGGTGTCAAGTGATTCAAAGACATATCAGACAGCGAATACATACAAGCACCTCAAAATGTTTAAGATGCTTGACTCTCTTAAAGCCCATAGGAAATAACCTCAGGATGTAGTATGCATTTCCCAAAGACAAGAATACAATTTGCAATTTCGCCAATTCCAAGATGCCGGTATAATTTTCACCCAAGGAAATTCATTACTGAAAGGAAAGAAATCAAAGGAAAATAATAGTAAAAATATGCATAAGAGCCTATGAGGTCATCCAAGGAGCTTACATGATCCAAAATGCAGCAATCCCAAACCCTAGCATTATGACCAAATAGAACATGATGAGCTGAATAAAGAATGTCTCCCCCTCTCACATCACCACATCCATTTGCAGTATTAGCAGTCCATATTCGAGCACTGCAAAGCTAGATGTTAATTTACAAATAGTGGAAACTATTCTTAGTAGTTCAAAAGTAAATAACATATACTAGATGCTGATAAATTTGTTCACCTGCGGTCATCAGAGACTGAAACCAACTTGGATCCATCAGCTGAACATGTTATGCGAAATATTGACCCTTGATGCCCAGCAAGTCTACAGATGATAGCACCTTCACGTTGATGATAAACAAACTGCTGAGCATCGTAAATTGTGCCCACATTACCTGGGTCATCCACAGTGATTGCTGAAGGTTGCGTATAATGTTGATGGGCCACTTTCCACAACACAATCTGACCAATGCCAAATTTAATGTACAATATCACAAAATTAAAAATAATACAACTTGCAATGATATTTCAATTCATAAGTAATTCATTCAAGCAGCAGAGATAACTAGCGCAACCTACAGAGACAAAATGATGTGTCAAGGTACCACCTACTACATAATATTTAATCTCACAAGCATCAAAGGCATAAGAATTGAATGAAAATATAAAGTTCCATTTTCCACAAAATTTGGCCTTGCAAGCATTATTTTAACCATGGCACAGAACATGAATCAGCAGATAGATTTAACAAACAATTAAGCTATTAATCTTTTATGATTCATAAAATGGTGGAATGGCAAGATCTTAGATAGTGGATCTATAGAGCCAACCCTTGTACACATCTTTTGTACATACCTAAGAGGTGAATCATAGTTACCAGGTTTACCAAAATCTCCATTTACTGTGCATCATATACCATGTACCGCAAACAAAATATGACAATCTCTCATGAAAAATGACACTTCTCTATGTATCCCATACAGGGCTATGCAAACTGGACAACGAAACTGGTGACTATGGGGTGAACAAAAGTTGTAATAAGCAAAACTGGCCAATCTTGCACGTGCAGCAACTACACTCAACATGAAAGACTTTTGCACCCATAATTCCAACCCCAGCTAAAGTATTTCTAATTCACTCCATTGAACGGCAGCTATTCATCACTTAAGTGGAATGATAAAAGACTAAAAGAAACTGAAAGTCAATTTGCACAAAGAAACTGAACATGTAAGAAAACATGATCATTAATAGAATGGGAAGCATTAGTAATGACTACCAAAAAGGAAAGTAAAACAATGTAAGCAAAAGCAGAAATTATTTCAAGATTCATAAGCAAATACGGCTACCTCATTATTAATAGTACCAGATGCAACACAAAGAGCATGAAAATCACCACCCTGCCACAAATGCATGGAGTATACAAGGCACCTCTCTGCAGTTAAGAGTGAAAGAAAAGCATTACTCACAGAAATTGACACCAAAGAAGAAAGAACAAATATTTGAAAAAGAAATGACTGTTGTAAAACATCAAAAAATTCCATCTCAATTTCTTTCTATAAAGGCATCCCCATGGAAATAGTTTCCTAAACATAGACTGCAGTTTCAAAAGTTTTCAAATAATATACATGCATAGCAATCAAAAAATAATTTACATCAAACAGTATGGAGCATGAACAAAGACATCAAGTTGATGTATGGGTAACAAATTTTGCAATGTGCCTGTCTCCATATAAGCAATCTACTTTCATATTAGATCTACACAATGAATTCAAGGTGAACTTAAGACCTTTTGAGACAGCTGACCTGGACATCTAACTTCAAGGATCAAAGTTGATGTTGCTATATCCCATATACGGACAGAATTATCACTGCAGCCTACTGCAAGACGATGGCACCTCTCCTGAGATGAAGCTTTATTATTCTACAAGCAATACAAGAACAGAACAATAAAACAAGTGGATTAGGAACTAAGCTCCAAAGACAATCAAATGAGAACATTGTTACCACAAATTTCTAGCTTTATACAGCTTTTCCTTCCTTTCCAAGAAAAATGAACGGAAAATTTACCTCAAAGAAGCAAATATCCAAAACCCAGTGACTAAATTTTGGCAATTCTTGCAATGAAGTCAAATTAATGCACAACTCGGCATCGTCTTGGGATCTTGATACCAGTTCAAAGTGTAACCTAAACAGTTTCACTCTCTTCTCTCCAAATAAAGCAATCTCAAAAGCAGCTGTAGATGAGAATGCACCATCCGTCTTATTCACATCGCTGCAAAAAATTCCGTGGACACGGATACCTTCAAATACGTGAAATGACTTTATTAATCTTCGAAGACTTATATCAAAGAGTAGAATCTGTGATCCTGTTCCTGTTAAAGTGAAGGAAACACCAACATTAGTGCAGTCCATGCATTTTACCCTCAATAAACAGTGAGTGCAACATGTTATATAACCATAAATGAAGATCTACAAGCAACGATTTGCTTAAGGAACTTATTTCCTGAATAACCAAACCATAAACCTCAAACCAACACCACAAGACAGCAATGGACAAAAGAAAGGCAATCTTGCAAAGCATCTGCTCATGTGGTGAAGCAAAGAAAATCTCTAATGTGGTCAGGGGTTTGAAGCCCACGGACAAAACCTTGCACCAACTTAGAAAACAAAATTACAACAATAAAGCCTTAGGCCCCTAGATGGGCTTCCACCTTCCCATTACCTCCAAGCTCAACCAATTTACTTTCCCTCACTGGTGCATCATTTGACCCATGTTTTATTAGGTGTGTCCACCCATATTAAACGGCATGTCTCAGTTTTTTTCTTCTATAAATTTTACCCTTGATTCAAAGTGTCATTCCTTATTGGGTTATTTACACATAACACCTAGGTCTTTTCACTTTTTCACTATATAACCTAAGTTCTATGATTGAGTGATCCTATTAACAAAGAATGAGAGCGTAATGTCAGAGACAGAGTGGTCCCATGGTTGCTTACACAAACAGAAGGTGAGCAGACACTAGACACCAATGGAGGCCACTCCATGCTCTGTCAGGTATTAGTTGTTTTTGCTATATTAGCATCTAGCCATTACAATGCGCCGAATTTTGTTAAATTTTGGGTGAAATGACTAAATGCCCTTGAGTTCATTGCTAGTTGTTCTCCCACTATTAGGAGAATTTTCAGGAAAAAAATTGATAGAGAGCGTTTGGTTGCTACCATCCAGGTGCTAATATGTTAACAGAATATAAATTATGTGTTGTTTTGTTTAAACTTGAAAACCAAGGTAATTTTGTGAAAAATAAGTGAGAAACCTAAGTGGCTATCTGTAAATAAGCTTTCTCTTGTTTTATCTTTGGAAGTTAATGGGTCTGATGGGTCCATGGGACAGCCCAGGAGTGGCCCACACGGAAGACTGACCCAAGAGCAGCAAAAGCCCAACAAAAGGTCCACACAGCTCAAGATTCATTCAGTGGAGTTTGAACTGCTGAGGCCGACTATTTGACCAGCCCATTAACACAGTCCAGTGGTGCACACCTAACAGATTCAGTTTAGCACATAAGCCCGCCTGATCGCCAACTTGCCGCATTGCGGGCACCAACTGCCACCCCCTCTAGCCACCTAAAAGGGCACAACTTGCCAAAGAAGTAGAAAAAGGCACCCACGCAACGTCAAAGAATCGCAATGCCATAAAGGCCTATTGGCACCTAGCTGCCACTATTTTTCTACAAATACCTATTTTTCTACAAATACCTCCCCTCCTAAAAGGGGGGCGGGAGAGAAAAAGAGAAAGGGGAGAAAGGAGCGTACAGAGAGAAGACCAAGAAGGCATGCCCACCCTCTTCTCGTCTCCCGTGAGGCCTCATTCTCTCGCTCCGACAGATGGTTGTGCAGGCATCCCGTCGGTTTTAAGTCCTCGTGCTGCAAGATCAGTGAAGGCGACTCATAGAGCAAGGTGCAAAGAGCTCCACCGTCTGGAGCAAAAGTGGGGACCAATGAGCATCTCTCTCCTCATCATCAGCACCTAAGAGTCTTTTCCTCCACCGGTTAGTCACCCACCTACGAGTGAATTCATTAACCAACTGCTTCTCGACGAGTGCAGAACTCTCTCTCTCTCTAGTAAGCCGTCACTCGGTCGGGCGCATCTACAAGAGCCGAGGCCTCTGTCTCTTAAAGCCATTCTCTGACCAAGTGTACTCAGCGGAGCTCAATCCTCCATCTCTCTAAGCCGCTCCCCTATAGAGCACGCTCATTAGAGCGCAGCCCTCCGTTCCTAAGTCGCTCCCCGACCGAAGACACTCACCGGAGTCCAATTCTCCACCAACACTCAATCCCCATACGTGCATCCATGAACATTTATTTCCCTCCTATCTTTTTATTCGATCAAGAAAGATTTCTGCCTTGAACTTCAGAGGACACACCGAATAGTGAGTCCCACCATCCTCTAACATCTTGTTCATTAGTTGTATTGCATAAGATCCAGGTTCGAAGTAACGAGAACCGGACCCATTTTGGCTCGACCTCTTGGGAAGATTAAGTAACCCTCCAACTCGTTTGGTGACCTAGATCCTAAGACGCATCATTGGCGCCGTCTGTGAGAACTAACAACAAAGTCTAACCACCATACCTACAAGAGCAAGCATGGTAAGCATCGGCGCACGAATCAACGCGCCAGTTGTGGGCATCGTCTCCCGTTACGACAACCCCCCACAGGTACTCACAAGGATGAATGACTTGCCCAAGCTACTCACATCCATTTACGGACTTTGCACTGGGGGCTCTCCCTTCAACTCCCGGACCTCAGTGCCGGAGGGAAGGACTCAGAAGAGGGAGGCGGCCCCCCGCCTTTAAAGAGTTAAAGGCCTGACGACCTCGCGGTCCGAGCAACCATGGGAGATAAGGTCTAAGCGTGATCAAAGGACCGATCGAGCCGCAAGGCGGCAAGAGGCCCCTCATCCAAAAAAGAGAGCTCTATGAAGCAATAGCAGGCACCTTTCCAACCCGAGACCTCACACTCGATGTCCTCACCGAGTGTTCTGCTTGAATCGAACTTGGCTCATCATTCTAATGTCTCGCCCAGGTCGAAAGGGTTCTAAGCCCTTGCCCATTTGAGCCCTACTAGGCTCCTCAAACTTCGGTGACACCAGCGCAAAGTAGGCAACGGGCTAGAATGTCCTTAGGGGCGGTAGAGCCAACAACCCCCCCACATGTGGCATGCCACGCCAAAAGAAGCCTCCCGCATGTCAAGCAAGGTTTCCCTCGCCCTTGCCCATTTAAGCCCTACTAGGCTCCCAAACCTCGACACCAAACAAAAGTGACACCGGCTAGAAAGTCCTTAGGCAACCAAAAATGTCCTTCCACGCCGGAAGAGCCCGCATGTCAAGCAAAGTTTCCCTCGCCGCCATTCGAGCCCTACCCCCCCACATGTGGCATCCCACGCCAGAAGAAGCCTCCCGCATGTCAAGCAAAGTTTCCCTCGCCCTTGCCCATTTGAGCCCTACTAGGCTCCCCAAACCTCGGTGACACCAGCGCAAAGTAGGCAACGGGCTAGAATGTCCTTAGGGGCAGTAGAGCCAGCAACCCCCCCACATGTGGCATTCCACGCAAGAAGAAGCCTCCCGCATGTCAAGCAAGGTTTCCCTCGCCCTTGCCCATTTGAGCCCTACTAGGCTCCCCAAACCTCGGTGACACCAGCGCAAAGTAGGCAACCAGCTAAAATGTCCTTAGGGGCGGAAGAGCCAGCAACCCCCCCCCCACATGTGGCATCCCACGCCAGAAGAAGCCTCCCGCATGTCAAGCAAGGTTTCCCTCGGAACCTCAAGGTTGTAAGTTGGCGGCGGAAGTCCTGCCTTTGAGATCTTGCCATTGGGCGGCTGCCAGCTAACCAAGGCGGAGGCCGTAGGATTTATCAAGAAACACAAGAGCCGCCGAGCCCAATCTCTGTGCCAACTACTGTGACCGGCTCTACAATGGGGGCTTCACATCTCGGGCATGGTGCCCGTCCCTCTAGGGTCGAGGGAGGCTTGCGAACACTACCAACGGCAACAACAAAGACAAGGGCCCAGCCAGCATCGATCTAACGAGCAAAGCACAGAGGGCAAAACTGAGGCTCCCGAGGCTGCAAAAGCCGGCGACGGAGCCCGATCTCCTAACGAATGCTCCGCCGAGTACGGTGCTGAAGAGCCGGGGGATAGGACTGCCCGCAAAAGGAAGAACTCAACCGCCTAACGACCTCGACATTCAAGAGAACCCGAGCAACGAGGCCCACTCTCAAAGAGAGGTTCGACCCCGCCCTAGAGCGCAAGACACAAGCTCAAAGCGGTGACACCTTTGCTATTCCCGAGACGACCGGCAACCTTCTGCCGATAAAGAAAGCTCCTGCAATGCCAACAGCCACCACATCATTCTCTCACTGGGACGAGAGGCGTGACACGAAGAGAGCTTCTAGAGTTTCAGCCCTCTGCCCGCAAGCGGCCTCACTGGAGCAAGAGCCCTGACCCAGGGGCTTGGAAAGGCCGATCCCACGGCAACGCCTCTCAACAACCCCGCACAGAGCAGCAAGCCCTCCAGAAGCTACCTCAATGCTCACGATGGGAGGCTCGACAAGCTCGGCCCGCTTACCATCACGTCGTTGCAAACGTTCTGCCAAGCACCATCCCAACCTAGGTAGCCCGAGACCATACTAACCGACAACAGAGCCCGAACCACCAGCAAGCGGACCACTCAGCCCCACGGCAATGCAATGGCCTACCGGTCCGAGGTGGAGGACCAAGTCTCTGAGCAGTGCGCACAAGTCGTACACCCGAGACGGTCCCAAGGGCGTAGCACGCCCTCCACCACAAGCATCGTCGACAATTCCATGCCGAGTCCAAGTGAGTTCTGCATGCATCATATGGATTGCTTGAACTATGCCTTAATTAATAAAATTGTCATTTCCTTTACTTAGCTAACTCATGCGAGTGCTTGCATAACATCTCATAACATTAAACAGCCTAAACTGCCCCTAAGTCAGGTAAACTCTCATTCACTCATAACTTGACCTACAAAGGTTAAAGAACCTTGGTCCCGCCTACTAAGCCGCCAATACGTAGTCGAATTTTGAACCTTAGACCCGCTACCAAGTGGCCCATGTGCAATCAAATTTTGAACCTCAGCCCCGCTACCGAGAGGCCCTCACGCAGTCGAATTTTGAACCACAGCCCAACTACTAAGTAGCCCACATGCGGTCAAACATAAAACCTTAGGGGGCGTCATAGCATGCGTGTGACAACTTTCTTCAGCAAGAACAAGCACCATCAGTCAATAGAGGTCAGCGAATTAGGATCAGACGCATAAAGCTACAACGTCCTCTAAACAGGACGGAGCACCAAATGGTACATGCGGAAGATGACCTAAACTTTGCCAGAGCTCAACAGCTATGGCCATGAAACCCAGTCCACCCTAGTGAGGCTCACCAAAAACCCGGGCCACGACTTCCTCTCACAGGAAAGAGCACGAATGAACGAACGCGTCCTGCCAAAGCTCGACAACAATGGTAGCACCACCTAGCTGACAAGGATTTCCCTATGCCATGACCACCTCAAAGTGGGAGTTAGCATAGCCAAACAAGTACATCTGCCTAAGTTCCATGGAGATGGCAATGACACTCAGTCAGCAAAACAGAGTCTATATAGTACAAAAGGAAAAATCAACATAATGGGAGACATCAGCAATAATGGTTAGAGCAATCTAGATATTCATTAAAGATCCCGAAAAGTGCATCCCGGCACCTGAGTGCCTACAAGTACAAAAAGCTACCTACAACTACCCAAGCGACATCCTAGGGGCAGGCACCCCAATCCGTGCGGTACAGGCCCCCAAACTTCTCTTAGCATGCCGAATTGAAGCTCCCCCAAAGTCGGGGATTCTCATTTTGAAGATCGAGTTGCCGCCATACCCTCCGAAGTTCATCCTCGAGCAAGGTGATCTGATCCAGAGCTTGGCCATTAACCTCCAAGAGCTCCTGGTATCTCGCCTCTGACTCGAACAATGCCCGGTCGAGGTAGGCAGCCCACTCTTCACACCGCAAAGCCTCGATGACAGCAGCCCTCATGTGGTGCTGCGCATTATCCAGCACAGTGAGATCCGTGCGCTCTTGGGACAACCGCTGGATTTCGGCGTCCCTCCAATGTAGCACCCTCTCGACCACCCGGAGTACTTCCAAAACCTGCCAGACAACAGACAATAGCTAGTCAAGAGCAGCAGTAGGAACGCACGATGATTTCAGAGGAAAGAAGCTTGCGACGCAGTACCTCATAATGGGAAGGCCCTTCACTGTGTGACCGGTCAGGAGATTCCTCAGCTTTAGCAGGAATCGGCGGAGAGCATAGGGGTGGCGCATTTGGAGGAAGAGGAGCCTCAAAGCCGAGAGAAGGGTCGAGCCTACCAAAGACGCCAGGAAGCTCGCACAAACTCTTTCAAGCAAGATGCCACCTCAGCAGACCGCCTCAGCCCCTGGTCTATCCCCGATCGTTTCCTCTTCCGCCCAAGCTCTTCCAGCACCTGCCTCAACAAGCGCGGTGGGAGAAGCGAACGCAAACACCTCTAAAGAAGAAGCTGCCAAGATTGGGGTCCTCCCTTCTAACATAGCCATGGTGTCGGCAGGCTCACCCGACCCATTGGCTAAAAACCCCTACTCCATCAACAGAGCCAATCGAGGACACCTCCCCCTCGTATTCATCGGACGAATTGACAAGGCCCAAATCATTTGAGGATGACTGATCTAGGACAGGCCCCCTAGACGGCCTACCTACAAACAAAAGAGACGCCCTCGCGCACGCCGCGTCAATCCTCTGGCATTCCACAGAAAAGGTAGGTGGTGGAGGAGCCACTTCCTCAGAAGCCCGCTTGGGAGAGTCTCAAAAAAACAATGCCCCGCACCTTCTCTTGAGATGACGACCCCGCGCGACGGAGGTTCCCCCTTCCTCCGGCGAAGTCTCACCCGGCTCTCCCTCCAGGGCACCCTAGGAGTCCCAATCTTCCATACGGTGTAGAACGTCAAGGTGATCCTCAACCAACACCGTCAGGGGTCGCCCCATCTACGCCTCATGTGGCAACATGTCACTAGCATAGAAGATATTGACCTTGCCCCAATTATTCATGACCTTCAAGCCGACACTAACTGCCAAGAAAAAAAAGCGCGTCTTCCAGCCCCCTACCGAACCTGGGCTTCCCCCACGCAGTTGAAATCTCACTCAGGGGATGGAGTCACCAAGTACCGAACGGCGTCCAGATTGAGACGGGCCACAGGGATCATTAGCGCCCTCAGGATCTCGCTCAAGTCCCTTGCAAGCAGAATGCGAAGACCGACCCACAGATGCTCCTCATAGATGGTTATGAACCCAGAAGGAGGGGAGCAAACCGCATCCGTTGCGCTCAACATACAAAATGAAGCTCGAAATGTGGTTTCTGCCGCACAGATACTCTATAGCTCTATCAGCCAAAACTGACGGGATACCGGTGACACCTTGGGAAGCCATTCGAAAACCACGCGAGTTCGCAAGGAGAATGGAAGACAAGGGCAGAGATGTTCCGAAAGCAGAGAAGACGTGAGAACGACTAAAGAATCAGCACTTAAATAGCTAGCGCCTCAACCCATAATGGCATCATTAGAAAGATATCAAAGGGGTGGCGTCCCCCGTAATGGCTACGACATGTGCCCTTCACCGTGTGGTGTAGCGGCGCGTCTTTTCACTAGCCTCATTAACGGGGTTGATGCGTCGCCTCCTCGCTAAGTCCACTGATAGCTACCAGCTCAGATACTTGGAGCAGCGAGTCAGCAGCAAGGCACAAGTAATGATGACCTGACGCCCCACTTTTCGAAAAACACAAACAGGTGGCATGCCTCCTAGTAGGCTCAGGGCTAATTCGACCGACTCGCACCCCGCCCCAGTGTTCGGGGTGGACAACCGCGAGTCAGGATCACTAGAAGACCAAGTTGCCAGTGGCTCAAAATGTTAGATTGTCGGGCGTCAAGTAACGGAAAGTGACATTAAAGCGCTGCAATTATTTACATCATGCAAGAACATTGGGACCAAGAAACATAAGAATAAGCAATGCTCGGTAGTTCCATTTATTAATTCCTTTTATAAAGTATAAGCTTTTAACAGCAAGCGTACAACATTGGAAAGAAATAAAAATACATGGAGCAACGACCCGACGGCATTCGCCCAAAGGGCTTCAAGGAAGACAGCTATGATCAGAAAACAAAATGCAGCAGCACCCCATGAAAGCTGGCCTCCTTGCTGTCCACCCTCTTAGGAGAATGTAGCTAGCAGGGAGAGCGTGCAAAGCCCTTCCTTGCAAGAGCAAAGCACAACACTGCTGCTCTTACCTAGGAAGCCACTTCCCAAAATCTCTATACTGGAAACCCTCCCTACCAATTGACGATATATAAATTGATCAAATAATAAATCTCCTTCCCCCTGTTGAATCTTTGAATTGACATCCATAGATGTGAGAGTAAAGTTGCCAAACTGATGGCTTGCCAAAGCAATAATCTCTATAGTTGTGTTGGTGTGAAAGAGTTCCTGTAGAAGTAACATTTACTTCTAGACTATGAAAATACTATAGCAAACCAAAATCTTTCATACGAAATTGTCTTAAGATGCTGTTAAAGCTGCTCGATCAACATAGAGTTAGACCCAGTGAAAACTATATCATAAACATACACAAAGACAATAACTATACTAGTATTGGTTTGTTAAAGAAAAAGAGAAGAATTATACTAACTTTGAATAAAGCTAAAGTCAAGGAGAATTGCACGAAATTTGTCAAACCATGCCCATAGTACCCATTTTAAATTGTAGAGAGATCGTTTTAATAGATAGACCCTTAAGGTATTATGCATGAACATGCCCGAAGGAAAAGTCATATAGATTTCTTATTTTAAATCCCCATGAAAAAGTACATTATTGACATCCATCTGTCTAGATAAACCATCCTTTTGAGATAGCAATAGACACAACGGTGGGTATAGTAGTTATTTTAGCTATTAAAGCAAAAATCTCTTTATAATCAAGACTAAAAGTTTGTTGATTGCCAAAAGCCACCAAACGTGCTTTATACCAGTCAATGGAACTATCAAACCACAACTTAATAGTGTATACCCATTTACATCCAATGGACTTGATCTCAGCAGAATAGGATATAATATTTTAAGTGTGGCTGTCCTAATGAGCTTGAAGTTTATCTTACATAGATTATTGCCAACAAGCTTGGGTGAAGGTCTAAGAATAAGATGAAGGTACCCAAATAATATTCAAAATTGCCTGATTAACAATACGTGAGAAACCACACCTATCAAATGGATGACGAACCCGAATGGATCATCAAGGTGTAGGTGGAGCTAGATCAAGCAGCGATTCAAGAGCGGGAAGAGGCAATGAGCGGCATCTCTGGTCCACAACTATGGGTTTGAAACAGTCAATAGTGCTAGGTATATCATCAAAAGTGGAGAGCACAACTAAGGTGGTATCCAGGATGACTTGTATTTGGAAATAATATTAGGTTTTAAAGAACACCACATGACAGAAAATATGAAACTTGAGACATCAGCATCAAAACAGGCAAACCCTTTATGAGCAGTACTATATCAAAAAAAAAGTTCCAAGTCGTTTGAGCTACAAGCTTATGGCGTTCAATTAATGGTAAATGGATAAAACAGGACACAACTAAATATATGAAGAAAATGATATTCTAGATCAGTTCCAAACAAACAATAATATGTGAAATCATAATACAAAATTTATGAGGATAAATAATTTATCAAATAAATAGTCATAGATGTCTAGACCCAAAATTTAGTAGGTCTAGACGATTCAATTGGCAATGTACAAACATCTAAAATTTGACTGTTCTTATAATCGAGGACCCCATTTTGTTATAAAGTGTAAGAACAAAAATGTTGGGAAAGAATATCTTGTGTTTAAATAAGGCTAAAAGTCATATGACATATTCCCCTAAAATCTGAATGTAAGATTTTAATACGTTACGAGAATTGCGTTTCAACATAAGTAACAAAAAGTTAAAAAATAAAGAATACTTCATCTTTAGGGTGAATAAAATATCCAAGTAAAACAACTATAATCATTAATAAATGTCACAAAGTACGTGTACCGAGTATAAAAAATAATTAGACTCATATTGCATACATTAGAACAAATAATCTTAAAAGTTGTGGAAGCATGGCTACCATGCAACATTAAAATGTAAGGATTTACTTTAAGTTTATAAGAATCACAATCAAATTACACAAAAAATCTTTATTACCCAAATAACCATATTTTATAAGATAATTTAAAATATTAGAATTGAAATGTGTCAATTGATTATGCTAGATAGTACTATTATTAGTGACAATAGTACAAGCTAAAGAAACAAAAGTAGGAAGAGAAAGCGAAAGAGGTAATAGATGTCCTACTTTAGACTCCTTCACGATCACCATCCCCAACACTTGATCCTACATAAGGCAACTATTATGATCAAAAGAAATCTCACAATTATTATAAACCAATTGTTCAACTAATCAAACTCATTGATAATTTAGGAGATACAAAAACATTATCGAATAAGAATCCCAAATTTCCAACTATATTTATAGAGAGAGAACTATTATTGGCTACATGAATGCATTGCTTACTCTCATATTTACAAATATGATGTAAGGCATCTAGATTGCCCGTCATATGATTCGAGGATGCTAAGTCAATCAACCAAGAAGATGCAAACAATTTTTTCTTACCTTGAGCCCAAGAGTAAAGAAAGTAGAAAATATCATCTGTTGTATTAAATAAATAAAAGATGACTAAGTATTAGATGGTTTATTATTGACAGAAAGGCCCTAGACACCACTAGATTGGATATCAGTATGAAAGTGCGAGCTCATTTATTTTGAGGTCTAATGTGACAATCCTTAATAATATGTGTCTCCTTTTTGCAATAATTATAAAATTTCTTGCTACAGTTCTTTGCAATATGTTCATACTCCTTACAGATAAAACACTGTATTTGAGACTTGAACTTTCATTGTCCTTGAGCAGCATAAGTCAAATTAACCATCTTAGAAGATACTGTGTCTTGTATCATGCTACTCTGAGTGGCCTAACGTTCTTTTTCATGAAGAAATTCTCCTAAGCAAATAGCAAAAATTAGAACATGATTGTGATTAAGAAGCTTGCTCTAGTAGTCTCAAATCCTGATCTCAGTTTCATCATGAATTACTCTCTTAGGTTCTCTACATGAACTTCTTAAATACCAACAAGTGCAACCTTAGGAACCTTTGAATGAATAATTCCAATATGTTCACTCCATAACTTAAAAAATCCTGCATAAAATTATTCAACATAAAATCAGTTTTACTTGAAATTAACAATCTCTAATTCTAATAGGAATTTCCAGCATTATTGTCTTAATTATGAATATGGTGGAGACAGTCCTGCATCTCCTTAGCAGTAGTGAAGAATCAAAGATTATTCAACATATATGGTTCAATAGATCCCAACAACCATAACATAAAACGAGAATCATTGCTTTCCCACTGATTAAGCTCCTTTATTTCAGTGGGGACCGTAGACAAACCATTTAAAGGACTCCAAAGTTTCTTTCCCTTAACAAACATTTTAAATTGAAACTCCCAAATAAAGTAATTTTTACCATTAAAACGAATAATAGAATTTTCTCACAACAATAAATTGGAAGGCAAAAACTTCAAAGACCAACCTTTAAAAAAACCACCACGTGGAAGGGGGGAGAGAAAGAGAGAGAGAGGTGCATGTGTTGTTATTATTACTTCTCTAGAAAACAACAAAAAGAAGCCCACAATGTTGCCTTCTGATATTTGTCTGGTGAGAAAGAGAGAGAAGCCCACAGAAACACAAATTCAGCCTTTAGGTTTACTAGGGAAGTAAACCGCACTCTTTAAGAGAAATAGTGAGCTACAAGTAAGAAAATCAAACGAGATGGTTCCCACAAAAAATCACAGCCACAACCTAAAGCCCTTCGATCAAAACTGTTACGAACTCTTCAACACATCCTTGGAAACTCACTCACTGGCTTCGACCTGAAGACAAAGTGCTTCAACAATGTTACTGAATACTGCAAGCTGTTTTATTTTTCCTGCACATGCCCCCAACCCCTTTCTATTTTTTCTGTTGTGTGTCCTAGCGTAGGTGTCCCTTCTCCCTCAGCCATGTTTGTTTTTCTGTTTTGTGGGCCCACAGGTTGTTGTCCTCCACTGTTTTAAGGTGCCCATTACTATGCTGGAAAAAAGGAAGGAATTATACTGCTTCTCATTTCTCCCCTTCTTATCTCTCACTCTCTGCACTCTCGAACCCTCTCCTCTCTCTCTGTCATTTCTCTCTTGATTCCTCTACCGAACTCCCCTTCCCCTTCTTCTCCTTCTAATTTTTCATCTCATCTTCCTCTAGTTTCATTTATTGGCTTCCCGCTTGCACACCACCATAGCTGTGCACGCATCATTGGTGGTCTCATTGAAACACGGCAGAGGCGATGACGACTGAGGCACGAGGGCTCGAAGCTACCGTTGCAAGGCTTTCAAATGAGGTGAAGAGCGTTGTCGTGACCGTCCACCTGCAAACGACGACCATCCGTCAATATGCAAACCGAATCGCCACCACTGCTTCTACTACAGCAAAAATCCATCACTCCCTTGTTGAAATTAGTCGATCGCTCACAAAAATCGAGCGACAATCTATTTCGTGGTCGCGAGCCCCTTCACCATTAGTGGCTTCTCCATCTATTGGTGTCCCTCCTTCTCCATGACTTCCAATCACTACTTCATTCATGGCGCCTTCGAGTGAGATTTTGCAACCGTTGCCGTAAACTCCACCCCAAGCCTCACCCAAAATGATAACAGTGCCACCAGACAACACACTCGCTTGTCATCTTCCTTTACCTCAACCGAAAATTGCTCCCTTTGTTGCGTCCGTACAACCACAGGTTGACCGCATCACTAGCTCTGCTTCCACCAAGGCGCACATCCAGCAACCCCTCAATGAAATCCCACGCTCACTAACCCTAATCGAACGACAAACAGTGGTCATCCGCAACCTCCATGTTCATCCACCTTTGTCATCGTTCACGACTTTCACCTTCGATATTTTACCCCAACCTGCTCAAAACCTATCCTCACATCTCCACCACCTACCACCCTCTAAGCAGCCAATACACACCCCAGCAGGATCACCGGGCCGTGAGCTCCTATGGTTGATAACTGTCATGATAATGGAAGCCTTCGGTATGGAAAAATTAGTGGAGAAAAATGTGGCTGCCATTCGAGTAAGATCTCATCACCTATTACTTCCCACGCTCTCTGGTAATCCTGTGTCAACTATGGTCAAAGACCCATCCCCCGAATTGCCAGTACAGAAATTCACACCTGCTGAAATAGGCCTTCATCCAAAATGAGGCTTGTGCCTTACATGGGATGAATGGTTCACACCAGGTTATCCATGTAAGGTCCCACACTTTTTTGTATGTTGAGTGTGGACAACTCTGTTCCAATCATATCACCAAATTCAGGGTCCCAAATTTACAATGCAATTGGAGTTTATATCACCCTAGTCCATCTCCTAGAAGAGAAATCAATCCCTCCACTGTAGGATAAATTTGGTTGGTGTACTTGGGTTGCATTGTACTGGACGGTTAATCCTATTGGTGTGTGGTATGAAACACTTTGGATGCTCAAAATGTCAAACGCCAGCAATGCTTCTCTGCTCAACCTATGTCATGGTGATCCACCTTTAGAATTGAATACTTCCCTTAAACAGCCAATGAGAGAAGTTGCAAATTGCCTAGGCTTACGGTCCAACTAGAAGGTCTTCATTGAGGCTGTGGCCCTTGAAAACCTGAAGGGGAATGCTGTAAATGCTGAACAGAATGCAGAGGTTGAGTACATTGACCGACTGATTGCTCTTCTAATGCATATTCATGATCATCTGGATGCAATGAAGCAATCTCAGTGCATGGCAGCTGGTCTCATATCCCAGTTGATGATTTTAGTTGATGATGCGGGAGGAGAATGGCCAATGATTACGCATGCTCCTTGGAATGGTTGCAACCTTGCTGATTTTGTCATGCCATTCTTCTTGTTCATTGTAGGAATGGCAATAACTCTAGCTCTAACGAACTATTTTACTATAATCTGTGGCATGAGAGGAAAACTAGATCCTCCATGCAATGCAGTGGGATATGTTGATAGAAAAGTGCTAGGGATCAATCATATAAGGTTTGCACATGGAATTCACCTTATGAGGGGCCTATTCGGCACCTTATGAGGGGCCTATTCGGCTGGATGCTCCATTTTGGTGCAATGCACCTTTTGAACCTGCAGGAATTTTAAGATTGATGCGTTGGGTTCCAATGGGTCTTGCACTCAAGTATTAGGAATTGTGCCTCATTTCACACATGCAATTCCCTTTAGCTATGTTTGCTTGACCTCTGGTGCAGCAGCTTTGGTGTTTTCAGCTTGCTATACAGCGGTTGACATTGCTGGGTTGGAGTACCTCTTTCTACCATTAAAGTGGATCGGCATGAATGCCATGCTCGTCTATATTATGGCGACTGAAGGCAACTTTGCTGGATTCTTTAATGGGTGGTTACTCAGCTACCAACAAGCAACACTGCAAATTCTGAGGGCCACAAAAAGCTGGCTGCTCAAGGTATGGACACACACCGCTCTTGTCCACCAGGATGATAAGGGTTCCACAGACCAGTGTGAGCAGAGGGTGCTCGAGTTGGCCCTGGAGAGAGACAGCAGCAATACTGGAGGGTTTTGTGTTGCGCATGATGCCCCACGGCGCAAAGGCTTGGACGCAGTGAGGTTGTCAACGAGTAAAGACTACAATGACAAAATTCTAGCCGGAGACGGCCACACACCGCCCAAGCTGGCGGCAAGAGGTGGCCATGGATGAGTGTATGAGTTCTTAATTTTAAGAGGAGGTTGCTACAAGATTGAAGGTAGTTCAGTCCTAGATGTTAGATCGGATTGGGCAAGTAAGTTCTTCGTATGCTGGACACTCATCCCAGGCATTGCGGCACCAAGAGCAGAACTTATTTGAGGAGGCAATACCAAAAGCAACAAGAATTCTTCAACCTTAATCCGCAGTCTTGGCAATGTTTGATGACACTTTCATCTCTATGGACCAAAATACAAGCATGTGGTACCAATGCAGTTCACGAATTGGGAGGAGGAGCTACATCGAACACATGATTCTAGACGAGTTTTGCTAAAGTTGGTGTTCGATGGTTTAACCATGGCAATATATCACCAAGCTCTCCTCTCTTTCAACTTTGATGACAAGGTCCTTTTGATGAAGACGGTAATGTTACAAACTCTTCGGTACATCCTCGGAAACTCACTCACTGGCTTCGACCTAAAGACGAAGTGCTCCGGCAATGTTACTGAATACTGCAAACTCTTTTATTTTTTCTATTGTGTGTCCTAGCATAGGTGTCCCTTCTCTCTCAACCATGTTTGTTTTTTTGTTTTGTGGGCCCACGAGCTATTGCCCTCCACTGTTTTAAGGGGCCCACAGGTTCTTGCCCTCCACAGTTTTAAGACGCCCATTATTGTGCAAAAAAAAGGAAGGAATTACACTACTTCTCATTTCTCCCCTTCTTATCTCTCACTCTTTGCACTCTCGAACCCTATCCTCTCACTTTGTCATTTCTCTCTCTCGATTACTCTGCCGAACTCCCCTTCTTCTTCTTCTGATTTCTCGTCTCATCTTCCTCTAGTTTCATTTGTTGCTTCGCTGCTTGCACACCACCACAGCCATGCATGCATCATCAACCCTAGGAAAAAGGAAATGAATGAAGAAAAAAATTGAAGGTTTCAAAGATGAGGGACTGAAATCACCACTAGGATATGAATTTTTTAGAAATCTAAAGACACTTGAAGATACCCACGATACTCCAAGAAGAAGAAATCAATTGACATGACTCCACAAAAAAATCAAATATACTCACGATACTCCAAGAAGAAATCAATTGAAATGGAATTATCACAACAAATTGATCAAAGCAAGTGAAGAAGGTAGAGTCCTTCCTCTATCATGTGGAAAACCACATACAAACCTACAACCAAAAGAAAAGAAACCGAGGGTTTAGAGTCACAATTGATTCGAAAGTCGCATTAAATAAAATATTATAATCATATCTATGCAAGCAATATCGATACCAATATTTTCATACATTCTAGACACGAAAAACTTGGATAGTAATTGATATAAAGACCCAAGGGACTAATACATCTAAACCTATAATATTTAATGTTCATAGCATGAGTTTTCTGAGGGCATCAAAGCTAAAAAAGAAAATCGCGTTTGCAAAAGTCATGAATTTTCAAAGTGAGGAATTATAGAAAACATAAGAAATCTTCACAAGAATCAAATGCTCCTCAGGTTTTCTGGCTGGAGAAATTGCACCAATGGTTACAAAAGGAATGATCCTGACACAAGTTCAAAGTGTAAGCTAGCTGAAAGTTATGGATGGGTGGATGAATCCTCTTTGGCCACTATATTGCTGCAGTAGGATATTGTGATCTGATGATTCTTAATTGCAGGCAACTGCCTTTCTTGCTACAGGCAGCTTTTCCAAGTGCTGGTGATAATGACAAGAAAGGTGTCCTGAACAAGAATCAATTGCCCCCTTATATTCTATTCTACTAAGGTATGTGGGGTTGTTTTCCTTGGAAGGCTGCGAACCACCCAAAGTATGTTTGTCACATGTCATAGCTGGGTAGATGCCTTTACATTGATAATCTTTAGAAAACAGGAATCATGTTAAATGATACCTGCATAGTGTGCAAAAACAATCATTAGTCGATCAATCACTTATTGCTTCATGGAAAGGTTTCTACAAAATAGGGATCATTGGGCTAAATTAGATGGGTGTACAGTATCTGCATCCGAAATTGTTGAAGTGGAAATTTGGCTTGGGACATGTTTCTTCCAGGAAGCAAACAAAAGTGCTCGGCTACTCATTCCTTTGTGTAGGGCTGCAATAAGAGAAATATTTTTTTTAGAAAAGAGGAACTGTGAGCACCGAATTTTCAGCTTGATGGGCAACTTTTTTTGTTCTCTTAGATGAATTTCATTTTGAAGCTTCTCTGATTGATCTTTCAGAGGGGCAGCATTTAGGCAGGAATCTCATTGTTTTGTTAAATTCTTGTGAAGTCAGATGTCATTGCACCATTGTTTCTGGGCTCAAAAAAATCTTGAGAAAGAACCTCCATACTGGAATAACCAAAGAAGGTTTCTATGACTAACAAGTTATTTTATTGAAACTGTTGTTGGAGTCACCAAATCATTCTCATTTTATGCTGTGTTAAGTGGAACCTGCAAACCCCATGCATTAGGCGACCCTTATTTAAACTGGCTTGGTCAATCACAAATTGTGCTTTCTGGTCTACAGCAGAACACTGAATTCTATCAATTTCTGCTAAAATAAATGGAGTTCCAGTGTGAGATGGCTGATTAACACAAGGTAGAAGGATCACATTAGGAACAGCATCCCATTAGGCATGACTTTGTCTGTCTGGAAGAATGGAACAGAATGGCCTTTGTAATCCATGTTTGTTTGGCTCAGTTTTAAAGTCAGATTGTTGAGTGCTTTTTTTTTTTTTTTAACTGCGTAATAGCATATATCCTCCTTGTCAATTTTTTTTTTTTTCCAATTGCACTGATGATCCATTTCTCGTAATTGAACTTTCTGATACTCTGGAGCTGAAAATGTGTGCTACCTCTTGGCATCCAAAGATTAGTGAATGTTCTATAGTTTCCAGGCAACATTTGTCACTGTCAATTAGAGAGCAGCAAAAAAAAAAAAATTTTTTTTTTTTATGCAACCATAGCCAGTTGTTCTAACCGACAGAAAACGCATCGCTCATAGTTGCTGACAGGATGGAAAAGAAAAATGGAGCCGTAGCTTGATATCAGTTGAGTTCTCCAAAACCAATTGTGCTCCCCAACATTGCACTCTTCTCTAGCAGAATTAATCTACTCCCAAAAATCATGGCAATGCAATGTTGGATGGGAGAAGAAAATTGCTTTTTTTTTTTTTTTATCTCAGATGACTTTCTTTCCTTTTCCTTTTCCTTTCTTTTCTTTTCTTTTCTTTTCTTTTTGCAACGGAAACTGAATTTGATATGCCTTTCTACCAGAGCTTTACTTTGGCATATGAAACACAAAGCAAGACAGAGAGAAAAATAATAAATCCATGGGGACAAACAGATTGCCAGGAATTGAATAATAAAAAGAAAGAAAAGAAAATCATATTGAGCAGAGACGGAGCAGCAGAGAAGGAAGTACCGGCAAGGAGAAAGGGAAAATCAGAGAAGTGAGAGGGAAGATGAAGAAAAGACAAAGCGGAGATCTCTCCCAAGTATTGCCCGCCTTGAAGTCGCCACCCTCTGTCCTTCCGCATTCCCACCACCACGATCCCGGCTGCTGGCTGCTGGCTGCTGGGCTCCCTGTTTGGAGGTCTGCGCGAGAGGTAAGGAGGTAACAAGCAAATGGAGCTATTTTGAGCCCGCTGATTCTGTCGCAACACAGACCTTCAAAAATAAGTAAATAAATAAATACTTACAGAGACCACCCTCTGTCTATTAGTATTACAGGGACCACCTAATTCAGATATAAAATTTATGAATTAATATTAATTAGTGAGACTTGTAAATAATTCTGATTATACCTGTGAATAGGCTTGTTTGGAGCGTATATTATGAATGAAATCGTAAATAAGCTCATTTAAGAGCTTACAAGCTAACTTGTTGAAGAAATTATTATTCTAAGATATTTTTTCCAACTCGTTCTAACATAGGGTAACATGGGATCCAAAATACATTATTTGTGACACTTAGAAGAGCTTATTAACTAAAACTACACGTATATCTAACCAGTGTTATTTAACTAGAATTTCACTTAACTACAGCCCTTTTATCCCTTAATGATGTCTTTTTCATAATTTTTTTATCAATTCCCCCCCCCCCTATGTACTCTTCTTTTTTTTAATGAAAAGAAAATTACCAACGGGGTTGGTTCATATGACAATATTTCAGTCCCTATCTTACAATGATTACAACGCATCCGATCAACGAAGATCATTTGAAACACTCTTGTAGATTTTGACTACGTCCCTCCTCTCTCGTCACTCTTTTTGGTGGTTTTGCAGGCATTTTGTTGGTGGAAAAGATGGGGCTTTTACTGCTCCAAAATATCACGTAGGAGTATCTACGGCAATTAAAGATCAAAATTTTCCGTTCTACGCATACGAGAAGCAGTAAAATTATCGATTCGCCCAAATTTGTACTTTGGACTGTAATTTTCATATTCTTTTGTTAAGTTATAAATCCGGTCAAAAGAGTCCAAGAAAATAGCCCCCATTAAGCAGAAATGAATGCGTAAACAGCAGTCTCTCTATCCACCCCTCCCTCAGTCTATGCACCCCCAACAAACTCCTCACAACTTCAGAATAACATAATGAAACAGAGCACAAGCTACAAAACTGCAAGCTGCGCTTTCTAGCATTCACTAAAGCAGCTATAAACGGCGGATTGACGAAACCGTAGCGGCAGAATGCACTCATGATGAGTTACAAGCATGTCATGCTATCTGGATCATCAACCACCGCATTATGAAGCTTGCTGCTTGTTCACCCAACATCACATCCTCCGTCAAGAATGTCTGCCCAAATTCTTAAGACATCATTTATTGCCTCCCCTTTCCGACAGCAAACTGCTCCATAACCACCGGCATTGGCCACCAACAAAGCCTGGACAAGCAAGGATGAAAAGGTTTGGCATGACTTCAAAATAATTTTAGAAGATTCCTATTTCTTTTTAAAGTACATAATATTACATTAATGTAAATAAACTTGCACCTTTAAGTACACTAACCAAGCAATTGAACGGTAAGCAGGCTACATTAACATCAATATGCAGCAGGGATCATGCATGTTCACTAATCTCTTTTACACTAATCTCTCTTTGATTAATAACCCCAAAAGAAAGAAATTTCATGAACGACATAGAGGAAGAACGTCGGGAACATCTTATCAAAATAGTCGTATGTTCCCATAGATTTTCCTTCAGGTTTTGTCCGGATTCTGGAAGATGCACGTACCCATACTTTTCCAAAAAGACGTGTATTCATGTCATTGCTTGTTTAGGCTCGATGTGATCTAAGCTAATTCAAGTAAAAACTTATGACTTACAAATTAGATTTTCTTTGTAAAAAAATTCTTAAATAATTATAAGATTTTATATAAATTGCTATTAATTTTATTTGATTTCAGTTTCAGTTTCTAAAAAAGCAACTAACAGTTCCTTGCCAAAAAGCAAACTATACCAAGTAAAATTATTCATCAATGGGGGAAAAAAATTATGACATGATAACTCGGCCATTCAAAAAGTAATGCACATGTTGATAGTAGGAAAATTTAGGAACGCGAGGAACTAAAAGCCACAACAAATATTGTCAAACAAAACAGCTCTAACAGGAGTGCAACCCAAGATGAGGTAAAAAACAATAGAGACATCCATTGACGACAGACATCCTCTCAAACATGAGAATTTATACTAGAAAGTGAATATGATTGAGACTTCAGGGGTGAGAAATGCAGCAGTAACGAATAAGAATCAATAATTGTAGGCTAAAGGCGGACAAAGGAAAGAGGATATATCCTAAAATTCAATTTACCTCCCAAAAATTAAAGCTGTAAGAGGGTGGTTCATGAAGTGCTGCCAGAGATAGGTCAGCAAGAAGAACACTATCTGAGATGGAATTCTCCACCCCTTCTAGAAACACCTGATCAACTTCAGATGCTTGGGGGAAATTGACACCTTCAACAAAAGAATATAATAACTTGTTCTTCACTTAAGCTACCGCATCAGGTCCGCCATGGCCATCAAAGATCTGCTCAAGCTGAAAACACAATAGATTAGATCCGACAATTTACCAATATTCAAAGATAAATGCACAGGCAAAGCTAATTCAAATACTCCTTGATTCACCTAAAGGAGGAAGATGAAGATTTGATTTCATGCATGTAAGCGTAGACCTGCTCTCACCTGACTATGTAGTGGTCAAATTTATGACTTTGCTTTAATCAATTTGATTCGACCTGAGGAAGATCTAGATAATGCAATTTCATCTTTCAAAGGCAATCTTGGCAGGATGACTGACCGAACTAGGTATTCACAAGTGCTGCTAGATCCCGCATTGCCTGTCAATGGATAGAGAAGATGAACAGGTTGAATCCACCAGTTGCTCATCCCCTCCAAAAGCTTGGATTGGCAGCCCAAAAATTGCCATCTTTTCTGATAGCTTCTTAATGGCTTCATGTCTGTTAGCCAATTCCATTAGCACCTTGATCCTCTTGAAAGAGACACTGCTAGGCTTTTGACCCTTCTCCATCATTTGTAGAAAAATTTTCTCAGCTTCCTCCAACTTCCCCATATCGCAAAGCAAATCCAACAACACATCAGACACCAAAATATATGACCCAAAACCCTTTTCCACCATGTCATTCCACAGCCCAAGTGCCATTTCCACCTTCTCCTGCCTCTTAAACAGCCTCATCAAGAACATACATGATTGTGTGTTCAGAAAACACCCAGTGTCCTTCATCCTCTGGTACAAACTCCATGAGCTCTTCAAGTCATTTGACCGGTAAAACACCCTAAAGAACAGGTTATAAGTTGTTGCATTTGCAATCAAACCCTTGGCCACCATCTCATCCATCAATTGATAAGCATCATCAAGCCTCTTCACAATGCAGAAGTTCCTAATGGTAGCATTATATGCTGCAACATCAGGGTAGCATCCAAACTCCTTCATTTCCTTCAGGACATCCCTAGCTTTATCTGGCTGACCTACCAGCCCCAAGCCACCGATCAAACTAGTATATGTGATCACATCTGGCAATATACCCTGCTCATGCATTTCATCTAACACCTTGTACACCTTGTCCATCTCTCTGTTCTTACAATACACATCAATCAAACTATTGTAGGAAACTATATCGGGCTTCAAACCCATCTCCACCATCTCCTGAAAAAAACCATCAGCTTCCTCGGATGACTTCCACCCAGACAACAATATATTAAAAGTCTGCAAATTGGGCTTGAAATCATGCTTTAAACTATGATAAACATTCCTAGCATCTGTCATACTCTTCTCTTGGCACAGAGTTCTCAATAATGCATTAAAACAAGTAGTATCAAACACTGGCATTAGCTTCTTGAACCTTTTAAAACCCTCCACTGTTTGCCTTACTGAACAAACCTTCGCAATTCTAGCTAAAACGATTTGCATAGTCCTCGGAGAAATCAAGGACCGATCTTTTTGCTTAGTCTCAATCAATGCCTCCCAAATTTCGTTGAACTTGCGATTTCTACCCAGAATGTAAAGCATAGTGTCGAGTGAAATAGGGGTGTGGTAAAACCCTTTTCTTCTGGCAGTGAAATTGAAGAATTCTAGTGCTTGCAAAGGATTTGAATGACTAAATCTGACCCTTTTCAGTACCCGCTCTATCAAATCGTTTGATAGAAATACGCCGCTTGATTTGAGTGACTGTTTCATGGTTTGGGATGATGGGGAGTCGTTTATTATGCGGAAAATTGTTTCAACGTCGTCAATTGAAGGTGAGGAGGACTGGGAAGAGAGTGGGGGTGCCGAAATAGAGCAGAAAGAAATTGAAGAAGCGTACCTTTTTGGGAATTGAAGAGGGAGAGGTTTTACGGCCATTGTTGTGGTGAGATATAAATGACATCAAGGCTTTGATGACGGAGGAAACTCAAGCAGCAGGATATCGAGGGAGAAGAACGAGAATTTTCCCCCTTTTTTTTTTCGTTGTTCCATATCTTTCCTTGATTTTTTTTTCTTTTATTCCATTTTTTTGTCAAGAGTTGGAAGGTAAGCTCTTGTGCAATATTTGACCGAATAAAATTATAATTTTAGTTTAAATATATTTACATTGGATTAATAACTCTATTAATTTTAATGGGTATCATGGCTTAAACGGTCTATAACAATGGCCCAAAAACTAAAGCCCAATACGGAATGATGAGGCCGAGAAGTTGCAGCCTAAAAGACTGGCAAAAAGCATTCCGGATAACCTTTTGCTTTTAATGAAACCGGTGATAACCACTTAAAATTAAACCAACCAGCCATCCTTATCTGATATGGTTATGAAATCGGAATAATAGCCCCATAATCTTATAAGTATGTGGCTATCTTTCAGCCTTAGGCAGGTTTGGTGACAAAAAAAATCATAATACTCGCAACTCAAAATGAACCGATCTCACTAAGATTAAGAGGACAATATGAGAAAAAGTGAGTTTTTCCTTAAGAGAGGGAGAATGATTTCAAACACTTCAACTTAAAAATTTCTACGACCTAGTCAAACAAAAAGATTTCCTTTCTATTTCTAAAAATAACATTATTCACTTAAGAGTCGTAGAGTCTGTCGAAAAATTTTTCCTATTTGGCCCTTCATTCTCTTATTTTTGTTGGTGTTGTGCAGGCCCTGGATTAGAGGAAAAAAGAACTGATCTGCTCCAATTCAATCCGGATCCATAACCGCAACATTAGCGCCGTCTGTAGAAAGCAATTGAAAAAGTTTGGTTTACCATCAAAATATATAAAAATGGTTAACACCCGAACTCATACAAGCGCTGCTGCAATAGATAATGTCGTTCCTGATAACAACTATGAAGAAAAACGTTACTGACTTTGTCAAAAAATGTAAAAACTGTCAAATATATGACAGCATGCCTCATGTACTTCCAACCGAGCTAAAATCATCACAAGCTTTATGGCCGTTTGCATAATGGGGGCTGGACATATTTGGACATTTTCCAATAGCAGCTAGACAAAGAAAATTTATCATCGTGGAAATTGATTATTGTACCAAGTGGGTTAAAACTTCTCCATTAGCAAAGACAACCGAGCATAATGCAATAGAATTTGTACGACAGAACATTGTTTGCCGATTTAGGATTTCAGAAGTAATAGTCACTGATAATAAGACCCAATTTACTAGAAAACATTTCACCAAATATTATACAAATTTGTGGATCCGGTTGGCACATATCTCAATTGCCTATCCACAATCAAATGGTCAAATAGAGGTAACCAACCTAAATTTACTACATGGGTTGAAAACGGAGCTAGACGACGCTAGGGGCTCTTGGGCGAATGAACTACCCTCAATATTATGGTCATACTGGACAACACCTAAAGAATTAACACGAGAAACTCCATTCAACTTATGCTATGGAACCAAAGCTATAATTCTAGTAGAAGTGGGATTACCCAACCTCCGGATAGAGAATTTCGATTCACAAAGCAATTCACAATGACTTGGGGAGAATCTTGATCTACTAGAGGAATATCGGGAAGCAACCAGAGCATGGATAACTGCTTACCAACAATAAATAGCGTGATATTATAACAAGAGGACGAAGGCACGACAGTTTGATATAGAAAACTTAGTCTTAAAGAGTATACAGACAACTGATAAAATTGTCAATAGGAATAAACTCTCTCCTAATTGGGAAGGCTCATTTATTGTTTCTTCTGTGCTCAGAAATTGTGCCTATAAATTACACATCTCAAATGAAAAATTGGTGCCTAGGATGTGGAATGTAATGCATTTAAAGAAGTTTTTCTTAATAAAAACCAGTGATTGCGTTGAGTCAATATGTAATACATTTTTTTCTATGAACAATTCAATCAATACAAGGGAAAGAGAAAAATGAAACTAACGTTGGGGGCTCATCGGAGGTGGCATCGAAGATCCACTAGATTTAGAAAAGTTCATTAGATCTAATTTAAGTAGAGAGCCCATATTTCTAGGATCAAAAAATTCGGTTAGAAATTGAGGATCCAAAATGAGGACAATCACTGGGCATAAAATGATGCCATCCACGAATCTAGCGTTCAAAGTTAAATGAACTTCTTCTGGTTGGAGCTAGACCATCAGTTCTACCCCTAACATAGTATTATCACCTCTGAGATTAGATACATATTGTTCAGCCGACTTCAAAGCATATTTAGTTTTCAGCAACTCCAACTCAAGACTAGAGAACCATCCTTGAAATGATTTAATTTGTACAACGACTGCACTAGGCTGATTTTTCATCTCTTTAAGAACGGAGGGATCAACATGTGTTTGCTCCAATTCTTGGAATTCTTTCTCAAGTTGCTCGATCTTCATATCACGTTAGAGAAGACAAATGTTCAAAAACTTATTCATCTTCTCAGCCTGCCAAAAAAAAAGTATGATTCCAAGTTAGAATATTCCATAATCAGCAAAAGGTAAAGTTCTATCTGAAAAATTACAGTAATGTAATGAGCTCTCTAAGCAGCCTTCTTCAGAGACAACTGAGATGAAGAAGCAGGAGTAGATGCTCAATCCAGTCTTGGGATTGAAGGACTCTGATAAGGTGAACCCTCCCGGTCAATTGAAGGAGTAAGCTCCCTAATTTGCAAATTGGCTCTTGGACTGCGAAGGGGATAAGGAACAGTCGCGGCCAATGTAAAAATTTCCAAACCAACCCTTCCCACTTCAGTCATTAAAGAATAAACATCAAAAATTTTCGGATTGATAAAAGACTCCTTTGGAGCCGGAGAAAAGTCAATTGAAGGGCCAGCTAATCTCTCTTCAACCTGGATTCTCTCAACAGTAGTTGTATACAACTAATCCAAAATTGACTCTTCTACTGTTCCTAACAAACCACGAGCCTCAATAACGCCAATAGTATTGAGGGACTCCGGTCCAAAAGAAGCTTCAACAAATGAGATTATTGGCTCAATATTTGCCGAAAACTCAATAATAGGATTTTCTTCCTAAAGTTGGTTAAGAAGGGCAAGGAATGAACTACCTATTCCCTTTACTCTTTCAGACATGGGAAGATCGGGATCCACAAAAGAAAATGATGGGCTTGGTGACATAGTCCAGTGTTTGCGTTTTTTTGATACAGTCTTTTTCGTTTTCCTTTTGCGACGTTTAGGCGATGGATTGCATGGCCCAATTTTCTCAATTTGGGGCTCCCATTTAGCCAATAAAAATTTCAGGAGAAAATAAACGCTCCTTATTATAAAACGACTCCATATTCGTTTTTATCATTTCAAACAAGGGTTTTACCGATTCTTCCTCCTCTAGAGAAATTTTGCCAAAATAAGATTCGGGTATTTTGCCCCAAACATGGGGAATGCCTAATTGTGGAACGGCTAGAAAGAAAAAATGGTCTTTTCACTTTTTAACAGTTTCGAAGATAACCCCACTAATATTTAGTTCACGGGAGACAAGGAAATCCAATCCCTGGATTAGAAAATTTTGAATAATGTTTTAACGATGGTGGTATTTAGGATCATATCACGAAAACGAAAAAATATACAAATATTGCAAAAATACCTCACAGTATTTGCATGGTAGCGAGCGATGGGCACATTCAAATCAGCAAAAATTGTATGCAATTCAGGCACCAAAGGAAAGCAAAGACCACTCTTCAAATGGGCTTCATATACGGTGATGAAACCGTCTGAAGGAGAGCAAGTTCTGTCATTTTCAGATGGAATCGAGAGCAAGTAAGTTCTTGGAATCTTATATTGGAAAATAATACCTTTCACTTCCTCGATAGTGAGAATAGATTTTGTCAACTCGATGTTGGGCGCCATTAAAATGAAGAAACAAAACCAAGGATGGGAAGCGGAAACCGGTGCGAGAGGAATAAAGAAGATAAACCCTGATATAAGTTCGAAGGGATGCATCCTTTTGAATTCAAAAATAATTAAGGGATGCGTATCAATCAAACATTTACTGCTCAAACGACGGTGATGGAAAAAACACCACTCGGTGATTGGCACGTGGCAAACCAAACGAGATCCGTGTCAAAATAAATGATTTCCAGGACATGGTAATAAATTCACTCCGGCATTTATCAAATCTCATGCTGATCAAAAAAAATATGGAGTGACAAAAAATCAGAGTCATAAAAAATCTAGAGTCACGAAAAATCCGAAATCATAAAGAATCTAAAGTGACAAAAATCTGAAGTTATTAAAATCTAGAGTTACAAAAATCCGGAATGATAAAAATTTGAAGTCATTAAAATTCGGAGTCACAAAAAATCCAAAATAATAAAAAATTTAGAGTCATTAAAATCCAGAATGACAAAAATTCATAGTCATTAAAATTCGAAGTTATAAAAAATTCGGAGCCATTAAAATCCAGAATCATAAAAAATATGGAGTCATTAAAATTCGGAATCACAAAAATTCGAGGTAACAAAAACTGGAGTGATTAAAATCTAGAGTAATAAAAGCCGAAATAATTTCATATTGGCAAAATTGAGACCGGATAACTTCGAACTATGTCTCATCAAAGAAACATGCTAGAAGTTAACATTTTAATCTTTTGGCATAAAGAGTTAGTGATAGGTACTATGGCTTAAACAGTCTATAACAATGCCCCAATAATTAAAGCCCAATACAGAATGATGAGGCCCAGAAGCTACAACCCAAAAGGCTAGCAAGAAACATTCCAAATAACCTTTCGCTTTGAATGAAACCGTCGATAACTACTAGAAATTAAGCCAACCAACTATCCTTATCTGAGGTGATTATGAAACCGAAATAACAGACTCATAATCTTATAAGTACGCGGCTATCTTTCAGCTTAAGGCAGGTTTTTGTGACAGAGAAAAATCATAATACTTGCAGCTCAAAAGGAGCTGATCTCACTGAGATTAAAAGGACAATATGAAAAAAAGCGTGTTTTTCTTTCTAGAGGAGAGGGAGAATAATTTCAAACATTTTCACTTAAAAATTTCTACGACCTAGTCAAACAAAAAGATTACATTTCTATTTTTAAAAAGGACATTACTGACTTAAGCGTTGAAGAGCCTGTCGAAAAATTTTTTCCGTTTGGCCCTTTGATTCTCTTATTTTTGTTGGTGTTATGCAGGTCCTGGATTAGAGGAACGGAGAGTCAGTCTGCTCCAATTTAATTCGAATCCGTAGTCGCAACAAATTTGTTATTATAGATGTCCGAAATTATCATCCTTTTATAATAACAATTTTTATAAATATGACAAAAAAAAATCATACTCTCATAAATTTTATTTTCTATAATTCTCAAAAAATCACAATTTCAAAGCAAATGGTCATTTTGCCCTGATTAAAATATATAGTATATTGTATATTGATGGTGACTGAATATAGATAACGTTGAGATTGCAGTGGTGACAAGGTATGAAATAATTGGCGATATTAAGAGTAATGACAAAGGGACAACAGTAAAAGCCCAGAATAGCGGCAGCAATATTTAATCTAATCGTAACATATATTTTAGATCATTTGAGAATTCTTTTTAACTGTCATACTATTTATTAGATTCATATAAAAAAGTACGTATTAACTCATCAAAAATCTCCCATCATCTTTTTATATGTGTCAATTTTATATTCATATTTATTTGATTAATCATAATTTATACTTAAAATAATTACAGGTTTAAGAAAAAGATGATATGAGAGAATAACAATCTAACATATTCATTTTTATATCAAAAAATTACTGATTAAGATATAAGAAATGCTTATTATATTACTGTAAAATTGATGTTGTAGCAAATTTCTTATCCAATGTAGACGGAAGCTTCATGTCCAATATATTTTGTTTGTTCCTAGGGACCGTGCTATCGGTTTTTTTTTTTTTCTAAGTATATACCAAATTGTAATTTAATCGGTAGAAAAAAATAACAAAAAATTACTGAAAATAAATAACATCATATATAATATAAAAATAAAAATTCTGTTATTTATTTTGCACCGATAATAAATATCATATCTAAAATTAAGATGAATTGGACTAGTTGGAAGGCCAACTAACCGTTAACTGATTATTTTATCGAAACTGACCTTCCCACTGCAGTGCCATGGAGGGTCACTAGCAATGGCAAGCGGATACGATAATATTCTCGCTTGTTAATGATGGTAAACTCACCTAGAAATTAGATCACACTGGTATTTATTCTGAATTTCCATTTTCTAACCAAATAAGATAAGAATAAACATTATCGGCCATTCTCTCATCTCCCAGCCAAACATGCTTCGAGTGTCTACTCATCCCATCCATTTCAGCACGACTACCGCAATTTGCGAAGACTCTACACATTACAATATAATCTCATACAACTCTATGCTCGTTTGTGCTACCATGTGTTTCGCGGAAAGGGCAAATTAGCATCGGTGCTGAAATGTACAAAGTGGGACTTGCCATCAGCGCTGAAGCCTACATATCATTTGCAGCAGCAGCAGCAGCAGCGGAGTTGACATGATATGGCTACAAGTTTGACACTACGTGGCTGGGATTTTTACCGTTGCTTGCTAAGTAGGCAACGGCTGCCCACTGTCTCGCAAGATTCTTAAAACTTCTTTGCTGATGCATCTTCTCGGACTGAATTAGTGACACCCAACATTTCATTTTGGAATATTTAAACTCATAATGCAGATTAAACCCTTTGAAGCTGTTATTATATAGCTAAGCCTGGACTAATTTTCTAAAGAGCCTAGACGTATCAGATTTTTGTAGTCTTTTAAAGGACATTTTGATATTTTCTGGTCTCGGATAACTTATCAATTAGAAAATTTTTATTTATTATGGTTATTATAATTTAGAGTGACTTGGGTGTAGCATTGAAATTACAAAAATACTAAAGATTTAGTGAGTCCTCCAGATTAAATTATATCACATGGAAGCTAATTAATCTAACCTCCTTAAATCTTTCCAAGGCACGCCCGCTTGAACTCTCCATCAGCTGGTCCTAACCAACCCCTGCACCAGCCGAACAACCATGGCATCATACCTCTATTGAAGTTGAGAAAGAATTGCGGGTATTAGAGAAATGCATAACTAACCTTTTCCTCTCCAACTATTCCAGATAATGCGCCCCTCCTCCTCTTAGCCGAGCACCATTCTCGTGAGCAGGAAAAAAAAAAAAACAACAAAAACAAGAGAGAGAAAAGAAGAGAGAGAATAGATAATAGAAAGATTGAAGGAGAAAAGGAAAACCGCAGCTCTCTGTGCTGCTGCTGTACCGAGAAGGAGAAAGAAATCAGCACAAGTGTGTTACTCATTCATCACAAGCTTATTCATCTTAGTTGTGATTTTTCTCATCTCAATTGGAACTCCAAATTCCATTCCATCATTCGAAAAAGTGCGAGTTTCATTTCAACAAATTCAGTAGAAGACATCGTTGATTATGATTTTGTTGCATAAATCTCATGGAAATCAGTGGGTTAGATTGTTGAAAATAATTAACTGCTATTTTGTTAAGTACTAAATCACTATAAAATCGAATAAACAGTAGTGTCTTGAGGTAGAAGATGATAAATAGTAACAAGAACCGAAGATCAATTTTTCGGATTATTTTCGAGCCAATGGTTCATATGTTATATCAATGCATTCATCTCTGTAATTCATCATGCTTGATCTACGTTCTGTGCTTAAGAATTCGTTGTCGGACTGACATTTCGATTACCAAGGGTGCAGCATTTGATCGTTGAAGAAGCGGCGTTAACCATTAAGAAATCTTGAATCTAGAAACTATGTTCACTCAAGCATTCTTGGTGCAGACTTCGCACAAGCCATTTCGCTCAACCCAATTCTCTTACTAACCTCTCACAGCCTTTTTGTTCAAGCCTTATTTTCACTAACTTGACACGGACTGTTCATGGCATTGCAAACCTGATGCGGATCGTCTTCAAACTTTTGCTCAGGCACCCTTTCCCGCAAACATCACGTAAATTCCTGGAGTGGCTAAAACAGTAGCATTATTAGTCCAATAATTACTGTATATGAAATGGTAAATTGAAAAATATTGTAATGGTCGTGACCTTGTTAATTTATATGCCTCACAATTTCAGGTATCTTTAATGCTTTACTTTGTGTTATATGGTACACCTAGTTGTATCAAACTGATGCTTTTACGCTTGCATTGCACTAGATCAATGATAGAGCATCGGATCAGTTTCAGATAATATTGGTATTTTATGAGCTTGTTGACGGTGAGTTAATAGAGTGGATTTTATCTAGTTTGTAGCCTTATATTGAGTTTCAATCTAGTTTTAGACTTAATATCTGTGTAGCGTTGTTTCAGTTGAGTGGGCTATTGTGGGCCTAGGTTGATGATGTGAAACAGATGCACTGTATTCTTGAGTACCTTCTTTGTTTTCGTGATACTTCTTTTGTATTGTCTTTGTTTGCATGCATGGATTTCTTGGTATCTATAGGTGGACAAAGGAAACTGTACAAAAATAATATGATCACGAGAAATACAAGATATTTAAAACTATAGTATAGTTTACAATTGTTTAATATCTAATCCATATTCTACCAGATCGGGGACTATTGTTTTATGGAGGAATGCTTGAAATCACGTAACCACCATATGACGTGATATTAAAGGACATCACAACAAGGGATGTTAAATTTGACATGTTTGAATGTGTTCCTACACCATATGTTAGCAAAGTCATTTACTGTGTTACTATACCATGTGTTGACAAAGTTATTTGGACATATTCATACTACTTGTGTTGGCAAAGCTTTTGGAGAACCTTTGTAGTCGTATGTCAAATTTGTTAGTATCGATTATCTCGTAGTAGTTCCCTAATTGTTGGACTTTTACATCACATTTGTTTCACAATGACAGAATAAGATCCGATAAAAATATTATGACATCTCTGTATTATTGAAACCTCTATTAAGATGGGCTCAGTGGAACCTATATTATTATTGAGATCCGAGTTTTGTAGAATCTTTATTGTCGTTGTGGCATTCCGATTCGGTAAAACGTTCAGTTAATCTTTATAGTTACTTTTGAGTCATGATTAATACAGGTTATAGAGTAATGAATATTATTATTATTGAGCTTTCACTATAATTGTTGCATAGCATACTTTGTTATTGTATCCGAGATGTTTATTGTTATGCTATGTTGTTGATTGTATCACTTGTTGGGTATTAGCTCATCCCTTGTATCTTGTTGGCTCCACATTTGAGTTGAATATATAATGGAAGTGAGCGATCATTTATTTGCCGTGAGACTTACAAGTGGAGATGATTCTGGAGACTAGTAGCTTTTATTTTGAGAGAGAGGAAGGGTTTACTTTGTGAAGACATGGATATTATTTTCAAGTTTGTGTCTCTTGACAATTAATATTTTTGTGTTATTATTTTTACATTGCTATGATGAAAATTTGATGTTATGTTGATAAATGTTTGAATTTGTGGACTTATGATGGTTGCATGTATGAGTTGAGGTTCCGCATTGGGTCAAGTCAGGTGACTCAAGTTTAGATACCACAATTTCAATCCTCCTCATTGTTTTGCCAGTATTTTCACCTTTGGTGCTATCCGCTGGTAAGCATCAAAATATTTTACGAGGTTGAGGAAAATTAACTATTATACTAGCTGAGAAATTCTATATAAGCTATCACAACACACTGATTCTAAGCTAACAATATAGATGAAATTGTCACGATAATATAGGTTAGTTATGTGCTATGTAGTTGTTCCTTCTGGAGTTATTCAAAGGGTTATCTTGATATTCAAGGATTACTCAATATTGGACCATCCCTAGCTATTTGGTCTCCAGAGCTTCTAACACCGTCCCAATGGCTGAACTGCATCTATATTGCTTCAAATGGGGGGTGGGGGGGGGGGGGGGGAGAGAATTATATTCCAATAGTAGCATCAATGAGAACATGGGTTCTTGATGAATCAGTAGTTCTAAGATGAACAATTATAATAATATGAGAAGGCTAGATGATGTAGGGGGAGAGAAAAAATAGAGAGAAGAATAATAGAGGGGTAGAGACAAGAACAAAGACTAGAGGGGTAAAGACAAGAAGGAGAAACAACCAAGGGAGAAAGAGGGAAGAAAATCACAATTGCTTAATTGCAATCAATTTCTCAAATATTCATTCATTCATCAATCATCAATATCCAAACAATAGAAGTAGGGGTTCTTATATAAAGAAATCGATGCCTAATAAAATTAAAAATAAAATCATTATCAAATAACTCCTAATTGAAAAATAGAAGAAAAAGAAATAAAAATCAAATCTCAACGAAATAAAAATCAAATCAAATTAATAATTAAAATTGTTATGAAAATAAAATTAAATCTAATTTGGAAGAAAAATTAAAGTAAATATTCGTCTTGAATGTCCGCATCAATTCTTCCCAGGTGGTTAGAACTCGACCCCGTCGAGTAAAACTTCTGTAATAAACTTTCCACGCGTAAGTCAAGCAGCGGTGCAAGCGGCCATTACTGTTTAGAGACACATGGGAGCGGAACCAAAATCGAACTAAGCCACCAATGTTGCCTGAAGGAATAGGATTTGGGCCTCGAGATGTGCAATCCTACGGACTCTGGTAGAGGTGGAATATACCGGGGTCAAACTGACGACGTATCTTGCTAGCAATCCAAACAATCTCGGGCTCCATCTAGCCAATCCATTTGACAAAGAAGCGCTGAACTGCTCCATCCCTGGGAAGCATAAGCTGCTCATCTAAAACAGTATTAATTTTATCATTGTGTGCCGGGAGGGTGGAGAGGTATGTAGAAATAAGTGGATATGCAATATGTGATGCGTCGGGGGCACGGAAAAGGGATCAACTAAGGGGTTAAAATCGAGAAAATTGTCAATATATAAAGTAGTGTCAAAAGGAGATAAAATATCAGTAACATATGCAATTGACCCAATCTGCTGTAAAATCTTAAATGGACTAGCACTACAAGTTTGCAATGTAGAAACGGGCCCATATAGACTCCGCTTTGGTCTGATCCAAACCATAACAAAACCTCCAATATAAAATACAACATGGGTTTTATGCACATCAGTATGAAATTGATAGAAGGTATGAATTGTTTTTAAATATGTATTGATCTCGATGTGTAAGTCATGACGATATGGTGAAAACATTTTGGTTGTCATGAATGTACGGACATGTGGGGATATCAGAATAAGGCCCATTGGTTTCGGAAAGGTTTCGAGAACAATATCAGCAGACACACTAGGCTCGATGATGGCTACACGATCACATGCTATGAGACTAATGATTTGTAATTCTTTCATCTCTGCCTTTTTTTCATTAAGAGTCATCGGTTTGGGGGCAAATGATGGATGTAAATTTTTTTGCCTTTGTGAACAAAAGAACAGCAATTAAAATGACATTTGATTGTGATATCCAAATCATATAACCAAAGGCACCCGAGAATGACATGACCCACATTCATTGGTATAACATTACACCAAATGTGTTTTTTGTACTGTAAAAATTGAATTGGTACAAGATAACATTCTTTAATGGATATAGAAGATTTATTAATCTAAAAAACGCTGTATGGATTAGGGTGTGAGATCGCTTTTAACCCCAAATGAGGGATAATGTTAGCGGAGACCGCATTAATGCAACTACCACTATCCACGATAACTTTATAAGCCTTGTCGTTCACTTTGATGTAAGTGTGAAAGATAGCATAACGACGCCAATCATCAACATTTTTGGATTGTGTCAAGGTGCATCGCACAACGCCTAGAAATGATGTATCAAAAGAGAAAGAACGAGAGTCTAGACTTGAGGGAGTAGGCCGCATGCAACTCAAAAATGTGTCAATGTCATCATCAATCAAGTCATCAAATTCCACTAATTTGGATTCATAGACTTGTTCTTCAATGGGTTCCTCATTTATTTCATTTTATCTGTCAATTAATAAGGCATTACTCGGACATTTAGAAGAAATATATCTAAAACATTTACAGTTGAAGCATTGTAATTGAGAATTTCTTTTCAGGGCTTCAACATCTTTTCTTTGGGCTTCCCTTGTAGGGACAATAGTGGAAGGAAAGATTCCTAAGACAGACTAAGAATTGGTGGTAGGAGTATGCACTATGAGTTGACGGTGGGGTGTCCTGGTGACTAATTCAAAATCTTGGATCAAATTATACGCATTAACCAAAGTTGTAACTCCACAAAGGACAAGTTCTCTCCCAAGATCCTCGTGTAGTCCTTGTCGGAACCTACTCAATATCATGGCCTCATCCTCAACGATGTGACATCTCATTGAGTCATATACTCTGTGACGGATTGATTACCCTGTCGAAGAGCATTTCACTGATCGAATAAGTTGCTACTGTAAGAACGAGGTAAATACTTCTCTTGAAAGCGTTGTTTCATTTCTGTCCAACTTCGAATAGGGACGGCTTGAAGCCTAATTAGGAGGTCCTTAACACTTTTCCAATATAATTGGGCATTTTCGGTCAATTTAAGGCTGGCAAATTGAACAGTCCTATCTTTTAACACGCCATACCATTCAAAAAAATAATCCATATCTCAAACCCATTAAGTAAAAACTCAAGGATCCAAGCAGCCGTTAAAAGTGGGGGCGTCCAATTTGATATTTTTAAAGAGATAGTCATTTGGATCCTGCTCTTGATCATAGAATCGGGGTCTGTGATCATGTCTACACGCGATTTGTCTGTTGTGTCTTCGTCGGTGAGCCTTGTTATAGGATGCATCAGAGTTTTCAACATCTGATGAGTGAGACTCTAATTCTAAAGTGGCAACCCGATTGGCAAGATCCAAATTTGTCTGATAAGTAATGGCTAAGTCAGTTTGAATAGCAATCATATGATTTTGTAATTGTTGTTGACTGAAAATTAATTGGACTAACCGTTGATGGAGAGTTTCAAAAGGGTTAGAATCCATGATTAGGTCAAGTGTATGATGAAAAATAATGTGACCACTTCGCACATGTATGTAAATGAGGCAATCCCATCTTTTTTTTTTTTTTTTTTTTTGAGGTTTTGTGTAGTTCAAATTATACAAACTAGTATTACTAATCTATTAAAATTATAAAGCAAGAATCAAGTGCAATCAGGGTATATCAAATGTAAGGTAATGAAAGGACGTGAAAGAATTTTTTTTTTTTTTTAGCAAAAAAATAGCACACGTAGATAAAATTAAATATATTAAAGATAAATAAAATATGCTACCCAAAAAGAAAATGGAACAAACACACCTGGAGATGATTTGACCCGCTTGTTGAGGCTGTCTTGGTGATTATCTGACCCACTTATTTGAGACAATCTTGTGATGAGAATCTGCTACTGTCTGAATTTCATCTGCTTTTTTTTTACTTATTTTTTTCCTCTTTTTTTTCTATCTTTTTTTTCTTTTTTTTTCTCTTTTTTTTCCTTTGTTTTTTTTTCCCTTTTTTTGTCTTCGAGCTATTGTTTGCGCTGTTTTTTTTTTTCAGTTTTCTATTTTCTTTACCTACCTCCCTCGGGCCTCAAAGCCCACAGATACGCAGAGAGAGAGGGAGCGAAGTGGTGCGGCTGCTTAGGCGGCGGCAACGGTGGCTGCGACAGCAATGAAGGCGATAACGACGACGATGAACGTGATGATGAAGACGAACGCAGGCGAAGAAGATGCTGAGGAGAACGAATCTAATGAAGCGACAAAGACGAAGAAGAACGATGGTGAAGACAAAGATAGAGAATGAAGACGAAGATTTCGGACACCCAATTCGTGACTTCTCTTTCTACTCCCTTTCTTTGGGTTTTTTTTTTTTTTTTTTGGAGGACGGTGGAGGTTAGGTTTATCTGGTAGTGGTATGATTTGGGTTAGGGTTAATTTTGGTTATTGGTGGTGGAATGTGGGCTTTGGTTTGCGGTCAATTAGGGTTCTTTGGCGGTGTAGATGGTTGTTCTGTGTGGGGTTTGGCGTGGCGGCTATCGAAGTAGTGATGGTCAGCGACGACGTGGATGATGGCTTGTGGCGGCGACTTGTTCTAACGCCTCCTACTACGGCGGTGGCGTCGGCTTAGTCGGCGGGAAGTGTTGCGTTGTGTGTTTCTGCCTCGTTGATTGCTTTGTTTCTTTGCTCTTCTGTTGCTTTTTCTGCTTTTTTTTTTCCTTTTTTTTTGTTTGACAGAAGCAGGCACGAGAACAAAAATCACACCTTTTTTTCACAAACAGAACACCTAAACAGAGGTGGTGCTCAACAAAAACCACTATTTTTTTTTCTACGGAGATAGAAACAAACGTTAGGAGGCAGTGGTGGTAATGGACCGGCAGATGCACAATAAGGCCTTTGTAGGGTGGCCAACGGGTGGTGGGACAACATGCGACAGAGTTAGTGATGTTACTGGTTGCACGGGACGAATGTGGCAGGCTAGGCAGTGGATGGCGGTGCTAGTGGGATGGTACCGATGCTGGTCGAGATATGAAAGTTACGGGTGGGGATGATGTAGTTGCTGGTGAGGTGGTGATGATGCTGAAAGCAAAAGAGTAGGATTTTTATCTCTGATACCAATTTGATGTAGAGGGAGGGAAAAAGTAGAGAGAAGAATAATAGAGAAGTAGAGACAAGAACAAAGATTAGAGGGGTAGAGACAAGAAGGAAAAACAACCAAGGAAGAGAGAGAGAAGAAATCACAATTGCTCAATTGCAATCAATTTCTCAAATATTAATTCATTCATCAATCATCAATGTCTAACTAATAGAGATAGGGGTTCTTATATAGAGAACTCGATACCTATTAAATTTGAAATAAAATCATTACCAAATAACTCCTAATTAAAAAATAGAATAAAAAGAAATAAAAATCAAATCTCTACGAAATAAAAATTTAATTAATAATTAAAACTGCTAGGGAAATAAAACCAAATCTAATTTGGAAGGAAAATCAAAGCAAATATTCATCTTAGATGTCCGCATCACTAGAACTTTTGTTGCTAGCAAAAGTGATATCCCATTGACATCATGAACCGCCTTAACAAGCAAGCAACTATAGCAGTGATAACGACTCTAGACACCTTCCCCCCCAATGGGTCATTAATTCAATAGAGCAATAGTTGAGTTATATTTTACATCATAAAAGTATTTTCCCCCTAATGGTGAATCTTCAAACAATCCCACGAAACCAAAGGACTCAATCCCAGTCGTTTGTTTAGTTGAGAATTCCCTAATCACCATTTTATCTTTTAAACTTCCCCTCAAAATCCCCTTTTTTTTTCTTCTTTTGGGTGAAAAATGGGGGGAAATTCACTTGAAAACCCCCTAACTGGCAACACTTCTCTGCATCTTAATGGGGCCAATTGACACTGAAGTTAATAATAACCCATGTCAGGTCTTGCTATCGAGAAAGCTCACAAGGCAGAACCAGCTCAAGAGTGCCACAGCACAAATTTAAATAAAGACCCAATACAAGATCAATCGAAAAAAACAAATACCCTCTAAGCTAACATAGCTTTCATCCCAGATAATTTCCCAATTGATGGTACATATGAACTCATTTAAATCAGAATGACCTAAACTTTAAATTGCATCCATTGTCTGGGGCTTCATGCTTGTTACCGCTCTATTAGGTCAAAAACTTTCCCATCATTTAGAGATAATTTCATTTTTGATCCATGTGTGCAACACACAATTTTGCATCAGTATACCTGTGTCTCGAAACAAATTAGGGTGTATTTTCTCTCAAGAGAAAGATGCCACAACCACACCTAGTAACTTCAACACAAGGAAACTACCGTAAGCTTTGAAAATCCTTGGTTTGAAATTGACTCTCAAAAAACACTTTAAGATCTACAATACTAATACAATTATTACCGATAATTATAATCTCTCCAGATATTCAAGAAGAAGAATATGCCCAACAATAGAATGACAATAGAACATAAAATGATCACCCTCATAGGGGCGACCAGATTCAAGAAGAACCTAACTAAATCTTCCAAATTAAGCCTGTATAGTCTGTTCAAACCTTACATTGACTTTGTCAACTGGCACGCATACTCTCCCTAGGCAACAAATCAGGGTGGTTGTGCAAGATAAACCCCCTTCTGAAAATTATCATGTAAGAATGTGTTCTAGACATTCAATTGGTGTAAAGGACAATGATATGTAGCAGCCTGAGACATAAAAAGAGAACAAAGGCCAATTTTGCGATAGGTGAAATGGTATCGATGTAATCCCACCCAAATGTCTGAGCATATCCCTTAGCACCAAACAACCCTTATAGCGTAGCTACGGAGCTATCCAAATTAGCTTTTTCTGTGTGAATACATTTACAACAAATGGGCTTCTTTCCGACAGTGGCATCAAAATCCCATGTTCCTACCACCCAGGCATAGAAAGAAAGTCCAAGGTAGGCAAAAAGGCACGCATAAATGATGAAACACTAGTACAGGAAATAGCAGCAGATTAAAAATATTGTGCAAAATTGCAATGACCACTATGTAGTACAATCGGAAGGTCCAAGTCAATCAATGAATCAAGAGCATGTGGATTTATAGACAGGAGGATTATTAGCTCTACAAGAGTCGGCTCACGAGCAACTACTAAAGTTGAACCAAAAACCCGACAAAAACCACAAACTTAGGTTGAGTAACTAGACCAAATGACTAATTAGGTAAAAAACCTTGATGGATGATTATAGATGAAAAACTCATCATCAGCAAGGTAACTACATGTGGCAGGAGACTCTTGGAGATGAGAAGCGGTGGTGTAACACCCCAGTGTTTCGACTTGGGTTTCTTTAATTATCAATTTAGTGAGCTTTTAAAATTAATAATTAATAATAATAAATGAGAATAACAATAAATATTAATAAACAATAGTAATAATTAGTAATGAATGACAATAACAAATAATACTAAATAAAATAGTAATAACATATAAATATCATTTATTGATGAAATGATAATAATAAATATTGTTATAAAATATTAATAATAATAAGGGTTATTAAATAATTGGTAATAAATAATAATAATAATAATAGTATAACAAATAATAATAAATATGATAGTATTAGGTTATGGGGTGTTCTCTCTTACTCCTGTCGTTTCATCTCTCACTCTCGTATCGTCTCTCTCATTTCATCTCTCTCGCCTCCAGACTTCTTGAATCTTCTCCCCTCTCCCTGGCCGCCCTCTTCCCTTCCTCTATTCTCTTCGGCCGTTTTTAGTCTCATCTGCCTTTTCCCCTTCTTCTCCTTATTTTAATCGGTCCACTCACTTCATTTCTCTTCCTTGAACCAACACCACACTCAGCCGTTTCACTCTTCGTTGCCCAATTTGAAGGCATTTTCAGCGATTTGGTTTCTTGCTTATTTACTCAGTCAACCACGGTGGTGGGATTATAAATAGAGATGTCGCAAAGGAAGAGTAGTCCAAGCCTCTGTATACAAAGTCGCTTGCGCCAGAGTCGCCGTCATCGTTGGAATCATGTCGCCGTCGCCATTTTGGGCCAAAAGGAGTGCCGCTGACGTTCGCTGTTAGTTGTTGCTGTTGTCGTTGGAGAAGGAAGCCTCCAATTGTTGTCACCAATATATATATCGTAGCCGCTTCAATATTGTCGCAAATCAAGCAAGTAAACCCTCTCCTAATTAATAAACAAAAATTGCTATTTTCTGTAAATAAATCATTACTACATCATTATTGATGTTTATTTTCTTGTTGCGTGTATGGATTTTGTGGGAATCTGTTGAATTCTTGATAGTGAATGGAAAACAAAGCCATGGCTCGTATAGTGAAAGGCCCGAATTTTCAAGGGTACCATGTTAAATTGGTGCTTAATAATTCGCATACTGGAGTGACAGGAATCTGTATTTTACATGTTAAACTCTGAGAGTATGTGTTTCTCCTGATCTCAACACAAATCGAGAGGGTAGAGAAACAAAGGACAATGCTCTATTTGGGGTCACCCGATTTCAGCATGGTGAATCAAATGGTTACATGAATCTGGGGCTTGACAGATAATAAATTTATGCTACATATAGGTGGGATTTACCTGTTAAATTATAAAAGTTGGGGCTTTTTATTGTTTGGTGGAAATCAGGCGAATCGCGAGGAACAGTGTTGTACTCTATTTGGCTGCTATGATTATTTCAGTAGCTTGTGTGCGCCATGTGTATATGTATAGGGGCGTAATTATATGTATATATACATGTTTGGGTATATGATAGTATGTATGTATAAATGATGGATATATATATACATGTACGGATGTAGGTATAAGTGTGTGTATATATATATATTTATTTATTTATTTCTATATGTATGTATAGGATGTGGTTTGTATATATACATTTATAATTGTATGATAGAATGTGTTTACTTATGTGAGTTTGGCAGGTTTGAAATATTAAATAGCTGTCAGGTCAATTTAGTCATTGTTTCTGTATTTATCGGTATATTTTGGGAATCTGTTCTTTACTTTGGCTTTGTTAGCGTACATAGATTTTCTTGGCACTATATGGATAAGTTGAGGAGACCGTATGAAAATACTAAGGTATCAAGTCGAATGAGAGACTATAACACCTTAGTGTGGTCTACACTTTTCTGATACTGAACCCATGTTCCGAAGTTGAAGTCATTTAGAGGGATGCTTATAATCCTATGAACCTATTGTATGAGATATCAGTGGATATCGTACCGGAATGGTGCTGGATTTGACTTATTAATATGAGTATTCTGCCCCCAGAGGGACGTGTATCAGATGATCATGGGACTACGTGCGGGTTTCCCAATGGGGTAACAAGAATATGGTTTATATGGATTGGATATGGTACTTATTACAATTACAAGTATCATGAGACCATAGGGTCACTTGTCAAAATTACGAACACCGGTACCTCGAAGATTACCCAGCCATGGGGCAAGTGTATGGATTGTTGGTTCATAGTGATTTATAAGATCCGAGGAGACTTATATGACATCTTATATATTGAGACATCGATTGTGATGGGTTCGATGGAATCTAAGCTATTGTTGATACTCGGGTTTGATAAAATCCGACTTGTATCTCTGAGTTTTGTTATCATATGGCCTTTGAATCGTAGATATAATGGGTTGGTATACCCCAGATAATTATTGATTTATCTTGTGTAATTATTTATAATACACTATATTGTGTTCTGTTATTTTATTGATGTATTTACTTATTGAGCGTTTGGCTCACCATTGTATTTTATTAGTTTCAGCATAGAAAGTTATTATAAGTTAAAAGAGTTCAAGCTATTGTTGAAGAGATTCGAGACAAAGACAATCCAATAAATAAGAAGTTCGTGATGTGTGACCCTTGAGTTAGTTTTATTAGTGGCGCTTTTATTTAAAATTGTTATCGGGATTGCGTTTTCAGGACTTTAATGTTATAGATATTTATTATTTCGGACACATTTGTTATTAGTATCATAATTATTATGCTTTATTTAATGATGCCTTAATGAGGTTGTTATGATTTGGGTTTCCACCTGACCATTTTTGGGATGGGTTGGGTGACTTGGATTCGGAGCGTCACAAGTAGATTCTTGAAAACAAACATCTAATGACAGAAGAAAATGTCCTAAGTCATATGAGAAACATCGATATCCTTCCAAGTGTAATACCCAAGAAAAATATATTTTAGTATTTTGGCATTAGGGTTAGTTGCTTGAGAGAGGATGTCATCAACATAACATACACAACCAAAGCATCTCGATGGGAAAGAGTGTAAAGGCTTGTCAGGGAACAAAATTCGAGGAGAAATCTCCCCAAAAGCATAGCCGATGGCATATGGTTAAGGAGGTACCAAGCACTTAACAGTGCCTCACCGCATGAAAGTTTTGGAATTCTCATGTGAAATAAGAGGGCTCTCATGACGTCCAAACTGTGTTATTTTTTTCTTTCCACAACTCATGACATCCAAAATGTGTTATTTTTTTCTTTCCGCAACTCTATTTTGTTGCAGGATTATGACAAGAAGACTAATGCATGCTAGGACATAAATAAAGTAAATTACATGGACAAGCACTCAAGGGCATTAACATTCGGAGAATCTTTCAAAAATAGATGACTGATTTTGAATATCGGCATAAACACACAAAAAATCGAAAATAACTTAGGATAATTTTTTCATTGAATATAATAAATATAGTTAGTGAAATAATTATCAATAAAAATAACAAAATATCATAACCATTTTTAGATGGTACATGATATGGAACCCATATCTAAATGAACTACCTCAAAAGGAGCATGACTGCCTTTACTCACTCTAGGATAATATGCCACTCAGTGTTTAGCAAACTTAAAAAACCTATAAAACAAATCAAACAAAGAATGGAGACTATGACAAAGTTCCTTTAGACTAGATCGGGAAGGATGACCCGATTAACAATGAAGCTTAAGGTATGTAGGGAGGACACTGGAGACACTGGAGCAAACAGTAGGAGTTGGACCTATATTCAACACTTAAAAACCTCATGATTCACGATGGACCCTACCAATGACCCTCCACATCTGAAGTTCTTGAAATTCACAATCAATAGAGGAGAATATAATACAAAATCATGGTCTCTCGTAAACTTGTTTGCACATACTACATTAAATGGAAATGTTACACTCGGTGATCTATGGGCTTTGTGGACCAAGGCCCTATGCCTGTGAGGCTTAGCTACTCAAGTGTAAAACAGATGAGAGGTGAAGAAGTTGGGTTAAAAGAAACTAACACCCACAATCATAACAGAACTCTCAGCCAAAGTAATCACATGTAAATTAGAACATGGTGTGTAACAAGATAATATATTCGAGGTCCCAGTCATAGGATTGGAAGCACCAAAGTAAATAACCCAAATCTGAGATAATGTAGAGAAGTAGGCAAAGAAATTACTTCTATGAACTAGCATAGTGGTAAAAGAGGTAGCCTAATCAGCAAGTAACAGTAGTCTTACTTATGCAGTAGATTAATTGGGAATGGGAGAAGAGCCACTATCATCCCTAGAAGTGATTGTAGCATACTGAGTAGAGGATGTATTTGGCTTCCCATATATCTTCCTGGCCTAACACTTACTTTGTGTATAACTAACACCATCACAATAAAACCATGTCAATTTCCCTTCACTAACTTTACCACCTTGATTGCTCAACTAAAACGGCCCATCAAAGCTGTTTGATCAGCTACATCGACAGTCCCAAATGGTGAAGACTCAGGATCAACACACAATATTCAAAGAATAGAAAACACGTCATAAAGTTACCTCAAAGTAGGCTAAAATCTAGGATTGAGCAAACTAAAAGTCAGGTTTCATCATTGCAAGAAAACATAGAACAAGCAATTGTTCACCTCGCTCGCACATTTTCTTAACATTGGTGTTGAGCAAAATGTGTACATTATGCTTAACACAAGTTTTCTTAAAGCCGACAATATAATCAGTCATACTTCAATTTTCAGATCAACATGAGAGAGACTTGGATACATCAAACATTTTCTACACGCATTTCCTAAAGTAAAGCAAGGATAGATAATTCTGCAAGTCCTCGACATTTTATCTGTGTAAGACTAAACAGCCACCCTATGCTCCATGGAGTTAAACACCAAAATCAAAAATAAAATCATTAGATCTGGTTCACTGTTTTTTTTTTTTTCTTTACTTCAAAAAGATAGTTGGTCGAGAAACCACAGCCCAATAGAGCCTAGCCCAAAAAGCAGGCAAATCCCTCTAGGTTATAATAGGACCTACCTCGGAAAACGGCTTTCAAAAACCCATACGTCGATTCCAATGTTTCACAAAGTTATTTGAGATCGAGATTCAAATTTGCTCTTTTTGAACCCAAAAGAAAGTGTAGAATCGAGCATCTTCTCAAAGCCATGCTTTGGCCCTGAAAGGATTAGTGTCAAAACCAAGAGGGACATTAGTGAGGTGATCCTCCTTATCAAATCTTCATATGCCGGATGGAGCAATCTTTCCCCAATGCTAATAATTCATCCCAACAAGACATTGACTTGTTATTTGAGAAAACATGGTAGAACTAGTCTCAAAAGCAACAATCTTGGGCTCATTTGTTCGAGTGGGGACACATCTTCCAGACATATTTGATCTCCATACCTTGTTGATAAATGTCCGAGAATTCACACCTGAGAAGTAGTCCAATAGAGCTCAAGTGTGAAGTTAATGCCAATATGATGCTTGAGTGCAGGTCGAGCAAGAATCACACAGAAGGCTATTGCTAATGGCTCACTCGAGTCTAAATCACACGTAGAGAACCAGACACCAACACCAAAGAACAGCTTGATGCATTCTTCAGTTGGTCCCACAAAGAATGCCAACCCAATCCAAAAACAACCAAAACAATACCAAAATCCACGAAAAAGCAAGATCACAAACCGAATCAACCAAAAAAAAATGACTCAGATGCAACAATCAAAGAAGAATCAAACCAAAAAAATAAACCATGGACAAAGAACCAAAATCAACTCATGATAGGGCTCAGGGACCAAAATTGCAATGAACACAAAGGATTTGCTTCAAGTCAGCATTGGGTAATCAATCTCAAGTACAGCCAACCTGAAAATGCATGAAGATTTAGATTATGGAGCCCCAGTTCATTGAATCAAATTAAAAAAAATACAGATCTAGGGTTTTTTTGAACATAACCCTAGATTTCACTAATTGAAGACTTCAGAAGCATCAATTGGAGAAATTGATTTGGGGCTTCTCCTTCTCGGGATAAGGTACATAAATCGGATGATGGATCCCTGATTCACTGAATCAAACGAAAAAAGAACAGATCTAGGGTTTTGAAAATAATTCTAGATTTCACAAATTGAAGACTTAAGTAGCATCAATCAGAGAAATTGATTTGTGGATTCTCCTTCTTTGGATAAGGCACATCGATTACTATAACTTTAGGTCACTGGCAATGGCGGCAGAGGCAGTGTGGTGAGCCTACTTTTATACCATGTTAAAATGAAAGGGGAGAAGAGGAAGGTGAAAATGCAAGAATGGTAAAACCTTCTCAGTCACGGTTGGGAGTATATTTCTCATATATATGTATATCCGATATAGTATAAAGACCAAAGTATCATCACATTAGCATATACCATTCTAACAATGATCAAAAACAGGACAAATTCCATGATGCCAGGTTGATTGAGAGAAGCATAAGCAATAACAATTTCAGTTGTGACAGCAACCACTTAAATGTAAACTAAGTTCTCTTGCAAATTCCCCCCCAAAAAAACTAAAGGAAGAAATACAGAGAGAATAGCCAGTATGACTTGAGCAAGATTATGCAGTGATCTATACAATGAAGACTAATTACAACATTAAACTGCTGAAAAATGGTATTTATTTTCATAATGCATCAAAGTTCTACAGGACTTGTATACAAAAGAAGTACTGTGCATATATAGTCTGAAGTGCAGCAAAACATAAAATTCTCTGGGATTTGTATACAGAAGAAGCAATGTGCATATAAAGTCTGAAGTGCAGTAAAACATATAGACTGGCCATTTACCTACCTTTCGGAGGTGCATGTGGACTATGCAGCGGCAATGAACACAACATTCGCAATGTCTGGGAACTTTTCTTTAATTGCTGCTTTGATACCCGACCCAATGGACTCTGGTCCTTCATACCTCACAGAACAGTTCCCACCCTCAACCGATAACACTTCCACAACACCACCATAACTCTTGATGGCGGGTCTTAATATGTCCAGATGACGATCCACTGCCTGCACTGCATTAAGTGTGCAATTACTACGATTCCATGTAGAAGAAAAGCTTACTAAATGTTTTGCTTGCTTTTTGAGATAGAAACAACATGGGAAAGGAAAGGAAGGGACAGGAAGCAATGTGACTTTCCTTTCATTTTGTTTACCTTTTCATTGGAAGGAAAGAATTGGGAAAGATGTTACCATGTTTGGTTAGCTACAAACCGGCAGGGGGAGAGCAAAATAAAAGGAGACTCAACAATATGTTTGTGCACTGTTGTTTTATATTGAGAGACGGTAAACTTCTATCCTCTCCTTCCAAATTCCACAAATGTGAGGAAAATGAATAGTGGCCTTCTCATTCCAACCAAAGAAAATAATGGACTAATTCATTTCCTTATCATCCTTTCTCTTCCTTTAGTTCAAATTCTGTCATAGCCGCACTTAATGCATTACTTACCTCAACAGTTGTTTCAGCTATTTGCTCATCATAGACTTGACGAATATCCTTAACTGCATTGCCAAACTTTTCCTTCAAAACTCGTTCAATCCCCATCTTCATGGTGGTTGTTGAACTAGGGCAGCTCCCACATGCTCCTGTTTACATGACAAAAATGAAAACTAATCGGACTGATTTTTTTAATAATAACATAACATCTATCTTCCCATCTAGCTTTCAATTTTGAATAAATATTCAGCAAGGAAATTTGTTTCAAGTGTCCATACATTCAATTTATCCTCAACAATATAGTGAGGAAGGGGGCATAACTGCATAAGCAACTAATCACTGTGTAACATGCAATTAGACCCCAAAAAATCCATCAACAATACTATAAAAAGGGTTAAAAGAGGTTGGACAGACAAACCAAGTTAAAACTAAACTTGAAGACTAGCCCCCAAAAGTATGTAATTCCTGCCAATTATCTCATGGACTCCTAGTAAAAAGTACTCATGCATAAGAATAAACACTGGATAAAAATACTATTAACTAATGGATTGCAGTTTTTTAAAAAAAATTTGATGCTTTGTGTACACACTTCAATTCCCAAAACAAATGGCATGTGTTATGTCACTTGACATCAGCCCAAACAATGCATACATAGATACCAAACATTAACTATGGGAAAGGGAACCACATGTGATCAACAAGTGAAAATTAACATTAGTGGCTGTGTGAAGCTATTGTGCAGATTTGGAGAGGAATTGCTGGAGAAATCATAACATTTTTGATGCTCTCATTGAGACATGGCAGAGGGCAAGACAACGAGGTACAAAGCTCTCGAAGAGTCCATAGCCAGAATGGCGCAAGAGTTGAAGGACGTTGCAGCTATTGTACACCAACATGCAGACCACATCACCACCATTTCGTTCACCATCGAACTATTCCAGCAATCCTTCACTGAAGTCCAGCAATCCCTCACTGATATTTGACAATTCCTCCTTCAATTCGAACGACATTCTCTGTCATCTTCAAATCCCCCTTTATTACCCGCACCTACAACGTTCGCTACTTCACCCACAGTTACTTTTCAACCTACAACTCAAACCCAACAAATAGTCCTCACATTGCAACCCGATACACATATCTCCTCCCAAATTCATTTTCCTAAACTTGAAATTCCCACTTTCACTAGAGATAATGTTATAGGCTGGTTGTTCCAAATTGAGCTTTTTTCTAGTACCATAATACCCCGCTAGATCAGAAGCTGACCGTAACCGCCTTTTATATGTCTGGAACGGCCCTCCAACAGTACCAATGGATGCATACAACCCATTAGCTTTCCAACATGGGAGATTTTCGCCAAAGCTCTCAAACTCCGCTTCAAGCCATCCTCCTATTTGAATCACAAAGCCACTCTGTACAAGCTTCATTAGGCTACCACGGTCACTAATTATATGGTCAATTTGAGTCACTCTCTACTTGGATGCCAAGTTTGTCGACTACCAATTTGCTAAATTGCTTCATATCAGGACTCAGTGAAGACATCTGGCGGGAGCTATAATTGTTAAAACCCATGTCATTGCTAGAAACTATTGGCATGGCAAAACTAGTTGAGGAAAAAATAGATGCAAGCCAAGCAAGTTCTCATCGACCATTGCCTCCAATCCTCCGGATATTCTGGGTCAGTTATGGCCAAAACTCCTCTCCAACTACCAATAAAGAGATTGACACTAGCTGAAATGGCCTCCCGTCAAGAACGGGGCCTATGCTTTAATTGTGATGAAAAATTCGCACCGGGTCATCGATGTAAACCTCCACAACTTTTATGTATGGTGGTTGAGGATGACGAATGTACCCTGCCGGGAGTCCAAAATTCGGAGGAAGATTCTACTGAACCAAAATCCTCAAATGAACAAATTAAGGAGGCAAATTCCTTTCCTCCACCATTAGAACACACCCCAAACATTTCTCTTCACGCCCTAGAAGGTCATTTTGTACTTTCCATCTTGCAATTGCTGGGAATAATCTTAGGCCATCAGGTTATTATACTAGTATACAGTGGATACACTCATAACTTCTTGCAGACACGCATAGCCAAGTATTTTGGCCTCTCGATAGAGACTTCTCATCACCTTAATGTCACAGTGAGCAATGGGCATTCCCTGAGATATGATGGGTTATGTACAAAAGTCCTAGTTACTCTTGGACAAGCCAACTTCCATGGTGATCTCTATTTACTATCGATATATGGAGTTGATCTTCTATTTAGAGTACAATAGCACGCATCAATTGGACCCGTGCTTTTCGACTATCGGGCCATATGGATGAGCTTGGATAATGCTGGCACTAAACTCACTTTACATAATATGCTAACAGGTTTTGTTTCACCATAACACTAGGCCAACCGAAGGGAGATGACTTTATCAAGTCTATGGCTTCCTACTTCCGGTTAACAATTCTTCCGGCTCAGGAAGCTACTCTGGACACTCATTCAGTCGTCTCTTTTTCCCACAACCAATTCCCTCTGAATGTCAGTCCCCAAATTACTAATACCCTCTACAGCATTCTCTCTTCCTTTGCAAATGTTTTTCCCATTCCCCGCCGGTTGCCTCCACAACATTCCACAAACCACCGAATTCCCTTGAAACCCAACACTGTACCGATGAATGTCAAACTGTATCGGTTCCCACATTTCCAAAAGGTAGAAATGGAACGACTCATTAAGGAAATGCTTAAAGAAGGCATCATTTAGCTCAATACAAGCCCTTTCTCTTCTCCCATGCTACTAGTTAAAAAGAAGGATGACAGCTGGCGATTTTGTGTTGATTACCAAGCACTCAGTGCTATTACCATAAAGGATCGGTTCCCTATACCCACTATGGATGAACTACATGGTGCTCGTTCTGCGAGCTAGTTATTTCCAGATGTGGGTCCATACTATCGATGTTCATAAAACAACCTTTTGAACACATGAAGGACATTACGAGTTTCTGGTAACATCCTTCAGCCTTTCTAACACCCCTTTCACCTTTCAGTCTGAAATGAATACTATCTTCCACCCCATCCTCCGAAAATTCGTATTGGTTTCCTCTGATGATATTTTGGTCTATAGCCCTTCCTAGGAACAACATTGCCATCATCTTGCTCGGGTTTTGCAAGTTCTACAGGACCATTCCTTTTATGCTAAGCTGTCCAAATGTGAGTTTGGGCGTACCTTGATAGCTTACTTGGGGCACATTGTCTTTGAATTAGGGGAAGCAGTGGACCCAACCAAAATTGAAGCCGTGCAACGTTGGCCCACACCTACCAATGCCAAGCAATTGCGTGGTTTCTTGGGATTAGCCGGACACGACCAACGATTTGTGGCCCACTATACTCAAATATCAGCACTTCTCACCCAATTATTACCAAAGGATGCCTTCGTATAGTCTCTTGAGGCAACGACAGCTTTTAATTCCCTCAAGGCTATCCTCACCACCACTCCAATTCTAGCCTTATCTGATTTTTCTAAACCGTTTGTCATCCAAACCAATGCATCGAGAAGTGGCATTGGCACTGCATTGATGCAAACTAAACACCCCATCACCTTCTTCAGTAAACAGCTTTGCCCCAGGCTGTGAACTTCCTCCACATACCTCGAAGAGCTTTGTGCCATTTCGAAAGCTGTAAAAAAATGGCGTCAATAACTCTTGGGAACTAAATTTACCATCCTCAATGATCACCAGCCCCTCAAAGTTCTATTAAACCAGGCTGTTCACATTCCAAATCAACAACGATGGATCACTAAATTACTGGGATATGATTTCGATATTAACTACAGACAGGGGCGGGAGAACGGACCAGCTGATGCCTTACCTTGGCTCCCGAATGGATCTTGTCATGCTCTATGTGCAGTTTCAAAACCAAAGATGGCCCTACTTTCTGCCCTTTGCAATTTTCATGTTAAACACCCAGCTTTAGCCGACCTAGTTTCTTCCATTCAAGATCAATCAAGGGACTTTGAACACTACACGGTATGAGATGGATTGGTCTTCTACAAGAGCAGAATTTTGGTGCCTACAAATTTTGCCTTACAAGACTTAAGTTTATACGAGTACCATAACTCACCTCTCGAGGGTCATGTAGGTTTCTAGCGGACTCTTGCTAGGATATCCACCAATTTTTACTGGCCTTACAGGCGCAAGGACATCCGTGACTATCTCTCTCGCTGCTCTACCTGCCAACAAGTAAAGCCCCTCAATATTGCTCCTCAAGGAGTGTTGCAACCCCTTCCAATTCTAGGTAAAATTTAAGACTCCCTTTCTATGGACTTTATCACCCATTTGTCGGTTTTGAGAGGAAAAACCGTGATATTTGTAATGGTTGACCGGCCATCTAAATATGCTCATTTCTCCACCCTACACACCCACTTCACTGCTGAAGAACTTGCAGAGGTTTTTGTTAAAGAGGTGTGCTGGCTTCATGGATTCGCGGCTGAAATTATACCAAACGGGGATCCCATTTTTATGAGCAAATTCTAGAAAGAGGTTTTCAAAATGCAGGGTACCACTTTATCCAATAGCCACTCATACCATCCACAAACAGACGAACAAACTGAAAGGATCAACCGATGCTTGGAGGATTATCTGTGCTGCTTGACAACCGAGAACCCTTCGACCTGGATGCAGTTTTTGCCCTGGGCTAAGTGGAGTTACAATATTGCATGGCATTCTTCTATAAAAATGAGCCTATTCAGGGCTGTATATGGCAGATCGCCACCTTTCTTAGTAGACTACACCTAGGGTACTTCACCGATTGCCTCGATCGATGAACTGCTATCTACATGCACTGACCTGCTTGTGAACCTCAAGAATAATCTCCAAAGGGCACAGTTGTGCATGAAAAATCAGGTAGATGCCCACCAGGTAGATAAAGAATTTCAAGTGGAAGATTGAGTCTTTATCAAACTTCAACCCTACCGGAAATTAACAATGGCACACCAAAAGTCTAATAAACTAGCCAAGCGTTATTACGCGCCCTTCTGTATTTTGGAATGTGTCAAGGCTGTGGCATATCAATTGAGTCTACTTGAATATTCACGCATTCACAATGTTTTTTATGTGTCTTTGCTTAAAAATGCCAATATGGTGCTCCTAGTCAGCCGATTGCATTACCGCAAGATGCCATGGGATCACAACCCATTCTATTTCCTTTCCAAATTATTGGCTTCAGGAAGATCCTTCAGCAGGGCATGTTTGTTCCATAGTTCCTTGTTCATTGGCAGTCCCGGTCAGCTGGAGAGGCCACGTGGAATCTGCGACAGAATTCATCCAAGATTTTCCATCCTTCGACTTTGAGGACAATGTGCTATCTGATGGGAAGGGTAATGTCACCAACCTTATTGCTAATGTAGCTACACCGCCAAGTCAACCAGGGCCGAGCAAAAGCATCAAAGTAATCCAGCCGCCCCAGAAATTCCACGATTACATATAATACAATATCATTTTTCCATTTTTCTCTTCTCCAGTATTCTGATTAACTGGTCCTCATCCCCGTTATTCGGTTCTGTTTCGGTTTTAGGCCTCGGTTATGGGCCATAGGCTTGCTGGGCCGCTGGCTGCAGCTCTTTCGGTCATAGGCTTCAGTAGTGTATACTCACATGCTACTGTAACTGAAGGAATATAGAAAAGATATTTCTCTCCTCAACTGAACACGCTCTCTCCCTCTCGAATCTTCCTCTCTGACTCCTCTGTCTCACTTTTCTCTCTTCTCACTCGTTCTCTTCTACTTCCCACTGTCTGAACTCCCCCTTCCCGTTTTCCTCCTGATTGTTGACTGGGTTGTGGCTGTGCGAAGCTATTGTGCACATTTGGAGAGGAATTGCTGGAGAGATCGCAACATACATACGGTTGATGCATAATCTCAATTCATCATGACCATCCGAAAATTTGACGCCCCTTCAATTTTTGTACTTACATCATTTAATAAGGAGCCGAAATAGGCTTTATAATTGTGTACTGATTCACCTATTAACAGGAGCTGAAAAGTAATTTAGTTAGAAGAATACAGGGTCCAAAGATTTTAACTTTAAACGAACTTTGGTTAACGAAACTCATACTATGTCTTTAGAACATAACAGTGATGCGAACAAGGTCCCAAATTTTCACTCTAGAGAACATTTGGTCAAGGGTTCAACGAATATAAGAAAACAACTGAAGAATTTCAGAGAAATAAACCTATAGAACAATTCGATAAACACATAAGATCGACAATAAAAGACGGGAAGAGAAAAACCTTGAAGTTTGAGAGAAATGATGCCATCTTCAACCGACAAAACGTCGACGTTTCCACCATCGGCGATGAGATAAGGCCTCACGTCTTCAAGGACGGAATCCACATTTTCCAGTGTGAGCTGGAATTGTTCAGCTGAGTCCAGTCCCGGAGACCCAGCTCCACACGGTGCTTTAATCGCCTTTTTGAGCTTGAACCACCTCATAGAAATCGATCTCTGCTCGCTGAAAGTATCAGATGAAGAAAATCTTTGGGATTTAATTGAGACTTTTGGAAAAGGAAAAAATGACGGAGTCGCGGCTAACCCTACTGTGGTCAGAGACGCCATTGTTTCGGAACGCTCGTAAGCATTAACTCCAAATAAAGCTCATCACAAGAGTAGTGCTCTTGCGTAATAAACACAAAACCCACCTAGTCCTACTAAACGGGTCGTAATGTGCCGTGATGATGCTAACTCATGGATTGCCCAGCACTTCATAGGTTTGGTCGTCAAAGCACCACGGTTCAATTTTTATAGTCACAAGATCATACGGCATATCCATTTTTGTGGGAAGTTGAAAGCCAGCCAATCTTATCCCACAACATACTTAAGCATCTAGGTCAATTTTGAGAGATAATTGTAAAACAATATATTAACATTAATTATATAATAAAAATAAGTCGTTAATTAAAAATATAAATAAGTAATTAATAGTAATAAATAACAATTAGATATAAAAATTTTTTTAGAATTCATTCATCTATATGGAGGGTTTAATCCTTTAAATATTTGACACTAACATATCTTGAAAGTATCTAATTTTTACAATAGATTATTTGATTTTTTTATAATGTATAAATTCAAACTAAATTCATCTAAATTCCTAAAAAAATTTAAAGTTGGGAGAAATTTTATGTGAAAACATACATTACTCGACTTGAATTGTTAATACATAGATTGGTTTGGTTTGAGCTATTTAGGTGATTTACAATGCTAAACTTATTAATTTAAAGATTATTTGTTTAAAGTTATATATCATACATAAGAATCAAAATAACAAACAAGAATATTATCATAGTAAAAATTATATCTCAACATGTTCTAATCTTGTCTTAATCAAAGGACGATTATTTCTGTGCACGTCAATTGTAAATAAGTATAAAGAGTAAAAAAATTCAAAATAGTATTACAAGTAAAAATTAATCATCGATCAAAAAATATTTAAATATTAATTTTAAACTTGATTTGCAATTCTCCGATAAGAGAAAAAGATACACGAATACCATTAATCAGAAAACTTGTATCAAAATAAATAAACTATAGTATTTATAAATTAAATAACATATAATATAATTTCTTTAAACTTGTCAATATCACCCAAATCTTCCCCTATATAATTGAAATTTCCTTGAAATGTGATCAAAACTATGTGTAAGAGTATCTAATATTATAGTTTATAATGAATTTAAATCAAGAAATCAACTACTTGCATAGAAAGATTAGTCACAATTATATGTAAAAATATTGAGCTAATACATCTTTAGTTACAATAAGTAAGGTTTGATATATGTGTGGTTGGGATTGGATTAATTTGGTTCGGTTTGAGTTTTTTAAAAACAATCAAATCAAAAATGTGGTTTGGATAAAAAGCAAACCATAATTTAATCATGCACAAATCAAATTGTCATTTATAATTTGGGTTGTTTAATCTCAACAATTTGAAAAAAATTTACTGACTTTCTAGTTGAAAAAATATAAAACATCCTCATCCATCATCTTAACATTACTTCCACCGCTTGTTTTATGTATTTGTCTGTCTTAGCCATAATGAAATATTATAAATTTATAATTATAATGTCTATCTAACCCTCTTCAATCACCTAAAAATCAGTAACTAATATTAGTTGTTAATTTTTTTTCCTATTACATGCAGTTATATTTGTTATGCATGACCTCACCACAATGCCATATTAAGGATGGCCTTGTCCAGAGACTTTCCGTGCCCATTACTTCAATCCTGAATATGAAATTTAGAACATCATAAAGGAATGGAGAGGTACTAGGAGATCAAGTAATGGGTTATAACTTGTGAAGGACCGGCCACATTTCACCACATGCGACCGCCTGTCGATTGAAACCGATCGTAAACTTTGGTTAAAAATGTGAACTCAAAATTTTACTTTTCTTTTATATATATATTACATCGCATGCATAGGATCGCGTAAGACCCAACTTCGTGAGTTGGCGGCCACGGGGTCGTGGGTTCTCTGTTGACCCGCCAAGACAAGGCCGATCGGACATGAAGGTCCCGAAAACAAATTAAGATGCCACTAGAAATCACAAATTACTCAAACCATAACAGTGTATGGAAGCATACTAATATTCATTAACTTTTTGCAACGGAAGTAATTTACAAATCTTTCCCAAAACACCAAAAGCAAAAACATCAATTTTGCTCCTTCGCTGCCTAAGTTCTGGCCAACTATCCTGCCTATCTAGTCCATCGGGCCTCATTCTTTTTCGTCCGGCATAAACTCGTCATCACCGTCATCATCATTTGAAAAATAGAATGGCTGAGTTAGAGAGCCAAACAAGATACTCATGCATAAATCATGCATAGTTATGAACAGAATGCAATAGAGGCGTATATGCATGCAGTTTCTTAAAACATGGCCAGAGTCAATGCAAACAGATTCCGAAATCATGCAATTAGATTTCCAAAAACATACTTCTATTTCCAAATTCATTTCCGTCAAAAATCCGCTATATTTAAGGTCCGTAATCATGACCAATCAAAACGCTACATTTAATGTTCGTAATCATGATCGTCCAAAACGCTACATTTAAGGTCCGTAGTCATAACCAATCAAAACACTACATTTAATGTCCGTAGAAAAGACCGTCCAAAACGCTACATTTAAGGTCTGTAGTCATGACCAATCAAAACGCTACATTTAAAGTCCGTAGTCAAGACCCTCCAAAACGCTACATTTAAGGTCCGTAGTCATGACCAATCAAAAGGCAACATTTAAGGTCTGCAACTCTCGACCATCAAATACTTAGTTTCGCAAATCATGCTTTTCCGAAAATCAAGGTCAAATATGCAATTAATCGGACACATAAAACCTTTCTGAGATTATGTACGTACATCTTAAGGCTAGTTCAAAAATCATATATTTCAAGCTGGTCTCAAATCATAGAACTCATACGTCACTTTACAAAGCTGGTTTCAAAATCTCAAGGCAATGTCGGTCTCAAAATCTCAGAGCAGATGCCGATTTCAAATTATAATAGAAATACCAATTTCGATTAAGGCCGATCTCAAGATCAAAGAGCAAATGCCGGTTTCAAATTATAATGCAAAGCCGATTTAAATTATTCTTTAAGGCCGGTTTCAAATTACAAACCAAAGCCGATTTTAATTATTCTTTAAGGCCGGTTTCACAATGCAAAGCCGATTTCAATTATTCCTTAAGGCCGGTTTCAAGTCAAAGAGCTTATACGTCACTTTACAAAGTCGGTCTACTTTTTCATAAATAAATGACTAGTTATCATCTAAATTATGAAATAATTAAATTTCATCCGTGCAAACATCATGAAATAACTGAACATCATTAGTTATACTTGCATTAAAAATATGAACTTAAAAGGGTGAGTACACTTGCCTGGAAATGCTCATCAACTCCTTACTTATGTCTGGTATGGAATTCTTCCCTTCATTTCTTTCGTCTCTGACTCCTTACCTTTGCAGTCGCTCCCAAATCCCCGCATCCAAATATTTATAGGCGATGGGATGGTTGAGAGAAGGCGGGGTAGGTCACCTACTACGATATTTTATCCATATCGTCTCTTCCCGAGAATTCTAGAGATTTCCAGAGTAGGTGAAAGTAGGTAAGAGTAGTTCACCTACTCATTACTAGCCACTTCAGCCTTAGCTAAAACCGATTAATATTTCATTTTGTCCTCTTTCTTCTCCTATTTACTTTTGTAAATGTTTTCTGGAAGCCTTATTATCTATCTATTTCGGTCGTCGGTGTTACACTCTGGTCAATATCTTTGAATCTGGTAAATACTTATATTCCCAGTCAACCATCAAATTAGGCCATCATCAATTCCTCCCATCACTATGGCTGGTCATCTTCCTACTCTGACCTCCTTTCTTTCTGGTCAACTAGCGTTAACTGGTTAAGTTCTCACGATTTTCGATCAACAGGCATTGACCGGATTACTTTCTTATTATATTTTTCGGTAAACAATCACACAATTTCGATCAACTTAACTACCCCGTCTTGCCTTCTAATCTTATAGTTGCTCCTTCATTACTTCCGGTCAACTGATGTTGACAGAAAAAGTACCTTTTACATTTTTAGTCAATTGGCGTTGACCGGATAAACTTTCTTTTAATCCAACATTATATTAACTTAATGGCTGGGGCTTTCTATGATTTAGAATTTGGGCCGTTACATAACTACTACCTCACTTGGCTCTAAGGCCTATTAATGCACACGCCAATTAAGGAATTTCATCTACCTAATGAGGCCACATTTGTGGAATTCAATGAGTAAAATACTAGAAAATGTTGATGACAATGTTTCCTGCAAAGGGAAATCCCAATCAAATTCTAAAAAATCAAAGTATATTTAGACTAGAATTGAATCTGAAGTAGCAACTTTTTGTTTTCCTATGAAACAATCATGATATCTCTTCTTAAATATCGACTAACATGCTTCAAATTCTAACCAAAATGATGGTTTATAAATTGAAAATCATCCCATGGCATAAGCCTATCAAATAAAAAAGACATAATTACCTTATGAAAAAATTGAAAATCATTTGAAAAAAAGTTAAAAATTTAATGGACATAGAAGATCATCATTGAGGTAAATAACCAAATGGCTCTTTAACACGGTACTAGCAAAAAAGAGCTACAAAAAAGGTAGAAGTGGGTCATATTTATAAATGTGAATAAAACATATCTAAAAGATAATTTTTGCCTTCATAGATAGACTATTAAGTGGCTCAATGTTAGATCACTGATTACTAAGTTTCATGAATGATTATTCAAGATATAACTAGATCTAAATGGACCCAAATGATGAAAAACTCACTTCATTTATGAAGAACTAATGTATATATTGCTATAAGGTTATGCTAATTGGACTAAAGAATACTAGGACAACCTACCAAAGACTCGTCAATAAGATTTTGGAGCCACAGATTAGCCAGAATATGAAAGTATACATAAATGATATGTTTTAAAAAAGTATACAGCCTAATGACCACATATGAGACTTCACAGAGAAGTTCAAAACCATTAAAAATTCTCAAATGAAATTGAATTCAACCAAATGCATATTTTGGATATTTTTTGACAAATCTTAAATGTTCATCTTTACACAAGGAGACATTGAATCCAACCTAGAGAAAATGAAATCATTCATCGACATGGAACCTCCAAGATCAATCAAAAAATTCCAAAGGTTGATCTAGTTGAGTTTTATACTATCCTATTTCATGGCCATAGCTAAAAAGTATCTACATGTTTAAGGGCATTGCGGATTCCAAGACAAAGAGCCTTCGTTGGACTGACGGGTGTTATCGAGTATTTGAGGTGATAGAGGAGTACCTAGTGCATCCATCTTTCCTAACTTGGCTAAGAGTAATACTGGTTTCTCTATATATCCATATCATACTCTATTCTTGGTAAGGTTCTGACTATGGAGAAATTTAGAGGTATTAAAGCTGGTATATTCTGTCCATTAATTGTTAAATATTCTAGAGATTCATTACGTATTGGCAAAAAATATCACCATAGTGAGAAGTATTTGCTGACAAAAAACTTAGGACATTCTTTCAAGCTTGTAAGATAGTCATCATGATGGACCAAAATCTGAGAGAGATGATGCAAAAGCTAGAAGTCTTAGGCCAGTTGATTAAATAGTCTATTGAGTTGGGCATGTTTAATGTAACGACCTAGATTTTTGAACATAGGAAATTTTCGGTCATCAAACCCTTATAATTCGGTCAACACAGTTGACCGAAAAATGTAATAAGAAAGGGTAAATCGGCCTTAAGATGAAATCAAGTTAAGCCCTTACTTGATGAAAATTTAGTCCGAATTTTCTTGATGAAGAGAAGTCCGGATTTCCTTTGATGCAAAACAAGTCCGGTTTCATTCTTAAGAATCAAGTTCGGCCCCTACTTGATGAAAAGAAGTCCGGAATATTCCTGGACGAAGAGAAGTCCGGACTTCCTTAATGAAAACCCAGTCCGGATTTCTATGGAAATCTAGTCCGAATTTCCTTGAAAAAGGAGTACGGAATACCCTTGAAAAGAAGTTCGGATTTCCCTTGATGAAAATCAAGTCCAGCCATGTAAGGCCGAAGTAGCCTTGAAGGCCGGAGTGTCTTTGTTGTTGGTAAAGCCAAAGTTGATGATTCGGTCAACAATTGTTGACCGGAAGTCATGTAAGAATAATTCGGTAATGGCCCAGAGTACAAAACATAGAGAATCCCCGACGTCGAGTCAAAATAATACGTTAAGGATAGTAATCTGGTCAACGAGTGTTGACCAGAATGCGTAAGGGGAGGAGTACTCCGGTCGACGTGAAATGATTGGCCAGGAAACGTAAATGGGGGGAAGGACGGGAAAAATGAAAGTGAATCGGTCAACGTCAATTAGTTGACCGGGATGCGTAATCAGGAAACCACTATCAATAAGGAAACCGAATACTATAAAATAAAAATTAATAAGAAAACTGTGTATAAGGAAATAACCGGTAAGGAAACTTTGTAATAAGGAAACAAGTATAAGAAATAATATATAATAAGAAAATCTTATAATTAGAAAATCCTAGGAATTTGCCAAATCCTAACGACGGCTACCAGACCCAAGGGCCTATAAATAAGAATTAGAGAGCGGGGAAAAAGGGGCACTCGATAGGGCTTGCTAGTAGGGGAAGACCATAAGTTCAAGGCGAAATAAAGAAATACAAGCAAGATACTCACCCCTGCTTTCAAGTTCATGATTATGCATGATTTTTAGTATATTTGATATTATATGAACTTATACGATGTTTACTTTGTTCTTTTCTTATCAGATGCTTAAAGTATGATTATTTGTCGATAATTGCATGTTTAAGGAAAAGACTTCATGATGCTTGATTTTGTTCTACTGGAAGTATGATTATCTGTTGATTTATATGAATTTTGATAATTGTATGTTTAAAGAAAAGAACTCCGCCTTCATAAGAAAAGGACTCCGGCCTTTTCAGATAAAAGCACTCCGTCTTTTTAAGAAAATGCACTCTGTCCAAAGAACTCCGATCTTTTTAGGAACAAAGTACTCCGTCCTCTTTTGAAAAAGTACTCCGATTTTTAAGAAGAGGAACTCCGGCCTTTATATTTTAAGAAGCACTCCGTCCTTTGTTTTGAAAAAGAACTCCGGCATTTGAAAGAAAAAAGGACTTCGGATTTGGAGAGCTTCGGATTTTTAAAAGAAAAAGAACTCCGGATATTAAAGAAAAGTCACTCTAGTTTTAGCACTCCGGATTTTAAAGAAAAGTCACTCCGGTTTAGCACTCCGGATATTAAAGAAAAGTCACTCCGGATTTTAAAGAAAAGTTACTCCGGTTTTAGAGCTCCGAATTTTAAAGAAAGAAACACTCCCGTTTTGAAGCTCCGGATTTTAAAAAAAGAATCAGTTCGATTTTAGAAGCTCCGCCCTTCTGAGAAAGAACTTCGCCTTTGAAGAAGAACTCCGCATTTTGAGCAAAGTACGCCGCCAAGAGCTCCGGTTTTCGAACTCCGTCTTTTTAAGAAAACGACTTCGGCTTTAAGACGATTAAAGAAAAAAATACTCCGTCCTCTTTAGAAAATGAGCTCCGAACTTTGATGAAAAAGCACTCCGCCTATTTAAGAAAAAGTACCCCATCCTTTTAACAAAGAACTTCGGCCTTTATGAATAAAGAACTCCGACTTTTAAGGACTTCGGATTTCAGAAAAGAACTCCACCCTTTTAAAAGAACTTCAGCTTTTGGAACTCCGGCTTTTAATGAAAAAGGACTCCCGCTTTCAGTAAAAAGAGCTCCGTACTTTTGCTGAAAATGTACTTCGTCCTTGTTAGAAAAAAGAGCTCCGGACTTTTGGGAAAACGTACTCCGTCCTTTTTGAAGAACTCCGTCCTTTTAGAAGAACTTCGCCCTTATAAAGCACTCCGATTTTAAGGAAAAGACTTCCTGCTTTGACGAATAAGACTGATGACTTTTAAGAAAGAAATCTTCAGCTTTAAGATGAAGGAAAGGTTATACGGACTTCAACTGATGAAGTTAAGAACAAAAGCTTTAAAAAGAAGAAAAATGTATTAATTCGGACAGCAGGTGGAACTCTATGACTTCCGACTTTCGAACTATGATGTACGGCCATGAAAAGATATGAACCATGAACCGAGTCTCCCTTAAACTTGCTGTTAAAGATGGATGAAGGATATTGGAGTGACACTCGAGGATTGCCTCCTGGGCCACGGGAGGGGACTTTCTGGTGGCATAAGAACTATGGACTACGGCCCCGTATACCGGGTTAAAGGCATTACCTCCCGCCCCGGGGAGCATAATGAGGGAATACGGCTTTAGGTTGTGGGGTTACACACAATCCGTCCTCGATGTTGTCCACTCCCGTCCGGTCCCTAAAGATGATAAGAATTTTAAATGGTTTTATGAGTTTTAAAGAAGACAAGATAATGAGAAATACTAAGAAAATTCCGAACTAAAGACGTGATGGTTTTCGTACGATAAGCTATGTTCGCATATATATATATATGTTTATGTTCTCTATTTTTTGCATGTGAGTATTTTGCTGGGCTTTGTAGCTCACTCTTGTTGTTTTCAGATGACGAAAAGTTCGTGGAGGACGAAGTTGAGTAGGACCTTACGGTGTAGCCAAATAGTTCGGTTTGCCGGAGCTGATTAAATGAAGAGCTTGCTTAATTATTTTAATATTTTGTGGAGACTTGTAAAATTGTTCCGCTGTTTTAATTTATCAATGTTAGCATGTTTCTGTGTTATGAATAAAAGTTATAATTTTTAGTAAGCATCTCAGGGCAATTAGGTCAGGCTAACATTAGAGTTGGCCGGATAAGTTTGAAATCAAACTAGTGGGCCAGCTTTTTACAGTCCGGTCTCATGAGATCCTGTGTGAAAGAAAAGAAATAAATTTTATGTCCAGTAATATTGTTTACTTTTAGTCCTGACGGCGACTGTATGGTGTAAATAAGTATGGGCCGTCACATTTAATATTGAGATTCAAGCCCAACTTGTGGCGACGAAGAAGACTCTTGCAAATTTCTTTATTGAATGCACTATTTTTTGACATTTTTGATGGGATTACAATCACAACACTATCAAAAGTTGTGTATTAGAAGATGTCAGGTTTCAAGTCGTTAAAACACCCACAATTGACACTTCAAACAAATGGGCATTCAATCCATATTGATAGTGAAGCTGAAATTGTCTTTACATATCTAGAAGAGGCAAAATCAAAATATAAATGTGAGTTCTAAAATCATGACCTCTAATAACATCATCGAATACAAGGCTTTGAGCTAGAAAATGAATGCACCGTCAAAAATTTAACAATCTATGTCGATTCAAAGTCGATGAAAAAATGAGGTGATTAATAATTTTTAGGTGAATAATAAAGATCTCATTAAGCATTTCAATAAAGTTTAAGCTCCTCTTTCAATGATAAGGAAATATGAAGTTATTTATATTCCAAGAGAAGGTAAAAAGAAAGCTAGTGGCTAAGATGGTCACCCTTAACTATTCAAGGGTGATTGTGGTGAAATAAAAGAGATTCTCCCACTGTCCAGTACAACTAAAAAATATGAAGTTTTACAAATTTTAGATGAAATCACATGGATGAACCTCTATTCTTTGACTATTTGCACTATTGATGAAGTTGCCTAGATAAACTCGATAACAAATTTAAAGCAAAGCAGAATATGAAGATGACATATTGATAAATAAGAGATCATTGACAAAGTACTTACATCAAGGATACTTGACCCCACATGAGGTTCTTAAAACATTGATGAGGCCGATTACATACTTAAATAAGTTCATCTCAACACATATGAAGAATAGCTTAGAAGGGAAGAACTTGTCCTTTATAATTATGATGCAGTGTTATTACTAACCCACATTAAAATATGATGCTATATAGTTAAAAAAATGCGAAAAATGTTAGATCCATAGTAGTGTCACCAAACAACCCCCTACAAAGATGACGGTGTTGCAAAGCCTATGGCACTTCACACAACAGGGATAGGATATGCTCAAACCTTTCATCATGGCATCAATGGAATATCTAATTCTTGTTTAATTTCATTTAATATTATTGGTTTATTTTGAAATAATTGGATATATTAAAAAATATTTCTACAATATAAATTTGAATAATAATTGGAGCACGGTAGGTAGATTAGTGCCTGAACGCGTTTTTCAAAAAGGGTGTGTCCAAGGAGCGCTTGAGTTGGCGCTCGAGCGTGAAAATCAATATAAACGCACTCGAGGAGCGCTTGAGGCAGACCTCATGTGCAACCTAGGGTTTGGGCGTGGTGTTTGACGCATACCCGAATGGCACTCATGCGCCAATTTTCTATTTAAGGTGCAGCACACTACTGCTCAACCATTCGCGCGGGAAAAAAAGAGAAAGAATGAGAGGAGAGAACAAAGGAGAAAGAGGTGAGAGAAAAAAATAAATAGGTAGTTTAGAATACCCTTTTATTAAATCTTTTTAGTTGGAGGTTGAGACAAGTATTTTTATACTCTATCTTTGATTTGTTTTCGTATCTGATTATTTTTTCTTATGTATGGAGGTTTTAAATATACATGCATGCTAGTTTACTTACCATATTTGCTTTCCTTATGCATGATGTCCTTTTTACTGATTATTTTGAGACTTATTTCAATTTTACTAATATTTAAAGATTTTTGTTTATTTTGTAAAAAATAGATAAATATTTTAAGATAATATATTAATATATCAGTCTATTTGTAAAGAGAAAGTCATGAAAACCTATAAATGGGTCGTGCATATGGTATTCATGTATCGTTACTTCAGGTTGGGCTTTATTTTCGTTATATGATTTGAGATGTGACCTTATCTGATGGTAAGCGTTTTGTGATATGTGACTTTTCCGAGAAGAAGTTTCGACCTTTTTTACTAGTAAGAAAAGTTATATGATATATGATATAGAGACCCTCTCCAATTGTATTTTTATGAGAATTATCGTAAAAAAACAAATTGAATTAATATATTTAGACATCCTAATATATCAGATAGACTTGAGGAATACATCATATTTGAATTTCTACAATTACGTTAATTAAAATTAATTAAAATAATATAATCGAAATAGATGTCAAATGATGTGAAAAATTAAGTCAAATAGTCAGATTTAGACCTACATGGGTCGTGCACCGAACGTAGGCCTAAGGCAGGCCTGATATGCCAAAAACATAACCTATTTTCCTAAAGCACACTCGAATGACGCTCGAATATGAATTTTAGAAGGGTCGCGCCCAAGTAGCATTCAAGTACCAATTTTCAAACCGTAGTGCCCAATGCACGCTCAACCCACACTCAAGTGCGAGTTGGATATTAATTTGCAATAGGGTTACGTTTCAGCGTTTCTACACAAAAGAGAGAGAACTCAACGAAAGAAAAGAGAAAAAATCGTGAAGAAGAGATAGGAGAAAAGGGAAAAGGCTGCGATAGCTCAAATCTGGTTGATTAAAGTGAGAATTTGGGTAAATCAGGCCATGGCAAGTATACGTTAAGTTTCATTTTTCTCTTGTTGTTGATTTTTGCTAATTTCTTCGAGTATTCTTATTCTAATATTCATCATCACTGAGATTTTAAAATTAATCTTGCATACATGTCGATTTCTCTCGACTTTATGAAGAAATGTCATGTTTATATATCTCTATCATGTTATATGTGATGTGTTTTAATTTCTGAACCCTTTTTTATGTATGAAAATATAATATTTTGTTCTTACCTGTTTTGACTTCAAACCCAATACCCATATATGTCTATGAATTATTGATTTTAAGTCATTACCTATAAAAATATGTACTGTATGTTCTCAAATTTTGTAAAATATTCTATATATTTGTTAAATCTATATTAAATGTTCGAAATTTTCCTCTACATGAACTGTTGCTGATTTTGCTTAGTTTAATTGAACTTTTTCAAAGTTTATCAAAGAAAATAAAATAGTTTAAATTAAATAATTATGAGAAAAACTCTATAATTATATTAAGAATCAATGAATCGTTCTCCAAAAGGATGAGAATTGAGAATTAAGAAGTAATTTACAGAGTTTTTTCTAAGTTAAAAATTAGACCAAGGTATTGATTCAAATAGTAGAATATTATTGCATGCCTTAATATATTATAGTAAAAAATCGATATCTTAACCTATGCAACTATAGGTTAAGAAGCGGCGCTAGCTCCATTTATAGAGTTATATGTAGATGACCAACATCTGAATCTTGAATAGAAATGTATGGCCTTTGATTGTATGAAAATATATACAATCTAGATTTTGATTGACTGCTCATTTAGTTGGTAAGTCCTATTAACCCTGGTCTCCAAAAAAATAAGATTTAAGTATATTTTAATGGTTAAGACTGAGAAAGAATAATATAAAAAATCTAAAAATGCATCATGAAGTTTTTCCTGCCCATGTTTTATGTCATTATATCCTATTTTGATTCATATTTCTTTTGATATATTTCTAAGTATAAAGTATAGATATTCCTTGATATGTATTGTGCTTTATTGAGTATTGGACTCACTCATTATTATTTTACTAACATCCTCAAATGAGTTGCACAAGTTTTTATCAGATGAATAGGAATGAAGATCGAAGTGATTAGTTATACTTTTGTAAATACTTTATATTAATCTATATTTTCAAACAATGTTTATGGTACTTTGATAATATAACTTAGTTTGATATAAATTATGGACAAAGGATTGTGAGTTGTAATATTTTGTAAGCTTTTAGACTGTATCTTGATAGTTAAAATGATGTTTTGTGACTTTTGACATTAACAGGTTGTGTTGAATGTTTATTACTTTCACAAATTGTTAAATAATTAATAGCATTTGAACAGACATCTTTTCTTAATAAGGTTCAATGTTATATGATTTTTAGGTTAGTGTCGGAGTTACGAATGACATGACAATGTATTTGAATCTTGTGTGAAATATTGTATTTATAGAATCGATCATGGTATCGACGTGAAAAATTCACATCTGGTTGGTTAATCGATTAATTTATCAGTTGAATTAGTAATTAAAAGACAATTGGTTATGGTTATGGTTAATAATGGGTTTTATGATATAATTCGTCACAATATCTAACTCTGTAGGTGGCAAAACATAGTGGCTTCATTCCCTTTCTACAGGAGATAGCATGCAGATGGTCCTACCTATGGTTTAAATAGCGGTTAATATATCTCAAGGTTATCTGGAGTATATTTAACCCTTCATTGAATTAGTCATTCGGTCTTTAATTCTTCGATTTATGCATATTTTTGGATTTTGATATTTTTTTCTACATTGATTTGTATTGAGATTCGCAAGTTTTGCCCACAATTGGGATTTGGTCGGTCTAGTTTAATTGAATATATGGTTTCGTTTTAGATTATACTTTTGTTTGGAATATGCTTTGAATACAAATATGATTCGACTATGAGATCATTTTCGGGCTTTCATTGGCGGGCATTTAAAATTATGATTTTACATATTTTGTATACGTGTTTAGCGCCCCTCATACTGATTTCGGATGCATTAGTTAGTTATATCATATACTAATACCTGTTAAATTTTGGACTCATATTTTGTCTTCTTATCCCCTTTAAATTAGTGGGTTTGGATACATTGTAAGAGTTTGAACGTATTTGATTGAATTTTGTCTACTTTTGGTGAATTTAGCTTTGTATTCGGATAGAAATTTTACAGAAGTAGGCCTATGGTTATGTACGGGATTTATTAGGTCTTTTGTTATCTAGAAATATTGGTTGTCAGTTTAACCCTCTCTTATGACACTGTGAAGCAGATCGCAATTATTTTATTATCCGAATGAGTTATCTGATGAGATCCAGTGATTGATTTTGTATTTGATTTTATTATTATTGAATATTGAGATTATATGGTCCATTTGTCAGATTATATCCGGATTTGGGATTTGTTGATTATTATTTTATAACTAAGATTTAGAATTTTATGAGTTGTAATTAATTAAAATTATTTAGACTTATTTTGATTCGAATTTGTGACATCTAGATAGTGTAAATTTATGATAGTTGGCATATGATATTTCACAAAGTGGGTGGAGGAAGTGCCAATGTCAAAAATAACGAAGCATAATGCGATTTATTTGTAAAAGCATTATGTACAGATTTGGCATTCTATAAGTCATCATCACTAACATTAGGTCCTAATTATTATAAGAGTATTACACACTATTTTATAAAGGACTAGGCATTATACTGGTTCATAATTCTGTGTTGTGTCCGCAGACAAATAGGTTAGATGCCCTATATGCAGAGGTGGTCATCCCAGCAAGAATGAGTTTACACGAGTAATGGGCGGTTCATTGTGATCCAACATAGAATGCCTAACTCCTAAGGTAACATCTGTAGCTCCTAGAAAAAGCTAGAGATATGGCATTTATCAGTATTATGACATATTAACAGAGGATGGCATGTTACTATAATAACAAGGTAAATTCTATAGCAATACTAGCTATCCTCATAGGAATAAGCCGGAACATCATGCCACCAAAAAACTGCCCGTAGGAACAAGCCATTCTTAGCTTAGGAGAGCAAATTCTCATGGTAACAATACTTTTGAGCAGACTGTACACATTAAAAACTCAGATCAACAAACTGGTCCCAATAACTTCAAATGTTATACCTCAAAAAGAGTATTATTGATAGTGTTACCTATCCAACAACATTGGTAGGAAAGGTAAGCAGTCTCTTTGTAATATATGTAAATGTTGAAGTGTTTGAAAATTTGTTTTGCAAACTCATTTGTAAACATTTTGTGAATAACCTTAAATCACTTTATAATACTAGAAGAAAGGAGATAACCATGATATTGGAAAAATATATACAGAGAAACGAGATAGCTCACTCCCTTGGCACGAAGATGTGTCATTGTAAACTGGAGAGTATTGAGAATATCGATAAGTTTAGGGGCAATTGAAAATCTCAATCACTATTCAAGTGGGATTTATAAACAACGATAAACCCAATGTTTGATTTGAAGCTCTCTCCACCAGTAAATGCAGTGCTAAGTGAAACTTATGTGGAATATGGTGTTGGGGCAAAGATTCTCCAAATCGCTAAAGGAAAAAGACCCAGGATGTTATAAATGTTCAGACCGAGAAAACTAAAGGAATATTAGAATGCCATTGCATGTGAGACGGACTCAAATTGGTGTAGGGTTTTTCAAATGAAGGGGTTAAAAAGTAAGATGGCACACTAGCCTTGAATAGAACAAGGAATTCAACTTTTAGGCTTCCTAGGCTACATTTTGGTGCAAAAGCAACCTGAACAAACGTCTATCTATAGAAACACACTGCAGCATGTCTTACAGAATTGAAATCCATCATGCCCGCTGTTACGTGCTCGATTCTGCAGTGGCACCAGCAAGCCAGAAGACGGCTGAAACAGAAGAAGAGAGGAGGCGGGAGGGGAGATTGGTAGAGGGAAAGCGACAGAAAGAGGAAAAGAGAAAGCGACAGAAAGAGGAAAATAAGAGAGAGACAGCCGAGAGAGAGACACAGTCGAGAGATGAGGAAAATTGGCAAATCTTCCTTCCCTGTTACTGTAGCATCCGAATACATTTATAGTAGTGAGCCAACTAATTTGGTTCCAAGCCAACCAAACAAAGCAACTAACTAAGTAACTAATTATACCAAGTAACTAAGTAACTAAATAACTAATATATATTTGACTAATAAGCATGTAATATTGCCCTTCTCTGCAAAAGAACCTTGTCCTCAAAGTTAAAGGAGGAAAAACTTTGTGGAGTGTTGCAATTGGCTCTCCCTGTAGCGTCATTGGCTAACTGGAACCCTTTTGGAAGTTGAGAATCAAACTTGTCCCTCAACGAAGTGAAGGAGTCCACTTCTAGCAGTGCAAACCACTCACCCAAGGCTGAAACTCAGCCCACAATTTCGTTGAATAAGTGCCCGCACGTAGAAAATCAAGTAAAGTCAACTTGGGATTATCAGCTGCAACAACACCGACATCAAGTTGTTGAAGGGGCCCCAAATAAAATTTTACAACAGTAGTAAATTGAAGTGGACCGGTTGGCTTCCACCTGAAGGTTGGGCTAATTGGGAATGTGGCTTGCTTACTCACCATCGTGCCTTGTACTCCAGTGCTCTTCACAACAATAGCATAGAAGAACTCAATTGCCAATTCCCTTCTGTTCAAAGCTAAGGAACAATGAGCCATTTTCAAATGTATAATGCCATTGTCAACCCTATCAAAAAAATTTTCTTCCAACATCAAATAATACTTCAATGCAGATTCATAATGCTGAAGACTTATAAATGAGTTTGCCACTGCAGTAATAAGGTTGATGTGATCCTCACTCTCCCGTTGCAAAAGACTGAAACAAATCTCTGCTTGCTCTATATCACCATGATAAGCGTGGCAGATTCCTGCTTTTACAGTCAAGAACAATGGCAATTCTCTTCCACATCTCTTAGCATTCTCAATATGCCGAAGTGCTTCAATATGCATATTAGTTTCCATGTATAAGGAAGCCAACATATCAACCATGCTTAGCTCAGTTTCATGAGGATGATCTTTAAGATACCCCAGCAAGATGTTGACAGCGTGTTCAAACTGGCTGCATTTTTTTGTACAACATTGTTGCTGCCTGCAGTGCATCCAAATTTTCAGGACCCAGTTGAAATATCTGCTCTTATAATTCAGCAGCTTTCTCATAATGTCCAATCTCCATGTACCATGAAGCACGATGATCTCTAAGAGTAATATCTACTGGATCAGCATTTATTGCTTTAGAGAGGCAATACCAGGCTTGACCATTATTTCCTTGCTCTATGGACTAGGTCATAAGAGATTTTCAGCGAGAGGAATCCTTTGGGCTCAAAAATGCAGCAATCATATAGCAGCATGTAGCTGTCTTTTTGTCGCTGAATGCATTATAGACAAGACCAAGCGTATGATATGGATCGAATAGATTTGGTGCTAGCCGAACCACCTCATTTAGCACACTAATGGCCCCAATTGCCCCTATTTGTTGAGCTGGACTGCAATTGTGCAATGGGCTAATCAAGGCATAGCTGACACCTATGGATGGAATTGAAGTAACCATAAGGGCAGCATCGGATGGGATGGCATAGGATCTACAAGTACTTGCAATGCCTCCAACATTGTCACCAACGTTGTTAGCAATAAAAACTGAATGTCTCGGGTGATCCTTGAGGATAGGTTTGATAAATTTGCCTACATCGGCTGCACCAACAGCAGCAGTTTGTGGATAAATACCTCCACCAACGCTATCAATTGAAGCCATGGAAGACCCACCAAAACCATATGCAGTGGTTAATTTCAACGGACCCCTCCGGTTAACATCATGGTATAGCGTGAGGAGGTGAATGGCAATGAAAAATACCAAATGGCCATTTGCAGCAAGAGGGAAACCCATCACAGTCCCTGACCACAATGCAATAATAAAAACCTTACCAGTCCTTTTTCTTGCCTCGAGGGTGGTTTTGGTATACGCGCAAGGCTCAAACTAATGCCTCCAAAATTTAGAAAATCCCTTCTCTGGCCTCAACTAGGACTGACTTACCATAGCAAGGCTTCACAAGGAGGACGAAGCGAGGATCATCGGTGAGCATCTGAGCATCCTGCTGTCTTGAGACCTTCTATTTGACAGAGCATTTGGTGGGTGATGGGCATAGGGCACACTCACGATCTGTGTCTCCTTTGTTCCCCGCCAATTTTGTTAAGCCAATGGTGACAGGCAACAACATGGTTGTCAATAAGAGAAGCTCACGGCTAGATGGTGTTGCGGCGAGAGGGAGGTTCTGTATGGGCCAATTTGGAAGGAGGATGATGGGGGTAGAAGGGGGTCTCGAGGGTACTGTCGAGCGGTTTGGCGGGCGGCAGGGAGTGGAGGTGTGAGCATCCAGCACTATCAGTTCTATTAATTGGAAATGGAACAGAAGTAACGAGTTGGACCTTGGTTAATGCTAGTGGTAGTAAGAGTTTGGGGCAACAATGGGAGCAAATTTTCAAGGTGAGAGCCCGAACAATGAGGATGTGGAAGAAACAGGGGGGATTGATGGATGACTCATTAGAGTTGGTGTTCGTGGCGGAGCGTGAGGAATTGGAAAAATTGCAGACATTCAGGGTTGTTCGATTTAGTTTAGAGAGGGTAGGATTTCATTTATGAATTGTGAAATTTGTGGTGTAGTGGACGTATCTATGGCGATTGTAGGTTGTGGAAGAGTTGGAGGATGGAGAGGAACGGTAGCAGAGGCCGTGAGTGGTTGGTTCTCGTCTTGGGACAAAGGGTGATCAATTTCAGTGAGGGCTTTTGGAAATATGGAGAGGAACATACCTGATGTGTGTTGTCGTTCGGCCACCTCCAACTCCTTGAACACCTCCGTCTTTGCTGATGATCTAGGGTGAGAACAGAAATATGAAATTTCGGTGGAAGGCAGGTGAAGAGAAGAGGATGAAGCTATAATCGAAGGGGAGGGTGAACGCGATGGGGACATTTCAAACGGCAGGGGAGACTATTTGCTTCGGTGTTGTTCGATTCGGACCAGAGAGTGATGGAGTTCGTCCACTGAAGACTGGATCTGTGAAGGAGTCGGAAGAACATGGAAATTTGCAGATGGTAGGGGCTGTCGGTCGTTTTAGTTTGGAGTTTGAGAGGTTTCTCAGAGGCTGTGGCTTGGACTTTGTGGATGTGGTGGTGGAATTACAGTCGGAGATGCCATAAACGCAGGAAACAACGGTGGAGGGTTGAACAGCAAGGGAAGATGCGTAGATGAGCTCTGTTGTCGCTTGATCCTGTGGAGAGATCGAAGGACTTCATCAAGAGAGTTTCGGATTTGTGTTTTGGTGGAAGCTTGGGCAACGATGGCGGCCGTGTGTTGTCGGACGGTCTTCTGGAGCTCCTCCACCTCCATCGACAGCGATGCGATGGAAGCATCAATTGCGTCGAGCGGTTGTTCTTTAGTCAGCGCCGTCGCCTCTACCTTTGTCTCAATGAAAGCACCTTTGTTACGTGCTCAATTCAGCAGTGGCACCAGCACGCCAGAAGACGGCTGAAACAGAAGAAGAGAGGAGGCGGGAGGGGAGATTGGTAGAGGGAAAGCGGCAGAAAGAGGAAAAGAGAAAGCGACAGAAAGAGGAAAATAAGAGAGAGACAGCCGAGAGAGAGACACAGTCGAGAGATGAGGAAAATTGGCAAATCTTCCTTCCTCATTCTTGTAGCATCCGAATACATTTATAGTAGTGAGCCAACTAATTTGATTCCAAGCCAACCAAACAAAGCAACTAACCAAGTAACTAATTATACCAAGTAACTAAGTAACTAAATAACTAATATATATTTGACTAATAAGCATGTAACACCCGCTCAGCCAGAAAGGTGTGTGGCTCAAAGTTATAATGACATCCCATTATCAACTACCAAGTGAGCATCACTAATCAGTTTGTTTTTAGTGGCTCTTTTTCCTTGTCGGATTGATCCACGACTTGTCGAAACTTACAATGTTAAAGTTCAATTTCGTCCTTCAAGGCTAGGGGCTAAAAATTTATTAAAATATAGAAACACAAATAAAAATTTACAATAAGCTTTTCATTAATATTTGCTTAATTTGTACAATATCATTTTACCACACAAGCTATAGATGAGATAGGTATATACAAAGACCTCTTTTGGTTGATAGGCATAGAGATAGACGTGAAAAAACCTATATAGAAAAAAACTATGACACAACTTTATAGTGGACATGCAAACAACACAACAACATTTGTAGCCTATCTCGATTGGCATGAACTTGCAAAGTCTTTATGTGTAGGGGGAGGTCGGAAAATGCGGCCGGAAACTGTTAGGATTTTGGGTCATTCCTATGTCAAAAGTATTATTGTGTTCATCACGCGCGCGACGATATAGTCTGAAGTGGAAGAAAGGCCGAAGTGGTTACACTTGACCAGAGTGGAAGAAAGACCGAACTGAAATTTTCGGGGAGCTTCACAAGGCCGAAGAGATGAAAACTTGCCAAAATGATGTTGCCAAGATAAAGTCACAAGGCAAGTCAAGTGTTGATGGCCAAAGACTTTGAATGAAGGTCAATGACTTTAAATGACGGCCAAAGACACTAAGTGACGACAAAGGACATTATGTGATGACCGATGATACTAGCTGATGACCAAGGACATTGGTTAAAGGCCGAGGACTTTGAATAACGACCGAAGACATTACCTGAAGGCCAAGGATTTTGACCAATGACCCAGAACACTGACTGGAAAAGCTGATCATATGCAAAGTCTGTGTAGATAGCAGACTTTGCAGAAAAGAAAGTTAGCTTTTCAGAGTTGGTAGCCGATTTTGCAAAGTAGGTCAACTACTCTCAGTAGGAAAACGATTTCGTAGAGTTGGTAGCAGGTTCTGTAGTACACACAACCACCTTGTAGAGTAAGTGGTCATCCAGTGCCTATATATATATATATATATGTATGCTGAGCACTGAAAGAAGAGAGTTTGGAAGAGAAGAAATAGAAAGAAAAATAAGGGGTCGCTATTTTTGCTCTTGTGCTCTATTTTCTACTCTCCAAGGTTCTGTAATTAAGAATTTTTGTAACCAAAATTTAAATTGTAAAATTTTATGGACGAAGTGTTCCATTGTTTTTTCTCTTATTTAGAAGATGATTTTCACGTAAAATTGTAAGTCACTAGTTCTCCCTTATTTCTTTGTTGTGTGCGTGAGTATTCATTATCATCCTCTCGGTTTCATTATCTGATCGACATCCATTCCTAACAGAAACAAGCATAGTTTTTTTATCGAAGGTGTTTTACAAAATATGATATCCAGAACAGCCACAAACACCAGCATCGTTTTGCCAAAATGAATATTATCGATGATTATATCACGAACTCGGATCAAGTAGGTCAATTTAAATAATTAATTATAATTCTTAAAATTTAAAATTCTAAATAAATTCGACAAATAATGTTAAGTCCCAAAATTTGAATGTGACAAACCAAATACACAGAATCCATCAAATCAAAAATTCACACAAGACCTTATCGGACAACCGTCCGATAAAATAAATACAACATACTCTATAATCATCGTAAGTGATATAACAATTCATTCAAAATTCATAATCAAACATAACATAATATCTAAATTATTTTTAAAATATAACCATGAGCCTATACCCAACCAATTCCATAATCCAATCACATCAAAAACTAATTTAAACGGTAATAAAACTAAAACTCACCAAATCGAATAAATAGCTGATAAATCACGTCCAAACTCCTACAATACATCGGAACCTTTAACTCCGAAGGGGTAAAATAGAAAATATGAGCCAAATGCTAACAAGTATCATATTTAAACAAAAGGAGTCCAATAAATCCGAGAGAATGTCAATGGATAAATATCCAATCCAATGACAAAATAAATCTAAATCGCTAATAAAATAAATCCAATAAAAATCCATGATCCAAAATTTAAAGGTAGTCTTATACTCAAATTAAATATTCAAATTCAAAACAAATATTCAAATCGAAAAACAGTCCTCATTAGGACGTATATATATAAATATATATATAAGCAAAACAAAACTGATCCAGACCGATTCCGATAGGAAAATAGCCAATTTCAAAGTCCAATCCAAATCAAAGACCAAGTCCAAATCCAATTTCGAGTCCCGATCAGCTCATGATCCGTGGCAGACTTCAATAGCTAGATGATCTAATAGCGTGCGTAGAAATCGAAGCAACATCGCAACAGATAGTTCAAAGGTTCAGATCAAAACATATAGTCAAAATTATTTATACGAGACATACCAAGGCCCATTTGTGGGTAAAATGGACGAATCTCAAATTGAAATCTAAAATCTAAATTCAAATTAAAGTCTAATACAAATCAATACAGAGATATAAATCATGCATCAAATTAAAATTCTAATTATATTATAGACTACCATGAAAAAGTGTTATACATAATGTAGGTAATATTAGGTTAAATCAAATACAAATTAGACCAGCATACATGGTCACCCATATATTCTGTACCAATAGGTAAGGTTACTCACTATTATTTGTTACCTGCAATTTGGATATAATTTTTAAACATGTTAGATATATTATGACATTTAAATATATTATAAGATCAAATCAAATCATCCAAGTAAATCTCTCTATCGGGAGCTGATCAAAATATCAAATATTCAAATCCAAATGTAATGACTACGACATAGTACATGCATATAATTGTACGGCCTATGCAATATTTCACGTACATTTTTGTATACACATACTGATATTAACATATACAGTGTCCAATAAATAATTCAAGCTTTCATAAAAAAAAATTAAATCCTTCAAAATAAAAAAACCCAATCCAGAAACAACCAAAACAGTCAATGAACCATACATGCATGATTAGATTAAACAAATTGGTTGTATAAATATATATATATGTTAGTAAAATTTTTCAAACAATAGCAAAAATATATCAAATATTAAATTCGACTAAGAAAAGGAGTTACAGATACTTACCTTGACTTTATATTTTGCAAATCTGAAGAAATGATATCCCAAAGTACCCGAACGACACCCTCCCTCTCTTGCCGACCCGCGGCCCCTTCTCTCTCCTCACTTCTTCTCTTTGCTTTGCGCCTTTGCCACACTCTCTTTCCACATTTGCTTTCGCTGGCGACGGCTTTGGCACAAGTTACGACAGCAACCACGGTGACAATGAACCTAGCGACAGCATGGTAGCGAACGACGATGATTGCAAGCCATCAGCGACTCTTGTCCGTGCCTACTCCACAAAATCCATCAAAATTTCAGCTGATTTTTACATTATACATATATGCAATCCAATAATCGATATCCACAAAAAGAGTGAAAGGATTTACGCTTAATTTTACTGATTTTTTTCTGGTAACGGCAGCGAACGGATGGTAGCCGTTTTAATTTCAGTTCGAGATTTCTCCTTCTACTCACACCAGTGGACAAAATGGAGGGTAGTATCATGAAAACGGTTTCGCCGGCTTTCATTCCCAGCATTGGAACCTTCGATGATGGCGGTGCCGACAGCCCCGTGCTGATCTACCTCACTCTCCTCTCTTCTCCCCTCTTTTCGTTCTCTCTTCCTGAAACCCTTTATGTTTTCTTTTCCATTTTTCTTCCTTTTTTTTCTTTTGTATTATTATTATTATTATTATTATTATATCTTTCATTACTTTCATTCCAAAATCTAAATTGATACTCGAACAATAGCATGAGTGCGCCACGAGCGCTAGCCCAACTAATCCAAATATCATTCTAAATTTTATAATATTAAATTAATTTTTGTCACGTCTAAATTACTCAAAATCATAATTAATATTAAATTAATTCGAATAAAAATTTGAGATATTATATTCTCTTAATACTTCTTCGACTGGAATATTCCTCAAAAGCCTAATGACCAATGGAAACATTGTATACTTCTACACCAGATCCTTTCTATCCCAAAAATTAAAATCACAACCTTAATCAAAATGCTTCTCATCGATCAAAAATGACTATAATCCAATCACATGCAAAAGATCATTTATATAAAATATATCGTATCTATCCATCAAATTTAGAAGAAAGGCCAATCAGTAGGCCACTTCTCTAATCTGCTGAAAATTTCAAATGTCTCAATAAATATCTACTTCAAATTGTCCTTTGACTCCAAAATTCAAAAATCTTCTCTTCAAAAAGTTTCCAGAAACATCGAACTACTCTTTTTGAACCTTCAATCGAATTACAAATCTAATCTCCTACTTCAAGCTTCAAATCAAATCTTGTGATTGATAGTTGTTAGTTCATATGCTTTTACTGTGCTACTCTGATCGATCTTTAGCCTCAAATCACAATCAAAAACCTCAAAATAGGAATACCTTTCAATCTCCTCATTTGAATAATATGCCAATGGCCAATCTCAAAAATGATATGTTGATAAACACTAGATAGGGCGACTTTATCAGCTCATTCATCATCTGTCTCAAATCTCGGCAAACAATGAATCGTCTTCATTAGCTAAACCACCATTAGCTATCCCAATCTTATCCAAATGACCATCAAGTCTTTTATTATTTGAGGCAGACTCAAAATAAAATCTTGAAGGCTTCTTCTCGCATCTTCTTTTAAGCACGAAACACATCTTGCCATGGCTCGTGATCAAATTGTCATCAAACTCTCTATTCACTCCGCAAGATGAAGAGTTTTCAACGTTTCCGTCAAACTTGGACAACTTTAACTTAATCACAACTACAAATGACCCCATTTGCTCCTGACCTTCTATTCAATCAACTTTCAAGCTTTCATCTAATCAACTGAGACTCTAATGAGAAAATTCTCAATAGCATGCTTCCTCTAGAAAATGCAATGGAGAAAACACTTTACATCGTAGGCTCGAGGTTACTGACTCAATCGCATCCAACTTTATGATGGCTTGTCCAAAAATGGACTTCATATTCGATCTTCATAAAAGTTGCTCCTGCAAATAAGAGTTTGTTTGGAATCCAATCCTTGTAGCAAATAGAGGAAATTCCTCTAGCCTAGTCTTTCCACTGGCATCATTGCCATAGCATCTCCAAGCAAAATCTTTCAGACTGCGCAGCATCCTGAACTTCCTTTGAATAATGCGTCTGACCATGTTAAATCCATACATATCTAGATCTTTTCTTAGAAGTATCACTGAACACTGCCAATCTTTTTGATACATTAGGGATCGACAAAATCAACGTTAACGGCAATCTATGTTTCAATTATTGAAAACTTTTCTCACAAGTATCACTTCAAAGCTTCAATTTCAAATGACACTAATGACACTGCAATCCTCGTGAAATATCAACAAATCTTTCATCAAGACCAACCAGATCCAAGAGGACGCCTTCTCCACTACATTTCACACTCTTCAAAATTCTTCAAAAAATTAAAGTATCATTAACAAAACCATCACAATTAACCCAAACACGATCAAACATCCGATCGATAATATCCATAAAAGATGCTAAAATGTTGGACAACCCAAAAGCACCATCAAGACTTCGCAATGGCCACACCTTAACCTGAGAGCTATCCTATGCATATCCTCCCACTTAATTTTTAACTAGTGGTATCTCAAACACGGCTCTATCTCAGAGAAAACCCAAGCTTCTCAGAATGGATAAAAAAATCCTCGATCCTTGAGAGCTAATACATATTCGATTCCCAAATAATCCAAAATAAACCCGTTAATCCATTCCTTCCTCACCAAAGAGCACAAAAGCATCCCACGTCAAGACACTTGGCCAAACAAAACCTTCTCAATAGATTCTGTAATTATTGTATCAATTTCTTCAACTCAAATAAGACTATCACATACGGAGCCTTCAAAATAGGTCCAAATCCAAACACAATATTGATAGCAAATTGATCGCCTGATATGGAAACAATCCAGTTGAATTCTCTGAAAAAAACATCTTCAATCTCGCAGATGGCCAAAATGTGTTCAATGGTTATAGAATAACTCCCAAATGTGACCATATATGCAAGATAAGCTTGGCACCACCTTTCAGCAAATGACTTACACGTAATGCCGAAATTAGCTCTTGAGTCTTCTAACTGATTCTTCCTTGAAACTCTGGGGACTTATATCCTGAAATGTAAAATAGAACGGTATTACCAAAACAGTCTTCCACGACTAAGATCCGGCTCTAACTTTATGAGTTGTAATTGTAAATGTTTCATCTGGAACCGTATGACTCATATCTAAACGTCTAGAATTCGGACACCTGAGATTTGAACGATCCTTTGACAAATGGCATATCTGTCCGCAATTTGAAACAGACTCTATTTCTGATTAAGCAAGCTCATCTCGCGTTCTTCTTCCTGCTGAACTTACAAGCTAACTTCGCAAACTCAAACTTCGGAGAGGAAAACTTTGTTTTTTTTTTTTTGACTTTCCTTTAGCTTGTTCTTTGGATGATAAATGAATCAATCTTTCGAGTTTTATCTCCAATATTTTGATTTTTTTTGAAACGCTTCTCCTAAAACTGCTCCTATTCAATCAACAACGTTTGGTTCAACTCTTCGCCATGAGTCAAGAGTCGGAATGACACCGACTACTTTCAAATTGAATATTGAAGTCCTCAACTACTATCATGCTTCAACAAATCTTTCAAATTCTTCAATATCTTCATGAGTATTGCTTTAGGAGGCCGAACCTTGACTCTTTGTCCTTTGATTCTTCAGCGATAAAAGATTTGTAGGGACGATTACCCACTTGATCATAGGACGAGTGGGAATGGACAACCCTTGAGTCTTTTTCTGACTCAGTCATAACTTCAAAAATATACAGAAGTTGTCTACCAAGTCTCCACAACTTCTTTGGTGAAGAGAAACAAGTTGACTTAACATTACCTTCTTCATCATTATCTGTGATTTTCAATCTTGAAGAATCTTCATTTCTTCAATCGAATGCAATGATCACTTCTCGCATTGCACGTGTACCATCCTTATACAGAACAATGCCAATCTTCTCTGTATCGTTCCAATTTTATTAGATATCTCCGAAGAGACATTCCAAGCATGTCTCCGAAGAGACATTTCAAGCGATCTCCTCATTCTCCTGGCCTAAAATAAGACATCGCCATTGGCTCACCTGCATTTATTCAACCATCCTTTTCACATACCAACCCACTTGGGTCTCAAACCATCACGGTCTTACACAAATACTTTTACTTTTACCTTCATTATCCCCAGGCTACTACTTATCTTTGTCGACAAAAATGTTCTTCTATTTCGCGAGATTTTGGACCGACTCATTCTATCACATACCTCTCTACCGACCAAAGCCTCATTCTACTCTGCGAGATTTTAGATCGAGCAACTCCATCACCTACCTCTTTGCTGACCAAAACTTTCTTCTACTCAGTGAGATTTCGGACCAGCACCACCCAAGGCCATTACTCTTTTAAAATCATAAAATCCAATAAAATTTTCACATTTTTGTAGAAACCAAATAAAATTCTTGTTCAACTGCTATATCAAACCATACAATATGACGCTTATGTGACTCATCCTAATCAGATGATCATCCTTCCAATCCAAACCCAGACTCTATGACTCGACCTTGTGATTCAAACACAAATCTCCACAACTCAAATTTTATACCATTTACCAAAGGTAGTAGTTATTATACCCAAATGTTCAACCAATTATTTATCCAAAATGACCCAAAGTACCTCTCCTTATGAATTTTCTCTAATATCATTTTTGTCACTCGAATCAAGTAGGTGAATTTAAATAATTAATTTTAATTTTTAAAATTTAAAATTTTAAATAAATTTAAGAAATAATATTAAGTTTCAAAATTCATGTGTGACAAACAAAATACACAAGACCCATCAAATAAAAAATCTATATAGGACCTCATCGGATAACCTTCTGAACAAATAAAATACGTCCTACTTTATAATTACCATAAGAAATGTAATGATTCATCCAAAAATCATAATCAAATATAATATAATATCTAAATTATTTTTAAAATATCACAATGAGTTTAAACCCGACCAATTTCACAATCCAATCACATCAAATACCAATTTAAACCGTAATGAAACTAAAACTTACCAAATCGGATGAATAGCTGACAAATCACGTCCTAACTTCTACAATGCGTCCAAACCTTTAATTCTGAAGGGATAAAATAGAAAATATGAGTTAAACGCTTAGCAAGTATTATATTTAAACAAAAGAAATCCAATAAATTAGAGAAAATGTCAATGGATAAATATCCAATCTAATGACATAATAAATCCAAATCGTCGATAAAAAAAATCAAAGATCTAAAATCTAATGGTCTCATACTCAAATTAAATATTTAAATTCAAAACAAATGTCTAAATTGAAAAATAGTCATCGTTGGAATGTATATAAATATATAAATATATATAAGCAAAATAGAAGTAATCCGAATCAATTTTAATAGGCAAATAGCTAATTCTAAAGTACAATCCAAGTCTAAGTCCAAATTCATGTTCAAGTCCCAATCAACTCGTAATCAGGGGTAGAATCTAACAGCCGGTTGATCTAATAACATGTGTAGAAACCAAAACAGTATTACAACAGATAATCCAAATGGTCCAGATCAAAATATATAGTCAAAATTATTTGTATGAAATATACCAAGGCCCATCTGTTGGTAAAATCGGTGAATATCATATTCAAATCTAAAATCCAAATTCAAATCAAGAGTCAATATAAATCATGCAGAGATACAAATTATGCATCAAATTTGAGTTCCGATTATATTATAGACTAGTTTGAGGAAGGGTTATACATAATTCCGATAACCTTAAGCAAAATCAAATACAAATTAGACCAACATGCATGGCCATTTATGTACTATGTACGTATGAGTAAGGTTGCTCACTATTATTTATCACCCACGACTTTAGGTACAATGCTCAAACTTGTCAATTATATTAAGACATTCAAATATATTATAAAATCAAATCAAATTATTTAAATGAGAATGGTCACTACTCCAAACCTTTCTTACCGGCGGAAATAAATTTTTAAATAAATCTCATCGTTGGGACTTGACCAAAATATCCTATAATATCTCAAATTTTTATTCGATTTAATTGGATTTCTTTATTATTTTGTATGGGATAAAAATTAATTAAATATTATAAAATTTTGAAGGATATGTAGATTAGTTGGGCCGACATCCGAAGTGTGCTCATGCAGTCGCACGAATATCAATTTGAGTTTTGAAAATAATAATAATAATATAACATAAGCAAGAGGGGAAATGGGATTTGGTAGAGGAGAGTCAGGCGGAGGGAGAGAAGGGGGAAAGAAATAAAGAGGAGAGAGAGAGAAAAAGGGCAGACGGGTAGAGAGAGGAGGGAAAACGAGGTCCCAGAGTCTAATTTCAACTTCAAGTCAATTAGACAAGTGATAAATCGAATCGAGGTAAGTGCACTCATAATCTCTTTGTTCCATCTTTTTGATTTTTGTTCGTACCTATTGGGTATTTTTGTTCTAATACCCACTCAAAACTTGTATTTAGTGGAACCCATGACCCTTGCATGAAGTATTTGTCGTATGATGTCCAATTTTCCCACATTATGCGCGGTCCAACTTTGGTCAAACCCTAGACCTGCGCCCAACTCATGTTGCCCATTTATTTTGAGTTCAATGTATGATTTGGCTCTAGAATATCATTACACATACCTTACATACGTTAATTTATCGATTGGTTATCCGATTTGGTAGTCCTATGTGAAATTTCGTTTGCCATAACCCTTAACTCGCGCCTCCTTTGGTTGACCCCAAAATTTTGGTAAATTATGCATGATTTAGTTTCAATTATAATTTACCCACATCTTGAATATGCACATTGATCAGTTTGATGTTCGATTTCCATGTTTTGACCCGTTTCATGCATATGGGAATCTTAAACCCGCGCCGGCACTGTTCATCTGAATTTTTGGAGATTTTTGCATAATTCTATTTTTTTAATTTGGTATTTAATTACATATAATTGTAAATGCTCAATTATATAGTCCAAAAAAATATTTGTGAACCGTCTATGAAGGAAATATTGTCCAAAATGTCTAAAGTTACGTTTGGCTTAAGGTGGTAAGAGTTTCTATTTTTCCTATACTTTATGATATTTATACATATAATTTAAGTCATGTGAAGATTTAAATCCAAAAGGAAATATAAAAATTTTGCAAGTATGCGAAGGGAATGCCACGATGTAATATATGAATGATTCGTTCTCCCGGAAGGAGAACTTTGTGAAAGAAATTTGGTGGACTTTTCCTAAAAGAATTAGAATCATGAAATTAGGACTACAAATTTATATTTTAGAGGGTACTATTCTTTGACATGCCATTGATATTATAGTGAAAGCTCAAGAATTATTCTGACCGTGTATTGTAGTGAGTGATATTCATTGACATGTCTTAGAATATTATTGTGAAAGTACGAGGATTACCTTTGAGCCACGGGGTACATGGTGGTATATGTGATAAGGCCCCATTTACAAAAAATTATATTTAGATGGCCCACATCTTGATCTTGAATAGGAGGTTACGACTTTAAAATGTGTAAGAACAAATATATTTCTTTCCTCATTCTTCCACCTTTAGGTAGTAAAGCCTACTGGTCATGGTTTACAAAAATGAGTAATTATGTATGGTTTACATTCTGAAGAAAGAAAGATAAAATGTGAAAAATTATTTATACTCTGAAAACACATTCGATCATGTTCTATGTTTACGTAACCTCATTATACTCATATATCCCTTTTCTGCTTTATTTCGTATATATAGTTATTGTCTTGATTATGCTACATTTGTTGAGTATTTGACTCACATTTACTACTTTCTTCCTTTCAAATGAGCACGCCCTCATACCTAATAAGACTAAGTAGAGCTTAATAGTGGGATAGGCTGCAGATCTTGATGGAAGAACCTTTTGGGATTTTGGTTTGTGTTTTTTTATATCAAATGGAGTATCTTGTATTATTTTGAGATGATTATGTATGTCAATGTATGTGTATTATAATGGATTTATGTACTTCCGTATGATTTTATGGTTAATTGTGAATACCTAGTGGCATATTATCTAAACCGATGTCGTACCCGTAGTTATGATGTTGGTGCCACATGTTATTAATTGTGGATTTGGATCCTATGTTTTGTGTATTGTGGATTATGTGGTTTCTATACAGGGATATGTACAGGTTTTATGTTAGGCCGACGATCGTATTATAATTGAAACTCTGTCAGATTTTCAGTTAAAAATGCAGTACGTCATATATCCAATATACAAATCCAAATGTAGTGACCACGATCCGAGATATGCAAGTGACTGCACAGCCTATACAATATTTCATGCATATTTTTGAATATACATATTGATATAAATATATACATTATCTAATAAATTATTCAGGCTTTTAAAAAATATTAAATCCTTCAAAATCATAAAATTCAATCTAGAAATATCAAAAATAGCCAATGAACCATATATGTATGTCCAGATTAAACAAATCAGGTATATAAAAATACGTACATATTAGTAAAAATTTTTAAATAGGATCCAAAATATATTAGATATTAAATCAGACCAAGAAAAAGGGTTACAGATACTTGCCTCGACTTTATATTTCATAGATTTGAAGAAAAGATATCCCGAAGTGCCCAAACGACACCCTCTCTCTCTTGCCGGCCCGTGGCCCCTTCTCTCTCCTCTCTTTCTCTCTCTGCTTCGCACCTCTGCCACTCTCTCTCCACATTTGCCTTCGTCGACGATGGCTTTGGCACGGGTAACGACAGTGACCACGGTGGCAGTGAACCTGGCGACGGCACGGCAGCAGATGACAACGCATGCAAGCCATCAGCAGCTCTCCTCCACGCCTCTTACACAAAATCTATCAAAATTTCAGTTGATTTTCACATTATACATACATGCAACATAAGAATTGACATCTACAAAGATAATGGAATGATTTACCTGCCTTAATTTTATCAATTTTTTTCTATAATGGCGGCGAACGGACGGTGGCCGTTTTGGCTTCGGTTCGAGATTTCTCCTTCTACTCACATTGGTGGACAAAATGGATGGTAGTATCACGGAAAGGGCTTCGTCGACTTCCATTCCTGGCGTTGGAACCTCCGACGACGGCGACGGCGACGGCGATGACCCTACCCCGATCTTCCTCACTCTCCTCTCTTCTTTCCTCTTTTTTTCTCTCTCTGTGAAACCCTTTCCATTTTCTTTTCCCTTTTCCTTCCTTCTTTTTTTTTTTTTTTTATATATATATATATATATATTATTATTATTATTATTATTATTATTATTATATATTATTAGCATTATTACTTCTTCCATTACTTTCATTCCAAAAGCCAAATTGATACTCAGACGACAGTACGGGTGCACCTCAGGCGCCAACCCAACTGATTCAAATATCATTCCAAAATTTATAATGTTAAATTAATTTTCGTTACGTCTAAATTATTTAAAATTATAATTAATATTAAATTAATCTGAACAAAAATTTAAAATATTATAGATTGATTCCTCCCCTTCTAAAAAAGAGGCAAGGAAAAAGTCAGAGCAAGGTAGCACCAACTTTAAGGTTAAGGACCCGCTTTACCTTTCCCATAATTAAGAAGTCATCATAGCTCCTCATAGTCCCCGAAGCTTGCCGTATCCTACAAATAGTGGCAGATTGGTGTGGCGCCAAGTCTAAAAAACTGAAAAGTTAAGTCTCAAAGGAAGAAGATTTTAAAGACGGCGATGGACTCAAGCATCTTAAATAGATCAAGGAGGCTTAATACATCAGAGGAAGATTTTGGCGCCAAAACAATCTCTGACGTGGCAGGCACAAATCAGAGCAAAGTAGGGAAGTTTTTCTAGCTACAGGAGCATTATTACAACTTAGTAGTTCAAATACGTCAAGTTAGAGTAAGATTGTAGCAAATAAAGGCCATTGAAAGGTGCAACTCCAAGTATGAAAAGGTAAGGCAATTTGATTCTGACAAAGTCCAAATTTATAGCCTCAAAATTCAAATTTAGCTTCACAAGGTAAATCAGATGATCCTACCAATGATATTGAAAATACAGCGATGTTGAAAATTAGATGATTCGTCAAGTTAATGAAGTCATTATCAGTTCGCGCGACGACGTCAAAAGATATTGAAATGCAGTAATTAGATGATCCTGCCAACGATATTTTACACTAAAATAATTCGTCACAACCTCAAGTCATAATCATACTTCACAAGGTTTCAACTGGTCAGAACCCTCATGACAAATAAATGCTTAGATAACAAATTAATCTAAGTAAATAAGGGTAAGCAGTTACACAATAATTGCATTAAGCCAATTAAAATCTAGACGAGGGACATGCTTAGCACCTTTGCATATACAGCATTAGCATAAAAAGAGGCAATTAAAGATAGAATTTTTGCTTTAACAACTTCTACAATCTCAATATTTGTATATATATATATATATTATTTTGCATATAGGGCAATTGAATCTTTAGCAATCTCCAAAAACACGTGCAAACACAAGCCCTATAATAGTCAAGCATATATCTAACACTAAAAAGCTTGTCTTCTATATAACCTACTTTCAACAATAATACCCCAAAGGATATAGCGAGTCCTCCAGAATCATTCATTATCATTTTACTTATTTACCTTTTAATTTGATTAGCGCTTGGCTTGAGTGTGGGAGTACAAATCTGTTATGGATCTTATGGATCAACTTAATTAAGCATTTCTAGTTTCGTTGACTATAAAGCAAAGTAACCAAAAAACACCGTGCAAATTTCAATATTGCATTATATTTATTTTTTTATTTTTATTACTAATTTTCAATTGCATTTGTTACTATAAACGTTTGTTATGCTTGGTAGTTAGATTCTAATCGCCCCAGTTGGATTTCCTATTTGTAATCGAATGGCTACAGTGAAAAGGGGAAGATAATTGCTTATTTTGTATTTTCTCTCTCTATGATCTGTTTTCTCTACTTTTCTCTTTTACTGTCTTCTCCTTTTGCCTCTTTTGCCTCACTGCCTTTCTCGACTGTTTCCCATCTATTTTTCCTTTGCTGAACTCCCCCTTCCTTGTCGTCTTCTCTGTTTTCATCGTCATTATCCTTCGTTCACTGGTGCCGTTGCCGACTATGCATGTATTAAAATCGGAGAGATAGTTCCATTCTTTTGTCCTCTTATTATTTTTTTTTTTTAGTATGCATGGTCTAAATTAAAATATCTAAAAGTTAAATTTAAAATCTCTCTGGTTGAATTTAGATTCATAGTTATCATCAATAGGCTCACACGAGTGTTTTGAGTGCAACAAACATGAATATACTATATTGAAGAAACAAGTAATAGTTTTTCAGTCACTATTCAACTCTAAGCAAAGTCTCATCCGACCTCTCTTGAGTCTCTATACTGTGTATAATGGCTCTCGCTGAAGATTTGTACCCCATAACTAGTTAAGGCATCTTTGCTCTCAAGCGAAAATATTGGGATTTTTGCAGGCAAGCCTTAAGTTCAAGCTAAAGTCTTGCGGTATTCAAGCACTCATTCTTGAGTGTTCTATAGCTCGAGCACTTGGACTCATTGGTATTATACACTAGCAAATGCTTGAATATTTTCTGAAATGATATGGTTTAGATGGTTTTGAAGCGGTTAAATTCAAAACAATATGGACCTCGACCTTCTAGCAATGACTGAAAAACTTCAATTGCATTGAGGTTAACCATTTTTGGTTTTATTGCAAAAGATATTGTTAAGTGGTTCAATGTAGTTAAAATTATCCAAATAACTTTTAGCAGAATTCATAGACAATAGTTAAAATAAAAAGATAAACAAATAAATTAAAGCCTACTACAATATTATTAGAATGAAATGGACTATCTCCCAAACGACTTAAAATATTAGCAGTCACATATAAAGACAGGCTATATTTTATTAATAGGATATAGTCATTGCACATTAATAATAAGGTATAGTAGCCGACCTTATTTGATAGACACATGCTAATCAGAAACCGCCTACTAATTTTGCCAAAAGGATAAAAAGGAATCAGGGAATACTATGTGCAGGGTGCCGCAATATCTATATTTTTGTTTTCATCAATTAGATTTTAATCTAATGGATAAAAATTAATGTTAAAAATATATAAAAAATAATATATTTTGTTATTTATAATATAATTATTGAGATATTTTATCATTTTACAAAAAAAATTAAAGAAAATATCTACATATTATATTATTTAAAAATATTAAATATTAACTGTTTGACCAATTTTGATGTCAATATTACAGGGGCCGTGCAGCCACCCTTAGGGCGTAAATGAGACGGTTACCAGGGGAGCCACAGCTCAGTCACGCGGGCTCTAACCGGACCCTTGATAATGCGACGACGGTGTTCGCTCGAAGAAGCGCGATGCCCTACGATGCAGCCAAAGGGTGCCAAAGTCTCTCTAGATAGACAACAAAAGCAGCACCATCTACTTCCGCAGCTCTCCCTCCGACAACCTCTCTCCTACTTCCCCGTTGGATCCGAAGTCGAAGTCTTCTCCGACGAAGAAGGCTTCAAGGGGGCATGGTTCTCTGGAAGAGTCCTCAAATTAGCTCCAAAGAACAAGCTATTAGTAGAATATAAAAACTTAATAGCCGAAGAAAATGGATCCGAGCCGCTGAAGGAATACGTCGACGTTTCTTTCGTTAGGCCGGCCCCCCCGCTGAGGGAAGAAGACAAAGAGGTTGAATTTGAGGTGAACGACGTTGTCGACGCGTTTTGTCGTGATGGGTGGTGGACTGGGGTTGTAAGCGATGTGCGTAGGAAGGAGGGGAAGTATAGAGTGTTCTTTCAGAATCCTCCGGATGAGATGGAATTTAGGCGGTCGGAATTAAGGTTTCATCGGGATTGGGTCGATGGCGAATGGGGTCTGCCAAAAAAGCAGGTATGGCCATTCGATTGGTGAGGATTTGCGTTGTAGGGTTTGTAATTTGGAGCTAATTTGGTGAAATGTGATATATGGTCATGGGATGGTCTTTTTGAAGTTATATCTTTCAATTTTGAAGCATTTTAGCTTGATTCGGCAACTTGTTAGCCTTCAGTGCTTTTAGCTGGCTGTATCCCTCTGTGTTCAAGTGTTTCTTCTTTCTTTCTTTTTGGATAAATTGCTTATGTGTTCGTAGTTTATAGCGTTTTTCTGAACTCGGTTTCTTTGATGATGGGCAAAGAGTTAAATAAATGGTAGAAAAAATTGGGTTTCTCCGTTTTCTTTTTGTTCAAAACAAATGGATTGATTGATATTACCTCTATTTTGAGTTGGTACTTTTGGTTGTATGTAGGCTGTTTTGACTTTGGGCTCTCTTTGGTTGGACGAAAAACATTTTCATGGAAAAATAGGATGATATAGGTGAACTGAAAATAAATTTCAGTTATGGGAGAACAAATTTCTGCTTTTCTTTTGGATAGAAGTTGATGTTCGGAACCACCACTGTTACTATCATTCCTCCCACCACCACCACCACCACCACCACCACCACCACCACCATCACCACTGCGATTATAACGCCACCAATTTTCCTCGTGCTAAACTGTGGAAAGTATCTCAAAAAACAATATTTTCCTTTACCAGTCGAAGGAACTTAAGAGAAGATTACTATTTTCCTGAACATCTTTCGTAGAAAATGTTTTCCTTCTTCAATCAAACATGAGCGTTATGTTTATAAAGCTTAAGCAATGATCTAAACAAGTATTTATGCCACTCCAGAGCGATGACCTATCAAAATTTCTAATTCCCGATTTGTGCATGAGAGTCAATCTTGTTGCCTTCCCAGTTTAAATTCTTCACAATTGTGTGGAAGTTTGAGTTTATCTTCCTCTTTGGTTTATTGTTTCTTAAATGGATCACTAATTATATATATGGGGTAAGAGGAAATAACAAATGATGGGGGTGTAGTCATTGCCTTTTCTGAAACAAAAGGGTGTTCATGCAAGAGTACAGGTCCTCTAACTTTTTTCATTTGCATATTCATCTTTCTCTTATTAGTATAAGAATCTTTTTTCTTCAAAATCACTCACCTTTAAGTTTTCTTTTGCAAATCCTAGCCCCTCTGTGCAATGAATATTTGAACTGTAACACTGCCTTTTCCATCACATCTACAATCTTGGTCTTTGTTGGCTTTATTGTTCTTATCGTTGGCAGAGGATGAGGGATTGGATTTATCAGCGTTTTTAGTTCCTGTTATTAACAGAGAATGAGGGATTTGAGTTTTAGCCCTGGAGCAGCTGTTGAAATCAATATTGATGAGGAAAATTTAAGTGATGTTTGGTTCCCTGCGACTGTTGTCAAAGAAATCAGTAATGATTCCTTCTTGGTGGAGTGCCAGAGCTCAAATGAGGCTGGACTTCTTGAAGTAGTAGTAGATTCTTTTCACATTCGACCTCTGCCTCCTGCAATTAGTAATAGAAACTTTCAGTTATTGGAAAAAGTTGATGCATTCTACGGTTTCGGTTGGTCAAGAGGCATAGTGACCAAAGTTCTTGCTGATGGGAGGTATATAGTCTTTTTTAAGCGCACAAAGAAGGAGAAGGAATTGAGTCACACTGACCTAAGGCTTCATATTGAATGGATCGATGGCAAATGGGTCCATCCTTTCCAGGTTTGATATTTTAATTCATCGAAGTCTCATGTTTTCATTGTCCCATGAATTTTACTTTTTCAAGACAGCTATGTTGATTTTCTTTTGCTGCTGCTATTTTGTATCCTTCATGTTTTGTGCTGTTTTTCAGGGTAGAACATCACTTTACATGCTGTAATTTTTATTTTTGTCATGTTCCATCGATGGTGGGTCCCTCTGCATCTGGCTGTGAAGAAAGGTCCCAGCCACAATAGCACTGTGGGTTCCATTTGTGGTCTTGTTATGAGTTTTCTCTCTTTTCCTTCTTTCTTTCAAGTTTAGAGTGAAATCTCTTTGTTGTAAGATAAGCACTTCCTACCATTGCTGAATCATCTTGTAAGGTTACTCAATTCACCTCCATCGTCTAGAGACGGTCATAACTACGTAGCCTACATTTAGGTTGTTTTGGAGATTTAATTGGTGATCTCCATGTTACAATAGGGCAACTTTATTGTTGCTCCAAGACATCTCCTCTTCTAATTATCTTATGGCAACAAATTTCTAAGTCTAGATTATTTAACGGTTTCAATGTAGTAGGAAGAATTGGACCAAGAGTTGAAAAGTGTCAAATGTGAACACACTGTATGTCAACATCATTTACATGATTAAAATGTGAAATCATAAGGGCCTTTTTATGGGAAAGAACCCACATTAAGGGCCTCTGCTATTCTGTTTTGAAAATTTATCACATAACCTTAATGCTTTGAAACTCCTTACATGAAATGAGATTACAACCTTTTGAATGCCGATTAGAAGCAAGATTAATTCCTGACTAAAAGCATGTTTATTTCTACTATCATGTGTAAATATATTCTCCTGTTGCGTTTGGTTTGACCATGATACCCTTGACGTTTTGCTAAGGGGAGGAAAACAACTTGCCTAAGTGTCACAATATGATTTCTTTGGGCTCAATGCTGTGTGGTGTGCCCATGCTTATTGAAGAATGTGCAAGCCTAAGTGTGCACTTGGGTACACAAGTGTGAAGGTCATTGCAGGGAACACCAGTCGAGTCAACAAGAAGTGTTATGCTCGTAAAACTAGTGCTAGTGAGATTGTGAAACACATGGCAGCAATCAGTATAACAAGGCAACAACTGGGTATGAAGGAAAAATAAGTGAATTAATGTCCCATGTTGAGATTTCAAGGCTTCTCTAGCAATGCAAGAAGTAGTATACATTAGAAGGCACTGACTTTCATAATGGGGTAACTAAATAATCAATACTACTACAATTCAAAGTAAAACCAATATCTATTTATATACATAGGTATATATGTATATTTATATACAAGAAAGCTAGAAGAATGTACAAAAACTTACAATAGTCCTTTCAAATTCTAACATCCTACCACAAGTAAGCTGTCGGCTTCCTATTAACTTGATCATTGCTGTTGCTGGTCCGATCTTCATCTCTTCTGATTAGGTCTTCAGCTAGCTCTTGGTCGCCTTTTCTATTATTCTTCCTTTTCATTTCACTAAGACTTCTCTTTTCTTTGTCTTTGTTGATGTTGTCACCTCCTATGTAGCTATGATCTTTTCGACTTTTGGTAGTGGCTTCATTCTGGTGTTGCCCTGTTGAGAAAGATTGTTTGTAGGATCTTCCATGTCTAGATGGCATTTCTTCAAACAGCTCACATGAAAGATGGTTGGACCTTCATTCATTGTGGTGAACCATCTTATATGATGACTTCCCAATGTGAGTAGTGATGTGAATGAGGCCTTCATACGCTAATGGATGCCCTCATCTCCCTCTGAAGAGTTACATCGTCTTTGGGAGAAGCTTTATTGATACAAAATCCCTAACGTTGTACGGGACAACTTGTCTCTTTTGAGATGCTTACTTTTTCATTTGACAAAGCGGTTTATAAGTAAGCCTCCATGTTTTGCTTCCACTCCCAGGCAAAGTGGTAGTCACTAGTGTGTGGAAGAAACAACTATTGACCTGTCACAATCCTATAGGGGTTCTTGTCCGAGGAATAGCACTTTTCAGTTTGACTGTAGAAGAAAAAAGTGAGCAATAGCAGGGAATCTTGTCATCCTTTTGGCTGACACTTATACATTGGGTTAAATACTCCTCAAGCAGGATAAAGGTTCCGGTGAAGTGTGCCTCTGTCATTTACAATGCTTTAGAGTACACTCCCAATATTAAACATGTTTGAAGAAGAGCGGTGTTGTCTCTTCTGTTGAACAAGCTTTGGATGTTGGATTGATGGTGGCATACTTTGAGAAGCACTAAGTTTAACAATTACTCTCCAACTTTCAGTATACTTGAAATGATTTGGGGACATCGAGGGGCTTCAGCAACCTGGTTGGTTTATTTCGTTTTATTTTATATTTGTTGGTGGGCGACACATGGCTTCTTTCATCATCCATATTGTGCTAATAACAGCTCTCTTGCAATAAGCTCAAGGCAACCCTAGGCAGCCAGCTCAAAGTGTCATGACACTCTCTGAGGAGCATCATCTTCAATCATTTGGACTTAGTTATGAAAACCTTATACTCCTTTGTGAAGATTAAACCATCATTGAGACTTAATCATATTAGTTTTATTTCCATCTTGAACGAGTTGAATTGTGGTTGTGGCCATGGGGTCCGTGTCTAATTTCAACTCCACTTCCCTGATTGTTGTGGATATTGGCTAAGAGGTAAGCCACTCTGGACATGGATGTGAGATCTTGTCTCTGACTATTTGTGCTTGTACTCCAAGACAAATTCTGCCAAGGACTCTTGCCACTGCATCTACTTTGAAGTCAGTTCTGGCTGCACATGAATGAGGATAGCCCCCGTGATGCCTATTTTCATAACAAACATGGAGACAAGCTTATATTGCCTCCATGTTCTGAGGCGGTGTACAGTAGCAAAGAATCCCTAAGTTGCATAAGGTCATACTAACTCATTGAATTTCCCTCCTTGTATGCCACTAGCTGACTTTTCTTTATAATATCAGTAGAATCAGCATAATAATAGTATTATAATATTTGCCATATATTGTATATAGTTTCCTTTATTAAGATTATTCTAATTAATTGTAATTCATCATAATTGATTATAATTAGGGGATAAAATAGGAAGGTAGTAAATTGTAATTAAATGTAATTAAGGAAGAAATTTATTACTTAATTAGAAGGAAACTCGTAATTGTGTTATTCAGAACAATTGACATAGTATCAGAGCCATTACCTCCGAATCATCAATTCTGAGTCTTTGTTTCATCATCTTGGTTTCCTTTAGTAAATATTGTTGGCCTTCCGGTCTTCTCGATTTATCTTGCTTTGTCACTAAGAGAAATTTACTTCGTGTGCTTCTCTCTCTTCAAAATTTCTCTTTCTTTGAATGCCATGTTGGTCTTCAATTCAAGCAAAACACAACATATTCAGAATGTAGTTCATTCTTACCTTCAACTTCATTGGGTTCTTGAGTTGTGTTCAAATCATTGTGGTGCATAGTATTTGAATCAATTCAAATCCCTGATTTGGTGGGAAGTAAGAGAAGAAGACTCGCGACAGTGTGGGGGGAATTTCTCTCCAAGTTTTTTTGCAGCAATATGTGAATTTCAGTCTTTTGAATTCTATGTTATGGTTATCTGGGCTCTTGTCTCACGTGGTATCTCGTGACAATCGTATCAGTGAATTACATTGCCTTTATAACAAGTGGGGTTTTATACTAGCCCTCTTGCTTCCTGTTAGTTTGCTACGTGGTATCATGAATTGAAGGATATCACGTGATCTGGAGTGCTTGTTTGAAGTATTTTGCAATGAAGGCTTGTATTTCTCTTACTGATTATTTATAATGTTGGGAGGATATTCTATTGTCTGTTTTAATGGAAAAAAATCATTTTACATGGAAGTTTCGATTTAAAATGTTTGTAAAGGGAAAGGAATTTGTGAGTTATTTAGATGGCTTATTTACAATCCCCATTGAAATAAAGGAGCTTAATTAATGATAGAGTAAGGATGTCCGTATTGTGTTATGGTTGTTAGGGTCTATTGAACTACATATGGTCAATAATTTTGATGCTTCATTACTGCTAAGAAGATGTGGGATTATCTTTGATGCATTTATAATTAAAAAATAATGCTCGAAATTTTCAATTGGAATTAGAAATTGCTAATTTCAAACACGGCTACCTTTTTTGTAAAACAATTTTATGTTGAATTTTTTAATTTATGGAGTGAATATATTAGAATTGTTTATTTTAAAGTTTCTTAGGTAGCTCTTGCAGCACTGTAAGAAGTTCATGTGATAAGTCTAAGAGATCAATTTATACTTGAATTTAAGATCACACGTTGAGCAAGCCTTTTTGATCACATTTCCGTTGCTGAAGATCACATGCTGAGCAAGGCTTCTTAATTTTGTTTCATCCCTTGATGTTTGATTGGGGGAATCTCTTTTTGAAGTGTAATGCCTGACCTCACACAGCACGGTATCTTCTGAGTTGGTTAACTTGACATTTGCTTAGGGATAAGGAAAGTTCAAATCTTAGATATAGTGCTATATCTAGAAGGAATGTGGGTATATTGCGAAGAATTATAGTAAAAAAATTTACAATTATTGCAAAAATAAGGAACATATTATTAAGGATTGTCGCATTTGACCTTAAAATAGACAAGCTCGGTCTTTCCACATTGATAGCCAATCTAATTCAGCTGGTATGCAAGCCTGCCCTTCAATAATCAGTTATCTAATGCTAATTTATTTTCTCTCACTCTCAAAATGGTACAATAAATGATTGTCTATGCTTTCTTTGCTATAGCTTGCATGCTAAGCAAAAATTGCTCACTTCTTCTTGATTGATTGATTCAGCGGTTTCAAATCATATGACAGGCGATACAGATGCTTTATATTATGCTTGTAAGTATAAGGGTAAGCAATATATTCAGGTAGTAAATGACAATTCTCTTCCCATCATTGTGGTTGGAAATCTAGGATACTCCTATAATATTTTTGTATCTTAAAAATTATCTACTAGTTTCATTTCCATTAGACAATTAGTTGATGATAATTGTAAGATTTGCTTTGATCCTAATGATTGCCTTGTGTATAATCAAGCATTAGGAAAAATGATCATGAAGTGGCCTATGGTAGGACATCTATTTTCTCTTTAGCTTCCTCTTTCTACTTTTGTTTCTTTAGCTTGTACTGTTGTTATTAATAGTAGTAATATGCTTAATATAAACAATTGGGACATCCCAATTCTAATATTTTGACCCATCTTTTGATCATTCATGCAATAAGTGCCATTTGACTGCAGTTCTTGTAAACTTAGCAAAAGAAATGCTTTACTTTTTCCTTTACATGAGATTCGAACTTCCATGAATTTCGAGATTATTCATATCGATTTATAGGGTATGAGCCAAGTCATTTATTATGTTTGCTACAAGTACTTTATGATCTTCATTGATGATTATAGTCATTTCATTTGGATATATTTTCCTTACTCTAAAATGTGATATTTTCTCTCTAGCAAGCCTTCATTGTTTATATTAAAACACAATTTGTAACACATATTAAAATTTTATGTTTATATTTTGGGGAAAATATATGTCAAAAGACTTTTGGGATTATTAAAACACAAAAAGGCATAGTTTCTCAATGTTCCTGTCCTTACACTCCACAACAAAACAGGGTCGTTGAATGTAAGAATTGCCATCTTTTGGATATTCTTATCTTGTTAATCGAATTGTTTGTACCAACTAAATTTTGATAGAGGTCTCGTCTGTAGCTATATATTTGATTAATAGTTTATCATCACAAATTTTGCATTATAATTTTTCTTATTATTGTTTGTTTGGAATTGCTCTCGAGTATCACTTTTTTCATACATTTAGTTGTGTCCGTTTTGTGCACACTTACCACCACGTGAATGTCGCAAGCTTGTAGCTCAAGTTGTTAAGTGTGCATTTCTTGAATGTAGTAGTATTCACCTAGGGTTCATTTATTTTGATGCCAATGTCAACAAATTTTGTATTTTTCGGCTTGTCTTCTTTCAAAACCAATATTACTTCCAGCCTTAGGTCATTCCTGATTCTACTTTAGCCATCATTCTGACTTTTGATGACATGCTTTTGTTTATTAACCAACTTAAACCGGGAATCATGTATCATAGATGTTATCATGTCCTCTTTTCGATCTTGAGCTAGTGTTTAACTCCATTGCACTATTACTTGACGGTTCATTCAGATTTCTTGTGCTCCAGACAGATATGGTTTTTCTCATATAACTTACCCGACAACTTTGGATACTACTATTATACCTTCATTTTACACTTAGGCTTCTACTCAAAATAATTGGTAACAAGTTATACAAGATGAGTTTTAGGCTCTTTTAGACAACCATACTTGGGATATTTTATTGCCCCTTTCTAGAGTCAAACCTATTAAATACAAATGGGTACATAACATTAAGCTAAAGTCTGAAGGTTCTATTGAAAGATATAAAAAATGATTGGTTGCACTTGGCAATATTTAAGAATATGGTCTTTATTATGAGAAGACTTTGATGCCAATGGCTAAATGACTACTGCGTACACTATTATTGCTATCCTTACTTCGAAAGGATAACCCATTCGACATATGGTTGTTAACAATGCGTTCTTACATGAGGATTTAAAAGAAGAAATCTATATGACTCTACCTCCTGACATACTCACTCATTACTCATTTGAGTTTGTGTAGGCTAAAGCGTTTCTTGTATGGCTTTAAGTAGACCTCAAGAACATGGTATGAAAATTTTTGTACTAGTCTTCTTGTCTTTAATTTTGCTCAAAGACAGTTTGATTTTTCACATTTTCTTCACACGATCAACACTGGAATAGTTATGTTTCTTGTATATGTGAATGATATTATTATAACTAAATCTAACCCTCAGTTGATCGAGTGGATGCAGTAACTTCTCAAGGCTTTTTTTCATATGAAAGATATTGGTTTGTTGCAATATTTTATTGGCCTTGAGATACAGCTTATTCCTACTGGCAGTCTTTTACATCAACACAAGTATACCTAGGAGATTATTAGTTTCAACTAGTTTTAAGCTGGTAACTCAGTTCTTATATTTATAGAGATTAATTTAATGCTTTGACAGAAGGAAGGAGAACTTAATCTCTGATCCTTTTATGTATCGACTTAACAATTTGTAGTTTAGTAGGTGAGTTAGTTTATGCAGGCGACCATACATCCACACTTGGCAACAATGAAAGGGATTGTTTGTTAGCTAAAGGGTACTTCTGGAATCATTCTTTTAGCTGGGAACTCTCTCCAATTAGTGAGATTTAATGACATTTATTGTGCTTGTTATGTTGATTCATGTTGTTTTGTTACTAGTTGGCATATATTTATTGATAATATTCTTATTTCTTGGAAGAGTAAAATGAAAGTTCAGGTTTTGGTTTCAAAATCTTTAACTGAGTTTGAGTACAGTGCTATGTTTTCAGTTTGCTTGGAGATTGTTTAGTTAAGGGGTTTGTGGGGGCGTGGCATTCTTCAGTTTCATTCTATGCCCCTTAATGCTGATAACACTAGTGCTATTCAGATTGCTACTAATTCAGTCTTTCATGAGGGCAAATTTCACTATATCCGTGCCGCTTTTGACTAACACGTGATCATTCTTCCTCATCTCTCTACTCATCTTCAAATAGCGGATATCTTTAAGGCTCATTGTACCACTGATATCAATTCATGGTTAACAAATTGATATTTTTTTAAAGATCGGCTAGCGTTAATTTGAGGGAAGATGGTAGCAAAATTAGCATAATAATATCATAATAATATTTATTATATATTGTATACAATTTCCTTTATTAATATTATTCTAATTGACTAGAATTCAGAATAGGAAGATGGTGAATTGTAATTGAGTGTAATTAAGGAAGGAATTTACTAGTTAATGAGAAGGAAATCTCAATTGAGGTATTCAGAATAATTGACATATAAGATCCCTCTAAGAGCATAGTCTGATGTGTCGGTTTGTATTTCAAATTACTTAGTGACATTTGGGAGGGTTAATACATGCTTTTTCATTGTTGCATAATTTAGGTCCTTAAGGCCTTCTGGTTTGCCTCTGACTGATCCAATCTCTTATCATCAAACAAATCTATCAAAGCTGCGACTTTCCTTGACAATCCTTCTTTGAAGCATCAATAATAATTTGCTAGACTAAGGAATGAGCACAACTTGCTCTTGCATGTCATTCTTACAAAAGTATGAAATATGCTTGGAGTTGTTCAACTAAGTCTTGAGTATGGTCTAATTTTGTTGGTTTTGAAGTAAAAGAAAAGTAAAAAAAAATTGAAGTAGGGGACGGAGGGGGCGTCGGCACTTGGCTTTGTGGAAGGGAGGAGAAATTAAGGAAGCCTAGAAATTCTAGGTTTTTATAACAATGGCAGAAATATATGGAAATATTGGTGTCATTATGTTCTGGTATTGATTAATATCGGCTAATATTTGATGTAGTGGAAGGAGGGAGGGGGCATCAGCACTTGATTGTGGGGAAGAGAGGAGAAATTAAAGAAGCCTAGAAATTCCAGGTTTTGTAACAATGGCTGAAATATCTGGAAATATTATTGTCGGCATATTCTGATATTGATAAATATTGGCTGATATTCGAAGTAGTGGCAATATTTTGGTCCATGACACTACATACATTTGCACAATTTGAAGTCCTCTGGTTCTGAAATTCAGTTGCTTTTATGTTGCCTTTTTTCTTTCCAACTGTTACTTGAACCATGTTGAAATGCCAAGTGAACATTAATATCCAACTAAAAACAAGTTTATTTTCTAATATGCTTTGTCAGACTCTTGTTATATCGTATATTTGGTTTTCCTTTTTCAGGACATCTCTGTGACATCAAATTCTGAACAACATTTAGGTTGTACAAATGCTGGGGGTGACATTGGAAAGATAGCATTGCCTCCTGAAAGTTCTGTTGTGGATGCAAATGTTGGAGAAGAAAGGGGTTCAGTGATAGCGCTGAAAAATTTTAAGAAAGAGCATCAAATTCCATCTACTGAAAAATCACCCAGCAATATAATGGCCATGAGCAACAAGAAAATTAACCAAACTGGCAAGGATGATGCTACGAATACTTGGCCCATGGAGAAATCACATGGAGAGACTTTTCTTAATAATCCATTGTTGCCTGAAGCATGCCAGTTGAAGACATTGCAAATAGGAGGTTCAAATAGTGATACAGTGATGGGTTCCTTGTTGCCAACTTCAGGGCAAGCTGGAACTGCTTCTGTGGAGAAATCTGTAGATGAGAAACAACCCTTTGCTCTACCGGCAACTCATGGAAGTAAAAAAGTGGTATGTCAAGAGTTGCATCACTTTTTCCTATTATCTTAGTAAGTTAATATCTTTAATTGTAATGATGCTTATAAGCCTTCTGTAACTGTGTTCATCTGGCTGCATGAGAGTTGAATGCCACAATCTTTAAAATCACGGGGGTGTAGTTCTTTGGTGTTAGATTTCTTTGTCCCGCCTTAGTTATGAGTTGCTTGTGATTTCTGCTGTCTTTCAATCAAAGAAGATACAATGAGCAGGCAGTTCACCTCTGTCACCTTTGCAGTGATTATAGAGAGGTTTTGAGTGAACACTTTTGCTTTTATTGTGCACGGGTTGATCATGTGCAGCCTTTTTTGACCACTACTCATAGATGAAAAGCTCTTCGTTTACCATTGTTCTGCAGAAAATATGGGATTGATTGATCATTATGATTATTTGGGGTTTGCTATGTTAGCTATTTAGTGTGGCATTTTTCTTGCTGGATCATGAGGCTTTTTTTGGTTGATGGGTAGGAGATGAAGTTTTATTGAGAAATGTGATAAAGAAAGCAAAAGAAAACAAAAAAAGCAATTGATTACATTTTTAATTATTCTAACAAAATTCTGCCAATGAAGAGGGAGAGTATCAATATATGTAACAAAATAATCCTGGTGGAAGAGAGCTCCAAAAAGACTCACTCCAAGTTCTCAAAGGCTATAGCATGTCTCCTTTCATATTTCCATAGAATGGCCAAAAGGATGCATTTGCAAGCTCTTCTCTTCCATTTTTAGTCCTAATGAACCTTGCAGAAACCAAAAGCCCATTAATATCAGACCCGGATTGAACCTAGCGGATGCCCATAACAGAGAAAATGTTGAAGAGCAGATAATCCAAGCAGAACTGCAATTCTAGGATAGAAGTGTTGGCCATAATGATGTCATTAGAACAGAAAACAATGAGCAGTGAAACCGAAACCTCTCTTTTGAAGATTGTCACTCGTTAAGCAACTGGAGAGAATATGCAACAATTAAATGAGCCATGGGAGTAAGTTTAGGAGAAGAAGCCAATCTGCCATTCTAATTAAAGCATAATCAGCAACACTAACCTTTTTTATCACAAGGCAGACTGATGATACCATTATGTCTTTCTTGCTATGGTTGCTCTCCTATGCCATCCACAAGTTATGCTAAAACCTGATTGTTTCTAACATAGTAACAATTAATAACTCCTGAATAATTGCCAACTCCATTTTCTGCTTATTTCTTCACTACCTAAAACCAAAACCTCTACTAGAAGACACCAATAACCTATTAAAGTAGTATAAAAATAGGGTAGCTAAGAAATTATCTTTGGGTAGCTCAAATTTAGAGACCTCTCCTTTCACGAATTGAGAAAATTATCTTCGCTTCACCGTTCTTTTCCTTTCTGAAATTCTGTCCACATTCTCTCTATCCGTTCTCTTCGATCTTATAAAACCTTATGAAACAAGCCATCATATGCAACACATGACATTGGCAAGCCAATACGAGATTAAATACATGATACGATATTCAATGAAATGCAGTGAATTATGGAATCAATCATCTAATTTGATGTACATCATGAATGCTCTAATGTAATCTTATGAGGCTGATATGTACCGATGTCCTACCCTTGGTTGCATAAAACTGGCCTTTTGGTAGTTACATATGATATATTTTTCACTTAATGATTTGTCAGTGTCATGTGCTGCACATAATGTCTTTTATTGTATCGTAGGATTTTAGAACAGGTGGTATATAATGTTGCTAAAATTTTGAGTGAGTTCATGTATTGAGGGAAAAAAATACATTGAGGGAACCACTTCCTAGGGAGTACCACTTTTGACGCATGCTTGTTTAGCATTAAAAAGCCAAAATGAACTTAAACTTCCTTTTGACTGTTCTACTGACTTTTTATTGAGAAAGTAATTTAGTGACCTTCAAAATTAGTTAACAACCTGAGTTTTAAAAAATAAAATTGAGATCATGTCCTAATATAATTTTCAGGAAGTAGAAGTATAATCCAGACAAGATAATTTAGTGACCAGCCAAACCTTTTGAACAGCATAGCACTCGCACGTGTCTCTAATTAACATTAATACCTCGACATAGGTGAAGTCAAACTGCCTGGTATCAACTGCATGAATCCTTTTCTTTTATTCACGTGTTTTGCTTTTATATACTATTTGCATGTTGAGGCCAGAATATGCTGTTGGTCTCAGAAATTAGTAGAATGTAATTTCAAAATGATCAACCTTGGATGCTTGCGCATGATATTTCCTCAGTTTCATTTTGTCTCTTTACAATGATGGTGAAGAATCTGTCTATGTTTTGTATCCCTTTTTTGATGGGCATGGTGACACAAATGATATGGGTTGAGACTTCTGGTGCTGCTGGTATAGGGAGTTGAAAATGAATTTCACTCACTGGAGAAACCGAAAACTGAGAGCGGACGAAGGAGAGGAAGACCCCCAAGATCAGAAGTTAAATTCCCACGAGCTTTAGTGGCAGGTATGCTGTTACCATATTGTTAAAAAGCAGCACGATACATGATGGGAAATGGCATGAATAGTTATATTTTTCCTCAAACTTGACCTTAACCTTGGTTCTCCTTTGCTTTGCTCGTCCTTCAGTAAAAAGGACAAGAAATAAAAGGGAAATGTGTAGCTTGATTTTGCATAATTTCTTGCTGGATGCAGATGGAGATGCTATCAATGTGACACTTGATAAAGAAGCCATGATGGAAAAATTTGTGAAACCTGTTATCATCGGTTTAGAATGTAACAGTGAAAAAAAGACCCCAAAAACTAAAAGTCACCAGCTTCCAAAGGAGGAGACTGAGAAGGTTATGGGAGATGTGAAGGATCACCAGTACGCGGAGGCCAAGCATGACATTGCTGTAAGCAACACAATAGAGAATTATCCAACACTTCCTCATATTATTTTATTTTGAAGTTCATAGTGGGATACAGTCTTTTATTTTTTCCTTTAAAATTAATATTTGTAGGAGAGTGAACAACATCAAGATGGTAAGGGGAGTATCCTGAAAAGAAAGAGAGGCAGACCACCTAAATTACACCATGGTAGCTCAACGGAAACAAGGGCTGGTATATTATAACTTAAGCTATAGCTTTTATCTATATACAAGTTATTCTCCTTATCCTTATGGGTGGTGAGCATATATAAATATATACATGCACAGGTAAGGAGCTGAATGCTGATGGTCTTGAGATCAATCAGAAGCATTCTGAAGCAAATCAAGCTGAGCTGCCTACTGTCTCAGCAGCTGAGCCTGCTGGGATAGGGGACTCAATTCCTTGTCAAAGTACATGTCAGAAACTGGTGAAGCTCATTGGACAGCAAACAAATCCTTTGAGCAGTCCACACAGGCAGACTACAAGAAGTACTACGGGGAAGCGGGGGAGAAAAAGCGGGAAACCTGCACATGATATTTTTGTGCCAAAAATATCCATGGAGATTGAGTCTCCAACTCAAGGTGAGCCATGAGCTCTCTTCAGCACAAGTTTTACTCTATAGGAAACTGTAGCTTGCTAGTTTTTGTTTCCTTGATGCTTTGCTTTGTGGAACGAATATTCAAGATGATGCCAATGCTGCAGTATAATCTACATGTTTAGATACATGGTTTGTAAAAATGCAATTTGTTGCTTAGTGTCTTCCTCAACCCGTCAGCCAAAGAAGACCAATCTCACTCCTTTGATTTGAATGAGATTGAGATAGCAATGAAAGCTGGTGAATTTTGTGGAGTACAATCAGGTTCTTCAGTTTTAGGACACATGGTAGGAAAGTCTTTAACTATGCCGGTCTTGCATTTGTATAAGTAGTTAACTATGCCAGTAAAATTATATAATACACTCCTGGCCTGGGAGTAAAGTCCTTGTACAATTTGCAGATTCTCAAGATGCCTTGCGAGGGAAGTTAACTGAAATCATAGCAGCAAATGGAGTAGTAAAAGATGCTGAGCCATTTGTTGCTAGAATTTCAAGAAGAGTGTCTGCTGATGATATGCCTCTATCAACTTGCTTTGAAGGTGCACAATTGCCGCCCGACTTGGATGATGCAAGTAAGCTATCTAAGGAATAGTGAGGTTTTTGGTTTGTTTGGTGGGGTCCCGACCAATTCCTTGCAAGTCTGTGGGTAAATTTATATAAACCTGATTCTCACTAGATCCCTCGATGTTGGACCCTCTTTGCAATTTGAATATATTAGTTTTATTTTTTCTTCTCTCCTATGTGAATGTGGAAAAAGCTTTTTATTTTCATTCTTGCTAAACATTTTGTAATCAAAGGACATTCCTTTTTGAGATTAATTTTTATGACATGATCCACTTCTTTTTTTCCCCACATAGGAGTTAATCTTTATGGAACTGTCAGCCGATGCAGCGAGGAAAAGAAAGATCAAGTTGAAACTCTGGACGCTGATCAACGAAACCAGGAGGCAATTGCTAAACAGGGCGAGTCTACTGCTCGAGATATCATCAAGTGTGAGGGTTCCCGAGAAAGGTTGGATCAGGTGGCATCAGAACCTACTGCAATGGACAAAGCTTTACCTGTCTCTTCTTTTCAGAACTTGCCTTTCTCGAAGACATCGGGTATCTGGAAAATGATCGAATCCATGGAAGTTTTCCAAGTGATGCCTCAGAGGCCACACTTCCGGCCATTACACGATTGTAAGGAGGAGTGCCGTGAAGGACTAGCGATCGGCAATATGGTAACCTTTGCCAGTTTGGTAGAAAAAGTAACCAAGTTTGGGTTCCATGATCCTGAAAGCCTTTTGGATAGCACCATGGAAACATTGGCAGACTTGGAGAAACAAGGGTTTGATGTCGAGAGAGTGCGGGGCCGGTTAACAGCACTAGTGTCAATCAAAGGCAGGCACAGGCAAGCCCAGGATGCTGCAAAGGAGCTATTTAGCAAGATAATCGACCGGGATCGCGAGAAGTCGAGAATCAAAGAGGAGATTGCAGAGATGGATAAGAAGATAATGGAGCTAAATGAGAAACGGGCCGTTGCCAGGGCCTTGGAAGAGCGCAAGGATTCTGAGATTGCTGAGTTGCGGTCGAGTGTTGAAACTATCAAGGAATCCCTTCAGGACTTGCAGGCTGAATTAGAAGTATTAGCTGCGGCACCTTGGTAAAGATGGCTATGTTCTTGTTCAGATTGCTCCCCTTTCAGTCTTGAATATTTTTTGCGTAGGTTATTCAAACATAAAAATATATATATATATATATATATATATATATGTATGTATGTGTATAGCAAACTTGTGACGAGATTGATTGGGGCCAGTTATTTGATTTATAGGATCACTGTTATCCCTTGCTGTTCTGCTGATGATATCTGGCCTGTTGGTGAAAGCGGGGCAGTAATGATAGATATGGCCTTTTCTGGTTTCTGACTGCGGGAGCTCCTCCCAATAGCTAGAAGTCCTTCTAAGCTTTTTTTAAGGTGGGGAAAAAATGCTATTGTTGTTTGTGGAATGATTCAAATATTATTATTATTATTATTATTATTCATTTTCTCTTTTTCTTTGTTTTATTTTTTAATTTTTTTCTTTCTTTTTAATCTTTTAGCCCACTGTCAGGTCCCCCCCCCCCCCCCTTTTATTTTAATTTTCTTGGGTTAATTCGGATACCTTTATTGTATCCCTTCGCCGCTGTGATATTTTTGTCTAGAGAAAAGCATGTAATCCTTTTCAACTTTTTTTTAACTAGTGTGATTCATTTAATTGAATTGTGTTTTTGATGTGTATATGGGTTAAACATATTATTGTTAATCTGATGTATGTTTCTCTATTATATAAAGAATAGGTGGCTTTTTTTAAGGTTTTTATTTTATACGTTGTTAAAAAATAAATGCATCAAATAAAATTAGAGATGTGTTCTCTACAATGGGGGAGCCTTATTTTTCATTAGATAGGTTGTCCATATAAATTTTATTTTTGTCATTTTACTCCACTCTTTGCAATATTGTTTAAGAGTGTGAGTAAATTTAAATTGATTTTATTAAATCACTCCATGTTTTCTTTATAGGTATACGTATTTTATTTCTTCTTCAATAACCAACTCAAATTTTCAAACAAGCGATTTCTTAACCAACTCAATCCATCCCTCGTCTCACGTATGCTTTTATTAGTTCATTTAACAATTCAATAACAAGATTGTTATGTTTAGTGCCATAGAAAATACAAGCAACTCAATATTCCATAACCAACGATAACAATCTTGATGATCCAATGCCCCCTGTATTTACTTTATTAAAAATAATATATAATTCTTTCTTTTTTTTTTTTAAAAAAAAAACAATATTAAAGATGTATTTTTTAATTTATTTAAGAGTATTGGAGTTGACAACTCAGGCCGCGGAGAGAGTGCTCGCCTCACTTCTGTGGGGGTGCCCTTGTGATACCCCATTCCTAAGATATACATGTTGAAGGAAAAAAAAACACAGAAGAGATATGCATGGAGGAGATTTGTTTTTAAAGCTGTAGGTATGAGTTTGCATTCTCCTAATTTTGTTCCTTTTGAAGATATTATATCATGCAGGCATCGTAAATCTTACTATAAGGCACATTTTCTCACATTCTTTAGGTAATGTGGAATTTTGGATGTCAATTCTCACGTGCTAAAGGTAATTTTTGGTAATACAGGAAGAATATGAGATATAGGATTTGATATCACATGTGAGATACATATATATATTATGACCGTAGAAGGGGAGAATGCCTTGAATGTTCGAGGCTGATTGTTGGGTATCCATGGGGTAGGGGACGAGGAGCTGCAACTTCTCAGGTACTTTTGTTTAATTCTTGATTATCCAAGTCTACATGTAAAGAAGAGCAGAAAATTTTTGGATATTATTGTCTAAATTTTAGACTTCATAGATCTTATATGTTTAATGCTTGAGAGTAGGATTTAGGCTCAGCAATAGTGGCCCCGATCCAATCCGGACCCTTTGACGTTACAAGAGCTACAAATTTTCCTTATATATATATATATATAATAAAAATGATGATACACTACAACACTAAAGCTGTAGTTCATTAATTACATAAAATACAATGAATAGGATGATGTGATTTTTAAGTCATCATCACCGTCCCAAAGTGGCAAAGAATCGAGCTCTGATGTTGCCAACCATGTTCCAATTGTAGTGGCCGACAAGGAGGTCTTGGCAGTGACATACAACAGAAGTAAAATACCAGAGATCATATCACCGATATGAATCATCCGATTGACGATGTGAAGAAAAAAAATGCTATGATGATGGAGAAGATGCTAAATCAAGAGAAGATTCTTGTATGTCAAGAGGAAACCACATGCAGGGAATCATACCTCTAAAGGTTCAGTCCCTCGTTCGCAAAATTGGGCGATGGGATAATGCGTCGCAATGGAGACTCATTTCACCGTGTTTTATGAAAATGGAATGAGTGGCGTAATGTGCTTTCATTCTTTCTTCCTTTCTAGAGGACCCTCACCCAAACTACGCTAACAAACTTCTCTATTCGGTTAGGTGTTTGCCCTACAACAAAGCAGCAAAGGATCAAGCTTCAATATGCCCAATCATGTCTAAAGTGAGATCGTTACGTCTCTTGTCTTCGAGTGTAGTAGACTTACGAGGAAGGATAGGTATTCAATTGCAGTCAGAAACGATGGACTACGCCACCCAAACCAACTCTTGGGCTGCTTTGGTCTCACTTTGAACATGATTGGCCCCATCAAATCTCGATCCTTCACCGCTTTGTTGTAGGGTCAACTCTGTAACCTCGTAGAGACGTTTGATAGCATGGCTCGGGAGTGGGTCCAGTAGAAAGGAAAAAGGGATGAAGGCACATTAGCCCCCCTCACTCCATTTTCATAAACCACGATGAAACGAGTGTCCATTGCCTTGAGCATTATCTTTTTGCTCAGTTCTAAGGACAGGGGACTGAACCTCAAGTGGGATGGTTCTCCTCATGTTGTTCCTCCTAAGCATAAAACCATCTTCTCTTGATTTAACATATTCTCAGTCGTCATAACATATTCTTCTCGACGCCTCGTCAACTGGATGGTTTATATCAATGATAGGATCTCTGATATTTTGCTTCCACCGTGAGTCGCTGCTGTGACCTCCTTGTCCAGTACTATTCTGAGTTAAGCTGTTGGAGCTGGGATGATGCACTGTTGATCTGTTGGTGCTATTGTCTTGCTGGCAGATTGGCTTTAGCTGCATATTGATACATATGAGAAAGGTAGCAACAAATATTAAGAGGTAAGAAGGCAAGAATTAGTTATAACAAGAAGCCAACAATTTGCTAATTATTGTTATTATTTTTCTGGTCTAACCCAAGAATCAGTCATAACAAGAACCCATTATTGTTATCATTAAGAGGTAATGCACTTTTCTCATTCTTATATCTTGTGTCCTTGTATAATACATGTTCAAAGGCCTAAAAACAAGGGAGATGAATGTGTCATTGAACAATATGAATGAAAAGTTGATTGAAAAGCTCTGCACAAAGAAATTCTCTCCCCTTATTCCTGTAATTCATCATCAGCAGAATTCAGATTTATCCTCTCTTCCTCTTATTTCTTCCATGGGCGAGGCCCTTTTCCTTTGAACGACTTTGATGATTTTCCCACCTTAGTTACAAATTTATTACCAGTTGCAAACAAGTTTTGTTTTGGCTAAAAATATACCCAACTTACATAAATTCACAGATCCATCCAGACACGTTAAGGAATGAAATATAATGTAACAAAAGTTGCTACTTGATCGACCTTAATGTTGTTGTGCATTAACCTCAAATTAATCGGGAGATTGGAAATAAGTTAGGGGCAATAAGATACATTAATTGTGCATTATTGTATTATCCCCAATAGTTTTAATTTGATTTATGCCTTTTAATTTGAATTTTGAAATATCAAGGGTTCCAACTTAATAAGTTGTAGGTGTTATATTAATGAAGTTTTTGTATTATAGAAAAGCTATTGAGATGAGTCACTTTGTTGTGAGTTTCATGACCATTTGAAGTATTATTTTTTACTTTTGGGGTTGTTGGCATTTTTGCCTAATGTTCATACAAAGTTTGCTTGATATTTCCAACAACAAAACAAGAGGGCAACTGATGCACACTTGAAGCACACACGTGCGCCATTTTTAATAAATTTTGTTGAGATCCATGCTTGAAGAGCTCTTGACTGGCACACACGCATTGACATTGATATAAAAAATCCTATACAACTTTTAGGACAGAGATACGAGATTTTTGTCTTCTTTTGAGCACCCAATTAAATAGAAGAGAGGGAAAATAAAAAGAGGAATATTATTCATTCATTTGAATTCTGAATCGTGTTATATGCTCCATCGATTTTAGGTACACTTTTCTTGTTATTAAAAAGAATATTTTTTCCAGTTGTTTTCTTTTTTCATTTGTCATTGTATTTTCTTTTGTTTGAGTTATTTACAATAGGGTGTTAAATCTTATGTTGTTGGAAGTTTTTTACAATCAGATTCACCATATAGTAAATATCATTATAGATTTACAGTATTGTGGTTTTTTTTCTTATTCTCAAAGGGGATTTCTAAGTAAAAATATTGTATTTTATTATTATAATTATCATTTTGCAATGTGTGCTAATCACATTGCCCACTTGTAAGTTCAAACAAAGGGTTTGAAAAATGAGTGTTATAAAAATTAGTTCTCAACTTTGTGAGCAAAGTTATAGTAATAAAAACTTAACAAGTAGTATTAGAGAGTTCAAAATATTGTGTTAAAATTATTTGAATTGATGAAAGGTAGTAACAAAATGATTTTTCAAATGGTACGAATTTTGACATTTAGAGGAGTAAGATAAATGATTAACTATTCATTAAAATAACGTATCTTCCAATTTTGTTACCCAAAAGCTCAAATCAAAATATAAAGAAGATTGATATTTTGAATATGAGCAATTTGTAGGTATATTTGGAGATTTTTAACAATAGTGTTTATAATCATATCCGTAATGAAAAGCACGTGAGGGTTCTATGGGAGAAGCTCAAAATGCTTTATACTTTGAAAATATGAAACAATAAATTGTATCATTTGATGAAATAGAGGCAAATGAAGTATTAGGAAGTGGGTTCTATAACCGATCATTTAACCAAGTTTTAAATTAGCGTTGATCAATTAAGTAGTATGGGTGTAAAATTCGATAATTAAGTAATAGGATTGTGGTTGTTAGCCATTCTACTATATTCGTAGAAAGTTATCCAGATTATCATTTTCAACATCACTACAAATGACATATTATTGACCATGGAGATGGACAAGTTGTGGTTCTTAATGAGGAGATGATGAGGAGACTGTAAGGATCCATATTCTTGAATTTCAAAGTGCTAGTGTTGGAGTCATGAGGAAGAGGCAAGGAAAGGGTCCCAAAGTCTATGCAAATAAAGGTCAAGTTATCAAAATCTCAAATGATATTATTGTCGAAAGAAAAGTTATATCTATTGAGGTAGATAGCGTCCAACTACCATCACAAATAGACACAGTAAAGGAATGAGGAAGAAAGGAAAAATAAACACTCGAATTTTACGTGAAAAACCCTTATCAAATAAGGAAAAAATCATGGGACAACCAATCCACGGAACCAATTCAACTATATGAGGTTGGGAACGATTTTTTATAGTTACACAATCACAAGAGAAAGAAAAATCGAAGAACAGAGTACAAACAATACAAGAACACACTATGTTTTGCTCACTATACTCTCACTCCTTTTTCGTTTTTCACTCTCTCTACTTTTCACACTTAGCCATACAAACGGCAAGTCCATCTATTTGCTTTCAATACAAGCGCCCATATTCAGCAAATCAGAGGAATATTCTATATCTCCCGACAAATGTCCTTATCAACAATATAAATATGTCTGTACAAAAATAACCGTTTGAGATCACGTACGCTCAGAAGATCTTTTAAGTTGACACCCTTCTGGATTTCCCTGGCGGACGGTCAACATTCCACCGTCCGCTTCTTCACAAGGCCAGTCAATACCCGTTGACCGTCCTCTCCACATGGCCGATCAATGCCTCTGTTGACCGGTCGGAGCTTCCGTCTGGGATCTTTTCAGCAATGCTAGGCGGCTCATGTCTTCAACCGGTCAACATGTTGACAAGTCATTATTGCCCATCCAGATGATTTCAGTCAGCTATGCTGACCGAAATTCTTTTTACTTATCTAGTGCAAAGTAGTACACACGTGCTCCGTCCAAGTCCTCTGGTCACAAGGACTTCCATACGGGAGTGACCCCAATAAACTTTTCCTCACGACAGTGAGGAAGTTATATCTATCAGCCCAGCCAAACTGCAACAAGTTTCATTTTTACCTTTTAATAAAATCTTGGTCATCATATTGGTCACATTTTCTTTAGTACCAACCTTCTCCAGTGACAGCAGACCGGTTTCAAGCACATCTATACCCAATGGTATTGAACATTAATGTGTTTCGATCTAGAATGGAATGAGGAGTTCTTGCAGAGATGTATGGCACTCTAACTATCACAAAGAATCTTATATTTTTTCTGTCTAAGACCCAATTTTTGAATGAATTTTCTCATCCACAACATCTCTTTACGTGCTTCGGTCATTGTGATGTACTCGGTCTCAGTAGTTGACAGGGTGACGCACTTCTACAGTTTGGATTGCCAAGAAACTGCATATCCAGCAAACTTCACTAAGTACCTTGAGGTAGACTTACGAGAGTCAATGTCTCCAGCCATATCAGCATCCAAGTAACCCACTAACTGAGACTCGTCACTTCCAAGATACAGGCACCTCTTAAAAGTTTCTCGAATGTATCTCATGATCCACTTAACTGTAAACCAGTGCTCATTTCCTGTGTTTGACAAAAACCAACTGACTGTGCCAATAGTATGTGCTATGTTTGGTCTTGTGCACACCAGGGCATACATTAGGCTTTCCATAGCCGAGGAATAGGGAATGCCTCTCATGTATGCCTTCTCTTCGTCTGATGACGGACACTATCAAGTGCTCAACCTGTGATGATTTACCAATGGTATACTCACAGGCTTTGACTTGTCCATGTTGAATCGTTGGAGCACTTTTTCAATATAACTCTCTTGAGACAGCCACAATTTCCTTGCCTCTCGATCGCGGACAATTCTGACATCGAGAATTTGTTTCGTCAATCCCAGGTCTTTCATGGCAAACGACCACCCAAGTTACTCTTTCAGCTCCTTTATCCGAGTACTATTGCGTCCAACAATTAGCATGTCATCTACGTATAGGAAAAGGATAACAAAATCATCTTCGAAGAACCTCTGTGTAAATACACAGTGATCACAACTAGTCCGCCGGTACCCTTGACTAGCCATAACCAACTTAAATTTCTTATACCACTGTCTAGGGGTCTACTCCAATCCGTACAGGCTCTTTCTCAAACGACAGACAAGTTGTTCCTTCCTCTTAACCTTGAACCCTTTCGATTTTTCCATGTAAATCTCCTCATCGAGTTCACCATGGAGGAAAGTTGTCCGGATATTCATTTGCTCCATCTCAAGGTTTTGAGCAGTAGCCAAACTCGACACAACCCGTATGGAGGACATCTTCACCATTGGAATAAAAATATTATCAAAGTTAACTCTCTTCCGTTGACTAAAACCTTTTACCACTACTCGTGCCATTTTGAAGCAATCGTCAATAAAAGAAATAAAATATTGGGCTCCACCAAATGACTTCTCCTTAAACAGTCCACACACCTTTGTATGGATGAGATCAAGCATCTCCACTTTTATGGAGGACGAGTCTCTATGGTATGAGACTCTCCTTTGATTGCCGGCTAAACAGTGAGGACACGTAATCGGTTTGTCCTCATTTACTCCGGGGATAAAACCCTTCCTGGCCAGATGACACAGTCTACGTTCATTCATGTGGCCCAACCTCCATGCTTCAAGTTCTCAGACTCCTTACAACTTACGTCATTCATGTCCCCAGTCACTATACAAGTCTTTGTCACATACAGGTCGGAGCACTTTTTTCTCTTGTGATAACAAGAGATCCTCTAGTCAGTTTTCACTCGCCTTCACAGAAGGTATTACAGTAGCCTTTATCATCCAACCAGCTGGTTAAGATAATATTTAATCGGATATCAGGGACATGACGCACGTCCTTCAATATTAATTTCGTTATGTTTTTGGTAACCAGAAAATATCACCTTTGTCAACAACTGGGGATATTCCTTCATTTTTCATTCTTATCACTCCAAAGTCTCCTAAAGAGTAGGATGTGAACAGTCCTCTTCTGGACATAGCACGCAGAGAAGCGCCAGGGTCGATTACCCAACCGGTCTCATGGTTCGTCAAGCTTGCCACGTTTTCTTCACATGTCACCAGGAAATCACTTCCTGTGACCATTGAGACCGAAGACGTTTCCTCTCCTCATCCCTTATCTTTTTTCTCTTTCTTCACATTTTTACCCTTTCACTTGAAGTAATACTTCTTGATGTGACCCTTCTTACCACAGTGATGGCACTCAAAGTTTTGATACATTGACCATAACTTGCTACGACATTTCTCTCTTGGCTTCTCGCTGCGTCATTTACTCCTTCCCCTGGATTTGGTCATAAATATTTTAGAATAAGAGGACATTGAGGTCTCTTGTGACTGTGTTGACTCATTTATGAGTAAGGAAGCAATAATTTCGTCCAACCTCAATATATCCTTTCCAAATAATAAGGTTATGACGATGTGATCATAGGAGGCCGGCAGAGAGGCTAGCAGTACCAATGCCTTTTCCTCCTCCTTGATTTCCTCATCAATAGCGGATATCTGTATTAATATTCTGTTAAACTCGTCAAAATGCTTCTCAAAATTTCCACCTTCCGACAACCGTAAGTCATAAAATTGTTTTTTTACATGTAGTCTGGTTGTCAAGGATTTAGACTTATACCTACTCTCCAACTTCTTCCAAACCTTCGTCGGGTCAGTCAGATCAAGGATTTCTTGGAGAGTGTTGTTCGCCAGGCACAATTTAATAGTACAGTTGGCAAGGTCTTTTTTATCTTGCCATTCATCTTCGGTCAGATTTGTAGGCTTCTCATTATTCTTCTTTAGTGCCTTCACTATTCCCTTTCTGGTCATAATATTCTTTGCTCTCTCTTACCAAAGGATAAAGTTGCCATACCTGTTGAAATGCTTCACGCTAAATAGCAAATTTTTTTGAAGACGATAACGTCATTTAGATAGAGTTCTCAACCTATTTCTGATACCACTTGTTGGGGTAAATGGCATCCGACTACCATCACAAATAGACACAGTAAAAGAATGAGGAAGAAAGGAAAAATGAATACCCAAATTTTTCGTGAAAAACTCTTATCAAATAAGGAAAAAATTACGGAACAACCAATCTACGAAACCAATTTCACCATGTGAGGTTGGAAACGATTTCCCAAAGTTACATAGTCACAAGAGAAAGAAAAACTGAAAAATAGAGTACAAACAATACAAGAACACACTATGTTTTTTGCTCACTATTTTTTCATTCCTTCTCCATTTTTCGCTCTATCTATTTTTCACACTTAGCCACACAAACGGAAAGTCCATCTACTTACTTTCAATACAGATGCCCATATTTAGCAAATCAGAGGAATATTTCATATCCCTCGACAAATCTATCATTATCAATAATATGCATATACTATGTATAAAAATAACCGTCTGAGATCGCGTACGCTTAGAAGATCTTTTGAGTTGGCACCTTTCTGAATTTTTTTGGCGGACGGCCAACATTCCAACGTTTGCTTCTTCACAAGGCCGATCAATGCTCGTTGACCGTCCTCTCCACATGGCCGATCAATGCCTCTGTTGACCGGTCGGAGCTGTCCGTCTGGGATCCTCAGTAATGCTAGGTGGCTTATATTTTCAACCGGTCAACATATTGATTGGTCATTGTTACCCATCCAGAAGGTTCCGGTCAACATAGTTGAACGGAATTCCTTCTACTTATCCTGTGCAGAGTAGCACACACGTTACTCCATCCAAGTCTTCCGATCATAAGGACTTCCACACGGGAGTGACCCCCAACAATATCAAGAAATATTACTACAAGTAAAAATAAGAGAATAGATATGAAGATGAAAAGAAGACGGAGAAGTCTTGAGATGATGAAAGAGCTTCCATTATTACCAAGTTTGATCTTCTCATGGTGTGCAAAGAAGATGTGATCAATATGGTCGATCACAAGATAAGTTGGATTATCGATAGTAGTCTATCATTTCACATAATGTTTAGGAGAAAATTTTTTATATCTTATACTCTCGGTGATTTTGACATATTGAAGATAGGTAACAACTAGATTGTCTCAGATTGTGGGTTGCGGTGACGTCTATTTAACTATTGACAACGACATGGCGCTGGTCTTGAGGGATGTATGACACATTTGTGATATTTATTTGAATCTTATTTTAGTTGGTAAGTTCAATGATAAGAGGTTTTGTAACATTTTCTATGAAGGCTCGTGAAAGTTTAATAGAGGCTCTCTAGTGGTGGCACATTGGAAGAACCTTTCTAATTTGTACGTGTTTCAAGTATTAGTCACAAACACAGACATAAATGTGGCTAAGAGTGATGAGTCAACTAATTTATGGAATAAGTGGCTTAATCAGATGAATAAGCAAGGGCCATACTGTTTAGCCAAAAAGAATCTTTTTTTGGATATAAAGGAGGCAAATTTAAAGATGTGCCCTCATTGTATGGTTGAGAAGTAATAGAAAATTTTATTATATAAAAACTCATATATAGAGAAGACGAATCTCCTTATACTCGTGCACACCAACATATGCGGTCTTTTTATGGTAAAAACTCTACATAATGTAATTTATTTCATAGTATTTATTAATGGTTGCAAAGAATCAATCCCTTGATATTAACAAGCAATTTTATTCATTGGCTGCAAATCAAATGGAAAAGAAGCTAAAATACGTATATAGAGATAATAGAGGAGAGTAAGTTGGGACATTTTGTGCATATATCATTCACACGAGATACAACACCAAAAGACTCCAAAGATACCACAACTAAATGGTATGATCGAGAGGGTAAATCATACATCAATGGACAGAATTCGTTGTATACTTTTGGAGGCAAAGCTCCCTGGTTCATTTTTATGGGAAAAACTTGAATATTGTAACTCATGTAATTAATCTCTCTCCTATTAGCCCCCCTAAATGGTGATATACCTAACAATGTAGGGCTTAGAAAGAAGGTATCTGTTTCCAAAAGTTTTTGAAATAGGATTTCGTTATTCTTTTATTATATGTGGATGACATATTTATTTTGGGATGAAATACATTCCAAATTGATGAGTTAAAGAAGTAGCTTGGGACTTCTTTTACTATAAAATACTTGGCGTTAGCGAATTAAATTTTTTTGTTGAAGTATTTTTTTTTATGATTAGAAGGTGAAGATGCTTTAAATATCCTAAAAGAGTTATAGCAAAAATGTGTTGCAATATTTCAATATGAAAAAGTCTAAACTGATGAGCATTCTTTGCTTGCTAGTCATTTCATGTTAAGCACTTGGCACAGTCCTTTTGCAGATGATGAAAAGGTTGGCATATGACATGTTCCTTACTCATTGGCCGTTAGGAGTTTGATGTGTATGATGGTACATACGAGATCAAAGATATCTCATTCGCTCGGAATCATTAGTCGATTCCATTCTAATCCTAGAAAGTAGCATTGATCTATGGTAAAATGGATACTCAGATATTTTTACGATAGTTCTAAGATGTGTTTATTCTATGGCAGTGCTAAGTCTTTCTTGGTTAGGTTTATGGACAACGTCATAGCAAATAATATTGACTATTGGAAGTCCATTTCAGGATATTTGGCTATATTTAGAAGAAGAGACGTGTCTTGGCAGTTGAGGTTGTAAAAATGTGTTGCACTTTCTACCACCAAAACTGAATTTATTGTGATAATAAATGTATGAAAGGAAATATTGTGGATGATGAAGTTAATCCTAAAATTAGGCTTTAAGTAAGAGCGATATATGTTTTGTGAAAATTAAAACTCTATTAATTTTTATAAGAACTCGCCATTTCGTTTTAGAGCGAAATACATCAATGTTGGATATTATTGGATAAGGAATATTATTGATTTGAAATTGCTAATATTTTATAAAGTCAAGATTGATGATAATAGGTTGGATATGATGATAAAGGTATTGTAAAGAGAAAAGCTTGATCCATGTCGATTGATTGTTAGGATGGCAATAGTCCCCGTAGTTATGAGGAAAGGTTTGTTAAGATGAATTATTTTTTTATGAGTTTCACACTCTTTAAAGAATCATTTTTACCTTTCAAAACCGTCGAGCATTTTCATGCAAAGTTCGCTTGAACGACATTGCTCATGGAAGTTCACGTGAAACTCATTCAAACAAAAAATGCTTCTATCAATTGAATAGGATGATGCCGATGCACGTATGCTGTTTTCAGCAACTTTTGCTGAGACCTACACCTGAGGAACATTTCATAGGTGCACGTGCGCCGACTTTGATGTAAGAATTTTGTGCAATTTTTAGGGCAAAGACATGGGATATTTTTTAAGTCTTTTTTTAAGTAGCAAAATAGAGAGTGAAAGAGAAATAAGAGAGGGAAAAGAAGAAGAGGAATATTCATTCATGTAAGTTCTGAATTGTGTTCTATTATCCATCAACCTCGAGCACGTTATTCTTGATATTGAGAAGAATTTTTAGTGATTATTTTCTTTTCATTTGCTATGGTACTCTCAATTGCCTAAGTTATTTGTTATAAGATATTGTATCCTTATGTTGGTGAGTTTTTTGTAACTGAACTTATTGTATGGTAGATTATTTCACTATTTTATCTACGCATTTCTTCTACCATGTATGAGTTTTTTCGTCATTAATTCATCAAGTGTACTTAGCTTGTGGAGGCCATGTATAATTTTGGCAAGCCTCATGAAAATGGAAACACGAAGAAAAACACTTTGAGCATATTGAAAGATAACTATGTGGCAGCTTTTGTGAATCTTAAACTATATATTTGCCAAATTGAACTTCTTGTTTTCTCTGAGTGTGCTCTGGTTGCCCGTGCTTGATGCATCAATGGTATATAACCAATGAAAAGTAGACATTTGAAACATAAATATAAGAGTAATTAATTAACATATGAAATCATAGAATCTCTGATAAATTGCTGTTATTTAGTAACTAAATAAATAAATATAACAAAGAGATAACTATTCATAATTAAGAAGTTGATATTTTACGAAGAATAGGTAGAATATGTTTTTTGGTAAGCAATTACTTCATTATATTCCAACAAAAAATATTATGTACTAGACTCCGGAATATCTACGGAGTTGAAACTACCAAATCCATAACATATCAAGGCTTGATAGTGTAGTTTCAAAATATACCAAAACACCAAAAGATACCTAACGAAAAGAAGTGCAAAATAAAACAAATTGGCTGCCGCTGCTACAACTCTGATATGCCATCGCATAGGAGATTTGAAAGGATGACATCATTGTAGAGAACATTCTCACAAGATATGCAATTCATAGCCAATACAATAAATCTTATTCTTATCAAAATAAAATGACGCCGCAAAGATATAAGTATTAAAATCTTTCTAAAAGAAGTAAATTGTGACTGTCGAGACTAACCTGAATCAAAGGTTGGAGCAGGAGCAATTTGTCTATCTATTAGTCACCTATTTGATGGCTCTACTCTAGTCGATGTATGTTTGGACTCATTTAATGCTAGATCGAATATTTTTCAAAATCTTCTTTGTCACCTCAAATTAGAAGAGGTGGTGCACGAATTCCTTACCAAGCCTATAAAACACATAACGGGAGGGGAGATGGAGGAAACGACATCTATCAAAGGTCCGGAGTGCATCTTTGATAGTGAACTAGAGAATGAAGGCATGAGAGAGGTGATAACTAAGCCCTCAAACCAAGGAAGCCCAGGGAACCTCTGAACTTGGCAGCTAGAAATCCTTTAAGTTGATCGAAAGGAAAAGAGATCATTGGAGTCAAAATCCTAGCAAATTGAGTCTACATAATAGGAATAGAGGTCATAGGAAGGCCATGTATTGATGAGGGATCTCACAAAAAGAAGAGCAAGAGGTGGTCATCTCTAATGATTAACCAAGATAATAAAATCAACTTTGGCACTACAGTAAATTCCCATACCAAGGTAATACCGTCAGAGAAAGCAACAGTGAGAGCACTTAACGGGTGCCAAAAGTCAAACCACAAAAAGCTATTCTTTCCATTACTCACAATATGGCTCATGAAAAGTCTTAAGGAATCACGTAGCTTCATAATTTTGCAGAAGCTCCAAGGGATAGATTGAAAAATTTTAATTGTCCAAGTGCATCTATCTTTGATACAGTAATATTGAATCCAACACATCCAAATCAAATTAGTATCCCTCGCTAATAGATGCCATAAGTGCTTGGCAAGGAGGGCTTTATTCGATGTAGTAGAGTTCTTAAGGTCAATACAACATTCCTTTTTAGGCTTATGAACATTATTCCACGAGACCTTGGTAGTGTTCCTCCCCGAACCAGGTCCGTAGTAGGGGAATTTCTTAAGTTTGCTGTCAATTCTCTTTAGAATAGATTTTGATAGAAACTCTGTAGCTCTGAATATTAGCAAATGAGAAGATGAGTTCAAGATGATCTCTGAATGAGAGCCAATGATTCTTCTAGGGGATTGTCCTGATAGAGATTCTATTGATGAAGCCTTGACAATCAGATATGGCAAGGCAGGAAAAGATAAGAGGGATACCAAGATAGTGGACTAGTAAATAACCAACCCAAAATCTAGTAATACCATTGATGATATCGGGCAATTGGTTATCACATCTACAAACAAAGCATTCTATGAATCAAACTAGAGAAATTAGAGAAGACTTGGAGCTACAAATGAAGGGTTCCATCGGCTCTCTATTGACCTCACAAAAGATTATAAGGTTGTCAACAAAAGTAAGAATCATAGTCTCGGAATCAATCTAGAGAGATTGGAGAAGACCTGGAGTCACTGATGAAGGGTATTCACTAACTCCCTATTGACCCCACAAAAGAGGATAATGTTGTTAACAAAAGCAAGAATTGTTTTATCAAAATCTTTACATTTTTAGCAGTACAAAAAGTTTAGATCATTAGAAGTTTTAACCTTGATGATTCCATGAAGAATCTCCATATAAAGGATGAAAAAGTAGGTAGACATAGGGTTTCCTTGGCGTAGGCCTCTAGCACCTTTGAAGAAGCCTAGGGATTCTCTGTTGATGGAGATAAAGAAAGTTGGAGAGGTGATACATTCTTTATTCCAACTAAAACAAATAGCTAGGAAGCCCATTAACTTCAATGTATCAATGATAAAGCTCCAATTCATCGAGTCAAAGGATTTAATGATATCAACTTTCAAAATGTATTAGTTAGGGTCTTTATTTAAGTGATATTTGTGGAGTAATTCTTATACCAAAGGAATGTTATCGCTAATTTAACTGCCTTTCACAAATGGTTTTTGATAGGATTGACAAGGGTTGACTTAAGTTGATTGATGATGATTTTAGTAATGACTTTATATATCACATTATAGTAAGAAGTAGGCGTAGAAAACCCATCTGAACCTAAAGCTTTGAATCCCCCGAAACTAAACACAACCATGTGGATATCATCCAGGGGGGAATTGAAACAAGGTAGTAGAAAAATTCCAACAGGGCAGTCTTAAGAATGAAAGGCTGTAGGACCTTAGTATTAGTAGGACCACTAGTAGGAGGCCTCCCCAAAAGCTTTAAGAAGTAGTCAATAATGTCCTTATGAATCATAGCATTAGAAGACATAAGGGAGCCATGGTTTTTGACAAGGTGATCCTTTTGCAATTATGCTTTTCTTTGATGGTATTAAAAAATTACTTCATAAAACAATCACCATCATTGAGCTGTTTAACTTTGGTTTTTTGCTTGAGGAAGTCCTCTTCCATGCACAAAGCTTTTCACAAGGCAACTGAGCTTAAGAATCTAAGGAGATGGAGTTAGGGAAAAGGGGGAGAGAGTCGCTTGGACAACTACAAGCGCCTTCTAAGCAAAGGCAACGACTAGGCCAAGTTCACCAATTTCTTTGTTTAACTCTTTGATATCCGTTTTGACACACTTTGGCATGGAAACAATTTGGAACATGGAAACAATGCTGACATCACTGATACAAGAGGACCCCATTTTATCTCGAAATCTCGGGCGGTTAGCCATAAAATAGAATTTGAAAGAACCCTTTCTAGAGTAATCCGAATTTTCTCTAAGTAGTAGACAAGGGAAGTGGTTTGAGACACTAGCCTAACCAAAAGACGTTTGAAAAGGCCCACAAATAAAAAAAAACTAGGCATCATTAATAAGAATTTTGTCCAATTTCTTATAGATGGGGTTCGGGCTGTCTCATTGATTATACCACATGAACAAACAACCATCAAAACTATGATCCTGCAAATCAAAGGCCGTAAGATAATAAGAAAAGTCTCTAGATTCCTCCTTAGAGGAGTTACCCCCAAGGTTCTTTGAATCATAACGAAGACCCTCTTCCTTGTTGGCCATTTCCTCACTAGAGTTCTAGAGGCTTCTTCTTCCTTCAATAGATTGAAGACCATACATGAAGGAGTAGCAGAATTTAGTTCCTCAAACCATATCAGTAGCAATGCTGGAGATGATTCGTGCCTTAATCTCAAAGTTCAAGAGTGAAATGGACAAGGAATCCCACCCCATTTAGATACAGTCACCTTGGACACAATGATAGTTTGTAGTTCGAGACCCACTATGAGTGATAGAAGACTAAATAGGAGTTGCATTGGAATCTCTCACTCTCATTTCCACTAAGCCAAAAATATTATATTTATAAGACTTTATGAAGTCCTTAATAGTGCATGACATTGAAGGCACGTTAAGGCTCCAAATATTCTAACAACCAATGCAAATCATTTGATAACTTGGGGTAGAGGGGGTGATCTTTTAGGCTCATTGGATTTGTTTTTAACAACTGCATTTCCTTTCGGCAGGTTAACAACTATATGAGAACTGTGAGCATCTTTGTAGATAGCACTAACATGGACAAGACTGCTAGTATTAACGGTTGCACTACACATGGCTGACTCTAAGATTTGGGGTATTACTCTAATCGTATCAGCTAGGCTTAGCATCTCGAAGGGATTTATTGAGGAGTAGCAGCGATGGGCTTTGGCCGCCTCTCCACAGAGATGGAGGGAGGGGAGTCCGAAAGAACCATAGATGGTTGAGTCTTCTTCACATTTTGCGATCTTCAAGGAGCATACCGGTAGGTTTACGGATCAGTTCAGATTTTGAAGGGATGCTTTTGTCTTATGACCAAAGCATTTGTATATAGAGCAAGTATCATGTTTTCATTGATATTCCGCATAGATATCTACCATTTCGTTGTCTTCTGATAAAGTATTGATACTAGTAATCAAGGTTATGGACTCTAGTAGTTTGGCATTTACCCCAACCTCAGTGCATATCCGGGCTTGCCCATGGATGGGTTTGCCTATCAACATGGATGGGTTTGTCATAGCACTAGCAATATAACTTAATTCCTCTACCGATAGGAACAATGCACGGTGGGAAACAGGATAACAATGAACAACAATATTCCTCTACAGGTTAGATAATTTTTGGCCATGGGATCATGGAATGGAAGGACTTGGGCTGTGCAAGTGAAGTTGTCGCCGTAAGGACTGGATTAGGAAATTGGGGAAGTACTAGGAGCTGGAGGCTCCTCCATGAAGTTTCCTTCGATAGTGACTACTCCAGCCCAATTCATAGAGGCATCAAAAGTAGGAGCATTCGGATAAGGGGCAACGGATTTGCCGGGCAGTAAGGGCGTGGATAGGATAGCACTTGGCAAACTTTTTGCTAGCTTCTGAGGAGCATCCAGGGCAGGAGAATCGGGGATAGGGGCAGGGTATTTACACAGAGGATGAGGCACATCCTCATTATACTTTGAAGCACTGCAGGCAGGGGACTTGGAATTTTAGACAAGAGTATGATTATTAACTGGCGACTTGGCCGTTTCTACGCATCCCTCCAAAGAACAACAAGCAAGATGGTCGAACTGAAGAAGAGGGGTAGAGGGTTTACCTGTGTGATTATGTTCCTTCGGAATTTCAGTATCTGCCTTCAAGATATCCATGGTAGGCAGGTCACTGGAGGCACTTCTACCTTCGAGCTTGTTAATCATGTCCATGCAGTCACTGAATTGGCTCATGAGGCACTGCACAATATGTGCGTGATTTTTGGCAGGGCCTTAGAGAATTGCAAGCGAAGTGGTGAGCTCCTCTTGGCTCGCCGAGAGGAAAGCAGCTTCTTCAGAGGGAGAAAGTGGTGTCAAGGAAGATGAGAAAGGGCCTGTAGCAATGGCAGCCATTGGCAGGGGTGCACGAAGGAGAAATCAATATGAATAACACTACTAGCATATTTGAGGCATGGAAAGCCTACCTTGCAAGTAGAAAATAATCGTTGATCGAGAGATCTTCTAAAGCAAAAAATTCCAATTATAACAATATCAAAATGTATATTTTCCTCTCCCACAATGTCAGAAAGATCAATGACATAATGTTTCTTTTCTTCCATCCGCTAGCCCCATGCCAACAACACGATCAATTTCCAAGTAGTCTCCCGAGAAACTCTCAACCATTACTCCTGGCATATGACTAACACGGAATTTTCCTCTCGCACTTGCTCACCACCTTATTCCAACATCTTCAAGGAAGAACTCTGGCAGCACGGTCCTTCCTACATGTTCGATATTTTCAAAATAAAATGGATGTGTATTTGAACTTGTGGGATTATTTAAATAAATGTGATTATTAGAGTAAATGTAACTATTCAAATAGACGTCCGCATAAATGTGCATTTTTTAAAATTGTTGAAAATATATACGTCAGTGATAACATGGAAAGGTAGATTCTATCCAAGTTTGACATTTCATTTCATCATATTCTTTATAAAAGTCGGATAGATAGTTAGTTTTTAAAGAGACGACATAAGTAAAAATATAAGAAAGAGAAACCATAAATATCATATCACTTTTATTAATTATTCTATTGTAAGAAATAGTTAATATGAACTACATATTTTTATTTTCACAAGTAGTTCTAGCTTTAGTTTTATTAGTATGAAATACAGTCAAATAAGATTTTATTATATAACGAGATGACTTATATAAACCTGTTTGCCCTTGTAGATGGTGAATAATGTCTTATAAAAAATAACATTGTAACATGTTTTAAAATCTCACATTTAAACTGTTCTTCGATTTACCAGATGATTATTAGAGGCCGCAAATTTCCCCAACACCACATTGAAGTTCTTGTTCATTCCAAGGGAGCAAACCATTACCATGATCTTCAGTCCCAATTCTTTTCCAGCCAAACAAATCGAAGGGAACAGAGCCAAAAGGACGAGCGCCCTCGAAGGACAACTGGGCTAACGAAGATCATAGAGTGGCTAGAAAGCTTCTGTTGTGGCCTATCAACAGGTGAAGAGTTGAAACGGGCGGAATGGCGATGCTTAGCTTCATTTTAGGGTAACTTGGATTGCCATTTCTGTAGTGTTTCTGAAGAAAAATGCAACAGAAGTTGAGGGCGTTATATGGAGAGAGGAATAAGCAGCCATACAAACCGTTTTTAAAATAATTGATGAATGCTACACATATAAAGAGTGAAATTGAATTTAGGTGTACTCAATGAATGCCATATTTATAATGCCAACATTATATGCAAATTTTTTCATACCTAATTCTTGGTCCCGGCGGAGGAGGTTTTACATGATGTTCTATTGTGAGGGTCACACTCACTCAGGTGGCACAGAAGAACAATGTTCAGAATTTAAACACATTATTTAAGTTAAAATGGAGTAATTTCACCTTGTGCCATGCTTGACTTTTACCTAATTCTTAAATTGAGTGTACGTCCATATATTGCAAGTCGAGTTGAGAATTGTCTTTTTTAATTGTATCCATACCAGAAAAAAACGTTCAAATAAAACTCAATCCATTTGTGTTCGGTTGATGAGGTGTTTCATTTTTATTTTTTGTAAGATTGCTTTGGTACCTTGGTTTAAATTATGTACATTTTTTTTTGTTAATACTCTTACTTTTGTGAGAAGCAATTAACATTGCTGTTATATAGATCTTATATGTGATATTTTTCATTACTCATTATGTAAAATTCTAGATGCCCCTAACAAATGCTAAAAATATAATAAAAATTACGGTCAATTTTCTAGGTAGATATCCCATCTAACTCTTGGAATAGACGATTGAGTCAAGGGTGGGGAATTAAAGGAAGGAGAGTGAAAAAAATGGATCCAATGGACACAATGAACTAGGGAATGACGAGTGACTGGTAAAAAACAAGAACACAAGTTTTGGAGTGCCCGTCTTTTCTCTGTTTATTATGCAAACGTAAGTTTTTGTTTTTTTCCTTTTTCCGATAAGTAACAATAGAATTGAATTAATAAAAGAGAATTTACAAAATGACGACACCAATTTGTAAAAAAATATTGCCGAAAAAGCCTACGTGTGTCTAAGAATCTAGATTAGATATGTGAAGTTTTAAACTGGACTTATGAATTTTTTCATTCGAATCCTGTATATCAAAAATTAAAATAAGAGTTTCGAAAGCACTAAACTCACTTCTTGGATTACCTTCTAACGTTTAAGTAAGTCTTCTTGTCCCAACAACGTTAGTTAGGAAGAGAGAGGGATAGAGATGAATGTGGAAGACTAGACTATATATTTTATTAGGAAGAATAAGTGTTTAGCGGACAGGCTCCCTACCCTTTTGTGTGCAAGTTAATAGTTGCAAAACTAAACCTTTGGAGTTCCTATTAATCTATTACAAATCAGAATGCTCTATGGCTTAGTCTATCTGTAATTTTACTTTCGGATATCAAGTGTTTGATTCCCCATGCTTATGGCAAGAAGGTTGATATTTATATTTGTCTGAGGATCGGTAATATTTTATTTATAGTAGGATTATAGGCCACTTCCCACATCCTTGGAGTGGGGTTGGATTGTTGACTATTCTTGTTAGCACTACCTTACACATTTAGAATTATGGGGGGTGGTTAAACATGCCAAATCTTGATAATCATGCATATTTGAGGGCCCACCGGCTGAAGCACAGAGTACTGGCTGCATATGCAAAGTTAGTCAACCGATTGAAAGATTGACTCAGTACCTCCTAGTCCGTCCTCCAAGCTCAACGTTGTCTACCTTCAAGCTCAGGATAATTTGAACCGAGGTTCATAATAGTCTGATACCCTGATTGGCCACTTGGCCTTCCTTAGCTTGCAGTTTGATTAAACTTTGACTAAGGGAAAACTTTAAGAGTCTTGATCCGTTGGGCCTCCTTCAGGCTTGCTTTGTTGATGCTCTGATCCTTTTGACTTCTTAAACCTAACTAGTTCTATCAACTTTTGGCTTTTCTTTGTATCCATAGGCTTGAATTAATTTTGATTTTTTTGCTGGACTCTACACTAATCCCTAACCTCGGCACTAATCCCTAACCTTAAAGATTGAAATCGAGCATAAAAAATGTATAATCAAGGCTACTCTACTCACTAATTCTAGTAACATTGGCATTTCATCCCAATTAAGCTAACCTGCTAAGTCTCCATGTCAGGGTGGTTTTGAACTTACTGGTTGCCTTTAAAAGGGGCATATCCATCTTTGACCTTCTTTACTTTTCTAGCAAGGTGCGCTTTTTCAAGTGGCCAAAGCATGTCGAACTGGTGGTCACGGTACAACAAACTAGTAGTCACATGGGCTTGCTTGCTAAATAGGAATTGCTAGGTGGACATTGTTGGGCCGTACCAGTGGGCCAATCTAAAGGGCGGCCTTTATAACCCATATTTTGTCGTGTAGATTTCAAACCGTGCTGTTTGGATTCTGTACTACACAGGCTCTTTGTTAGACTGCTGCTACTTTTGGAGTGGTCTACTTTGCATGCCTACTCTAGGTTGGCTCATAAGTTATCATATCCATCACTAACCATTCATGTTGGGGGTCCTAAAATTTTGACCCCCAGCATATTTCTAATGGGAGGTTGCTGTGTGGGTCTTCATTGGCAATTCCTTCCCGAGGCGTGCTCCTTCCCCAAGTGTTTTGCAGCTTTGGTAGGATTCAATACCAATTTAATGCTCTGGTGTTGGTGATCTTCACCAATGGCATTCTCTAGGTTGTCGATGTGACTTGCTTGATTTAATAAGGGTCATTCACATCCTCTGGTTATAAATGGATGGGCTCTAAATGCCTCGTTTCACAAATCGTCCTCACCGGCCAAGTGGTGTGAGAGTTCAGAGTTGACATGGAGCCTACACAAATACGAGTTGGGATCGATGGAGACTCTTGCCCAATGTTTGAGGTTGAAGCCATGGATGCACTTGAAATCTTCCTTGGTATTCCTCTTTTGGGCCTAACCCAAATTGTCCTCATGTTATAGGGGATGGGGTATGGGCCTTGGCAGTGGTCGTCGTCTCCTCCCTACTAGTGTCCAAGCATCCTCTTTGGAGGAACTTTGAAGGCTAGGCACCTTAGCCTATCTGACAGGGGAGGGTAACGTCTCTCCCTATCCGGGCAAGTGACTTTTCTCTCAGTTGCCCTTGGTAGGACTATTTTTGGAAACTGCTAGGCAGGAGGAGTCCCCAACCTCACTCTAACAACATTTTCTAAGCTTCATTGCCATGTCAATTTGGTTGAGAACCCTGGGCCCATATGTCATAGCTGTGTTTCACTGCTTGGGTCTTGGGGAGTCGCCTCCCGAGCGAGTGCAGTAATGCCATGCTCTACTTTTGCAAGAGAGGGCTCTTCATGTACTCCTTGTTGCGCTTATTCTTACAAGAGGCAGATAGCGCGGGGCTAGTCTTCGGGAGGATAGCGGCTGCATTTTGCTTTTCTATCACATTTGTCTTCCTTGAAGTCATTTGGACGAATGTCGTCAAGTCATTGCTCCATATATTTTATTCTTTTCTGATGTTGTACGCCCGCTATTAAAAACTTATACTTTGTAAGAGGAATTAATAAATAAAAGCATCAATCATTCTTTATTCTCATGGTGCATGGCTCCAACATTCTCGTGTGATGTGACTGGTTGAAGTGCTTGAACGATACTTTCTGTTGCTTGACATTTGGCAAACTAACAATCTGGGTTGCTGGCGACTCAGTCTTTTGGCGATCTAAATTTGTGACGATTCGTCCTGAATGCTAGGTTGGGGCATGAGCTAGTCGGATCAGCCTCGAGGTTGCTAGAGTTGCATGTTTCTAGTTTGTAATTCTGGACATTGAGGCGTCAGATCATCATTACCTGTGCTGTATTGCAACCTTGCTGGCTTGAGCGTCTGAGTCGATAGCTGTCAACAAACTAAATGGGGAGGCATTGCGATAGTCATGTTAACAAGGCCAGGGAAAAGACATGCCAAAACACTTTGTAGTGAGGGCACTTGTTGTGGCCATTATGGAGATATGACCCTTCGATATCTCTTGAACGATGCCATTGCAGGCTAAGGCATTGGTTATTTAAGTGTCGGCTTTATTCTGCTCTTGCATCTCTTTGCTCCTAAAACATCTTTTCCCTAGGTTACCATTTCCCTTCCTGGATTGTGAATTTTTCAAATGGCTTTCCAAGGCATCACTGATATTCAATCGACTCTATCCAGTAGTGATATAGAGTTTTTGTGCAACAAGTATCACATTTTGAGTTTCATCTCGTACGCTGAGCCCAGTGTAGAGGACATGGCTTACTTCCATCCTCCATGGTTTATAATCATTTACAAGGAGCATTTGTGGGTAGGTTTTCATATTTTGCTTGCGAGGGAGCTGCGTGAGATTCTGGGGGCCCTGGAGATCCCTGCAGCCCATCTTTATTCAGGTGTTGTTCGATATTTGGTGATTATGTACGCCTTTTTCCATGCCAGGGGGCTTACTCTGGATTCTTGGGCTTCGAATGTGCTCCTTTAAATCAACCAAGAGATGAGTGGGTTTCCTTCACCCCCCATGCAAAGTTTGAGATAAGTGGGGAAAGCCCAGACTCGACAAAGGGCTAGAAGATGCACTTCTTCTTCTTAGCGGTTGACACTGATTGGAGGGTCCGAATACCTAGGGTAGGGTCAACAGCGACTATGTCGGTGGCATCCTACCGAATGAGGATCAGATGATGCAACCTCTGATAGCACTGGTCGAGGAGCATGTAGGCGCCCTGCGTCCTTTTGAAGATTTGGTCTCCCAAGGTGCTCTAGATGGAGAGCCAAGGGAGGCTTTGTTGGAGGAAAGCAGCACCTCTACCATGCGGGATATCCGTCCCAAGATAAAGTTTGGGGCATTGCTTTCCCAAGACTCTCCCGAGCAGGTTTCTAATGAGGTGGCTCCTCCATCACCTACCTGTCTAAAAAATGCCAAAGGATTGACGCGGCTGCGCGAGGGTGACCCCTCCGATTGTTGGTGGGCCATCTAGGGGACAAGGCTTGGACCAGTCTTCTTCTAATGATTCGGGCCATGATGACTTGTTTGATGAACCCAAGGGCATGGAGTCATCAGTTGGCTCTATTGATAGAGCAGGGGTCCCTTCGATTGGTGAACCGGGTGAGCTAGTCGATGTCATAATTGTACCAGGAGGGAGAACCCCGACTTTGGTGGCTTCTTCTTCAGAAGTGTTTGTGTCTGCTGCACCCACTATCTTCGTTGAGGAAGGCACTGGAAGGGCTTGGGAAAATGAAGAGATAGTTGGGGATGGCTCAAAGGCTGAGGCAGCTACTAAAGGGGAATCTTGTCCTGAAGAGTTGGTGCATGAGCCCCGAGATATCTTGGGTAGGCTTGGCTCTCTTCTAGGTTTTGAGGTGCCTCTTCCCCATGGTGCATGACCCCTGTGCTTTTCACCGATCCCTACAAGAACCTGGAGATGAGGAATCTTTTGGCCCATCATATTGTGGAAGGTCTTCTCATCATGAGGTGCTGTGCCGCGGGCTTCCTTACATTGATATCATTGTGCTTTCCCATTGTTGTTCTTGACTGACTATTGTCCATTGTTTAGTAGGTCCAGGAAACACTTTGAGTGATAGAGTGGGCACTGCCTTGGAGGGACATCAAAATACGGCAGCTATCCCGAGTGCGCATAGATCTCGCTGTGCTGGAAGATCCGGAGTGCTAGATGAATGCTTCCATTGTCAAGGCTCGGTGGATTGAGGAGTGGGTTGTCTTTCTCTCTTTGGCATGATCTGAGTTGGAGGTGAGATATTAGGCTCGGTGAATTGGATCAGCTTACTTGAGGATAGGCTCTAGGAGACATAGTAGCAACTCTTTGAGCTCCAGAGGGATTATACTCACTTGAAGGGGAGCTAAGATCTTGGCTCCATCTCGATGAAGTTTTCCATGTGATGGATGAGAGGTTCTATGAAGGCATTCACTTCAGTCGGCAGATTGTGTCCTTGGCGGTCTTGAGCTTCCCTGTTGTCCTCATCGGCTCAAGGAATGCGGGAGCTCCACTTTGCATTGACTTGGTGGACTTTTCGAAGACAACTGAGGGGCCTACGCCACGTTTACCTAGGGACCCTTGATGCTAGAGCAGTCATTCGGACGAGGCGCGACTGTAGGTGGCCTTTTGTACTTTTGTAGGCACTTGGGCACCTTGGTTGTACTTTTTGGATATTTAATAAACCAACTTGATTGTTTCAATCTTTGTTGTTGATATCTTTGATGGTATGCTAATTCGCCTTTGTCTCGTGTTGACTCTGTGTTGCTGACTAAGCATTATCGCTATTGTTATTAGGATTGACCGAATGCATTTGCCTAGTTGCACTCATTTCTGTAAGGAGGTTGTGGCACAAATAAATTTTTTGCCGACTAGGCATTGTTGCCGGGCTTAGATAGATATGTTCGTCCGTTTGTAGTCTTTCTTGTGGAAGGATGTCACAACACGGGTTTTGGTGAGCCTCACTAGGGTCAACTAAGTTTCATGGTTGTAGCCGCTGAGCTCGGCGGAGTCTAAGTCATCGCTCACATGTACCTCTTGGCACTCGTCCCTATCAAAGGGCGTCATAACTTCAAGCGTTTGGTCCTAATCTGTTGATCATTTTTGACTGATGTTGCTCGTTCTTATTAAAGAAAATTGTCATATGCATCTTGGTGAAACCCCTAAGGTTTGTGGCCACATGTTGGGGAGGTCCAACTCTTGGCCTGCAAGCCCCTTGGGCTACAAGGTTTGACCTCATTTGGGCCACTCGATAATCGAGATTGAGGTTTTATTTTGACCTTATCTAAATCACTCAGTTAACAAGATTGAGGTTTTTCTTGTGACTGAGTCACTGCCGGTTGGGTAGCAGTTGAAGGAAGGTTCATCTAACTTAGTGGCAATCTTAACCTTGAAGTTGATACAAGCATACAAGCATTCGCATGATTGACATAAGAAATGGAATAAGCGATTAATGTCATTCAAGCATTTGACTTATTTGTGCTTGGTGGAAAATCGCATCCAGCGCCTCTTAGGGTGGAGGGCACTCTATGCTCAAAGGGCTAGCCTTTGTTCTAAGAGCATGGCATGCACATCCTGCTTCAAAGGGGTGTCAAGGCGAGAGATAATCCCCGTCAGTCAGGGGACCGGTTAGTGGTCTCGGCCTGTGGCCTCCTCACTTTGAAGGATTGGGTCCGCCATATTGAATTGGTGTTTCTTTGTTCTCTCACTGCTGTGCTCGGCGAAGCGCTCGCTAGGGGACTAGACTTCGTCGCTGGCGGTCATGGCCTTTAGAGTCCTAATTCCATGCTTGGGGCAACCTCCCTTTATCTCTAGCTCTAGCAATGGTGGAGTTCATGGACTTCCTTTGGCTTTGAAGGGATGAGTGTTGGGCCTAAGATGCCAAGCCTCCACTGTATGGGGGTCATGGCGGTTAATGTAAAGTGTGGACTCGACAATTCTTATGCTTTTGGATGGGTCACACGGCCTTTACTTTGATCGGTCAGTATCCGTATGGCCCACAGGTACCAAGGGGAGTCCTCCTTGATGCAAGGGCTGCCTCTTCTGACGCGAAATGTCGCATGCAAGGGGTTGTAGATGCTACCACCCCGAGGGTGTTCTAGTCTACTATCTAATTTGTGTCGGGTGCCACTGAGGTCCTGGGAGCTTGGCAGGGCTCAAAAGTGATCTAGAGAAACACCAGACCAAACCTTTAGGCGCTGGGTCCTAGGTTAGTTGACCCTCCAACTGTGCCTGAGCCCTATCTCTCATGGCCACTCGGGTCATAAGGTCGTCAAGCCAACAGACCTTCTAAGGGAGGTGTCTCATCCTTTAACTCCTCCTTCCGAGTGCCGAGGTCAAGGAGTCGGAGGGAATCCCCCAGCGTAGCACCTTCAAATGGGTGCAAATGGCCTAGGGTAAGTTGTTCATCCTCGTGACTACCCACGGGGGGTCGTCCCATGAGAGGCATTATCCGCGGCCGGTGCACTGGCTTGTGTGCCAGCGCTGACCATGTTCGTTCTTGTGGGTGCGGTGGTTAAACTTTTTAGTCACTTCCCACAAACGCGTTCAATGATACGCCCCTGAATTTGAATTATCGAATGAATTAGGAAGCTTTTGATCTTTCCGGTATGTTGAGTTAAAGCGGGTTTAGTCTTCGTTATCTTGAACTTGAGTTCTGTACATCACAGCTAATAAATAAAAATTTAGAAGATGATGGAACTCACATCCTGATATGTCATCCGAAACTCAAATTAAAAATTTTTCTCAAATAAATAAAAATATATGAGAATGAATGAAGAATGCACGAATGCATGTTTTTGGGACTGAGCATTCGTGGAGGGCTAGGCTTTGGATGCGCACAGCAGGAGACCAGTTTGGAGATAGAGGATTGGACTCCGACAATGCACTCGGCTGGGGAGCGGTTTAGAGACGAAGGATTGAACCCTGATAAGTTTGCTCGGTTAGGAAGCGACTTTGAGGTAAAGAATTGAGCTCCGATGGTATGCTCGACTGGGGTGCAGTTTTGAGACGAATGATTGAGCTCTGATGAGTGTGTTAGGTTGGAAAGCGACTTTGAGATGAAGAACTAAGCTTTGTTGAGTATACTCGGCTGATGAGCGGTTTTGAGACGAAGATTGAGTTCCACTGAGTGCTAGCTTGGAGTCGAGGCCAAGAAAGCCTTCTCCCTCTGCTCTCTCCTTTTTTTTCGAATAGGCCCCCTCGTCCCTTCGAGAAGGAGGGTATCTGTAGAGTGCACGCTAGTTATCTGTCATTAGAGTGTTGATGGTGCCACGATGTCCTGGCATTTTGGGGAAGCCACACCTTACTTTTCTGGCAAGCTGTACCTTTTTTGTTGGCCAGGGCGTGTCGGATGGCAGTCGTGATGCGGTAGACTGATTGTCACATGGGCTTGCTTTCTGAACGTGAATTGTCAGGTGGACACCATTGGGCCACACTAGTAGGCCAATCCGAAGGGCAACCTCTATGACTCATATTCTACTTGACGAATTTCAAGCCGTACTACCTGAATTTTGGGCTGTGTAGGCCATTTGCTGGATTGCTACTACTTCCAAGGTGGTCTGTTCCATAGACCTACTCTGGGCTAGCCCATCGGTTACTGAACCCTATCAATATTGAAGTCTAAGAAACAAGTAATTGTCTGATAACGATCACAAGACATAAAATGCAGGGGCATTGTTGATGGGAAATGGCTGTGACTCCCCGGAGGATTTACTCTGCGTCCAGGTGAGTCCCGCATAAGAACCATAGTGAGCGGAGGAGAATCCAACCTGCCTTGGGCTTTGGCCAGATGAATGGGGGGATTGGTAGTCTTGTTTTGAGGAGTACGATAGTCTCTCTCTCGATTGAAAATCCGAAGCTAACACTAAGTTGAAAAATGTCTACCTTTTTATGACGTTTTCTTGCTTTTCTCGCGGAATTTTGTCCGTGAATATTGTGTTTGGATGGAAGGTTGTCGAGGCCATTGCTTGTAACCAAGGAAAAAATCCCGAGTGAAGTTACTGGGCCCTTGATTTTATTCCTGTTTATACTTGGCACCTTCAAAGTTTTATTTTTTTTTCCTCTAAGCTTTTGGTCTTCTTTTGCGTGTGTGCCAAATGCCCGAGTTTCATCTTATGTGAGCTTATTTACCTGCATGGAGCTTGTTACACTGGTGCCCCATCTATTTCTGGTCTTATGGTCATGGTTTGGGCCTATCATATAATATTCTCTAATCTTCGTCAACATTAAATAGGAATTCTATCACAAGAAATAGGCATTTGTAATAATAGTTAGAAATTGGTTTATCAATGAAATTAAGATAGGTGGCTGAAATTAATATTGGATGGATAATCTTTTGACAAACTGTGCAAAGGGTATAAACGGGTAAGCATAATAAGAACTTACTAATTAACAAAGTTTTTAACAATAAGTTAAGACATTAAATTTAATTTGTGGTTATAATTTATTTATATTAATATAATATCAGACTTATATAGTGTGTGATCTTTGCAAGCGAAGTTAAAAGCTTGATCAAAGCTCAAAAAACGAGGGCAAAAGACTGTTGGTAACCAAAAAGTACTAAGTGCAAGACGAAAATAAGTTAACAGTATCAACAAATATTAAGAAATTATAAAATTAAGCACATTTTTTATGTTTTATTTTAATGCGAATTTATTGTATTAAAAGCTACGTTGAACAGACAATTTTAAAAACCGTAGGGTACACACACACAAAAAGATTTTAAAAGTGTGAAAATTAAAAATAATTGCGTTTTTGTTTGTATTTTTTTATATTAAATATTGACAATTTAATTTACATAGAATAAAAATAACATTGAAAAAAAAGTTAAATATAGAATTTAAATATTGATGCATCTTTAGATCCGAACTTCAAAAGATTCAGGCTGGTCTGCTTGATTGGTTCCGGCTCCGTTCACCGAGTTAAGATCCTACACACCACTAAACAAACAGGAGGTCAGTGTGTCGGCGAGAAGTTATCCCACAAAAACACTCCGATATTCAAGTTAGTAAACAACCTTCAAAATCTGGGAAGATAATAGGAAATAAGAATTGAGAGGAAGAGTGTCAGAGTGCGTGGGTTTTCAGATGAAAGAGAGGCAATGCCGTCTCTTGAATTTGGAAGGTGGGTGAAGACAGTAGGCGTCTGTCAACAGGAAGAGCACATGTATGCTTTTGATTTGTATTCTTTCTCTCAGTGCATTTGGATACTTTGTAGAGAGAGAGTACGAAATCCTCCCGAATGAGTAGTCAAGAGCGTATATTTTACGTGCAGTAGAGAGTTGTATGTCTGTGTAGTAGAAAGTGTAGTAGTAGGCGTACCCTCAGTGAGGACTCTAGGGCTTACTTTAATGGCGGCAGGGTGATCTTCCTTGGTTGGAAGGTGTGATCCCCTGTGCCATGTTTAGGCGGCCTTTATTGTGAGAAAGGTACGAGTTGCTTAATTAGCTAGGATTGCTTCCTTCTCTGGCGGGTAGCGGCTTTCCAAATTACCTGCCTTTCTTTCGTGTATATTACAGTTGGAAGGTTCCAATTGGTAGGGATTAGGAAGATCGCGCCTTCATTATAGGAAGGGCGTCGATTTTATTAATATCTTTTTGGGTGTTGGTTGAGTTAATGGAAGGCGTAAGTCAAGGAAAGAGCTATTACTAACCCCCTGTTGGATCGTGGGCCCAAGTGGGCCTGGCCCGTAGAAGCCTTTTTGCTTTTAAGCCTGCTGCTATAGTGATACTGATCAATGCTTAAATTGACCGTCCAAAGCGTGAATTGGCCGCCCGCCTATGCCTTAGTTGGTCAGCCCTCGTGTTGACCGTCGGGCGCGCGTTTGGGCCTTTCAAGATTTGGGCCTTCACCTCCTGTTAGGCCAATGTTGGAGTTGGCCATCCAATAGGCCATTTGCGCCTTCTTTGGCTGTTGAGCTAGCCCAATTACAGTATACCCATCACTAGCCCCCCATGTCGGTGGCCAGAATTCTGGTATTTGGCATGTTCATGATGGGATGCCCCTCACTGTTCTTTGTTGCTTGAAAATTTCGGAGGACTCCACGAAAGGGCGAGGTGTTAACGAATCTGTTGACTGTAATGGTTAGATTCCGGAGAAGAAAGGTTGACCGGATCTGTTGACCGTCTTTGGTCAGATCCGAAGAAGAAAGTTGACCGGATGTGTTAGCTGTCCTTGGCCAGATCCGGAGAAGAAAGTTGACCGTATCTGTTGACCGTCATTGGTAAGATTCGAAGAAAAAAATTCACCGGATCTATTGACCGTCTTTGGTTAGATCCGGAGAACTTTGTATGAGCCTTGAGTGACGAGTGGCCATTAGCCAGCGTGCCTTCACCTGATGAAATCACAATCCCAGCTATTAATGCGTTAGAAGATTTGTTCAAAAGAGGCCCGTTTGGGAAGCAATACGTGGCCAGAATGATAGCGTGCTTTCTCAAGGAGTTTTAAGGCGTTCACACTTGCCTGTTAAGTTTCCCTCCTTTACACTTAGTATTTTTTCATGCCTTCTGCACTACTTCTTCGTCTTCAACTTGCTTTCCCATTCTTCGTCTGCAATTCCAGAAAAACCCTAACCTTCTTGTAAGCAGGAATTCGACTTCTATTGCTGACATTCCCTCTGTTCTTTGAGAGGGTAACGTCAAAGAGCTATGCATAGAGTTTAATATTCCAAAGGACATTGCGTGGAGGGTTCGGAGAAGGATGACAGAGCCTTTGCGCCGCCGGCGGGACACGTGACTATATACGAGGCCCACCTGATGAGCGGCCTTCGTCTTCCTCTCCCAAACGATTTACAGTTGATCCTTTAGGCCTTGCGGGTCCCCATCGCACAACTTCATGCCAATGTTGTATGGTATTTGTGTATTTTCTGCATCTTTCTCTGTAAGCATTCTCGGCGGTTAACTATGCCGATAGTAAAGGGTCGGTTTAAGATCAACCAAGGTGGAGAGTGGGTCTCCCTGGTTCCACGCAGTGGCCTGAAAGTAAATACGGCCATCTACAACTCGTTGAAGAACTGAAAAAATCGGTTCTTCTTCGTGAGTGTGACCGAGACCTACCCTTGGCCAAGGATCGGGGCCAAGTACCCGATGTTTACACTGGGATGCCATCGGAGGCTGAGACAGTGTCCCTAGAGTGGCTGAGGAAGTTGGTCAAGACCCACATCTTTGATTTTAAGAGAGACTTCTTGGTCTCCTGGGCCGAGACCAAGAAGGTGAATTGGGGTCCGCCCTCTCCCGTCCATAAGTTCAAAGCACCGCCGCCGGCGGTCATGATGCGGCCGGAGGACTCCAGCGACCTGATCATCCGCCCCCGCTCGACCGACGACGACTTCATCGGCTCCAAGCCCAAGAGGATGTTGTGGAGATGCCCTCCTCATCGTCTTCGGGGCTAGACTACATGACTTTTGGGATTTACAGCGGTCCTGGCAGTGCCACCGGGATGGAGAAGACGTTTGAGGACATGCCGAAAACTGCGGTCGGAGGCGTTATACTGGCACAGCCTACGCCGCAGGTGGTTCTTTAAGCTACACCAACGAAGATTTTACCAGAGCCAACCTGTGAGCTGCCGGTGGAGGCGTAGGAGCCATCAGTTAGCTCACCAGCCATGCAGCTGCCGGCTGAGTAGCAGGTGATTGACCTTGATCCTCCTACGGCTGCAGTGGAGGCCGTCGCTGGGAAGCCTGCCGCCACCATGGACGACATTGATGAAGGGCTCCTGGAGGACATCTTGGAGGAGGCCGCCGCCAGCCCTGCTCATGAGGGTATCACTTCTAGCCCGCCGTCGTTGGAGCTAGACTTGGAAGCCAGGCCTGATAGGCCCGGACGGAGATTCTGGGAGGTATAATTTTTTGTGACACTTTCTGCGCAACTTCTCCTTTAAAATCTCTGACTCGTTTTGTCATTTGGTGCAGAAGGAGAAAGTGCTGGATGCCATTACAAAGGCAATTGATCAGTGGGACCGGGTGATATCTGACAGGAAGGTAGATATCGCCTGGCTGGACGCGAAGTTGGCGGCTTCGGGGGTGGAGCACCAGTTGGATGCTGCCGCCTTGCATAACATTCTGGCCAACACAGAGGCCGAGAACGCAAGCCTGAAAGAGGAGAATGCTCGGCTGCGGGAGGAGAACAAGCGGGTTATCGGGCACCTTAGCCAACTTGGCGGACAGTTGACAGAGTTAGAGAACCGCTTGAGCCTCCGGATGCGCCCCCATGAGATTGAGCAACTGATGTGGTCGCAGATGTGGAAAGGGGTCAATGTGTGTCGGCGTATCGCGCGACTTATTGACCTTAATTTCCCAGTGGACCTTCTTAATATGTCAAACAGATCCGCCCAGACCCACGAAAGTCTTGTGAGGGATCCACGAGACGGTCAGGCGCTGCCTCTGCCACCTACTTAGTTTTTTATCAATTTTTGGTCTTCTCTTTTTACTTGTAGCATATATAATGTAATACATTTGATAGTAATAAAATGATAATCCTCCCACTTTGTGTCTATTTCCTTTTACTGCTTTAGGTTTGTACGTTTGCTGTACTGAACGGCCAACTGAGTTGGCTGGCTACCAATGTATTACTGCCAAAGGAGTGGAATCCTTAGGTTTTTTTTCTTTTTTTTATAGGCAACTGTGTATGTGCTAGCTGGCCTAGTAGTGGTGGCTTGTGAGTAAAGCCTAGTGGTGCTGCCCAAGTGTTGACTTGGGCAGCCAACCTTGGAGAAGAATTTTTTTCCATTAGGCCTACAACCCATTGCACCGCAGAAAATATCATCTAGCTAAGCGTTGCACTGGTCTGGGTCACTTGAGGCAGTATGAGCCGACAATGGGACCCGAGCCACTAGCCAATAGGCTACCGAGGTAGTAATAGCACACTATCGAACCTATTTATGGTAAAGGACCAAATCCTACGGAGTGTAGGGGCCATAGGCCAAGGCGCCTGCCAGAGCACCCTGACGACCCTCCAAAAATGGTACACGCTAGCCGTTTACTCAATACAGTGAGCCGATTACAAAAACACCACTCATGTGCCGACGACGATTCTACGTCGAATCCAGGTAAGTATTTCATATTCCATACTGCTTGCTTGAATTATATTTCCATTAATAGGATAGAAATATTATCTGCTTATATGAGTGATTACATAACATTGCTTAAAATCATACGACCTAGACTGCCCCTAAGTCGGGCAGGTTTTTACCCATTTGTAACTAAACCGTGGTCATCCAGGTAGCCTATCAGCGGTTGTAACTAAACCCTAATCATCTAGGCGGTCCATGAGCAGTCGAATTAAACACTGGTCATCTAGGCGGCCCGTAAGCAGTCGAATTAAAACTTGGTCATCCGAACGGCCCATAAGCAATCGAATTAAACCCTGGTCATCCAGGTAGCCCGTAAGCGGTCGAATTAAACCTTGATCCCGTCACCGAGTGGCCCATATGTGATCGAACTCAAAACCTTAGGGGGCTTTTTAGTATGCGCGCGCGCGACCTCCTCCCGAAGGAGAGAGCACCATCAGTCAATGACGGTCGGCGGACTAGGACCAGACGCATGAAAGCTACGACATCCTCAAGAAAGACTTAGCATTGATGGTACATGAGGGTGAAGGCCTAGGCTAGAAAAATCCTAGTAATAATATCTTCCAAGTTTAGCCGAAAACCTCATCTTCTTAGCGCCACGAACTCCTCTTGGCAAGGGCTAGCGCAACCAACCAGACAATGTTCGTCCAGGCCAGAAGGCTTAGATGACAATCGCGTCTCCTTAGGGCCACAACTTCCCTTCACGAGAATGATCAGGATCTAGCGCAAATCATTGCCAGCAGCCCTGACACTCCACTAGAAAGCAAAGCGGCATCCTCGAAGAGGAAGTCACAAAGCTCCAGATCCCAGGCTTGGCCGTGGTCATGATATTGACCCATTTGCTCGATCCGAGAGTCAAAGGATCTCCAGTTTCACCAAATGAGCTTCCTGGGGGCTCCTCACTCCTAGTCCCATTGGCTAACTCGCCAACGGCAAGAGCCCTTTTAGGGAACAAAAGGTGCATCCTATTGCCATAGCTCGAATGATCAGCTATCTTAAGCTGAGTCACCTCCTGACCTCTCGAAGTGCATCCTTACAGTGAGGAGATTTGATTTCGAGTCTGAGATCTTCCCTCTGCGTGTTCCTAGGTCTTGCTTAAGACTCAAAAGGCTCCCAACGGATCCTGTTAACAAAGATTTTCGGCCTAGAACTGCTCTCCGGATTTGAGCACTTCGCCGGTCAACTTTTTTGGTCAACAAGGATTTTCGGCTCTAAACTGTTCTTCGGATTCGAGCACTTCACTGGTCAACTTTTCTGATCAACAAGGAATTTCGGCTCAGAACTGCTCTCTGGATTTGAGTACTTCGTCGATCAACTTTTTTTGTCAACAATGATTTTCGTCTCTAAACTGCTCTTCGGATTCAAGCAGTACGCCGGTCAACTTTTTCGATCAACAAAGATTTTCGGCTCAGAACTGCTCTTCGGATTTGAGCACTTCGCCGGTCAACTTTTTCGATCAACAAGGAGTTCCGGCTCTAAACTGCTCTCCAGATTCGAGCACTTTGCCGGTCAAATTTTTCGATCAATAAAGATTTTTGGCTTAGAATTGCTGTCCAGATTTGAGCACTACGCCGGTCAACTTTTCCGATCAACAAAGATTTTCGGCTCAGAACTGCTCTCATGATTTCAGCACTTCGTCGGACAATAGATTCGGTCAACAAAAATTTTTGACTCTAAACTGCTCTCAGGATTCAAGCACTTTGCCGGTCAACGAAGCTTTTCTGCACAAAATTACTCTCCAGATTCAAGCATTTCGCTAGTCAATAAAATCGGACAACCATATTTTTAGCTCTGTTCCGTTCCTCGGATCAAGTGACTTGGTCCACCAAGCTGGTCAACCATCAATCTGGTTCCCTCCACTCTCCAAATTCAAACTTTTTGGGTAATGAATCCAGGTCAAGGGGACAATATGACCAACCTCGTCCCATCATGAACATGCCGAAAGTCAAAAATTTGGTCTACCGGTATGGGGGGCTAGTGATGTGTCCAATAACTGTTGGCCAATGGGCCAGGCCTCGCAGCAAGCCCACAATCCAACATATTTTTTTCAAATTAAAAGTCCCACATTGCTTTTTGAGAAATAATACATCTGCAAATCCCACTATAAAAGCAAGCATCCTCAAGCATTGAAGGACAAGTTGGAGAAGTTCGAAGAAGCTCCATAAGGCTCCATATGGCTCGGAGAATGGCATAGCCACTGTTAGCCGATCTCCAATAAGAGCAAATTGGCAGCCAGGAGACCCTTGACTCTCCTCTCATTAAGGAGGCCCCTCCGCTCTCCGCCTATCCGGGGCCCCTCGGTCACCTCCAGTTCTTGAGGCTTTTAGTCCTTTCGTTTGGAGGCAATTGGATCTCTGCCGCCAGGAGGCCCTCAGCCCTCCTTTCGTCCAGAGGCCATCAGCCTTCTGTCAGTTAGGAGGCCCTCATCCCTCCTCCAGTCCAGAGCCTCTCGGCCCTCTGCCGCTAGGGGGCTCTCAGCCCACCTTCCGTCCGGAGGCCCTCGGCCGTCCGCCAGTCCCGGAGGCCCTCAACCCTCGCCTGCCAGGAGGCCTTCAGCCCTCCTCTAGTTCGGAGGCCATCGTCCCTCTGCCACTAGGAGGCTCTCAACCCACCTCCTATTCGGAGGCCCTCAGTCCTCCATCCAGGAGGCACGGAGCTCTCCTCCTAGGAGGCGTGGAGGCCATCAGCCCTCCACCACCAAGAGGCCCTTAGCCCTCCTCCCGTTTGAAGGCCGTCAACCTTCCGCCGTTCGGAGGCCCTCAGCTGCCTACCAACTAGGAGGCCTTTAGCCCTTCGTCTTGGAGTCACGATCCCTCCATCCCGGAGTCAAGAGCTTACTGTCCAAGAGTTAATCCTCTACTCAAGTAACTAAAATTTTTATTCGCCAATACAATTTAGTCATTCTCTTCTAAGTCACCCTCTGCCGGGCGCACTCCAAGCCGCCCTTTGCAGGCGCACCTATAAGTCTCTCTTCTACCGGGCGCACCTATAAGCTGCCCCTCTTTGGGCGCACTCCAAGCCGCCCCTCTGTTGGGCGCACTCTAAGTTGCCCTCTGCGGGTGCATCTATAAGTCAACCCTTTGTCGGGCGCACTTATAAGCTACCCCTCTGTTGGGCGCACTCCAAACCGCCCTTCGCGGGGGCATGTATAAGCTGTCCCTCTGTCGGGCGCACCTATGAGCCGCCCCTCTACCGGACGGACCTCAAAGCCACCCTCCGCAGGGGCACCTATAAGTCGCCCTCCACGGGCGCACCTCTAAGCCACCCTCCACAGGCGTACAGGTAAGTTGCCCCTCTGCCGGCTGCATTCTTGGAGTTCAAGCCTCCAAATACATCCCTCTCACACTCCCCTCATCACTGCATCTTTGCATTCTCATCACGTTTACCTTTAAACGTACATTCCTCCGTTTATTACAGAAGATATCTAACTTGAGCGTCAGAGTGTCAATGGAGGATACCCCCTGTTATCCTCTGACCTCTTGTTTGTTGTAATGGTGTGCAGGGTCCAGACTCGATGAACGGAGCCGGATCTAAATGATCTAGTCGACTCGAATCTGTTCAAAGTCTAGATCCAGGTACGCATCAAATATAATAAAAATTGTGGACAAACAATAATAATAAACCTAAATCATACAAGATAGAGTCTATTATATAAACTTATTTTTACCAACTTACACGATTCAATGCATTATCCTATAAAAGCACAAGTAGTTTGAAATTCTTTATTATAGTATCATTTAATGTTTTTCATGAATCCGATACCGTGAGCTGGCCCAAAGTCTGAATTGTAGTGGATCTATGGCTCATCAGGGATTCCTCCAAGCCCAATGCACAGGCCCAGGCAATGAGACCCGGGTCTGCCCAACAAAGCCTAGACCATCAAGGTTGCCCCTTTCGGACAGGCCCAGAAGCACAGCCCAGCGGCACCCACACTGAGGCTCTACCTCATCAACAGACAAGTGGTACAGTACTACACAAATACGCAGGTGTTACTTGCCATAATCGCCTTGGGCAGCTCAGCAAATATTCTAAGAAGATTACCCAAAATCACACATCTCCCTAGGACGGCAGTTACGGCTAAGCAAATCTCCCCAGAAGACAGTGACCATACAACAACATCCATGATTGCCCTAAAATAGGAAAGAATACTCGCAAAAAGTCATGGTTGCTATAACAAGCAGCTGTGATCGTTGGGATAGCTCAGCTGATCTATGTGAACAGCTGTCACCAATTGTGAAATCCACAGAAGGTTGAACTGACTCTAATACTATAAATACCCCTTTATTCTTGTGAAAAAAGGGGACTTCTCTCTTTCTAACCAAGTAGGAGCTAATTCATACTTGTGCCATGACCTCCTTGTAGGGGTGAGTACAAACGGGCAACAATGGTGGCAACACCTAGTCGACAAAGAATTTTCCCATGCCACAACCTCCTTATAGGGGCAAGCACCAATGGACGAGCGTGTTTGGTTAAACCCAACAACGATAGCAGCTAGTGCCTAGTCAACACAAAATTTCTCCATGCCTCGACGTTCTTCCATAGGAAAGGGTACAATCAGACAAATGTGTCCAGCCAAGCATGGGAGTAACAGCAATGACACTTAGTTGATAAAATAATCTCGGGTAAAGGCAAGTTAACACATGATTGAAGACAAATCAAAGATATCAGTGCAAAGATTGAAATAATCAAGCTGGCTTATTAAAGATTCAAAATGTACAGTTAGGGCATCTGAAAGCCTACCAAAATATAAAGAGCTGCGTATGCCAACTGCTAAGATGACCGTCCTAGGGTTGAGGGCCCCCCAATGTGCGTGGAGATGATCTTCAACAGGCAGCCCACTAGGTCAATGATCTCCTTCAAGCTAGGTGATCTCATTCCGAAGAGTGGCAAATTGCTATCACATCTCAAGAAGCTTGTCCTCGAGTAAGGAAATCCGATCCAGAGCCCAAGCGTTTGCCTCTGAGAACTCTTGGGATCTCACCTCAGATTCAAATAGCTTTTGATTGTGATAGGCTACCTGCTCTTCCCTCTGTAAAGTCTCAACGATAGTAGTATTCATCTGGCACTCCACATCCTCCATCACAGCGGGACCCATGTGCTCCTAGGAAAGCCGCAAGATCTCGGTATCCATCCAGTGCAGTGCCCTCTCCACCATGTGGAGTGCCTCCTGAACCTGCCAAGTAGCAAGTGACACTTAGTCAGAAATGGTGGCAAGAAGGGTCCCTCCAAAGAATACAAAGTGCTGCCATACCTACAAGTCGAATGGTCGACTATCTCGTGGGGGAAGCCCCCCGCGAGTGTGGTGAAGGCTTCCTTTCTATCTTCGAGAGATCAACTAAGTCAAATTAGTATTGAGCTATGAAGCTTCTTAGATCAAAGATGCTGATAGAAAAGTCTAGATTGGCAAACTTTGTCCAACGAGAGTCGAGTCCTCAGCCTTACATCTTTTCGGGCACACTTGCTCTGGAAGTAAGCTACTCCCAACTTAGCCACTCAAAGCGCGTCTTCACATTGACCCGATCTGATCTAGCGCCACTCAAAGCCCTCTCCACCACTCAAAAAACTCACGGTGGATACCAGCGGCCCGCTTGTGGCTCTAGAGCCTCGGTGATAGCAACACTCACTTGGCTCTCCATTTCTTCCTCCGCTTGGACTCCTAAAGTGCATCCTTGTAGCAAGGCGATATGATTCAGAGCCTAAAAGTTTTATTTTGTGAGCTTGTGGATCTCACCTAAGACTTGAACAGCTCACGCTTGAAGTCGATTTCTCGCTCTTGACTTCATAGAACGTCAACTTTCAAAAATGAGTAAACTAGGAACAACCAACTCGCAGACGTCCTACTTCCCACGCAACAATTTCTCCTCTCTTCCAACAAACATGGGCAGACTCACGGCGAAGCATTAGGAAGCCGTTAAAGTAAGGAAAATGAAAGAGCTAATTGAGATCGAGCAATTCGCAGAATGAAGGAATACAAAAGTGGCTGGACACCAGCGCTTAAATGACCAATGCTCTAGCCTAGCAATGGCATTGCTTCAGGATATCAAAAGAGTATGTCTTCGTAGTGACCACGATACATTCCCTCACCACAGAATGTTGCAGCGTGTTTGTTCATTGGCCTTGTCATGATGATTGACGTGACACTTCTTCGTGCAATGCGATGACAGCTCGCTTCCTAAACGATTAGATCAACAAGTTAGATGCACAGGTAATGATGGTCTAACACCCCAAATTCTCAAAATTGTAGACTAATGACAAGCAACCCTAGCAGGCTCGAGATTGATCCGCTTGGCGCATGTCCCAAGCAAGCATCCGAGACAATTGGCCGTGGAACGGATGGCTAGAAGACCGAGTCACCATCCGCT